>CM040758.1:6350652-6950652 GCA_022829145.1 Albula goreensis
TTTTTGTGCTCAAAATGACTGCAAATACCCTGCAGATAGTAGATACGTAGAAAAAAGTAAGCAGGAATGGATGAAATGGGAGAAAACACATGGAATCAGTTGAGCCCACAACCGAAAAAAACGTAAGCCGCGGACCTGAAAAAAAGGCTGAAAAATCGGACCACCAAAAGTATTGATTTTTGTGCTCAAAATGACTGCAAATACCCTGCAGATAGTAGATACGTAGAAAAAAGTAAGCAGGAATGGATTAAATGGGAGAAAACACATAGAATCAGTTCAGCCCACAACCGAAAAAAAACGTAAGCCGCGGACCTGAAAAAAGGCTGAAAAAATCGGACCACCAAAAGTATTGATTTTTGTGCTCAAAATGACTGCAAATACCCTGCAGATAGTAGATACGTAGAAAAAGTAAGCAGGAATGGATGAAATGGGAGAAAACGCAAGGAATCAGTTGAGCCCACAACCGAAAAAAACGTAAGCCGCGGACCTGAAAAAGGCTGAAAAATCGGACCCCCAAAAGTATTGATTTTTCTTCTGAAAATGACTGCAAATACCCTGCAGAGAGTAGATACGAAGAAAAAAGTAAGCAGGAATGGATGAAATGGGAGAAAACACATGGAATCAGTTCAGCCCACAACCGAAAAAAACGTAAGCTGCGGACCTGAAAAAAGGCTGAAAAATCGGACCCCCAAAAAGGATTGATTTTTCCGCTCAAATGACTGCAAATACCCTGCAGATAGTAGATACGAAGAAAAAACTAAGCAGGAATGGATGAAATGGGAGAAAACGCAAGGAATCAGTTGAGCCCACAACCGAAAAAAACGTAAGCCGCGGACCTGAAAAAAGTCTGAAAAATCGGACCACCAAAAAGTATTGATTTTTGTGCTCAAAATGACTGCAAATACCCTGCAGATAGTAGATACGAAGAAAAAAGTAAGCAGGAATGGATTAAATGGGAGAAAACACATAGAATCAGTTCAGCCCACAACCGAAAAAACGTAAGCTGCGGACCTGAAAAAAGGCTGAAAAATCGGACCACCAAAAAGTATTGATTTTTGTGCTCAAAATGACTGCAAATACCCTGCAGATAGTAGATACGTAGAAAAAAAAAAAGCAGGAATGGATTAAATGGGAGAAAACGCAAGGAATCAGTTGAGCCCACAACCGAAAAAAAACGTAAGCCATGGACCTGAAAAAAGGCTGAAAAATCGGACCACCAAAAGTATTGATTTTTGCTCAAAATGACTGCAAATACCCTGCAGATAGTAGATACGAAAAAAAAGTAAGCAGGAATGGATTAAATGGGAGAAAACGCAAGGAATCAGTTGAGCCCACAAAAAAAAAAAAACGTAAGCCGCGGACCTGAAAAAGGCTGAAAAATCGGACCACCAAAAAGTATTGATTTTTCTTTTTTGTCAAAATGACTGCAAATACCCTGCAGATAGTAGATACGAAGAAAAAAGTAAGCAGGAATGGATTAAATGGGAGAAAACGCAAGGAATCAGTTGAGCCCACAACCGAAAAAAAACGTAAGCCGCGGACCTGAAAAAGGCTGAAAAATCGGACCACCAAAAAGTATTGATTTTTCTGCTCAAAATGACTGCAAATACCCTGCAGATAGTAGATACGAAGAAAAAAGTAAGCAGGAATGGATTAAATGGGAGAAAACGCAAGGAATCAGTTGAGCCCACAACCGAAAAAACGTAAGCCGCGGACCTGAAAAAAGGCTGAAAAATCGGACCACCAAAAGTATTGATTTTTTTTCTGCTCAAAATGACTGCAAATACCCTGCAGATAGTAGATACGAAGAAAAAATGGGAGAAAACGCATAAGCAGGAATGGATTAAATGGGAGAAAACGCAAGGAATCAGTTGAGCCCACAACCGAAAAAAAACGTAAGCAGGCGGACCTGAAAAAAGGCTGAAAAATCGGACCACCAAAAAGTATTGATTTTTGATTTTTGCTCAAAATGACTGCAAATACCCTGCAGATAGTAGATACGAAGAAAAAAAAGTAAGCAGGAATGGATTAAAATGGGAGAAAACGCAAGGAATCAGTTGAGCCCACAACCGAAAAAAACGTAAGCTGCGAACCTGAAAACAGGCTGAAAAATCGGACCACCAAAAGATATTGATTTTTCTTCTGAAACTGACTGCAAATACCCTGCAGATAGTAGATACAAGAAAAAAAGTAAGCAGGAATGGATGAAATGGGAGAAAACACATGGAATCAGTTCAGCCCACAACCGAAAAAAACGTAAGCCGCGGACCTGAAAAAAGGCTGAAAAATCGGACCACCAAAAAGTATTGATTTTTCCGCTGAAAATGACTGCAAATACCCTGCAGATAGTAGATACGAAGAAAAAAGTAAGCAGGAATGGATTAAATGGGAGAAAACGCAAGGAATCAGTTGAGCCCACAACCGAAAAAAACGTAAGCCGCGGACCTGAAAAAAGGCTGAAAAATCGGACCACCAAAAAGTATTGATTTTTGTGCTCAAAATGACTGCAAATACCCTGCAGATAGTAGATACGTAGAAAAAAGTAAGCAGGAATGGATTAAATGGGAGAAAACACAAGGAATCAGTTGAGCCCACAACCGAAAAAACGTAAAGCCGCGGACCTGAAAAAAGGCTGAAAAATCGGACCACCAAAAAGTATTGATTTTGTGCTCAAAATGACTGCAAATACCCTGCAGATAGTAGATACGTAGAAAAAGTAAGCAGGAATGGATTAAATGGGAAAAACGCAAGGAATCAGTTTAGCCCACAACCGAAAAAACGTAAGCTGCGGACCTGAAAAAGGCTGAAAAATCGGACCACCAAAAGTATTGATTTTTGTGCTCAAAATGACTGCAAATACCCTGCAGATAGTAGATACGTAGAAAAAAAGTAAGCAGGAATGGATTAAATGGGAGAAAACGCAAGGAATCAGTTGAGCCCACAACCGAAAAAACGTAAGCCGCGGACCTGAAAAAGGCTGAAAAATCGGACCACCAAAAAGTATTGATTTTTCTTGCTCAAAATGACTGCAAATACCCTGCAGATAGTAGATACGTAGAAAAAAGTAAGCAGGAATGGATTAAATGGGAGAAAACACAAGGAATCAGTTTGAGCCCACAAAAAAAAAAAAACGTAAGCCGCGGACCTGAAAAAGGCTGAAAAATCGGACCACCAAAAAGTATTGATTTTTGTGCTCAAAATGACTGCAAATACCCTGCAGATAGTAGATACGTAGAAAAAAGTAAGCAGGAATGGATGAAATGGGAGAAAACGCAAGGAATCAGTTGAGCCCACAAAAGAAAAAAAAACGTAAGCCGGGACCTGAAAAAGGCTGAAAAATCGGACCACCAAAAGTATTGATTTTTGTGCTCAAAATGACTGCAAATACCCTGCAGATAGTAGATACGTAGAAAAAAGTAAGCAGGAATGGATTAAATGGGAGAAAACATAGAATCAGTTCAGCCCACAACCGAAAAAAAACGTAAGCCACGACCTGAAAAAAGGCTGAAAAATCGGACCACCAAAAAGTATTGATTTTTGTGCTCAAAATGACTGCAAAATACCCTGCAGATAGTAGATACGAAGAAAAAAAAACGTAAGCAGGAATGGATGAAATGGGAGAAAACGCAAGGAATCAGTTGAGCCCACATCCGAAAAAACGTAAGCCGCGGACCTGAAAAAGGCTGAAAAATCGGACCACCAAAAGTATTGATTTTTCTTCTGAAATGACTGCAAATACCCTGCAGATAGTAGATACGAAGAAAAAAAGTAAGCAGGAATGGATTAAATGGGAGAAAACAATGGAATCAGTTGAGCCCACAAAAGAAAAAAACGTAAGCCGCGGACCTGAAAAAAGGCTGAAAAATCGGACCACCAAAAAGTATTGATTTTTGTGCTCAAAATGACTGCAAATACCCTGCAGATAGTAGATACGTAGAAAAAAGTAAGCAGGAATGGATGAAATGGGAGAAAACGCAAGGAATCAGTTGAGCCCACAACCGAAAAAAACGTAAGCCGCGGACCTGAAAAAAGGCTGAAAAATCGGACCCCCAAAAAGTATTGATTTTTCTTCTGAAAATGACTGCAAATACCCTGCAGATAGTAGATACGTAAAAAAAGTAAGCAGGAATGGATTAAATGGGAGAAAACGCAAGGAATCAGTTGAGCCCACAAAAAAAAAAAACGTAAGCCGCGGACCTGAAAAAAGGCTGAAAAATCGGACCACCAAAAAGTATTGATTTTTGTGCTCAAAATGACTGCAAATACCCTGCAGATAGTAGATACGTAGAAAAAAGTAAGCAGGAATGGATTAAATGGGAGAAAACGCATAGAATCAGTTGAGCCCACAACCGAAAAAAACGTAAGCCGCGGACCTGAAAAAGGCTGAAAAATCGGACCACCAAAAAGTATTGATTTTTGTGCTCAAAATGACTGCAAATACCCTGCAGATAGTAGATACGTAGAAAAAAAGTAAGCAGGAATGGATTAAATGGGAGAAAACACATAGAATCAGTTGAGCCCACAACCGAAAAAACGTAAGCCGCGGACCTGAAAAAAGGCTGAAAAATCGGACCCCAAAAAGTATTGATTTTTCTTCTGAAAATGACTGCAAATACCCTGCAGATAGTAGATACGAAGAAAAAAAGTAAGCAGGAATGGATGAAATGGGAGAAAACACAAGAATCAGTTCAGCCCACAACCAAAAAAAACGTAAGCTGCGGACCTGAAAAAAGGCTGAAAAATCGGACGCCCAAAAAGGATTGATTTTTCCGCTGAAAATGACTGCAAGTACCCTGCAGATAGTAGATACGAACAAAAAAGTAAGCAGGAATGGATGAAATGGGAGAAAACGCAAGGAATCAGTTGAGCCCACAACCGAAAAAAACGTCAAAGCCGCGGACCTGAAAAAAGGCTGAAAAATCGGACCACCAAAAAGTATTGATTTTTGTGCTCAAAATGACTGCAAATACCCTGCAGATAGTAGATACGTAGAAAAAAGTAAGCAGGAATGGATTAAATGGGAGAAAACACATAGAATCAGTTCAGCCCACAACCGAAAAAAACGTAAGCCGCGGACCTGAAAAAAGTCTGAAAAATCGGACCACCAAAAAGTATTGATTTTTGTGCTCAAAATGACTGCAAATACCCTGCAGATAGTAGATACGAAAAAAAAGTAAGCAGGAATGGATTAAATGGGAGAAAACGCAAGGAATCAGTTGAGCCCACAACCGAAAAAAAAAAAAAACGTAAGCCGCGGACCTGAAAAAAGGCTGAAAAATCGGACCACCAAAAAGTATTGATTTTTGTGCTCAAAATGACTGCAAATACCCTGCAGATAGTAGATACGTAGAAAAAAGTAAGCAGGAATGGATGAAATGGGAGAAAACACAAGGAATCAGTTGAGCCCACAACCGAAAAAAACGTAAGCCGCGGACCTGAAAAAGGCTGAAAAATCGGACCCCCAAAAAGTATTGATTTTTCTCAAAATGACTGCAAATACCCTGCAGATAGTAGATACGAAGAAAAAAGTAAGCAGGAATGGATGAAATGGGAGAAAACGCAAGGAATCAGTTGAGCCCACAACCGAAAAAAACGTAAGCTGCGGACCTGAAAAAAGGCTGAAAAATCGGACCACCAAAAAGTATTGATTTTTGTGCTCAAAATGACTGCAAATACCCTGCAGATAGTAGATACGTAGAAAAAAAGTAAGCAGGAATGGATTAAATGGGAGAAAACGCAAGGAATCAGTTGAGCCCACAACCGAAAAAAACGTAAGCTGCGGACCTGAAAAAAGGCTGAAAAATCGGACCACCAAAAAGTATTGATTTTTGTGCTCAAAATGACTGCAAATACCCTGCAGATAGTAGATAGATACGTAAAAAAAGTAGCAGGAATGGATTAAATGGGAGAAAACACATAGAATCAGTTCAGCCCACAACCGAAAAAAACGTAAGCCGCGGACCTGAAAAAAGGCTGAAAAATCGGACCACCAAAAAGTATTGATTTTTGTGCTCAAAATGACTGCAAATACCCTGCAGATAGTAGATACGAAGAAAAAAGTAAGCAGGAATGGATTAAATGGGAGAAAACGCAAGGAATCAGTTGAGCCCACAACCGAAAAAAAAAACGTAAGCACGGACCTGAAAAAAGGCTGAAAAATCGGACCCCCAAAAGTATTGATTTTTCTTCTGAAAATGACTGCAAATACCCTGCAGATAGTAGATACGAAGAAAAAAGTAAGCAGGAATGGATTAAATGGGAGAAAACGCAAGGAATCAGTTCAGCCCACAACCGAAAAAAAAAAACGTAAGCCGCGGACCTGAAAACAGGCTGAAAAATCGGACCCCAAAAAGTATTGATTTTTCCGCTCAAAATGACTGACTGCAAATACCCTGCAGATAGTAGATACGAAGAAAAAAGTAAGCAGGAATGGATTAAATGGGAGAAAACGCAAGGAATCAGTTGAGCCCACAACCGAAAAAAACGTAAGCTGCGGACCTGAAAACAGGCTGAAAAATCGGACCACCAAAAAGTATTGATTTTTCTGCTCAAAATGACTGCAAATACCCTGCAGATAGTAGATACGTAGAAAAAAAGTAAGCAGGAATGGATTAAATGGGAGAAAACAAAAAAAACGTAATAGAATCAGTTCAGCCCACAAAAAAGTCGAAAAAACGTAAGTTCAGCGGACCTGAAAAAAAAAAGGCTGAAAAATCGGACCACCAAAAAGTATTGATTTTTGTGCTCAAAATGACTGCAAATACCCTGCAGATAGTAGATACGAAAAAAAAAGTAAGCAGGAATGGATTAAATGGGAGAAAACACAAGGAATCAGTTCAGCCCACAACCGAAAAAAAACGTAAGCCGCGGACCTGAAAAAAGGCTGAAAAATCGGACCACCAAAAAGTATTGATTTTTCTTCTCAAAATGACTGCAAATACCCTGCAGAGAGTAGATACGAAGAAAAAAAGTAAGCAGGAATGGATTAAATGGGAGAAAACGCAAGGAATCAGTTCAGCCCACAACCGAAAAAACGTAAGCCGCGGACCTGAAAAAGGCTGAAAAATCGGACCACCAAAAAGTATTGATTTTTGCTCAAAAATGACTGCAAATACCCTGCAGATAGTAGATACGAAGAAAAAAGTAAGCAGGAATGGATTAAATGGGAGAAAACGCAAGGAATCAGTTCAGCCCACAAAAGAAAAAATCGTAAGCCGCGGACCTGAAAAAAGGCTGAAAAATCGGACCCCCAAAAAGTATTGATTTTTCCGCTGAAAATGACTGCAAGTACCCTGCAGATAGTAGATACGAAGAAAAAAGTAAGCAGGAATGGATGAAATGGGAGAAAACGCAAGGAATCAGTTGAGCCCACAACCGAAAAAAAAACGTAAGTAGGACCTGAAAAAAGGCTGAAAAATCGGACCACCAAAAAGTATTGATTTTTCTTCTGAAAATGACTGCAAATACCCTGCAGAGAGTAGATACGAAGAAAAAAGTAAGCAGGAATGGATTAAATGGGAGAAAACACATGGAATCAGTTGAGCCCAACAAAAAAAACGTAAGCCGCGGACCTGAAAAAGGCTGAAAAATCGGACCACCAAAAAGTATTGATTTTTCCGCTGAAAATGACTGCAAGTACCCTGCAGATAGTAGATACGAAGAAAAAAGTAAGCAGGAATGGATGAAATGGGAGAAAACGCAAGGAATCAGTTGAGCCCACAACCGAAAAAAACGTAAGCCGCGGACCTGAAAAGAGGCTGAAAAATCGGACCCCCAAAAAGTATTGATTTTTCCGCTGAAAATGACTGCAAATACCCTGCAGATAGTAGATACGAAGAAAAAGTAAGCAGGAATGGATTAAATGGGAGAAAACGCAAGGAATCAGTTGAGCCCACAACCAAAAAAAACGTAAAGCCGGACCTGAAAAAGGCTGAAAAATCGGACCACCAAAAAAGTATTGATTTTTGTGCTCAAAATGACTGCAAATACCCTGCAGATAGTAGATACGTAGAAAAAAAGTAAGCAGGAATGGATTAAATGGGAAAAACGCAGGAATCAGTTGAGCCCACAACCGAAAAAAAAATAAGCCGCGGACCTGAAAAAGGCTGAAAAATCGGACCCCCAAAAAGTATTGATTTTTCTTCTGAAAATGACTGCAAGTACCCTGCAGATAGTAGATACGTAGAAAAAAGTAAGCAGGAATGGATGAAATGGGAGAAAACGCAAGGAATCAGTTGAGCCCACAAAAGAAAAAAACGTAAGCCGCGGACCTGAAAAAAGGCTGAAAAATCGGACCACCAAAAGTATTGATTTTTGTGCTCAAAATGACTGCAAATACCCTGCAGATAGTAGATACGTAGAAAAAAGTAAGCAGGAATGGATTAAATGGGAGAAAACGCATAGAATCAGTTGAGCCCACAACCGAAAAAACGTAAGCCGCGGACCTGAAAAAGGCTGAAAAATCGGACCCCAAAAGTATTGATTTTTCTTCTCAAAATGACTGCAAATACCCTGCAGATAGTAGATACGAAGAAAAAAAGTAAGCAGGAATGGATTAAATGGGAGAAAACGCAAGGAATCAGTTGAGCCCACAACCGAAAAAAACGTAAGCCGCGGACCTGAAAAAGGCTGAAAAATCGGACCACCAAAAGTATTGATTTTTGTGCTCAAAATGACTGCAAATACCCTGCAGATAGTAGATACGTAGAAAAAAGTAAGCAGGAATGGATGAAATGGGAGAAAACGCAAGGAATCAGTTGAGCCCACAACCGAAAAAAACGTAAGCCGGACCTGAAAAAAGGCTGAAAAATCGGACCCCCAAAAAGTATTGATTTTTCTTCTGAAAATGACTGCAAATACCCTGCAGATAGTAGATACGTAGAAAAAAGTAAGCAGGAATGGATTAAATGGGAGAAAACACATGGAATCAGTTCAGCCCACAACCGAAAAAACGTAAGCCACGGACCTGAAAAAAGGCTGAAAAATCGGACCACCAAAAAGTATTGATTTTTCCGCTGAAAATGACTGCAAATACCCTGCAGATAGTAGATACGAAGAAAAAAGTAAGCAGGAATGGATTAAATGGGAGAAAACGCAAGGAATCAGTTGAGCCCACAACCGAAAAAAACGTAAGCCGCGGACCTGAAAAAAGGCTGAAAAATCGGACCCCAAAAAGTATTGATTTTTCTTCTGAAAATGACTGCAAATACCCTGCAGATAGTAGATACGAAGAAAAAAGTAAGCAGGAATGGATTAAATGGGAGAAAACGCAAGAAATCAGTTGAGCCCACAACCAAAAAAAAAAACGTAAGCGGGACCTGAAAAAGTCTGAAAAATCGGACCACCAAAAAGTATTGATTTTTGTGCTCAAAATGACTGCAAATACCCTGCAGATAGTAGATACGTAGAAAAAAGTAAGCAGGAATGGATTAAATGGGAGAAAACGCAAGGAATCAGTTGAGCCCACAACCGAAAAAACGTAAGCCGCGGACCTGAAAAAAGGCTGAAAAATCGGACCCCCAAAAAGTATTGATTTTTCTTCTGAAAATGACTGCAAATACCCTGCAGATAGTAGATACGAAGAAAAAAGTAAGCAGGAATGGATGAAATGGGAGAAAACACATGGAATCAGTTCAGCCCACAACCGAAAAAAACGTAAGCCACGGACCTGAAAAAAGGCTGAAAAATCGGACCACCAAAAAGTATTGATTTTTGTGCTCAAAATGACTGCAAATACCCTGCAGATAGTAGATACGTAGAAAAAAGTAAGCAGGAATGGATTAAATGGGAGAAAACGCAAGGAATCAGTTGAGCCCACAACCGAAAAAAAACGTAAGCAGCGGACCTGAAAAAAGGCTGAAAAATCGGACCCCAAAAAGTATTGATTTTTCTTCTGAAAATGACTGCAAATACCCTGCAGATAGTAGATACGAAGAAAAAAAGTAAGCAGGAATGGATTAAATGGGAGAAAACGCAAGGAATCAGTTGAGCCCACAAAAGAAAAAAACGTAAGCCGTGGACCTGAAAAAGGCTGAAAAATCGGACCACCAAAAAGTATTGATTTTTGTGCTCAAAATGACTGCAAATACCCTGCAGATAGTAGATACGTAGAAAAAAAAAGCAGGAATGGATTAAATGGGAGAAAACGCAAGAATCAGTTTAGCCCACAACCGAAAAAAAACGTAAGCCGCGGACCTGAAAAAAGGGCTGAAAAATCGGACCACCAAAAGTATTGATTTTTCTGCTCAAAATGACTGCAAATACCCTGCAGATAGTAGATACGAAAAAAGTAAGCAGGAATGGATTAAATGGGAGAAAAACACATAGAATCAGTTCAGCCCACAACCGAAAAAAAACGTAAGCCGCGGACCTGAAAAAGGCTGAAAAATCGGACCACCAAAAAGTATTGATTTTTGTGCTCAAAATGACTGCAAATACCCTGCAGATAGTAGATACGTAGAAAAAAGTAAGCAGGAATGGATTAAATGGGAGAAAACGCAAGGAATCAGTTGAGCCCACAACCGAAAAAACGTAAGCCGTGGACCTGAAAAAGGCTGAAAAATCGGACCCCAAAAAGTATTGATTTTTCTTCTGAAAATGACTGCAAATACCCTGCAGATAGTAGATACGAAGAAAAAAGTAAGCAGGAATGGATGAAATGGGAGAAAACGCAAGGAATCAGTTGAGCCCACAACCGAAAAAAACGTAAGCCGCGGACCTGAAAAAAGGCTGAAAAATCGGACCACCAAAAAGTATTGATTTTTCCTCAAAATGACTGCAAATACCCTGCAGATAGTAGATACGAAGAAAAAAGTAAGCAGGAATGGATTAAATGGGAGAAAACGCAAGGAATCAGTTGAGCCCACAACCGAAAAAAACGTAAGCCGCGGACCTGAAAAAGGCTGAAAAATCGGACCACCAAAAAGTATTGATTTTTGTGCTCAAAATGACTGCAAATACCCTGCAGATAGTAGATACGTAGAAAAAAGTAAGCAGGAATGGATTAAATGGGAGAAAACACATAGAATCAGTTCAGCCCACAACCGAAAAAAACGTAAGCCGGACCTGAAAAAAGTCTGAAAAATCGGACCACCAAAAAGTATTGATTTTTGTGCTCAAAATGACTGCAAATACCCTGCAGATAGTAGATACGTAGAAAAAAGTAAGCAGGAATGGATTAAATGGGAGAAAACGCAAGGAATCAGTTGAGCCCACAACCGAAAAAAACGTAAGCCGCGGACCTGAAAAAGGCTGAAAAATCGGACCACCAAAAGATATTGATTTTTCTTCTGAAACTGACTGCAAATACCCTGCAGAGAGTAGATACGAAGAAAAAAGTAAGCAGGAATGGATGAAATGGGAGAAAACACATGGAATCAGTTCAGCCCACAACCGAAAAAAACGTAAGCTGCGGACCTGAAAAAAGGCTGAAAAATCGGACCAAAAAGTATTGATTTTTCCGCTGAAAATGACTGCAAATACCCTGCAGATAGTAGATACGAAGAAAAAAAGTAAGCAGGAATGGATGAAATGGGAGAAAACGCAAGGAATCAGTTGAGCCCACAACCGAAAAAAACGTAAGCCGCGGACCTGAAAAAAGGCTGAAAAATCGGACCACCAAAAAGTATTGATTTTTCTGCTCAAAATGACTGCAAATACCCTGCAGATAGTAGATACGTAGAAAAAAAAGTAAGCAGGAATGGATTAAATGGGAGAAAACGCAAGAATCAGTTGAGCCCACAACCGAAAAAACGTAAGCCGCGGACCTGAAAAAAGGCTGAAAAATCGGACCACCAAAAAGTATTGATTTTTGTTCTCAAAATGACTGCAAATACCCTGCAGATAGTAGATACGAAGAAAAAAGTAAGCAGGAATGGATTAAATGGGAGAAAACGCAAGGAATCAGTTCAGCCCACAACCGAAAAAACGTAAGCTGGACCTGAAAACAGGCTGAAAAATCGGACCACCAAAAAGTATTGATTTTTGTGCTCAAAATGACTGCAAATACCCTGCAGATAGTAGATACGTAGAAAAAAGTAAGCAGGAATGGATTAAATGGGAGAAAACGCAAGGAATCAGTTGAGCCCACAACCGAAAAAAACGTAAGCCGCGGACCTGAAAAAAGGCTGAAAAATCGGACCCCAAAAAGTATTGATTTTTCTTCTGAAAATGACTGCAAATACCCTGCAGATAGTAGATACGAAGAAAAAAAAGTAAGCAGGAATGGATTAAATGGGAGAAAACGCATGGAATCAGTTGAGCCCACAACCGAAAAAAAAACGTAAGCCGCGGACCTGAAAAAAGGCTGAAAAATCGGACCCCCAAAAAGTATTGATTTTTCCGCTGAAAATGACTGCAAATACCCTGCAGATAGTAGATACGAAGAAAAAAGTAAGCAGGAATGGATTAAATGGGAGAAAACGCATGGAATCAGTTGAGCCCACAACCGAAAAAAAACGTAAGCTGCGGACCTGAAAAAAGGCTGAAAAATCGGACCACCAAAAGTATTGATTTTTGTGCTCAAAATGACTGCAAATACCCTGCAGATAGTAGATACGTAGAAAAAAGTAAGCAGGAATGGATTAAATGGGAGAAAACGCAAGGAATCAGTTCAGCCCACAAAAGAAAAAAACGTAAGCCGCGGACCTGAAAAAGGCTGAAAAATCGGACCACCAAAAAGTATTGATTTTTGTGCTCAAAATGACTGCAAATACCCTGCAGATAGTAGATACGTAGAAAAAAGTAAGCAGGAATGGATTAAATGGGAGAAAACACATAGAATCAGTTCAGCCCACAACCGAAAAAAACGTAAGCCGCGGACCTGAAAAAGGCTGAAAAATCGGACCACCAAAAAGTATTGATTTTTGTGCTCAAAATGACTGCAAATACCCTGCAGATAGTAGATACGTAGAAAAAAAAGTAAGCAGGAATGGATTAAATGGGAGAAAACGCAAGGAATCAGTTCAGCCCACAACCGAAAAAAACGTAAGCCGCGGACCTGAAAAAAGGCTGAAAAATCGGACCACCAAAAGTATTGATTTTTGTGCTCAAAATGACTGCAAATACCCTGCAGATAGTAGATACGTAGAAAAAAGTAAGCAGGAATGGATTAAATGGGAGAAAACGCAAGGAATCAGTTGAGCCCACAACCGAAAAAAACGTAAGCCGCGGACCTGAAAAAGGCTGAAAAATCGGACCACCAAAAAGTATTGATTTTTGTGCTCAAAATGACTGCAAATACCCTGCAGATAGTAGATACGTAGAAAAAAGTAAGCAGGAATGGATTAAATGGGAGAAAACACATGGAATCAGTTCAGCCCACAACCGAAAAAACGTAAGCATGGACCTGAAAAAGGCTGAAAAATCGGACCACCAAAAGTATTGATTTTTGTGCTCAAAATGATTGCAAATACCCTGCAGATAGTAGATACGTAGAAAAAAAGTAAGCAGGAATGGATTAAATGGGAGAAAACGCAAGGAATCAGTTGAGCCCACAACCGAAAAAAAAATCGTAAGCCGCGGACCTGAAAAAAGGCTGAAAAATCGGACCACCAAAAAGTATTGATTTTTCTGCTCAAAATGACTGCAAATACCCTGCAGATAGTAGATACGAAGAAAAAGTAAGCAGGAATGGATTAAATGGGAGAAAACACATGGAATCAGTTGAGCCCACAACCGAAAAAAACGTAAGCCGCGGACCTGAAAAAAGGCTGAAAAATCGGACCACCAAAAAGTATTGATTTTTCTTCTGAAAATGACTGCAAATACCCTGCAGATAGTAGATACGAAGAAAAAAGAAAGCAGGAATGGATTAAATGGGAGAAAATGCAAGGAATCAGTTGAGCCCACAACCGAAAAAACGTAAGCCGGGACCTGAAAAAGGCTGAAAAATCGGACCCCAAAAAGTATTGATTTTTCTTCTGAAAATGACTGCAAATACCCTGCAGAGAGTAGATACGAAGAAAAAAGTAAGCAGGAATGGATTAAATGGGAGAAAACGCAAGGAATCAGTTCAGCCCACAAACCGAAAAAAAAAAAGGATTAAGCATGGACCTGAAAAAGGCTGAAAAATCGGACCACCAAAAAGTATTGATTTTTGTGCTCAAAATGACTGCAAATACCCTGCAGATAGTAGATACGTAGAAAAAAAAGTAAGCAGGAATGGATTAAATGGGAGAAAACACATAGGAATCAGTTGAGCCCACAACCGAAAAAAAACGTAAGCAGCGGACCTGAAAAAGGCTGAAAAATCGGACCCAAAAAAGTATTGATTTTTCTGCTCAAAATGACTGCAAATACCCTGCAGATAGTAGATACGTAGAAAAAAGTAAGCAGGAATGGATTAAATGGGAGAAAACACATAGAATCAGTTCAGCCCACAACCGAAAAAAACGTAAGCCGCGGACCTGAAAAAGGCTGAAAAATCGGACCACCAAAAGTATTGATTTTTGTGCTCAAAATGACTGCAAATACCCTGCAGATAGTAGATACGTAGAAAAAAGTAAGCAGGAATGGATTAAATGGGAGAAAACGCAAGGATCAGTTGAGCCCACAACCGAAAAAAACGTAAGCCGCGGACCTGAAAAAGTTTGAAAAATCGGACCACCAAAAGTATTGATTTTTCTTCAAAATGACTGCAAATACCCTGCAGATAGTAGATACGTAGAAAAAAGTAAGCAGGAATGGATTAAATGGGAGAAAACACATGGAATCAGTTCAGCCCACAACCGAAAAAACGTAAGCCGCGGACCTGAAAAAGGCTGAAAAATCGGACCACCAAAAAGTATTGATTTTTGTGCTCAAAATGACTGCAAATACCCTGCAGATAGTAGATACGAAGAAAAAGTAAGCAGGAATGGATTAAATGGGAGAAAACGCAGGAATCAGTTGAGCCCACAAAAGAAAAAAACGTAAGCCGCGGACCTGAAAAAAGGCTGAAAAATCGGACCACCAAAAAGTATTGATTTTTGTGCTCAAAATGACTGCAAATACCCTGCAGATAGTAGATACGTAGAAAAAAGTAAGCAGGAATGGATTAAATGGGAGAAAACACATGGAATCAGTTCAGCCCACAACCGAAAAAAACGTAAGCCGCGGACCTGAAAAAAGGCTGAAAAATCGGACCACCAAAAAGTATTGATTTTTCTGCTGAAAATGACTGCAAATACCCTGCAGATAGTAGATACGTAGAAAAAAAGTAAGCAGGAATGGATTAAATGGGAGAAAACGCAAGGAATCAGTTCAGCCCACAACCGAAAAAAACGTAAGCCGCGGACCTGAAAAAGGCTGAAAAATCGGACCACCAAAAAGTATTGATTTTTCTTCTCAAAATGACTGCAAATACCCTGCAGATAGTAGATACGAAGAAAAAAGTAAGCAGGAATGGATTAAATGGGAGAAAACGCAAGGAATCAGTTGAGCCCACAACCGAAAAAACGTAAGCCGCGGACCTGAAAAAAGGCTGAAAAATCGGACCCCCAAAAAGTATTGATTTTTCTTCAAAAATGACTGCAAATACCCTGCAGATAGTAGATACGAAGAAAAAAAAAGTAAGCAGGAATGGATGAAATGGGAGAAAACGCAAGGAATCAGTTGAGCCCACAACCGAAAAAAAACGTAAGCCGCGGACCTGAAAAAGGCTGAAAAATCGGACCACCAAAAAGTATTGATTTTTCTGCTCAAAATGACTGCAAATACCCTGCAGATAGTAGATACGTAGAAAAAAGTAAGCAGGAATGGATTAAATGGGAGAAAACGCAAGGAATCAGTTGAGCCCACAACCGAAAAAAAAAACGTAAGCCGGACCTGAAAAAGGCTGAAAAATCGGACCCCCAAAAAGTATTGATTTTTGTGCTCAAAATGACTGCAAATACCCTGCAGATAGTAGATACGTAGAAAAAAGTAAGCAGGAATGGATTAAATGGGAGAAAACACATGGAATCAGTTCAGCCCACAACCGAAAAAAACGTAAGCCGCGGACCTGAAAAAGGCTGAAAAATCGGACCACCAAAAGTATTGATTTTTCTTTCAAAATGACTGCAAATACCCTGCAGATAGTAGATGCGTAGAAAAAAGTAAGCAGGAATGGATTAAATGGGAGAAAACGCAAGGAATCAGTTTAGCCCACAACCGAAAAAAACGTAAGCTGCGGACCTGAAAACAGGCTGAAAAATCGGACCACCAAAAAGTATTGATTTTTGTGCTCAAAATGACTGCAAATACCCTGCAGATAGTAGATACGTAGAAAAAGTAAGCAGGAATGGATGAAATGGGAGAAAACGCAAGGAATCAGTTGAGCCCACAACCGAAAAAACGTAAGCTGCGGACCTGAAAAAGGCTGAAAAATCGGACCACCAAAAGTATTGATTTTTGTGCTCAAAATGACTGCAAATACCCTGCAGATAGTAGATACGTAGAAAAAAGTAAGCAGGAATGGATTAAATGGGAGAAAACGCAAGGAATCAGTTCAGCCCACAAAAGAAAAAAACGTAAGCCGCGGACCTGAAAAAGGCTGAAAAATCGGACCACCAAAAAGTATTGATTTTTGTGCTCAAAATGACTGCAAATACCCTGCAGATAGTAGATACGTAGAAAAAAGTAAGCAGGAATGGATTAAATGGGAGAAAACACAAAAAGGAATCAGTTAGCCCACAACCGAAAAAACGTAAATGCCATGCGGACCTGAAAAAAAAAAGGCTGAAAAATCGGACCACCAAAAAGTATTGATTTTTGTGCTCAAAATGACTGCAAATACCCTGCAGATAGTAGATACGTAGAAAAAAGTAAGCAGGAATGGATGAAATGGGAGAAAACGCAAGGAATCAGTTGAGCCCACAACCGAAAAAACGTAAGCAGCGGACCTGAAAAAGGCTGAAAAATCGGACCCCAAAAGTATTGATTTTTCTTCTGAAAATGACTGCAAATACCCTGCAGAGAGTAGATACGAAGAAAAAGTAAGCAGGAATGGATGAAATGGGAGAAAACATGGAATCAGTTGAGCCCACAACCGAAAAAAAAGTAAGCCGGGACCTGAAAAAGGCTGAAAAATCGGACCCCAAAAAGTATTGATTTTTCTTCTGAAAATGACTGCAAATACCCTGCAGATAGTAGATACGAAGAAAAAAGTAAGCAGGAATGGATTAAATGGGAGAAAACAAGGAATCAGTTCAGCCCACAACCGAAAAAAAAAACGTAAGCCGCGGACCTGAAAAAAGGCTGAAAAATCGGACCTCCAAAAAGTATTGATTTTTCTTCTGAAAATGACTGCAAATACCCTGCAGATAGTAGATACGTAGAAAAAAGTAAGCAGGAATGGATGAAATGGGAGAAAACGCATGGAATCAGTTGAGCCCACAACCGAAAAAAACGTAAGCCGCGGACCTGAAAAAAGTCTGAAAAATCGGACCACCAAAAAGTATTGATTTTTGTGCTCAAAATGACTGCAAATACCCTGCAGATAGTAGATACGTAGAAAAAAGTAAGCAGGAATGGATTAAATGGGAGAAAACGGAAGGAATAAGTTTAGCCCACAACCGAAAAAAACGTAAGCTGCGGACCTGAAAAAAGGCTGAAAAATCGGACCACCAAAAGTATTGATTTTTGTGCTCAAAATGACTGCAAATACCCTGCAGATAGTAGATACGTAGAAAAAAAGTAAGCAGGAATGGATTAAATGGGAGAAAACGCATGGAATCAGTTGAGCCCACAACCGAAAAAAACGTAAGCCGCGGACCTGAAAAAAGGCTGAAAAATCGGACCCCCAAAAAGTATTGATTTTTCTTCTGAAAATGACTGCAAATACCCTGCAGATAGTAGATACGAAGAAAAAAGTAAGCAGGAATGGATTAAATGGGAGAAAACGCAAGGAATCAGTTTAGCCCACAACCGAAAAAAACGTAAGCTGCGGACCTGAAAACAGGCTGAAAAATCGGACCACCAAAAAGTATTGATTTTTGTGCTCAAAATGACTGCAAATACCCTGCAGATAGTAGATACGTAGAAAAAAGTAAGCAGGAATGGATTAAATGGGAGAAAACGCAAGGAATCAGTTCAGCCCACAACCGAAAAAAAAAAAAACGTAAGCCGCGGACCTGAAAAAGGCTGAAAAATCGGACCACCAAAAAGTATTGATTTTTGTGCTCAAAATGACTGCAAATACCCTGCAGATAGTAGATACGTAGAAAAAAGTAAACAGGAATGGATTAAATGGGAGAAAACACATGGAATCAGTTCAGCCCACAACCGAAAAAAACGTAAGCCGCGGACCTGAAAACAGGCTGAAAAATCGGACCACCAAAAAGTATTGATTTTTGTGCTCAAAATGACTGCAAATACCCTGCAGATAGTAGATACGAAGAAAAAAAAAAAGTAAGCAGGAATGGATGAAATGGGAAAACGCAAGGAATCAGTTGAGCCCACAACCGAAAAAAAACGTAAGCTGCGGACCTGAAAAAGGCTGAAAAATCGGACCACCAAAAAGTATTGATTTTTGTGCTCAAAATGACTGCAAATACCCTGCAGATAGTAGATACGTAGAAAAAAAGTAAGCAGGAATGGATGAAATGGGAGAAAACGCAAGGAATCAGTTCAGCCCACAACCGAAAAAAAAACGTAAGCCGCGGACCTGAAAAAGGCTGAAAAATCGGACCACCAAAAAGTATTGATTTTTGTGCTCAAAATGACTGCAAATACCCTGCAGATAGTAGATACGTAGAAAAAGTAAACAGGAATGGATTAAATGGGAGAAAACACATGGAATCAGTTCAGCCCACAACCGAAAAAAAAAATTTAAGCCATGGGACCTGAAAACAGGCTGAAAAATCGGACCACCAAAAAGTATTGATTTTTGTGCTCAAAATGACTGCAAATACCCTGCAGATAGTAGATACGAAGAAAAAAGTAAGCAGGAATGGATGAAATGGGAGAAAACGCAAGGAATCAGTTGAGCCCACAACCGAAAAAAAAAAACGTAAGCCGCGGACCTGAAAACAGGCTGAAAAATCGGACCACCAAAAAGTATTGATTTTTGTTCTCAAAATGACTGCAAATACCCTGCAGATAGTAGATACGAAGAAAAAAAGTAAGCAGGAATGGATTAAATGGGAGAAAACAAAAGGAATCAGTTCAGCCCACAACCGAAAAAAAACGTAAGCCGCGGACCTGAAAAAGGCTGAAAAATCGGACCACCAAAAAGTATTGATTTTTCTGCTCAAAATGACTGCAAATACCCTGCAGATAGTAGATACATAGAAAAAAGTAAGCAGGAATGGATTAAATGGGAGAAAACGCAAGGAATCAGTTGAGCCCACAACCGAAAAAAACGTAAGCCGCAGACCTGAAAAAGGCTGAAAAATCGGACCTCCAAAAACTATTGATTTTTGTGCTAAAAATGACTGCAAATAGCCTGGAGATAGTAGATACGTAGAAAAAATAAGCAGGAATGGATTAAATGGGAGAAAACGCAAGGAGTCAGTTGAGCCCACAATCGAAAAAAACGTAAGCCGCGGACCTGAAAAAAGGCTGAAAAATCGGACCCCCAACAAGTATTGATTTTTCTTCTGAAAATGACTGCAAGTACCCTGCAGATAGTAGATACGTAGTAAAAAGAAAGCAAGAATGGATTAAATGGGAGAAAACGCAAGGAATCAGTTGAGCCCACAACTGAAAAAAACTTAAGCCTCAAAAAAGTCTGAAAAACAGACCCCAAAAAAGTATTGATTTTTCTGCTTAAAATTGCTGCACATCACCTGCAGATAGTAGAGACAAAGAAAAAAAGCACCAGGAATGGATTAAATGGTAGAAAACAAAAGGATATTTCTTCTTAGAATGGGTGGAAATCACTTGCAGACATTAGATTCGAAAGAAGAAGTCACCTGAAATGATTTAAATGGTAGAAAACGCGAGGAGTCAGTTCATCCCAAAGCAGAAAAAACATTAGCCACGGACCTGACAAAAGTGCCAAAAATCGTATCCCTAAAAGTGTGGATTTTTCTGCTTAGAATGGGTGGAAATCACCTGCAGATAGTAGATACGAAAGAAGAAGTCACCCGAAATGAATTAAACGGTAGAAAATGGCAGGAGTCATTTTAGCCCAAAGTAGAAAACGACATAAGCCAAGGACCTGAAAAAAGTGAAAAAATTGGACCCCCAAATTGTTGATTTTTCTGTTGAAAATGGCAGGAAATCACCTGCAGATCGTAGATACGAAAGGAAAATTAACCAGACATTAATTAAATGGTAGAAAACGCTTGGAGTCATTTCAGCCTATCACAATCTAATTGGATGTTCCCCAATCATTTTCACAATAAACGGGACTAGCACTGTATTTACCTGGGAGGTAAATAAAACACATTTTTTTGTAACCCAGTGAACCAATGTATTAAATCTTAAGTGCACCCCACATCCCCAATCCATAAAGAAACATATTTTACAATATTTACAATGGTCACACAAACTCACACACAAAACACTCCAAGTCTCCAAGAGCAGGCCTTCAGAAAAACCAAAAATAAAAAAATAGTCAATTAAAAGAGTGAATCTCACCCACTTTCAGAAGCCTCCACAGTTGTGGGTCCTGTCCATTCAGGTATGTGTCCTGAGTGAGCTGACCTTCTTTTTCCTTTTTTGACTTGTGTGGAGTTATCCTTAGTTTTCCTTTCCTTTTTTTTTTTTATTCCACATTGCAATTACCTCCCTTGTCGTCCCCTTGGTCCACAGAAAGGAGCTGGCTGTTGCATCCAAGCAGGAAAGTTCACAATGTGCTCACATGCCCCAAACCTTTTTTCCCTCCTTTTTTTCTTCTTCCCCCCCATTGACCAGGAAGTACTATTTTGTAAAACCCCGCCTCTACCATCAGGCTGTCTCTTAAAGGGGCAACAACATATACAATATGCAGCCTTTTGTTTTTTAACTGGTTGATTTCAAAACATTTGCTCAGTGTGGCACAAGACAAGCAAAACAATCCTTCAAATCCCCCAACCCCTTTTTAAAGGTTCTTCTTGCAAGGATTTCTTTCAATAACCATTCTTTTTTTTTTTTTTTTGGGGCAGAAATATAAAAACAACAAGCCTTAATTATTTTGTGGCTGTGTCACAAGCCAAAAGCCAAAAAAAACATAAGCCACAGACCTGAAAAAAGTCAGAAAAATCGGACCCCCAGAAATTCTTCATTTTTCTGCTTAAAATAGCTGGAAATCACCTGCAGATTGTAGATATGAAATAAAAAGTCACCAGAAATGAATTAAATGGTAGAAAATGCAAGGAGTTAGTTGAGCCCAAAGCAGAAAAAAATGTAAGCTGCGGACCAGAAAAAAGTCAGAAAAATTGGACCCCCAGAAATTTTTCATTTTTCTGGTTAAAATGGCAGATAGTAGAAAAAAGAAAAAGTCACCTGAATTAAATTGTAGAAAACAGATAGTAGATACAAAAAGAAAAAATCGTCATTTTTCTGTTTAAAATGGCAAATCACCTGAGAATGAAAACAGGAATTAAATGGTTGAAAACTCGAGGAGTCAGTTGAGCCCAAAGCCAAAAACAAAAGTAAGCTGTGGACCTGAAAAAACTGAGAAAATCAGACTGCCAGAAATTCTTCATTTTATGAAGAATAATCTCATAGTCTTCTGTCTTTTCTAGTTTTTCAGTTCAACAAATATTGCCCATTCATCAACTTTTAAATCTTTTTAGAGAACTTTTTGTCATGTGGGTGATTAATATAGCAAATTTACTGTCATTTAGATCCAAAAACTGAAATATTTTTGTGTCAATCCATTTTCCCACTTTTTGGAGGTAAGACTATCTTGTCTTATGTCTTTTCTAGTTATTCCGTATTACACATATCGTCCATTTATTTACTCTTTAACCACTCCAGACAAATTTTTGATTCGTGGGTGAATTATACAGGTGATTTACTATCATTTAGAGCCAAAAACTCAAATATTTTTGTGTCAACCCATTTTTCCACTTTTTGGAGGTAAGAATAGTCTTATGTCTTTTCTAGTTTTTCTGTACAACACATATAGCCCATTTATTTTGAACCATTTTCGTCAACTTGTAATATTTTCCTGTCAACCCATTTTTCACGTTTGGAGGAATACTATAGTCTTTTGTCTTTTCAGGATTTTCAGCATAACACATAGAGCACAAAAGTTTCTGATTTTAACATTTGCTTTTCAAAAAAATTGTTCAAAATTAAGCATAAACCCCTGGGAGTGTATAAAAGACACACAGATTCAAAACACATACCTGAAATGGAACTTCCCTGCCTGTAACATCAGTCAGGTCTGTTCCATGCATGATGCTGCCATCTACTGGCTGAAAGGGGTTTTGCACAGTCATCTGCCAGATGTGGTCAAAGTTAAAGCCAGTGAAAATTTCACATCAGTAAGAACGCCTTAAGCCCTGTCGTCAAGAACAGCCTTCCACTAGCTATTGTCGAGAGAGATGCTTGCAGGCATTTCTCAGCATGTTGGACCCTAAATACCAGCCAGTTTCTCATTTGTCATGGTCAGCCATTTCTTTCTCACCCAGAACGACATTTGACAGGGTGTCCACCTGGACAACTGTTTCATGCTTACAATGCAGAAGGAAAATACAAACTTGTCACTTCTGTGTGAAAGCATGCATAATTGAATTAGATGAATGATTGGGATCCTTGAACTGTTCATGGAAATAACAGAGTTCACTTATGGAGACAAAGATGAAAAAATCAGCATTGTTTTGGATTTTACACTTACCCTGCTTACTCATGTTCACAGTGAGAGAAGAAAAGCAGGATACTGCCTCTGGTATAAGCATTAGAGCTCTTTGAATGCAAGATTTTCAGAAGTATTTTCTGCTGTAAGAGTGGCTGGATCAGAGGCTACATCAAAAAGGGCCTTACTATTGTCCTTTTCTCTCCTACTTACCTAAACTGACATTGTCTCTGAACCCCTCTGTCCAGAGTTCCAGCAGCTTGAACATGGTGTCTCTGTGACTGAGGAAGCAAAGACTGAGATCAAGTCTGAAATTGAAGGTGAGGGTTTGAAGTTTAAGGACAAAATAAGAATGTTGTAAATGGCATTTTTAGAGTCATGGTTCATTAGAAGTCTCACTGTTTTCTTTCTAGAACACATCAAGTTTGAAAGAGTCAAGCAAGAGAAGGCCATGCCAGATTAGGAAAGCAGAAGATGCTGTCACATTATTGAAACTCAATGTCTGGACATCATCTGAAGATGAGAAAATCACCATCACTGTCTCCACTTCACTTGGTTTTATACAACAGTTATGTGTGACTATGCACTGTAATGCATCATCTACATATGTTTTGTGAACCCTAAGACTAAGACTAAGAAGGTTTTGCTCCATTTCACTTTCTCTAGTGCTCTAAGTGCAGCTGCAGAGATGGACTCATTTCATAATGGTTTGGGTTTGTGTCGCACATCACACATGCCACTGAAATGGCCTATACCCACTATTGGCAGTGGACAGTTTAGAACAGAAATGTCCTGTTGAGAAATCATTAGACTGAATGTATTTTTGTGAATTCTCAAACTTGTATGAGACAGACTAGCCAGTAGTGGAGCAGGATCTCTACTACACTCTCAGATAAAGGTTATATCCAACACCTTTAAGGGTTGTACCTTGAATGGGGTTGTACATAGAGCCCTTTAGAAATATCAGTATGAAATATAAGAGGAGAAATAAAGGTTAAACACCAGCAATCATGCAATTTTCTTTTATAATGCTTTCATAATACCTTCCCATAGCTAATAGATCTCAATGTGTTTTGTTTTACCTTCACTTCCTGTTGATTCTCTGTTGTATACGTCATCTCAAGTTTGGTTAGATTATCATTGTGTGCTTAGAATTCAGCCTCTGTTTAGACATTATGAACAGCAGGTAAACAGATTCACAGTCCATCTTACCTTAAAGGCATTTATGGGTGATTACAGGGTGGAAACTGAAGCAAGGCTGTTGGTGGTTCAGAAATCAGGATAGCTGCTGAAAAGTACCTTACATTAGTCATCATGATGTAGTCATAATAAGTAAAATACATCTTGTGATATTGACAAGTTGGTAGTGCAAAAATGCTCTTTTAAAACTCGTGATTTTGGCTTCACACATTGACAAGATGGGTACATTGTTTCTGTTCTACATTATGTATAACTATCTGCACAAGTTTCACTGCTGAAAATTTCATGGGGAACATAACCCACAATGGGTTCAGAGGGCAAAGCACAAACGATGTTGAAGCTAGAACCTCAATATTTCACCTTAATATAACAAATGGTATACCATATGCTCGCTAGTAACTTGTAACTGTACATCAAATCGGTAAAATCGATGTGAGTCAGGTGGGGACAGGGGTTGATTT
Source organism: Albula goreensis (assembly GCA_022829145.1). Classification (NCBI taxonomy): domain Eukaryota; kingdom Metazoa; phylum Chordata; class Actinopteri; order Albuliformes; family Albulidae; genus Albula; species Albula goreensis. The sequence goes on from CM040758.1 coordinate 6,375,001, forward strand.
CTGATGGAATGATCTGTCAAATTATGACATTGTCGAATATATGTATGTACATGTGTGTTTCTGTATAAATGTATGTGTAAATATAGAGAGAGCGTCCTGCGTCTGCGCCAATGGTTAGTGTGTGTGAAGGCGTAAGACAGAAGCTACGGAGCTTGACAGTCAGTACCAACAGTTTTCCCCCTTTTGGCTCTCCCCGTCCGCCTCCCCTCCAACTGTAAAATGGCGACAGTAGACAACGATGTTCCCATGGATCCGGAGCTGGAAGTAATGAGTGACGAAGAGTTGGAAAGGTAGCTAGTTCATATATGTAACATTAGATTTGGGATACGGACTGGGTACGTCAGGATCGATGTCATGGTGAAATTTCTAACTTCATAACGTTTTGTTACCTAAAATCAGCTCGCCTGTCTACCCATCCGCCGCATCTCCAACTCGGTCAGTGACTGCCGCAGGTAGCCAACGTTAGCTAGATAGCTAGCAAGATGTTGCTGGATTGCGTATGGGTATGCAAGGGCCTGCCATCTTCTCATTGGCTTTTTACAGCTGAAGTGCGGGTATTTACCCTTAGACATTTTAATCATTTGTCGCAATTATATTTATTCCACAAGATTGAAGCTACCGTACTGTGATGGCTAATGCTACCTTTCCGAGATGGCCACTGTCATTTCCAACATTGTAAACAAGTTAGCTAGACAGCTAATGGTTAAGGACACATTCTGATCTCACAGTTTTTCCTAGGATAGTTTTGTGCAGTAGTTGAATAACTAATAGAGCAGTCTCGTAGCTGGCCAGCCAATTTAGAAACATGGCCCAGTTAAGATATCACTATAACCTAGATATGTTAGCTGTGTTGCTAATCTGTGAGTAGAGCTCAATTCTCTGTTCACTTGCGTCTTGGCTGACAACTTGATCTGTATAATTTCATTTCGTTCAAATAGTAAGGTAACGAACGTAAAATAATCGATTACATGACTGATTCGTAAAACCAAAGCTTGGATATATCGATAGATAGCCATCCAACTGATTCCTCATTACAGTTCAGGACGGTGATGATCAGCAATGTTTTTAAAGATAATGCCCCGCACCTAGTCAGGCATAGCTTCCCAATTCACTATATGGTGCGTTTTGCACTTGTATTAGACTTTTTTGTTCAAGTGAAGATAGGTGGTATATTTACAGCTTGGCACGCATTGGAGTTGTCGTTCGGGAACTTTCTCCTTGTTGTCAGCTATGAGAGGAGCAATACAGCTGACTGCATGTGCTGTCATCACCCTTAAAAAACATGGAATGTTCTGCCATGTTCTGACAAGTATTTTTTATTAGCGATGCAGCAAATTAATACATTATGCATATATATCGTAAGCGGAAAAAATATATACTATTTGTTGTGTTATTGGAAAAGCAGCATGTTAGCAGTCAGGTAATAAACTCAATCTTAGGTAACGCTCAATGAAAATGATGTGGGATGAGAATTAGCGCACCAACGTGTAACCTGACTCAGAAATAACCTCTGAAAACCCCCCAGCTGTCGGTACACTTTGAAGATTAGGCAACTGACTTAACAGTTTTATGTACGAAAGCCTGCATATTGAGATTAATATAGATTATTGTCCTTGCGATTTGTAATTTAATAATTTGAAGTAGAATTTTGGTCTGTCACAACTTGTCACCAGGTCTCCATTAGCAGCGTCAAAATGTAATTATTTTGTCTCAATATATATCATTGTACCATGTACAGTATGTGTATATTTAGTGAAGGTTTTAATCTGGTTGTCGTTGCCCATGGTTTTTGGTGTATGGCAACTGCATTTGAGGAAGTGTATTGGTTTGGGTTGTCTTCACCTCCGTGTAGACATTTGATCGGACAGTTTTTTCAGTGTCAATATTTAGATCTGAACTGAAATGACAGCTTCAGTGCAATGCAAAAGACTGTATGGTAATTCATCTTGAAGTAACTTGTACTCCCAAAATTTAAGGCAGAGTGTGTGAACTTGTAAAATGAGCCATTTCTTGTTTATTTTTTGGGTTGATTGTGTTTTTAAAATGGTTGAAAAGGTATCAAAAAATCTGTTTGCTGTTGAATAACTGACCTGAAATATTTAAATGTTGTGACTCTTAGTATGGTTTGGAATGCCCCCTGTCATAAGCTTAACCCGTGTTGCACTTTGTAGCATGTAAATATAGTAACAGATACAGTAACAGTGTCACTGGGCCTGCTGAAGGGTTCCAAACACAGGGACGTAGGTGCTTTTGCAAAATGCAGCATTTATCAAATGGCATCATGATCTTCTTTGTTTGTAATCTGTCCTGAGGTCCCATCTATCATCAAATGTGCGCTCTCATACATTCGGTGGTTGGATAATGGACAGATTTTCAAAGCAAGTGATTTTTGGAAGAGGAACATGGCTTTCTATTTGTAGTTAACTGCAGTTATTATCTTACGTTTTATTCAGCATTGTGGCTCTGCAGGCTAGATGTAGCTTAAAAATGGTATGTTATTAAAGTCATTGTTGATAAAGGTAATCAACAGCATATGAAAGTTGTAGTGATTATATAACAGTTGTTTTGTCTACATATTGGCTTCGCAGAAAACTCTCCAAATGATACAAGTCTTGGCAGTGTGCAGAATACAAAAACTGGAATACTCAGTTTTCTGTGTGAATAGTTTGTACACTAAGATCAGATTGTGATTACATTTGCATCCTCATTTAACACTGACCAGTGTTAAATGAAGATGTAGCCCAAATGATGTAAAATGAGGATGAAAAAGAATACGTCTCCACTAGCAGAGCATGATATGTGGTATTTATTCCACCAACAATGACAAATAAACAATGACAAAACCAGCTAGTGATATTTCTTTCCTATTGTAAATTTGCAGTGTTATGTGAAATGCCTATTTGATGCTCCTTGTGGAAACAAAGATATGAATAAATAATTGGAAAATTACAAACAGTAACTCACATACACTGCTGATAATTATGACTTTAATCAGGCTATATCTGAGCATTTTTTACTGAATACATTTTTAAAATGTAGTACAAATCATTTTTGATTTATTAGGAGACCTATCTGTCATGTGAACTATATCCTGCTGTGACCTCTGTATATTAAATGACATTGTCACACAAGTTTTGGGCATCATCTCACTGCTTTGTATTATTAGCTTGTGTAGAGAACTGTTGGTCATAGGGAATCTTTGGCTGCGTGTCAAACATGGGATCAGGGTGACACATTTTGTCACTGCGATACAACAGCTAAAAAAGGTGACCTACATTTAATGATATGGAGCCAGATCGGCAGTCGAGCGATAAGGGAGTACGGATAAGGCCCTTTTCGCCGTTTCGGACAGCAGCATGTCCCGCGGTGGCTGTTTGGCCACCCTCCGTGTGACCAGGCCCAAGTGTGGCAGAGTGACCCCATAAAAATCCGAATTCCCACAGCTGCGCCCCCTGCTCCTCCATTCTTGCTGGACAGGGTCAGCTGGCTCTTGCTGCTGCTGCATTTTCTATGTATAGACACAGCCCAGCTAGCATTAGACACTTCACAATGGCGAACATGTTCTTCTGTGCTACTCTACAGTTAAAGCAGTATGCAAAGGTGGGTCACAATCTTTTCATTATGGAAGCCAACCAGTGTAACATGTATTTGTGGTGGTATCCATGGGCAATGTATATGTAATCCAGCACACCTTAACATGAGTATAAATCTGTGGTGGTATTCTTGGGTAGCATACGCTAAACACAGCACACCCAAATTTCAGTGTTAAGTGAAATCATTGCAAATTCTATGCAAAGCCTACACAACAAACGAAATGGTAATCATTCGTGAGTGGCAGTTTCAAACTCTGCATATTTAAATGTACTGCTTTCACATGCTTATCATATTAGAATGGTAGAGATTATTGCTGTCTTGTCACTTAGAGAATACCGTCTTGGGAGTTTTTGCAGTGTGTGACGTTCACCTCTGGGTGTAACTGTTGTTTCTCTGTTCAGGTGAAGCACCTTTATGCTGGGGCTGGATTAACTCATTCAAATGCATGTCTCACCAAGCAACAAATCTTCTGTGCCTGTCTGTGCATGTGTTTAATATTTGCATGTTTCCTTTCAGGGAAGCTGAGAGCTTCAAAGAGGAAGGCAATGCCTTTTACATTAAGAAGGATTACGACGAAGCACTTAACTACTACACCAAGGCCATAGGTAAGGCCAGAGTGTTTAACTACAGCTGGATGGTAGATAATGTGGTAGTGTTAAAATACTACACCTAGGTCAAAGGTAAGGATAGCGCTAGGGGTTTTAGCACTGGGGCATTTGATGTTGATTTTAACCTCCAGCAAATGACAATTTTTTACTTCATTTCTGAATATGACCCCTCTACGACTGCGAGCCCAATCCATACAGAGAATAATACCTCTTGGCATGCCATATTAATGAATTAACGAGTACTGTATTAGCCACTGGTTTGTTGGTATCTCTGTTGTGCTACCAAGAATGGAGGTTTGTTTTTAACTTTTGCATATCCTGACAGACGCATGCCCTAAGAATGCCAGTTACTATGGAAACAGGGCCGCCACCCAGATGATGCTAAACCGGTACAGAGAGGCTCTGGAGGACGCCCAGCAAGCAGTGCGGCTTGATGAAACTTTCATGAAGGTACATTTAAGGTTGGCAGTCAGTCACCAGGAGAGACGAATATGATTTGGGCATGGTAAGAGTTGGACAGACAGGCTTTGTTGACCATAAGTGTTCCGAAAGCAGTATGGCATTTCTATCAGGAATACATTGTTTAAGCATGATGTTGTTGCTTATGCTGTCAGTCAGTCAGTCAGAATGTCTGTCAAATCAGCCAGCTGTCCTTACTGGCCCCAGAGGCTTAGTGACGGAAAGGCTGTAGTCATGGTCTTTGAATGGCTTCTGTTGCCTGTCTGCTGTGTGACGTTCTGCCATGTTAACTGTGCGGCATCTGCCTGCAGGGCCACCTTAGAGAGGGGAAGTGCCACCTGTCTTTGGGGAACGCCATGGCTGCCAAGCGCTGCTTCCAGAGGGTTCTAGAACTGGAGCCTGACAGCAGCCAGGCGCAGCAGGAAGTGAGTTTTTCACCGGCCAATCACAAAAGGGCCAGAGGTCCTTTACTTCACGACTTTATCCAAACACTGATTTGCATACACAGCCAGCAGCGACTAGTTACTAATATAGACTGAGAACAAGCATAAAGTTGGGTGGGGCAGGATTGAATTTGTATTGGATTGGTCACATTCTGGCATCACTGTTTGGTACCTTGCACCTTGTGTAATTTAATATATTCTTATCATTATCTTGTAAATTTCAGCTGAAAAATGCAGAATCCATTCTTGAATACGAGAGGATGGCAGAGTTTGGTTTTGAAAAGAGAGACTTCAGAATGGTATGTATTCACTCTTCCAGTGGTGCTCACTCTCTGAATAACTTTGCCATTTAACATAACCTGTAATGCTTACATTGTTCATAATGTTACAGTGGAAACTCAGAGATCACATATCAGGAATGGGGGTTATTTGGAACATTGTAGTAGATTTGAAAGTGATGTCGAAATTACACACAATTATAAGGACTTGATCCCTCACTCACTGGAGTTGTTACCTGAGTTGTTACCTTATGGTAGGCTTATTTGTAACAGGTTGCCCTCATTTAATACCTTTGAAGTTAATATCCAGCAACAAAACAGCAGCAATTGAAAAATCCGTCAGCTTTCTAAATGAGACACCTCATTTTCAAGACAAGTCTTTGACCCCCTTCACACACTTTTTTTTGCTGTCTTTCTGTCAGAGTTCCCTCACTGTATTCTATAGCATAAGTCCTAAAACATTGCCCTTTGTTTAAATTGGTTAGTGTTTTTAGTTTTTTTTTTTTTTTTTTTTTAAATTAATGGAAATGGTGACTCATTTCAGTTTAATCCTGGGTTTCTTTTGTTTGCATCGGTGATAATATGGAGCTGGATGAAGCTTGACTGCATATGCTACTTCTGCTTTCACACCCCATTGGGTGAACTATTCAGTATGTAATGCTGAGGTTCTACTGTAGGTCAATCAGTAACAGACCAAACTGTGAAACTATTTAGCATTGATCCAAATAAACCCAATACCAGGCATGCATCCCATTGCACACATCGTAATGGCACTTCTGCTTCTGAAATATTGAGGTGGTTTTCTGCATGGACCGAGCCCTGGAGTCCGCCTCTGCCTGCCATCGTTTCAAAATCCTCAAGGCCGAGTGCCTGGCGCTGCTGGGGCGCTACGCCGAAGCTCAGTCCGTCGCCAGGTATGTACCCCACAACCACAGCCAACGAGTCTGACCACCCATGCTCTGAGCTGGTCAAAGTTCATGGTAGGGTCCATCACTCAACTGCAGATCTACAACATGCATCAGGAGAGATGGGAATTGAAGATGGCGGAATGGACAACATTTCCTCAAATGTCAAAAATTTCCTGTTTAATTTCTGGTGTTAATACAAATTTTGGTTGGGAACAAAAATACCACTCTCTACCTGCAGTTATGTTGGTGACGTTCATTTTCTAAGATGATTGAAAATATTGTGTCTATTGGTTCTTAGCCAAATGGGAAAAAGCCCAATGTAAAATAAAGTTCCATTAATTGTGCACCAGATTCTGAGTCGGTCCATTGCTCCTTACAGAGGAGAAAAATACAGAAACATTTCAGCAGTATGCAGTCCTCCCATGTCATCTCGCATTTGTTACAAATTGTCTTCATTCATCTCTAATTTTGAACTTTGCCTTCTAAAGCAATAAAAACAACAACAATTACTCCTGGTTCACCCTGGGGGGTGTACTGCAAAGCAAGTACAACTTGGTTTGAGTTACCTAACGTCTTCCTGCTTGATTAAACCTAACGTTGCCAATCAAGCTTAACCGGTGTCACAAAGGTGGTTAACAATTCAGGGCTTCTTGATGTAGCTGGGTGTGCATTCACACAAAAAAGGGGTTGGTCCAACATTATGAAAGGAGTAATGGGACGAGCAGAATGTTTTAAAATGTCCGTTTTTAAAGAGTAATTCTGCATTATACTACTCGGACCAGCCCGTTCTGCATTAATATTTCATTGTAAGAATGGTAAATATTTATGCGGCAACAGCTGGTACCAGTAGCTCAGAGCATTCGTATTTGCTCATATCCCCCATATTGAGCAAAAATGTTCCATAAAAATGGTTTCTGTTACAGATAAAGAGTGACTCATGGCTCCCCTGTTCCGTTCTGTTCTGAGCCAGGAGCCTGCGGTCCCTGCTGGGAATTCAGTGTTCTTAGAGGATCTCTCATCCTCGGCTGTTCTGTCCCTCACAGGGACATCCTGCGGATGGACTCCCGGAATGGGGATGCCCTGTACGTGCAAGGCCTATGCCTGTACTATGAGGACTGCATCGATAAGGCCGTTCAGTTCTTCATCCAGGCCCTGCGCATGGCCCCTGACCATGAGAAGGCCCGAATCGCCTGCAGAGTGAGTCTCAGCTTCTCAGGCAAACAATTAGCCAGATTTATGCTACCTAACTTTCACCCACAGGCCTGACTCAGCTTAAAATACAAATTGATTCTTTTACAAGTAGTATATTGTTTATTGTTTGGCGTAGTCTTATTGGTACAGTCATTACAGAACACTGGTTTTGTTCACGAGATCCATTATTCTTTAGTCAGTGCCATTATCCCATTAAGACTTTCTGTGATTAAGGGGTAATGTGTCGCAACAATAAGCGGGTTTCAGTGACTCTCCCTGACGATGTTGTGGTCTCACCTCCGTTCAGAATGCCAAAGCCCTGAAAGCCAAGAAGGAGGAGGGCAATAAAGCTTTCAAAGAGGGGAACTACGAGGCCGCGTACGAGCTGTACTCCGAGGCCCTCACGATAGACCCCAACAACATCAAAACCAACGCCAAGCTCTACTGCAACAGGGGCACAGTGGGCTCCAAGGTGAGGCTGCGCACCGTATGAGAAAAACGTGTGCTCCCGCTATGCTGCACTCTGTCTTAAAAGCTGCTGCTAATGCACATACCATCATACAGCACGCACCAAAACCTATCGCCATGCTCACGCTCATACAGTCATACAGTACACACCCAAGCATGTCACCATACCGACATACAGCACGCACCAAAACCTGTCACCATGCTAAGGCACATACAGTTATACAATATACCCCGAAACGCATCACCATGCTAATGCACATACCGTCATACAGCACACACTAAAACCTGCCACCATGCTAATGCATATACAGTCATAGAGCATGCATTGAAATCTGTGACTGTGCTAAGGCACATACAGCACACACCCACGCTGTGACCCTTTTGTCATTTCCTAGTCAAACTCAGAAGCTTATTTTGTTGTTGAATGGTACAGCAGTGTTGTTCTTTTACAATAAGCAGTTGCACAAAGCAGTTCCACATTCTATTAATATGGCATTAATTCCAGTCAGCACTCAGCTGTAGCGCTGGTGAGTCACATGTTGACAACAGTCGCTACATTTTAACATGAATGAAGTCAACAGTCTTGAATAAGCAAGTCAGAAAGCTATGCCGTAATATTATGAGTCATTTTCTTAATTTGAGGTTTTGTGGGTGATTTTTCCAGTTATGGTACTTCTGGACATTGGTCAGAAATAAACCAAGTAACACAACCAGGGGAACATTTCCACAAAGCATATTCTTATTTGATAAAACATCATGAAATGACAGTATAACCAAAATTATTGTATATTGAATATGTATCAATATGCACTGTTTTGAATCTACTTCATATTTTGGTGGATATATTACAATAGTGTTCATTTTTTATGAATATAATAATTCATTCATTTGTTTAAATTACTTTACTGTTCTTCCTAAGTTATAATGCTGTTTGGAAGTAGAGACATTTTACCGGCTACAATGTCTTACTATTTTTACACTGTGGAATTTAAGCTTTAGTGTCTTCATGCTGTGTCAGATTTATTTGAATGCTAAAACCTGTTTGATTGAATTGGATATACCCTTAAAGTAGCTAAGTGCATGTGATTGGGTCAAGTGAGGCCGAGACTCAATCAAATGCACTTTGCCATAGTAAATGAGCCACCATGATTGTGGCTCATTGCCTTTAAATTGATATAGAAACACGTTAGCAAAAGTAGTGCTGTTTCGTATTCCTGATGGCAAGACAGCTGACGCTTTCCCAAAGTCTGCATGCCTCTATTGAACAGAGGTATGGGTGGCACAGTGTTTTTCAAGGCATGATACAGCTTGTTCTCTAACTGCAGTTCTGTGTAACTACTGCAGCACTGTGAAACAGCCAAAACACATTTTAATTACATTTGCCAGCTGTTAAATTTTATCTTATGAGCAAATGCTTATTATAGTCAGAATACCTATGGCCACATCAACCTAGACTGACTTTTAATTTTTTCACTCTGGAAGTGACATTACACTGTATTACAGATTATGTTATTTATCCAGGTTTACATAAGAAAACGCCCATGCGGCTATTTTGTAATAAACCAGGATTGACTATGTACAGTGCTGGATTAAGCTGTTTTGCGGCCCTGAGATTTGGACATTTTGAGGCTCCATCCCAGCCTGTCTTGGACAGAATTGCGGATTACCAGGTGAACACATTGAGACCCAGCCTTTGTCTGTACACAATAATATACAAATACAAGTCTATCCAGTGTACAGTTATGTTCCCTTCCTTTTGCATAATAACTACAGTTGTGCTGAAAGGACAAAAGAACTTCAGAGAAGTAACATTAATCAGAATAATGAAATCCCAGCTTCTCCCCTTTGGTAAATAAGACCCTGACCATTTTCTCCAGATGTCAGTGGAGTTATGAATGAGCAGGTCTCAAACATGAAGAAGGTGTGTAACTTAAGGTTGGCTTAGTAACACAATTAGTTAATTTGTATTTGACTATGAAAAATTCTGTGACATCTTTGAAGTGTCTTGTACATCCCTCCCATCCCTTTATTCATATTTTTCCTGTTGTTTTTTCCAACCCAAACTCAGCCAAACTGTTTAGCCTCTCGTTGCAGCCCTTTCCCACCAATTCATAATGAGGCAGTTGTGACTCCTCCAATTCACTTAACCATGAGCCCTCTCTATTTTCCACACTGCAGACACAACCTCAGTTACATACTGCCTATGCCACCTGGAAGCCACCGTTGCCATCCTTTATATAATATTAATATGCCGATGTAATAGCTTTGCACTGGCCTCTGCCACAGATACCAACCATCAGCTTTCGTTCTGGGTTGGTCTGCGGCCCGGTCCTCCAGGGTGTAATGCTCTGTGGAGGAGCCCCCAGCTCTGTGTATATATAGTTTTACCGCGCCCCCTCTGTGCATAGTGACAATCTGCCTGGGGCATGACGCCTCCCAAGGTTTTCTGGGATCTCAGAACTGGGTCGTCAGTGTTCTGCCATTTCGGATCATCCCACACATAATGAACTCAGTTCTGTCCTTCCTTTTCCCTACTGTTCTTTCCATAGTTGAAAAAATTAGAGCAAGCCATCGAAGACTGCACAAAGGCCATTAAGCTGGATGAGACATACATCAAAGCCTACTTGCGGAGAGCACAGTGGTCAGTAAGACTATTTTGACTTTCATGCAACTCATACTGGTGGTCTGGTGCTGATTATTTTACCTGCTGTGTATAGGTGCACCTATCATGAAGCGTACTTATTAAAATGTTGTGAACATGTTAAAATACACAGAATATAGTTGCCGTGTATCATTTTTATGTATAGTTTGTGCATCACATGAGGTTCAGCATTGTTTGACCTTCAAAAGCTGTCAAAGTCTAATCTTTTTTTCCTTGACACCTATAGATTGTACAGGTCATTTTATTTGTCTCACTCAAGGCTAGCATCACACACAGGATGTAAACCAGAATTCCTGTAGTTACAGCAAGTTGTGTAGCCCTTGAACTGTATTGCTACTTTAGAGATGTGAGGCACCCAAGAGTGAGAGGAACCAGTGAGGTACTGACCAGTTTTAAACTGTGAAGAGACAGTGCAGTGAGGTACTAACCTGGATTAGTCTCAGAGGAACCAGTGAGGTACTGACCAGTTTAAAACTGTGAGGAGACAGTGCAGTGAGGTACTGACCTGGATTAGTCTTAGAGGAGCCAGTGAGGTACTGACCTGGATTAGTCTCAGAGGAGCCAGTGAGGTACTGACCTGGATTAGTCTCAGAGGAGCCAGTGAGGTACTGACCTGGATTTGTCTCAGAGGAGCCAGTGAGGTACTGACCTGTTTTAGACTCATAGGAACTGGAGAAGTGAGACACATGTGAGGTACTGACCTGGTTCTTTATGTGTAGTTACATGGACACGGAGCAGTATGAGGAAGCTGTTCGGGACTATGAAAAGGTCTGTCAGACTGAGAAGACAAAAGGTAACCTACTTTCATGCCAAAGCTTGATGTTTTTTTTTGATGGACCCTAACAGCAGCAAGTTATCATGAACATTAAAAATTACTCAGTACCCTCAACTCCACATGTGAACAGTCCATCAATACCTATCGTGTTTCCAATTGCTTTTTTTCTATGATTACATTTTGGACCCCCTCACTTGCCTGCTTTCATTCCTCATGTGCTAATGGTAGATTTAGCCTTCAGTTTGTTAAGACCATCCAAGCTAGAGTGGCCTCCAAAACAAGCTGTTATCAATATTAGATATTGTCTTACATTCAAAACCCCATATTTTTGCACAAATTGTAGGTACATTTTCATTCATGATAGTCTGCAATGTCACATTTTTCTGTCCACAGAAATTCTTTGATTTAAATACTGCTCTCCGCTCTCTCAGAGGATTGATACATTTTTGGTCTCAGTAAAAGTCCTGTATATATTTGACTGTTTTAAAATCTCTCACTATTGTCATTAAAATTACATAATATTTAAAGAAAAACTTGCTTCATCATGTTTTGATTCTGATTTTGAACACTACCATGTTACATTGCTGATGGTGAAGGATCTGAGGTTACATTTAAACATTTCACCTAAAAGTTAAAATATGTCAAATATTTATTAGTCAGTCTCAGTCCATAAGGCTTTTTTTGCTCCATTTCTTAGAACACAAACACCTACTGAAGAACGCTCAGCTGGAGCTGAAGAAAAGCAAACGAAAAGATTACTACAAGGTGCTGGGGGTGGACAAGAACGCCACCGAAGAAGAGATTAAGAAGGCATATCGGAAACGTGCTCTCATGCATCACCCAGGTACCACCCACTGCTGAGGTCACCACTACCCACCATGAGTCTCATTCTTCCGGGGCAGGATGTGGAATATCACCCCCTCCTCTGGAGGTCTTTTATAGTTTCTGCACCGAGCCACAGAGCACCAAATTATATCCAGCTAGCCATCGTTTCCTGCGTAAAAAGCAAAGTTAACCTTGAACAATGGGCTATCTAACTGCATCGACGAAGCAATGCTGATAGCAGGATAATTAACTGAGGGCTGACAGACAGCAGTACGAGAGGCGAAAGCGAGTTAATGGGTGCTTAACTCTTACCATGGTGCGCTCTTCTCTTCAGATCGTCACAGTGGAGCCAGTGCAGAGGTACAGAAGGAGGAGGAGAAGAAGTTCAAGGAGGTGGGCGAGGCTTTCACCGTGCTTTCCGACCCCAAGAAGAAGTCCCGTTACGACAGCGGCCATGACTTGGAGGACGACGGCATGAACATGGGAGGTGAGGGCTCGCGTGCAACCCCAAACACTGATCCAGAATCAGTTCTACTAATAGTCATATAATGCTGGGAGGCAGGACCAGCACCAATCCTGGATCAGTTCAGCTGTTTTGTGCAGAAAACAGGGAAGAATAACTCTGACCCTGGGCAGCTCTACTGTGTCCTGCCTGGTTTCTCAATCCATGGCATTCAATTCATAAGGCGTAGGCCAAGCAGAATTACAAAATGGTGTAAACCAATAATGACTGTATCTCTGAGAACAGGCATGAAGCAACAGAATTTCAAAACCACGTTAAACCGATAACCTGAGAGCAAAAAACCTCTCTATAGACACACCTTTGTACATTGTGACACTAGCAAATGATTTCAGGTTTAGCCATTTGTCTGGCTTCCCAGCTGTCCAGATGGTTTAGGTTTGTCCTTGATTCTGTTTACCTGATAATATGGATAAGTTATCAAGAAGGTTTTATTTACATTTTTTTAAATATTAATTGCATTGGCTGAACAACAGTTGGCAGGTCAGAACTGTGCAAGGTCATTTTTATTGAGAAATTTAAACCATTACTCCAGGAATGTAGTTCTTTCTGGTCAAGAACTATTAGAAATATATATTTTATTATGCCGAATAAACATATTGTTCTTGTGTGTCTTGCAGATTTTGATGCCAACAACATCTTCAAAGCATTTTTCGGAGGTCCAGGGGGCTTCAGCTTCGAAGGTAATTCACCAGTTTTTAGTTTTAGGGTTTTAGGCCACACTCATCCCTGCATAAAACATCTTTGAGAAGGCAATGGATTTTTGGTCTTGGATCATTTTCATCTACCATTGGAGGGAGGTGATCACTTGGTGCCTTTAAGTGATGAAGGATATCAATCATGCCTTTTAAAGTCAAAACCATGCCTGCAAAATGCGCCCCAAATGACCCCTTATAGAACCAGCATTCTCTGTTGAAACATCTTTGTATTTTTTGTTTTCTTCACTACCTGTACTTTCAATTTTAATGCCTGCTTTTTTAGTAGAGTCTGGAAATTACCTTATTAATTGCTGGGTTTGTGTTTGTGTCTCGCCTTTCTTTTATCCAGCATCTGGACCAGGGAATTTCTTTTTCCAGTTTGGCTAAAGCAGAGACTCTTGGCATGCGAGCAGTTACCCTATCGTGGACTTTATTCATCTGGATTCCCCTTTGCAACCCGGTTTTCATATTCTTCATCCTCCCATTCTCTCTGTCAGCCTCCATTATTCTTCCACAGACCCCAGTGACTGCGCTCACAAGAAGACGGTTCACAAATGGAAAAGGACACACATGCTACTTCCTGTCATATCTAGGCTTATATTTCCGAATGAAATTGACGAGTAATGTCAAAAGCATACATTTCAGCTTGGACCATTTCCTTAAATTTAATCTTTTTTTTTTTTTCTTTTCAAAATAACTGATGGCACACCTCTCTTAAAAAAGAGGAACTGAAACAGAAAATGTGAAACCTCATAAAGAAACTATATCCATTTTAGCTTAAAGAATTGCACAGTAGGATTTCTGACATGGTGGAATCACAGCTGAACACTAGATATGATGTAAATGGACATACTGACGGACAGGGAGACGTAAAGGAGAAGACTTCGCTTTTTGTAGTTGTCAGTAATACAGCCTGGTGCAAACACAAATTGTGACAAGAATGGGGATTTAAATGGGGAAACAAATATAGGGCGGGGTGTGTTGGGAGTTCAAATCTAACTGGTGGCGGATGACTTTCTTTGATCTGACAGAGCTGTAATCATAATGTACATGTTCTCTAAAGCTTCACTGTATGAGTGTCTCTCTCACTTGGAAAGAGTGGATCCTTGAGGACCATGAGCTGTGGCCTATGACCATAATGCTTTGTGAGTTTAGCTCTGTCACATCAGAAAGCAAATCCTGTGCACTCTCCACTGGCTTGGGAAAAGACAGTAGAGAAGTGTTCAGGGTGGTGGAAAAACAGGAGGTTGTAGCCTTTTTCGGTGCCTCCACCTGTCCCATGGTAATCATTTCACCACCAGTTTACGTTTGCTGCCATTCACTCCTCGCCGCTAAGTACATTCTACTGGAATGTAAAGTGTTTATTTGTGCTGATAGTCAGAGACTCTTTTTTTTTTGTTGTGTTTATATATTTTATACATATATATTTATTGTCAACTCACGAGCCGTAATAGCCTCACCCAGGGAATGTGGATGAACTTCTCTTCCAGAGAACGACGTCCTCATTTTGAACCTTTCAAAGAAAAAGAGAAAAAGTATATATATATATATACCGTGCAGCCACAGTCTAATTGGGGACTGTTGTAGCCATTCATGTAAATAAACGTTCCCTCTTTTTGTTTTCCCTTCCAAAAAAAATAAATCTACAAGTGTCTTTTTGTCTCTTATTGTGGTCGTGCTGTATTGTTATCAGTCCAGCCATCTTGTTGTTTCCTTGCCATGAGTTTCAGTTCTTGTGTCTGCATTTTTTTCGTGTGTGTATGCACTATGAGCCTGACCCCAAAAAAGTCCCTCAGCAGTGCCTTTTGCTATGTGGAGGTTGCTGTTGTGCACTGTGATACAGCACATCAGCAGAAATATGAATTATTTATGCTATTTTTTTGTAATGACTAAAGTCTCTTATTTTCTTGTATACCAATTTTAAAAAAGTATTGTCGTATAGCCAACATATTAGTGTCCGTGAGCCATGGTCAGTCTTTGAAATTAGTACAGTAATTTAGGTAGGGCGTGGTCTTGTTTAACAGTAACTTGGCACAGATAGACTTTCTTGGACCCTCCTGTCTGCATGGAGCCATGTTGGTCAGTGTCCACATCAGTGTGTTGAGAAGGTCTCACGACATGCTAACACATTATATACCAGTATTAGTTGTTCACTTCTGTTATTGAATTTCAAATACAACTGGCACCTGACTTTTTCTCAGGCCCTGCCTGGCAATGAAGACAAAATCCACTGACGATAAAAGCTAATTTCATGGGCGATTAAGGCACAAACCGGTGGTGCTTGAGACTAAACTGGTGATTAATGCTAAATGCATTGGTAATTAAGGCTAAATACACTGTTGATTAAGTATTAATGCACTTGCAACTAACGCTAAATGCACCTGTGATTAAAGCTGAATCCTGTAGCAATTATTGTTTATTAAGACTAAATCCATTCTGTGAAGTAATCATTCCAGGCGAGAGAAAGAAAAATGGTAGTACCACTAGATTTGCTGTTCCTTGAAGTCTGTAACCACAATATGTTACCTTTCCTGCTTAGAGCCAGAAAATTGTATGTTTTTAACTGAAACTGAAAAGTGTAATCAATCACCATGAAGGTTAACCGAATCCATGATTAGCTTTGCCAGTCCACTACCCAGGTGCTCGGCAGATAGTAGCACTGAAACGATAAGGCACTTCAGCCCTGCTAGCAGAGCACAAACACTAAAACAGACTGAGAATGAGTACCTCATGCGGACTCCATCTTAGTCAGTATAATTGCTTAAGTCAAAGCACACAATATTATGTAAATGTAAAAAAATAAACATTAATTATTTGTGTCCAGGAAATTAAGTTACTTTTAATTTTTCCACTTGATGTACATTAAAATTAACTTGGAGAAATGGATCCAACTGTGCTTCAAGTTTAAATCTGCTCCGTTCTACAAGACCCTCCCTGGGGACTTTTAACAAGGTCACTGCATTTGCTCTTGGAAAAAAAAAAATTGTCAATTTCCAACACTGACTTAGTTAATATTATCTGCGTTAGTGTTAAGGGTTCTAGGACGTAAGTTCTACGGTATTTTACTGGCACATAAAATGAATATCTATAGAACCTGTACGTCACCTGTATTCTCGCAGACGTTGACAAAAAAGAAATCGATTTCTTGGTACGATATAGACCTTTTCTTACATTTACCTCTGGTACCAAATCACAGATGTGTATTAAGATATCATACATTTGAATCTGATATTTACTTCTTAAACATAATGAAGTGAGTCAAGTATTTCTTTGACATAAATCGCTCAATGAAAAGTCCGCAGAGAAGGAGTGCGGGTGCGCGCCTAGACGCGCCTCCTCAGTAAGGAGTTGGCTGGCGTGCTCGTACTTTCAGTTTTGTTTCCTGATTGCGCTTATGTGTAAGTTTTCCTCGGAAAGGACTTACTTTCTCTAGCACCGTTGTCCGTGAAGAAACTCCTGCTTGCTAGCTGTGAGCACGCATCTTTTGCAGCTGTTACCCAGGTAAATAGGTTGTTTTGCTGTTTGTAGTTTCAGCGTAGTTTTTTGCTTATCATCACGTTTGTTTGCCTTAGTTCAGATATAATGTTTATGCATTTTAAACAACATTTTAAACTAACGTTGAACAACTTAGTTGAAACACTTGGTCATGTGTTAAAGTCGATATTTTGATGAAAAGCAATCGGTTTTTTTCGGGGTGCTTGTTTGTATGATTTTGTCCCTCTGCTTGATTTGGTCTTGCCACGTTGTTTTGTTTTTGTCATGGCTGCCACTTCCACTTTTTCAGTTATATTTCTCCCTGGCACCTGTTTTCAAAGTGATTTTCAGTTAGGCGATGTCGACACTTTTTGGCTACGATGTATCTTTTAACGCTACTAGTCTAAACAGGAGCTTATCTTTGGTATTAGTTGATTTGTTATGTATTACCAACTGTTAAAAATAATTTAGTGTAACATCCGGAAATGGCATTTTATGTATTTTAAATCTGGCAAGTTAGGCTACTTTGTATTTGACAGAAGACATAACAAAAACAAATATCCGCCATGTACAGTATTGTTAAAGTGGTTGGAAAGTCATATACGTGATAGGCTAGCAGCAATGTTTTTAAGGCATGCATTGCATATAGCCTAATAAGCGCACCAAAACAAAAAAATAAAACGTCTGTTCGACATTATGTTCCGAACACATAAATGACGCAATAAAAGTATCACATAACACAGTTCTCTGTGCCCATTCATTACAAGTTAATTCCTCTTTTCAATAGATAAAATGACAAAGGACAATCGTTACTGCCGACACCCAAGTTAAAAAAACAAGCTCATTGTTGCTAAAAAATGACACACAGATGCATTCAAATGTAGGAGGCTGCAGTGGAAGATACATAAAGGATTCTTACAACAGCTGTACATACGTAGAATCTGACAAATAACTAAATTAATAAATATTAAATGTCTGTATTCTCTGTTATAAAATACTCAGGCATCTTGTTTTCTTAGAGGTCATAATGATCCATCGTATACATCATACATGGCCTCTAACTTTATTTCCTCTGACACTGGCAATGTCTGTTATCACAAGATATTTTGCATGCATTTTCATACGGACATAATGTGGACATCACAGATCGGTACATGTAGTGTTCATTGTGGTGTGACAGTGAGGCTGTTCTCATAGTGGTTCATAGTTCTCTACAAATTTATTGTTAAATGTGTTCTTGAGGGGTGTGGTTGTATTGAAATGTCAGGGTGAGTGACCATCCGTTTTGTCACTGATGGATAAGAGTATTGGAGGTGTATTTGATGTTTTTGTACCTGATGTTTGAAGGCCTTTAAAACTCTTTACAGCTCATTCAGTTTGTTTGGGAAGCATTTGATATCTCTGACAGCAACTGAAGACCGTAATGGAGGAGCAAGAGGGTGAGCAGATCTGCAAGCAGGAGGAGACAGAATCACAGTCACAGCCAAAAACTGAGAAAGAGGTGGAGCCAGAATCTGAGAAAAAGGTGGAGCCAGAACCCGAAACACAGGTGAACCCAGAGCCCGAGAAACAGGCAGAGCCAGAACCCGAGAAAAGAGTGGAGCCTGAGACACAGGCGGAACCAGAACCTGACAAATGGGCGGAGCCAGAACCTGAGACTCAGGTGGAGCCAGAACCTGAGACTCAGGTGGAGCCAGAACCTGAGACACAGGCGGAGCCAGAACCCGAGACACAGGTGGAGCCAGAACCCGAGAAACAGGCGGAGCCAGAACCTGAGGAAAGGGTGGAGCCAGAACCCATGAAAAAGATGGAACCAGAACCCGAGACACAGGTGGAGCCAGAACCCGAGACACAGGCGGAGCCAGAACCCGAGACACAGGTGGAGCCAGAACCTGAGAAAAGGGTGGAGCCTGAGACTCAGGTGGAACCAGAACCTGAGAAACAGGCGGAGGCAGAACAGGGTCTGGAGAAAAATGTAGAACCAGTTATGCTATCAGAGCCAGTACAAGCAGAGCAAACTGTAGAGACAACTTTGAACCAAGAACCAGAGAAGCAGACAAAACAAGACACCGAGAAGGCAGAACCAGAGACCGTGAAAGAAGAGCAGCAGCCAGAGCAAGCTCTAGAGGCAACAACGGCACCTGTAGTCACCCCAGGCTCTCTCAGCTTTGCCCTCCTTGCAGATGAGAGCACCAAATCAGCCCTGCAGTCATCCCGTACCCTTCTCATCCTCATGGGGCTACCTGGGAGTGGTAAAAGCCTGCTTGCCAGCAATATCAGCGGCCTCTACAAGGACCTCTGTACTGTCATTTCTGCCGATGAGCACGGCGTGAAGCCCGAGAGTGACGCTGCCTCTGCAGATGGCCACAAGGCCTTAGACGCAGCCGTGGTGGCTTGCTGCACCTCCGGCAAGGCGGTCGTGGTGGTGGATGACACCAATCACACCCATGGGCGTCTGGTTCGACTGGGGCAGCTGGCAGAGGAGCACCGGTACTTCTGCCTCTTCCTGGAGCCTCGCACCGAGTGGAGAAGGGACGTGGAGAAGCTGGCCGGGCAGACCCAGAGGGGACTCGACAAGAGCCAGATACAGAACATGAAGGGATCTATGGAGGAAGTGTCCCTACCTCTGTATTTTGGCTGGTTCTTGGAGTACACTTTCCAGGACAAGCTGGAAGTCATGGCCAAGGACTTCCTGAAGACTCTGGGAACCCTGGAGGTGTTTAAGAAGCACATCAGGGATTGTGAGTACACCAGAACAAACCTCCCAATGCAGATGTCTGCTGAAATGTGTGCTTCTAGATCAGTGGTGTCAAACTCAGGCCCTGGAGGGCCGCGGTGTCTGCTGGTTTTTGGTGTGTTTCAGCACTTCATTGGTTCATTTTAATCATTGATTGGCTTCAGAGTCAACACACCTGGTTTCCAAAGGACTGAACAAGCTGCCAATTGAAAGGAAACCACAAAAACCCACAGACCCTCCAGGACTGGACTTTGACACCCTTGTTCTGGGTCATTGCCGCACAACAAATTACATGCAACTTAGGCTAAGTTAACACATAACCACCATTTGTGTCTTGTAAAGACAGATTCTCTCAGCTTTAAAATGAAGGAGAGTTTTTAGACTTCGGCTTGATTAGACTCTTCCACCTTTATCATTGCAGTTAGCGGTGAAGGAGAGGAGGAGACGAACCTGGAGCAGTACTTTCAGCACAAAGGTCCACTCCATTGCACCACCAAGTACTGTAACTATGGCAAGGCCAAAGGTGCCAAGGAGTATGCAGAGAAAGAGGTCAGTATGAGTTCATTGCTCAGAGTACGCAGAAAGTGTGGCAACCTGTTTAGTCTTAACAGTTTAGCATTCCCTATGATGAACATACATATATATCTAGGCCCTTGTCTGCAATTGTGAAATGGGGAGTGCCATCTGAAGTTGCAGAAACTTGTGATACGTTTATACTGCAGTGCTCAGCATTTTCAGCTGAGACTCTTATCTCTCAGAGACCCTCAGAAATTTTAGTTTCAAAAACTAATTTAGGCATTTTTTTATATTCTAGTACAGTCAATAGCCCTTAGTTTAAGTATACTGAAACTGTGCCCATAACTGTTCAAGGTCCAGGATGTGGTTTCAACAGCTGAATGTTAGTTTGCTGTTACCCTGGCAGTAGCTCAAGCTGTTGCTAAATTCAGTGTTGCACATTTTGCGTACTCAAGAGGTGTTGCAGAAAGACAACTGAGTAATGCCCAAATGAAATATTAAAGACAAAATATCTGCAATTTCCTCCATTGAGGTAAGAAGCTCCCTTGGGAGGCTAACAGAGTGAATAAATGATTTAGAGCAGTGCTGGAATACGTATGTATCGCTCCAGAAGCAAAACAACTTAAGCCAGATTGCTGTAACTGGGGTTTAGAGAAAATCACAGACATGAGATATCAAGCTAAATTTCAGAAGTTATCCAGCTGGTGGCGATAGGGACTCATGACTTAATGACACTGTAATTTGGAAATCTTCAGACAACTGATTATGTAATTATGCTCCAGTTATGACATGCCCGTCAGAGTGGATAAAATGAGGCTGTTACAGGTAAGCAGTAAGGAAGTGAAAAATGGATTCACGAATGATCATTGAGGTTGCAATTTCATTAGCCTACCAAGGGGTACCTGGGTAATTTGCATGGGGCGACAACAGGTCTGCAGTGGCCAGTTGACCTGCTGGTCCAGAGATTGCATGTAAACTTTCATAGTGATGTCCACCAATTAAACTACAAGAAAAAATATAGTGTATTTGATTCCTAAGTAGCAAATTCTGGTTTAAGAATCAAATGCATTCCAGAGAATACATGGCACACAGAATATGCTGAATATTCTGTGACATGTAAATCTGTTATCAAGAGTAATGTATTGCAGTTAAGGGAGGGAATAGGGAAAAGTACTGTAATATACAATATGTAAATGTACAGTGTCAATGTTCAAGTCTAGATTTCTTGTACTGGCAACCAGTTGTATTCAGGGCTGATTTTTACATTTTGTTGTGCTTTTTGTTTACAACTTCATCCGTCTCTGAAACCACAGTCCGTGAGGCAGCAGTATGGCAGCATGACGGAGCTGGCGATCGGTGCCCTGTTCATCACACCCCGCACGATGGGCGTCCGCGTGCTCCTCACCCAGGACCAGCTGCAGCTCTGGCCCGATGATGCCGAGGAAAAGGCGGACGCCGGACCCGAGGCTGAGCTCCCCCCGGGCAGCCGGGCCCACATCACCCTGGGCTGCGCCGAGGGAATCAAACCGGTCCAGACTGGCCCGGACCTGCTGGAGATCCTGCAGCTGCAGAAGCAGGGTCAGGAGGGAGAGAAAGTGCAGGACCTGGAGAATGGGCCTCTCACCTACTACGGAAATGGGATCTGGGTGCTGAGTTTTACCGAGCCCCTCCTGGCCCCTGCCCTCTTCTCCAGCTACTACAAGAAGAAGAAGGAAGAGGACGTTAAGAAGAAGAAGCAGAAGTGCACTATCCTGTGAAGCAGACAGCAGCAGGAGCAGCTGGGTAGAGTGAGGATGTACTCTTGTGGAATAGAAGGTTTGTATTTTACTGGTGGAGTAATGGTTCCACTAATTAGCAGCACAACCAAAGATGCCTTCAAAAATGCTTTTCAGTAATGATTCGCTCTCTCCTCTCTCAGTCATCTTCTGTGCTTTGTGCTGCAGCTGCATAATATGAGCCAGATCTATGATAGGCACACAATTACATTTCATCATGTAGATGCCAATCCCAAAGAACACTCGGTTAAATGAAAATAAAAAAGACTGTGGGCAAGATGTAAGTGAATCAAAAGCAATTAAATCTGAATCTGTAATTGTAAATCTATTGCATGAAGTGCCTTGCATACACACTAACGCACAGCAACACAATGACAAAGTGTCAATACAAGAAATGCTAAAAATATAGTCAGTTACAGGACATGTATGCTTGATACAATATATAAAAAAACACATGCACACATACCATAGTGCAAATTTATACTTCAACATCAGAGAGCACATGGTTTGGAAGGATGATACGGTTAAATAGCAGCCATCTGCCATCGCACAAAACTCCTATGTGTGGCAATCCTGTGAAGCCCCAAATATATATTTGAAGTGGAACTGGAAGGTGTAGTGTTTGTTCTTTCAGCTGTAAAGATAATCAATTTAGTTTCGCACAAAAGTTCTCAGCTGTCCCTTTCAGGATTCTATAGAATGATTGTATACTTTGCTGCGACAGTGCCTTAAATTTTGCCTTATCTTAATGTCTGTCCCAGTTACTTATGAATGTCATGTATTTGTCAATTGACTGTTGTTTCTATTTTTCCTATTGTGAAAATAAGCATTTGTACATGAAAGTGAGAATAGTGATCATTTTAAATGTTGGACCAAGGATGTGATGATGTTTGTGAAAGCTATACATTGCGTTCTGCAGACCGTAAGGAAGAGCCCAGGTACATATACAGACTGTAATGATGAATGAGGATTCCTAACCGATTGGTGTGAATCTACACTTCACTTATTTTTACGTTGAGCGTTTACCCCCTTTGACTTTTTATAGCACTTTATCGGTGCCTGTAAAACATTTCTCTTATCGGGTGTACCTCAACTTTATATACCATTTTTGATCGCTGACTGCTGTATCTCAGTGTATTTTATTCAATTCAATCATGGTACAATCTATTTGCATTGATGTGATTTTTGTAAACTTAATAAAGTATGTACTTCATTGCAATCATAAGGGTTATAATTTCGCTCTGTGTAATTTTGCTATGAGCAAATTTGGTTTTCTGGGTGAGTGAGCCGGGTTTAATTATGAGTGCCTCCACACTGCTGTAAATTTCCACAGGGCCTAAATCTTTAATGTGTTGTGGCTGTTAAAGGTTGGGATCTCTCACCCTCTAATTAAAATTCTAGCTCCCAGGTAGAAAAGCCACCCTACCCACCCACCAACACACACCTTATATCCTTTGTTTACACTGCTGAAATGGCTTATTAGCTTTCTGGCTGTAAAGAGAATCCCTCAAATGGAAACAGTAGTTTATTTCAAAATAAATAAAAATTAAACCCTGTATGTTATCATACAAAATATATATTTTTTAAATGCATGTGGTTCTTCAGTTTAATTCAATGCGTCATAGCTACCTTATTATTAGCCTTATAGTATGTAATGTATTCCAGTTTGCTCAAATATGTGCATCAATATCTTTAATGTTATTGTACTTGTATACTGTAGAATGTCAATTCATGAGTATTCGTTTAAAAGGAAGCCAGCTGGTTGGTGTATATACAAGTGTAACAAGAAATGGGGAAAATCTTTCAGCTTGCTTTCTGTGTGGCCAGCAGGTGGTGCTGCATGGTCACCAGTGGCATTTTAATGCTTAAAATAAAAATGAAATCGTAATGATCTGCAATTGAATTTAATGCAGAAATAAAAGATTCTCATCCATACTACTTTGACTTCCTGCTTTCCATTTACACCCACCAATATCTCCTGATTAGTAATATTGTCTTGTCTTGGGCAGTTTAGTGAAGCATGCCTGTTGGGAAGGTAATTGATGAAATAGACATGAATTTGAGGAGCCCCTATTTCCATTCCACGTTTACCCCAATGCCTTCCTCTGGTATCTTAGCCGTCTATCTTACTTGCCAGTGAAATTCCAGGGCCATTTTACAGTCTCATTGCACAACAACCTGTCAGTTCACACACTGGCACTCTCGTATCATTACTAATTTACCAACGGTCTTTGTCCTTGGTCACCCCATAGCCATAACTATGTCATGGTTTTTGCATCTGGATTTCATATGAAAGTGGTAATTTTGCATAATTTTTCCTGGAAGTTTCTGGAGTTTCTGCCTTATACAGCATTAAAATCAGAGCTTCATCATTATCCTGCTGCTTTTATGTGTTATTAAATTGCATGAACATAGCTATGTTGCACACCCAATGCATTGAATTTATCTAACTTTACAACTTTTCTGTCTAGATATATAGGAACCAAATTACAGGGCAAATACCAGTTTGTTCCTAATCTGTCATTTGTCAATTTCAACATTTAGTCGTTTTGGACTAATGTAAGTAAGTGTACAGTTTTTGGATTGGTGTTACCAGCAGCATAATTTACTAGGACATAGTCGTTGGTAAAAACCCAAGCAGCATTGCTGTGAGAATTTCGACACGGTTTTCCAAATGCATCAGGGATAATACATTTTTCATGCTGTGTCTCAATGACCAACTGACAATATCACCTCATTTCCTGTCAGGACCAGGGGAATCATTAACGTCCGTTGTGTATAGGGGCTTAGGCTTGTCCATTGTTGCACTCACTGAATACTGTATAAGAATAATACAGGCTGGTCTGTCAGAAGGGTCGAAGCTAAATGAACGTGCTTACGGAATTAATTGAACTCTCTATGGGCGTAAACCATGTAGTAAGATGACCATACGGGGTGGTCTCAGCCAATCACAAATCGGAGAGGTTAAGCAAGCGCATCGGCAGACTTTGGGAAGAATGACAACGGGAGTTAATAAGAGAGTGCTTCAGTTCTCAGAAGTCCAGCACCGTGGGCACCACGGCGGAAAGGGAAGATACCGGCTCGTTTTAAGGAAGTTTAAGGGTATCAGAAACGGCATTAACAACTGATAGTGGGTGAAGTACCCAGATACCTCACTGCTTTGCTTACCCGACAACGGGATTTTTCACCAAGGTAGGAATAAGCATGTAGTAGATCACTTAATATGAGGCTACCTTAGGAAAGTAGGCTATTGCATGCTGCATATTGATTGCATATGTTGCAATGATCGCATATTCCATATTGTCCATCTATATCAATACTACTACTACTACTACAACTACTACTACTACTACTAATAATAATAATAGTAACTTTTCAGGATTCAAAACTTACGGTATAACAAAAATACGATATTGATATTAGACTTGCACAGGAAATTATGTCCTATTGGCTTTTAATAAAAAATGTAATCGTTTTGTGAGCTTTTCTAGGAGACTGTTGAAATTCGAAGTGCATGCAACCAACAGTCAATTGAGCGGCTTTTTCGGGGGAGCTGACGAGAGGGGAAGGTGTTAATGTTGGCCGAATAGCTCTCTCTGACACTTCCCTCCTACAGGATTGGTTTAGATTCTGATGCAGATATTAGGCAGAACTTAAGTTCACTTTTATTGTTTACTCCTTTTGACGTTTTATGGTTAGTGACACAAATGTTTCCAGTTAATTCTGACGACTATTTGTGTTTCGCTCATCTGCGTCTTTCCAAGCTGTGTGATTAATGTCGTGGAGCATCAACAGTATATGTGTTGGCTCGTGCATAGATGGTGACGATGCTATAATTTATATTGGGCCAATCCTATCCTTCAACCTGTGGTGAAGTAGTTGATCTGTGGTAAAAGGACGGACCAGCACTGTCCGGTGACAGGCAAGGGCCTCTTTCTGGGAAAAAGACTATGTGCACTGAATGTAAAGAAGCCTAAGCAAGGACACCCATGAGGTCCTGTTTGTGCGCGTGATGATGAGTGATGTGCTAGCTGCGCAAATCTCCATCACATAGAATCCGATGCATGTCCATCTATTGACATTTAATTAAAACATAGATCTGTGAAGGGTTTAAGAAGTGAATTGTTTTAATCCCAGATGTGTATAGAAATTAATATTAATTTCAATGATGAATAAGAAGGTGCAACAGTTCGTTCTCTAATTCTGGAATTTACAATTTTGTACTGTCAAAGTCACATTTGTGAATAGTTAGCTTTATGAAAACCGGACTGAGATAGTATCAGTCTGCACTTAGGGTTATCTGGAAACCAAAGTCCAGTTGTGAGCATGGTGCTATTTTTACAACAGTCTTTGACTGTCTGATGCGGTTTTGTTTGTTCGTCTCTGAGTATGAAAATACTTAATAATAATATTATAATAATGGACTGCATTTACAGCGCTGTGAAGAAGTATTGGCACCAAGATGGATTTCCATATTTATGCATGATTTTAACTCTGAATCTTTAATCAAAGCCTAATATTAGATAAAAGGGAATTTTGGGTGAACAAGTAGCACAACATGTTGATGCTTATTTCTTTCAATTTAATGAAAAGTGTGCAGCACCAAAAATAAATTGTGTGGGGAAAAAAAGTAATCACTCCCTTATATTCAGTAACTGGCTGCACCACCTTTAGCAGAAATGAATGTAGATGAATGCTTCTCACAGTTATTGGACTGCTTCTCGCAGTGCTATTGACGAATGTGTCCCTCTCCTCTTTGCAGAACTGCACAGTGACATTTGTGGGTTTTTGAGCGGAAGCTGCCCATTTCTGTCCTACAACATCTCACTGGGATTTATGTGTGGACCTTGATTAGGCCATTCCAAAACATTTCTGTTTTTTTTCCCAAACCATTCAGATTTAGACATGCTTGAATGTTTCAGACAGTTATCTTGCTTTGTGACTCAGCTCACAGATACAGTATATGGTCTGACACTCTCCTGTGCAATTCTTGGGTACAAAGCAGAATTCATGGTTCCCTCAGTGAAAGCAATTCCCCCAGGTCCTGATTCAGCAAAGCATCCCCAAACCCTGACGCTAGGCATCCAAAACACCAGAGCCGAAAAGAAACCTGCCTAACAGTGCTGTTTTCTCCATTCATCTCACATCCACGCCCCTCCCCCAGAGCTCACACTTGACCCATCTGACTTGTGCAGACACACTCTAGATTTGATTGAAAGAGAGGACAACCTCTAAACGCACTGTTGTGATTGGTTAGTCATCTGCAGGTCTGTTTTTAGAAAGTTGAATACGTAAGCTCACTGAGTTTATAATGAACATTTTGCCATTTATAAAATGCTTCTGATAGTTTCTCAGAGCCCTATAATCCAACTGTGTCCAGTTATCTTACACTAATCAACTTATCTGTCATAGAAAATGGTGATTTAACATTGTAGGCTTTCTTGTGTGTTAGATGTTAGAGTGGGGAGGCTTTTGCTTCTGTTAACTATCTGATACTGTTAATGAAGTGGCTGTAACCATTGGTAATGCACTGGTGCCTGATTCTGAGATGAGTATCAATTCCACCCCTTCTGTACAACCTCCGCACGTCTCCCTCTCTGTCTCAGAGATCCCTGTGGTGAGCAGCCATGTCGGCCAAAGCCATCTCTGAGCTGACGGGAAAGGAGTTCCTGTACAAGTACATTTGTACTTCGGCCGCTGTGCAGAACCGCTTCAAGTGCGCCAGCGTGACAGCGGCCACCGACTGGGACCGGCTGTGCCAGGACCACCCCTGGCTGCTCACCGAGGTGAGGTTCTGATCCGGTCTGGGCAACCCTGCCATCCAAGTCTGTGACCGCAGACATTTGTACGTCTAATGATCTTTATCTGGTGTAGGAAAACCATAGTAGGCCCCTGGAGCTCATATAGAAAAGCATCGACTAAAATTTAATGTAGAGATTGCTTTCAAAAAGGGGTAAAGCTGGGTTAATGTGGATCTTTGAGCCATAACTGCAGTAGGAAGCTATGTTCATTTTACTCCCGTTTAACCAGCTGTGAGTGGAAGCTGGGACTAGCTCCAGCTGAAAGACTCCCAGAAAAAGCGTATCTCCCTGGAGCCACTTTGGCGTGTCCTCTGGAGGTCAAGCAGGAGCTGGAGAGCCAGCAGTGGTGGCGGGATTGATTAGGAAATTGTATTAGCGCTGGCTCACATTAGCTAATGGCTGGCAGGACTCCAGAATTAAATGGCTCCCTTCTCTCCGTTCTCTCAGGAGCCATTACTCACCCACAATAACCGGGTGCCAGCATCTGATCAGCTAATAGGAGTATGAATCTTATTTAGCTCCTTTGAATCTTCCCAAGAGAATTGATATATGTATATACCCAAACATATAGCTTTGTTTGTTTTACAATGAAACATTGCTGTTAGCCCTGACTCATGGTTAGGGTATGACATTTGTGACTTCACAGTCTTGGCCAATACCATGACATAGTGGAATCAAGGCTAGCAGACTGCAGTGATCATGTGACAGTGGCTGGCATGTTTTGTCATGCTGAGTTTGCAGGGTGTTTATGTGGTGTAATCGTCCATGTTGTTGAGGTCCTGTTACTGGTTTTGCTAAATTAGTGGTGATTCAGTTGCTGTTTTGATTACGCTAGTGGTGATTGCATTATTCTTGTGGTGATTTCTCACTTTTTTTTACTATGCTAGTGGAGTCCCAGTTACGGTTCTCACTGTTTTCTTCCTGCAGCGTTTGGTGGTGAAACCAGACCAGCTTATCAAACGGAGGGGGAAGCTGGGCTTGGTGGGCGTAAACTTGGACCTGAGAGGCGTGCAGGACTGGCTGAAGCTCCGCCTTCTGAAGGAGACTACGGTGAGCCTGGATCCTAGATAGTACATCACACATTATTGAACTGTCATAAGCAGAGACTGTGTGGCGCAGTATGCAGGGTGAACGCCCACATTAAAGATCCTCTACGTAACCAGGGTTAAATCCCTGACAAAGGCTTTCCAACTTTCTAAGGAAATAAAGAGAAAAATACCCAGGGTGCTCTACCAGCTCTCCTTTGGGGGTAGGCTGTGGGTGGAGGTTGGGGGAGGGACTGTCATTAATATATACCAGCACACTTTTCTTAAATGTAGAACCATAAAGAGATAATAAAGATTAAATTTCCTCTCCTTTTGTTATAGGTCGGTAGCCCATGTCTTTCTGTTCTGTTTATCCTGGTTGTTTATCTGTTTAGCCTGATTTCCAATACCCATCCATCTTTCTGAGAGGGCTCCTAACAATCTGCAGAGCAGACATCCATCACCTCGGTTGCTATGGTGTGGGGCTGTCAGGGTGCTCTTATTGATCATTGGTCAAATGTGAAGACAGGGGTGAGGCAGGGGCCTTGTTTCACGATCCAAACCTGCCCCATCCTTTTAAACAGGAAACTGTTTCCCTGGCTCGGACAGAGACTGAGGCTAGCGGTTATATTTATGACTGCATGCTCCTGTCATTCCGGCTCCCTAGACGAATCTGAAAGCAGGCCTTTGATTGCTAATGTAATATAAGCTTGGCTCTTCTGAATTACCCTGGGTGTAGATAAAATGTCACGCTCGCCTGGCTTCTGTCAGACCAGACCTTCACCTGTAACACGCAGTGAATAAACTTACTGTTCCCTGCTCATTTCAGCTCTGTATACCCATTCATCTTTTTGCCATTTAAATGTTTTTCTACTTCAGTAAAGCTGTAGCTGAGCAAGCGTATCAGAATGAGAAGACAGCCAGCTGCCACTGTGGGTACTTCTCTCCAGACAGTCCCTGTAGAAATGTCAGCGGAGACAAATTATAAATAAGGAATAATGAAGCTGAAGTCGTAATATTTCATTCTGCATGAAGGGATGATATTTCAAAGAGCCTCCTTTTTAATTTTTCTGTTTAATAAGATCCCCATAATTTAACTCATGAACACATGATGTCTCAACTTGGCTCACAATTTGTGCAAAGAGTATCCATTACTGCAACAAACATGGACTTGAATACACCAAAGGTCTTTCCCTAAATCAAGTGACCTGGCAACCTATTCCTATCTATAACCCCTTGTTCTAGAGACTGTAGAAACTAAAGAAATCTTTTGTTGTTCACCTTCTTGAGCCCTTTTTAATATTTAAAAGCCTCTGATAAGTCTCCATCCAGCTACACTTGCAGGGTTTACCTGTAATTTTGTTTTTTTAACTTGCATGGTTATTATGATTTTTTTAATCTGCTATTTCTTGTTTTTAAAATGCTTATCGACACAGTTTATGGAATGCTGCAGAATGTTGCAGCATGTAAACTGCTTTTGAGTCTTTGAGTAAGTTTGTTCTGTTTCCCCTTCAGGTTGGAAAGGCCAAAGGCATCCTAAAGAATTTTGTCATTGAGCCGTTTGTACCTCATAATCAGGTTAGTGTGTTTTGCATTGTTTGTGCACACCATGCATACAAGTGTGTCTAAATGTGTGCACGTGTGTATGGTGTGCATCTCTTGATCTCCTGCCCTTCTCCTCTCTTTGGGCGGAGTTTCCATTTTACTGAATGTTTTATTGGCTAAAGGCACATTCCAAACACCAGTCATGCTCTTCACAAATATTGTGTGAAATTGTCTCTAATGACAACAATTTCGCAAAAAAAAGCAAAAAATCCAACATTTTCTCTCAATTATGTCACAGTGTAGCATTGTTGCTTCTCACCAAAGTAAAGAGTGAAGTCAACTAAAAACTAAAACTGAGTTTAATTCTCTAAAATTGATAAAATTACTTTTCATGGTGTTCAAAGCATTGGTGCTTTTCTCAGGAAGTGCAGAACAAATGATTGGCTGTTGGCAATATAAAGATTATATTCCAGATGTAAATGTTTGCACAATTCTGGTGACGATTGTCCTTTGATATAATGGCTCATCACATGACTAGAATACAGATTCCAAGAGAAATGTCTTCCCTCTGAGGATTGAGAATTTCACGGATCTCTCACATGCTACCTCCTAATGTGGCAGGGAAGGGACTCAAAATAATTGTGTGTGTGTGTGTGTGTGTGTGTGTGTGTGTGTGTGTGTGTGTGTGTGTGTGTGTGTGTGTGTGTGTGTGTGTGATCGGTGTCCTTTTCCACAGGATGAGGAGTTCTACGTGTGCATCTACGCCACGCGTGAGGGCGACTACGTGCTCTTCCACCACGAGGGAGGCGTGGATGTGGGGGACGTGGACGCCAAGGCTCAGAAGCTCCTGGTGGGGGTGGACGACAAGCTGAGCAACGACGCCGTGAAGAGTCGGCTGTTGATGCACGTTTCACCTGACAAGAAGGAGTGAGTGGAGGACCTCATCACAACATAGGGGTTTTAATAGGAAATCTATAGATTATGTCTACAGCTAAAATTAAGAAGTTCTGGATTCAGGTTGAGACTTCCCACTCTCCTTGAAAATACTTATTTCAAAGGCATAAGTAAAGCCTTTTTTTTACTACTCCATTAGTGGAGAAATAAATGTGATTCCATGGACCTGTAGAAAACCAGGCCTTGCGATAAAGACATGAGCAAAGAAGACAGACTGAAGCAATATTCCCAAAATAGATACATACTGTACATTGAGCTGGAGCCAATTTCCATGCAATGAGTGCCCCCCTCACCAGCTCCTCTCACCCTCCCCCTCCCTCACAGAAGAACATTTGTGAAGTGTCCGCTTTATTTTGATGGAGGTAACGCAGTAACTCATCTCTTCAAAAACCTTTCATGACTGCCAGGCCTGACTAGGTTCACCGGCCTGGTGACTCTGAGGAAGATGTCTGTGTAATGACCCCTCCCCTCTGTCCAGCGCTGCAGCCAATCAGAACCATACATCAGCTGAGTCACCATGCCCTTGACCAATCAGAACTTGACAAGAGACGAGTCATGCTTCATTTGTATTCAGTCCGGGCCCCAAGGCTAATGGACTCCTGGCAGCTGATGTGTAGCGAGCAGTGAAAAACCGATGCCATTGTACAGGTCACTCTTGGAAATGGACACGGTTGAGCAATAAAGCAGCCGACTCCTGTCAAGACTGAAGTAGCGGTATTGCAGGAATGATTTGTATGCAGCCCAGCACACCCACATGCAGAAGGTGGGAGGGGTCTTCTTGACATTTCCCAGTTTCCTCAGTATTGGATGCCAGATCTTGGCCAACATTATGCCATTTCAACAGGAAAGACACTGAGAGTTTCATGCATAACACTGGCAAGGCATTATGCAGTTGTGAACTCAAAGCAACATAGTGCAAAGATCCACACACAGCTCAGTAAAAAAGGACGATAAACGGAAACCCTTAATGAGAAAACCCTTGGTTACAACAAATGCAGTGTTGCTTGATTTCCGGTTGCACTCAGTTTCATTTCAAAATGCAAATGAATTCTGGACATGTATGATTCTTAACATTTGTTGAGAGGGTGATTAATTACAAGAATGTATTGATTTGGTCTTTGAGTCAGTCAAGCAGCGAGTGTTCACTGTTTGAGGTTTGACTTGACAGAATTGTGATGTGACGAGTGTGAGGATGCATTGCTTGATTTGTCGTTCTTGTGATATTTTATCATTCAGGGTGCTGGCTAGTTTCATTGTCGGGCTCTTCAACCTCTATGAGGACCTGTACTTCACCTATCTGGAAATAAACCCCATAGGTATGTCCTTGAACCCCTATCTCTCATAGAGAACACTAGATGGCTAACACAGATAAACAACATTCCTACTCACAGCACAGATATAGATGCTGACCCTTTTTTATCTTGCACTGAATGTCTGGAGATTTGAAAGATGAGTGCTACTGAAACGCCTTCGTCAGCTTACTCAGAGAGGCGCGTCCTCCTCGGGGTGCTGCCGGCTCATTGGTCCACATCTGAGGCTCCATCTAAATAATCCCACAGTCCAGTGTTTTCATCTTCCTCAGTCTGATACTCTTTACACAGATATATATTCTCATGTAGTAGACAGACACCGTGACACTGTCCATATGGCTTTAAGCTCTATGGATGTGGTTAGCTGAACTCCTAATACGCATGCCTACATAGGAAAAGCACGTCACAATGTATCTTTGCCACTGATAGATGATCTCTATTTAGATATGCTATGGAGCTGAATATTATGTAATGACTGAGTGGAATTGGTCAATGAAAAATGTAGTGGTTCGAATCACAGCATAAGCTCCTATATATGTGCAGCATAGCAGACAGAAGCAGATTTGTCAGAAGAGGCCGAGATACAGCACTGTCCTTATATCTGAACATTCACCTACATGATGAAAGCCCTCTATAGTATGATATCTGATTAATCTGATTATTTCTCCACTGTGATAGCATTATGGGGCCTTTTTGGGAAGGCTAAGTTTAGTCAGATTGGAAGTGGAGTCACAGCTTGCTCGTTTACATCTTATCCCTGGCATCATTTTATCTTTTAGAGGCTAGTCCTTATCGCACTTGGCTCCGTTACTGTTTCTGGAGAGTGCGCTAGCCTTGCCATATCATAGCCTCCTCCCTCTGCACCTGCTCACGAAGCAGATTTAATTCAGAGAGCTGGGGTGAGCTGGCAGGGGTACTGACAATTTAATTACGGATGCTCCATAATGAATTCCAGTTGGCCAGTCTGCACTCATTCATAACTGCTATGTAAACAATACCCTACGCGTAACTCACTTATATAATTCCATAGATGCAAGTTGAAGCGTATTTATTTTGTTATATGACTGGGGAACTGAGCTTGAAATATTTCAATGTTCCATTTTGAAACATAATGAAAATCAAGATGGTTTAAATGAGTAACGCGAGTTGCCCAATCCTTAGTGATTTTATGAGTAAGGGATTTGATCATTAGTTAGTAAAAAGTTCTTAGTGGCATGAATGTAGCTCGATGGTCACTGGGTGGTTTCTCGTTCAGTGGTCACCAAAAATGGCGTGTTCGTGCTGGATATGGCAGCCAAGATAGATGCCACTGCGGACTATATCTGCAAGGCCAAGTGGGGTGACCTGGAGTTCCCACCGCCTTTTGGGAGAGAGGCATACCCTGAGGTGAGTGGTCCTAGTTAACCATTTTTTCATTCATGAAGAAATTCTGTTAGGTTACAGATTCTGATAACTGTTAAGTGTATGTTAGCACAGCCGCATGCTTACTGCAGGACTACCAGAATGTAAGCTCAGGGTGACACTTTGACATGCTGATCCAGGAACTAGATGGTAAACATGTTTGTCAGACAATAGTGGGTTCAACTACAACTTCTGGCAGTAGGGTTGTTCATTAAATTGAGATACTACAGCTGGCTAAATAGATGCTACAAATGGAGTAATCTCTTCCTGATTGCCAGTGAGAGTTTGAATTGTAGCCTACAGAGACATGTAAGAAGTAAGTAGACATCCTTAGTTTTATCAAACACTGTTGGTGTCTGTTTACTTCTTGCATGTGTCTGTATTCGAAAGTTGCTGTAATAATTTATGTTAAGCTTATCATCAGTTTTTGAATTCTGAAGCTCACAGTAACACAGTGGTTCACTAAGGATTTTAAGTTGACAACATGTTTGCTGAGATTGAAGTTGAATGGGACATTAACCAGGTAGAATCCGTACCATCAGGCAGACGGCTGGAGTATCTTTGACAAGGGGCAAAGCATTTGGGCCCACCTGAGGGTCAGTGCCATTCCAGCAACCCCAACTCTGACTGCTGATTAACAGAGCTGGACTGGTGTGACATTTACAGAGCAGGAGAACTTCACCGTGCAGTTCATTATTTTTTGTTTCATCTTGCTGAGTCACCATCTCCAAAGCCCTTGTTTTCATCTGTTTCGGAGTCTTGGAAGTCATTAGTGGAAGAAGTTGGTCCGTCGTGCCAGACGGGTCTCTGTAATTGGCCGAAAATGAGTTGTCCTCTCCCAGCTCAGAGACATGGCGGGCAGTGGGAGGTGGTGAGAGAGAGCGAGACACCGTCTGGAGCCCGTGTTTGCTCTGCCACTCCAGCTGTCAGCTGTAAATGAGCTCTCCGGGGGATACGCTCTGTTGATTTATCACTCCTACTTCCCCCCCACCCCCACATCCTCTGCACAGCCAGTTCTGCTTTGATTTGTCTTTGCACGTAAACATGTCACTCATCACTTTACAAAACATCATGTTTATGAACCTTGGAACAGTGCAGAGTGTTCCCATTGCTTTGGACAGTGTGTAAGCCAGATACAGATTTAATAAACCAATTAATAGCAGTGCTGAAGATATTTCCCAAATTGGGAGGTCTAAATTAAATCACATGGAATTGAACAGCACTGCATATATTGGTAGTATAAATAATTTTAATTATGTATTGTTGTGTGATCTTCATTATGAGTAATGAAATAGCTATCCCACAGAGCCCAGTTGAGCCAGAATCTTCAGCTAGCCAAATCGATATGTTGTTTTGTTATCATTGTACAATGATTATACAATGCTATTGCACCTGAATCCTTGTTGTTGCTTGGCCCTGCTTTTCACAGGAGGCTTATATTGCTGACCTGGACGCTAAGAGTGGAGCCAGTTTGAAGCTCACTCTCCTCAACCCACAAGGAAGGATCTGGACCATGGTGGCTGGGGGAGGGGCATCCGTGGTGTACAGGTAAACGGCATTCTGTGGTGTACAGGTGTAGTGTATTCGACAGTGTACAGGTGAAGTGCACTCCATGGTGTCCAGGTGAAGTGATTCCTTGCTCTCCCATGCTGCATCCATCATTACTAAACAACCTTTGGTTTTATAATCGATCAGTTCATCTTGTCCTCTCCCAGTGACACCATCTGTGACCTGGGTGGGGTCGAGGAGCTGGCCAATTATGGGGAGTACTCAGGGGCTCCGAGTGAACAGCAGACCTACGACTACGCCAAGACCATCCTGTCATTGATGACACGGGAGAAACATCCAGAAGGTATGGGGGCTTTGATACAACTGCATTCTGAATGTGCTTTTACATGCTTGTTGATTTGCTTTACATCGTCTGTAGCACAAACTGAATATGTGATTGTGTGCACTTTTTGTAGCCCAGTCAAAGATGAAGATGAAGATGAAATTTAGTTTGATGTTTTGATGGTTTTTAATTGGCAGGAAAAGTCCTTATCATCGGAGGAAGCATAGCCAACTTCACCAATGTAGCAGCTACTTTTAAGGTAAGAGATTAGATTTGTGTAGTTACAGTTGTATGAATGATTTCATGGTGTGCAACTGTCTAGCTCACTGTACAGTTTACACCATGACTACAATAACAGACTGCACAGATACAGCGATTCCTAAGGAATGCATATGGTATCAATGCAGACAGGATAGATCTATCTGATTCTTTAAACATGTGGATGGGTTGTCCTTGTAACTGAGCCAACTTGTATAGCTTGTCCACATACAATAGTCGTCAGTGGTTCTGAATTTGATACAAAGTTGTGAATCTGACTGTAGTGTGCTGGTCGGTGTCTTCCCAGGGCATTGTTAGAGCAATAAAAGACTATCAGGTCCCTCTGAAGGAACATGAGGTCTCCATCTTTGTGCGCCGTGGCGGACCAAACTACCAGGAGGGGCTGAGGGTGATGGGAGAAGTGGGTGAGTGACCTTTGGGTGACCTTGGGGAAATGGATATACTTAAAAGTGTCTCCAGTACAGCTGCATTCATCTCAACATTGAAACCATTAGATATGGCATCATGATAGCAGTTGAGTAGGTGAGTCTGACTCCTCATCCCACAGGGAAGACCACCGGTATCCCCATCCACGTTTTTGGCACGGAGACCCACATGACCGCCATTGTTGGCATGGCGCTGGGACACCGGCCAATCCCAAATCAGCCCCCCGTGGCCGCCCACACTGCCAACTTCCTGCTCAACTCCAGTGGCAGTTCCTCCGTAAGTGTGTCCTTGTGCATGATGCAGACCATAATTTAATATATAATTTAATATATGTTCTAGCTCTCATTCAGGATCCGTCATACAGATTTGAATGTATTTTGCATGTGGATATAGCAGAATTATGCTGAAAGAACTGTCTCACTGTTCATTATCCCGCTGTACAGATCTGTTAAAATGCTAACTTTTTCAACACTGACAGTTGTCACGTCTCCCATTTCTCCCCACAGACTCCAGTCGGCAGCAGGACCTCTTCCTTTTCTGGGCAAAGACCTGCTGGCACGGCCTCACCCTCAAAAAAACTCAAACCCGGTTTGCCCCCGGGTATGTGTGGCTATCCACTTTCCTTTCCCATAGGGGGCAGCACATCATGATGTCACAATGCTAATACATTCACCACCTATCAAAGATTAGCTGTCAGCACCACTAGGAGTGTGAAGAAGATAACTAAAATGGAGCGGAATGGCATGAGTTTTCTAGATTAGATGTGGCCTGTTTGGGAGGAAATAATGTGAAAATCAGCCAGTCTTTGTGCATGTGCATCACAAGAGTCTGTGCACCACCGTGGAATTACAGGTACACATCCAAACAAGGATTCTGTTTCAAATTAAACATTATATAAAGTTAGTTAAACTAACTTTATACTAATGTATCCATTTGTAAAGTATCCATTTTAAACTAAAGTATCCATTTGTCGAATCCTCAGTGTGACATCTTCATTCAGTTATAAATAATATATTTTCTCTCTTTTTGTATGTCGTCCGCTGCTATTTGCTGGAACTGAAGAACAACACTGAAGTGGTCCAACATGCATAACTGTAGTTGTACAGCGAATCTGTTGTGTATCTCAGGAGCTCATTGGTTTGCCTGTTGCTAAGCAGGGCACTCTTCCCCTATTTTTCTCCCCAGCCAAAGTCACCACTATGTTCAGCAAGGACACCAAGTCTATAGTCTGGGGCATGCAGACCCGGGCGGTGCAGGGCATGCTGGACTTTGACTACATTTGCTCCCGGGAGGAACCCTCTGTGGCAGCCATGGTGTACCCATTCACGTAAGCGTTCATTTCCTCCCTCACCTCCTGTCTCCTCAGGCTATAGCTTCAGTTTCTTATGAATGTTTGCTCTACACAAAAAGCTGATATAAGCACAGAGATATATCAGTGTATGTGTGTATATATGTGTGTTTCAGTGGGGACCACAAGCAGAAATTCTACTGGGGACATAAGGAGATCTTGCTGCCAGTGTATAAGAACATGGGCGACGCCATGAAGAAGCACCCCGAGGTGGACGTGCTCATCAACTTTGCCTCCCTGCGCTCGGCTTTCGACAGCACCATGGAAACCATGCAGTACCCCCAGGTGAGTGGCCATGCTGAAAGCAGATTCTGCCCTGTTTTTTTTTTTTTTTTTTTTTTTGAGGCAGAAAAAAAAACAATTTCAACCTTTCCACATCTAACTGAAAGTTCTTGCAAGGCCCAGAATATTGTGTTGACAGTTCCTGTGCTGACTGTGAGCCAGGAATCCCGTGAATCTCTGCTCTTGACGGTGGTGCCTACATTAGCACTCTGAAACCCATAGGGCGATGCTTTGCACAATGGTGCCTACATTCACACTCTTAGCCGTGGGAGCCATATGCTTTAGATATGGAACCTGTCCAGAATGATCAAACCAATGGGATGCAATGGGATGGGCCTACATATATGATTAAGCATTCTGCTTTGGCGAAATGGCAGAAAATGCAGAAAAAAAGTGAAAAATGTGTCCATTTTATTCCATGTCCACTGTTTTCACATATTATTAGGGATAGAATGACCCTGGTCCTGTATCTGCAGTAAGGTATTGAGGTGTTTGCTGTTGTGGCCACACACATGCTCTGTAACTGTTAACGGATCTCTTCCAGATCCACACCATCGCCATAATTGCTGAGGGCATCCCTGAAGCCCAGACCAGGAAACTCATCAAGAGGGCAGATGAGAGAGGCGTCACCATCATTGGCCCGGCAACGGTAAAGTCTCATCCATTACTGGGAAATGAACTGTCATTTGTCAGAGACTGTTAAAGGGCGCTTGTCCGTATCTCATGGGAAAACGACTTCAATCTGTTCTGTGTTTTACAAAACAAGCTGTTTTAAATTAGGAAGACTCTTGTCTGACATACCATATTCGTAGAGTGATAGTAAGTGTTCCTTTGAATTCGTAATTATGATAGTGTTGTAGGAGTTTACTCATGAAACTGTGATGAAAATATGTGTGTGTGTGTGTGTGTGTGTGTGTGTGTGTGTGTGTGTGTGTGTGTGTGTGTGTGTGTGTGTGTGTGTGTGTGTGTGTGTGTGTGTGTGTTTGTTCAGGTGGGTGGTATAAAGCCTGGGTGCTTTAAGATTGGTAACACAGGAGGCATGCTGGATAACATCCTGGCCTCCAAGCTGTACCGGCCAGGCAGCGTGGCCTATGTCTCCCGCTCCGGGGGCATGTCCAACGAGCTCAACAACATCATCTCCCGCACCACTGACGGGGTCTACGAGGGTGTGGCCATCGGGGGAGACAGGTGAGCAGAACACCGCCCACCCCACCTCTTTAACTGGCCAATCAGGAGGTCTGCTACACCTTTCCTTTCAGATGTGTACATATGAGTGTTTTCATTTCTGTGTTCTTGAGTAGTAAAACACAGCGATTTTTCTGACATATGTACTCTGTCTGCAATACTGTGTTTTAATTTTGGCAGGTATCCTGGCTCCACGTTCATGGAGCATGTCCTGCGTTACCAGGACACCCCTGGAGTGAAGATGATCGTGGTGCTGGGAGAGGTAAGCTTCCCTGTGCTTCCAGATCAAGGCCTCAATCCAGTCAACATGTGTCCATAACTCAACATTTAATCCATGTATGATTTTTGTCGCTTGATGTTCTTCACAGTTTGACAATATAATTTTTCTGATTATGGAATTCAAAGTTTTTTTTTTTTTTTTTGTGTTTTGTCTTTAGTTATCTTAAATGTGTTGTGTGGTTTTGTTGTCTTGTGTATTTTTTGTGAGGACCAAAATGGAAATAGGCTTTATTGTGTTTAAATCCTTGATGATTTTAAATGTATGTGATAGCGGATTCAGAGCAGGATTATATGTATTTTTGATCATCAAATAAATCATCATCATCATTATCAAGTTAAGGGCATTTGCTGAGTGAGTCCAGGCCCCAGTCTGGTCAGCTGGTCTCTGATGAACGAACGCTGGAGTATTGCCATTCCTCTTCCCCATTCACCTAGTCATGTGACCAATGACCACTCTGTGTCCGTTTTTCCTGCAGATTGGGGGCACGGAGGAGTACAAGATCTGCCAGGGCATCCGGAAAGGCAGGATCACCAAGCCCTTGGTGTGCTGGTGCATCGGGACCTGCGCCACCATGTTCTCCTCTGAGGTAAGACAGCGGACTGGAAAGAAGAGGAGAAAAAAGGGGAGGGGAGGGATCAGGCGAGGAAAGAGGGGGAAGGGAGAGGAGTGGCAGAGCATTCCCTAGGTGTTGTTCAGATTGAAGCTGAAGCACTCTGCTTGTGGGGTTTTTTTTTTTCTGTAGGTGCAGTTTGGCCACGCTGGAGCTTGTGCCAACCAGGCCTCTGAGACGGCGGTGGCCAAGAACCAGGCCCTGATGGAGGGTGGGGCATTCGTCCCCAAGAGTTTCGACGAACTGGGTGATGTCATCAAGTCAGTGTCCCACACTGTTGCCTTTACATTTGGTCTGTGTTTAGTGGTACTTTTTAAAAAGATATGCTCAATTTGCAGTTAGGTTATTCATACATAAATATGGGCTCTTCCATTTCCAACGTGTTCTTGCTTTCTGCTATGATCTGTAGGAAAGTCTATGAGGATCTTGTTGCCAAGGGAGTCATAGTACCTGCAGAGGAAGTGCCCCCTCCAACAGTGCCAATGGACTACTCATGGGCACGGGTAAGACTGCCAGGCTGAGCATTCTCACATCAACTAACATGAGAGTGTTAGCATATTTAGTGTTAGCATGTATGATAACAAGAAAAGAATATTCGGTCCATGTAGTCTTATCCTTGAACTAACAGTCTAGGGAATATCCAGTACTGTGCTAAGCCCATGTATAATTACCCTGCCTCTACTAAATGACCAAGCAAGATGGTCCACTTATTAACAGCTGTAATCATCGAAACAGAACAAATTTTTTTTTAACAAAACAGAAAACACTGTATTTGTAGATACCAGTTTCAGAATTTACCAACTACATAATTTCCATTGATGCTGTCTTGTTCTGCCGACAGTACTCCCTGGCCTTCTGTGAGAGTTGTTTGTGAGTTATGGCAATTTTTCATGAAAAATCCTCTAACCCCTGACGCCCTGGAGTTTCAGTATATGCTTCTTAATGGGGATGAGCACACCATGTTTAAGGTGTGCAGATAGGGAGCAGTTAGGAGCAGTACTGACAGCTTGCCCCCGCCCCCCTCTGTAGGAGCTGGGTATGATCAGGAAGCCTGCCTCGTTCATGACCAGCATCTGTGACGAGCGCGGCCAGGAGCTGCTGTACGCCGGCATGCCCATCACCGAGGTGTTCAAGGAGGAGATGGGCCTGGGAGGAGTGTTAGGACTCCTCTGGTTCCAGAGGAGGTGCGTGGACTGCGCCTCACCCAGCCTCCTCTTCTGTGAGCCTTCGGCTCTCTCAGTGCAGATATGACATCCACTGTGACTACATGATTTTAATCTAGTATTTAAACACACGGAAGTGAGAGCAGTGGGTATGTAAATCTTGACCGTAGGTATGTAAACTCTTAGCAGTGGGTATGTAAATTCTTAAAAATGGACAGTACTGTATTTTGTAAATATTCATGAAAATATTCCAAATAAAAGGTCCCAGTGAAACTATTTAATTAACATAGAAAGATAGTGGTTTTTAGATTACCATCAGTGAGAGGTTTTTGGTTCATATCGATTTAAATGCACAGGTGTTAAGTTTTGTACTGCACATAAGTCCAAATATGAATATTAGAGGCTAATATACATATTTAGCCTCTCGTTTTGTGATTTAACATTAGCGAGTGGTTCTCAGTTGATTTGGGTTGAAATGCACAGGAGCTCTGCCCTGTTCTGTCCATAATATGATGAGTCAGAACTGGCATGGATCTAGAATAGTGGAACCATGACATGTTTCACACAAAAAATATTTCACTGTAACGCAGCTTTGCTGGATATGCGATTGGTGTTTTCCCAGGTTGCCACGCTATGCCTGCCAGTTCATTGAGATGTGCCTGATGGTGACCGCCGATCACGGCCCTGCAGTGTCTGGTGCCCACAACACCATTGTTTGTGCCCGTGCCGGCAAGGATCTCATCTCCAGTCTGACGTCCGGCCTGCTTACAATTGTAAGATCCCCGCCTATCCCCTCTGCCGAACCCCATGTGCACAAATTGTGTTTTATTAATCACATCCACACAACACAGCATCATACAATCCCATCCATATAATACAGCCTCTTACTAATCCCATCCATATAATATAGCCTCTTACTAATCCCATCCATATAATACAGCCTCTTACTAATCCCATCCATATAATACAGCCTCTTACTAATCACATTTACACAAAACAGTCTCTAACTAATTCCACACATAAAACACGGTCTCCAACTAATCCCACTCGCACAATACAGCCTATTACAAATTACATGCACGTAACAGTTAAGAGTTTAAATACCATGTTAACATGTGCTATCTGTGTGCCTGTGTGTGTTTGTACACCTCA
The DNA here is from genome assembly GCA_022829145.1 of Albula goreensis. Taxonomy (NCBI): domain Eukaryota; kingdom Metazoa; phylum Chordata; class Actinopteri; order Albuliformes; family Albulidae; genus Albula; species Albula goreensis. The sequence goes on from CM040758.1 coordinate 6,417,524, forward strand.
GGGGGACCGGTTCGGAGGGGCCCTGGACGCAGCTGCTAAGCAGTTCAGTAAGGCCTTTGACAGCGGCTTGTTGCCCATGGAGTTCGTCAACAAAATGAAGAAGGAGGGCAGGCTGATCATGGGCATCGGACACAGAGTGAAGTCGGTGAGCACCTCCTCTGGACACATACAGCACGCAGCAGGGCCTGGAGGTGCAAGAAAACATACCTCCTTTTCATTTGGACTTCTGTCTGTTGGACGTTTCCCACTGAACAATCCGTCATGCTGGCCATTTGTGTTTAGTTCAATCTGTTCTTGAGAGCACGTTTGTTTCATGTCTTCAGATCAACAACCCTGATATGAGAGTTCAGATCCTGAAGGACTTTGTGAAGCAGAACTTCGCCTCCACTCACCTGCTGGACTACGCCCTGGATGTGGAGAAGATCACCACCTCCAAGGTACTCTCGCAAAAGCAGTCTCTGAAATCTGCTCTATACAGCCCTGCCCTGCCCCTCTTCCCAGTGTGGGACAGGCTCGGTCTATCTATTGTGTTTACTGCACCTTTTCTGTGTATGATGGACTGTTGTCTTTCAGTGAAGAGATTTTTAAGTAATGACCCCTCCTCCTCCCACACACACTTTTACAGAAACCTAATCTCATCCTGAACGTGGACGGCTTCATCGGGGTGGCCTTTGTGGACCTGCTGAGGACATGTGGTGGATTCACACGGTGGGGGAGGCTCTTCGTGTCTCACTGCTCACACTGTTTGATGATTTTTACCCTTTTACTGCATTGACAGTTGGCCAGAGGTTGAAAAGTCTTGATGTTGTATTTGCTCCACAGGGATGAGGCAGATGAGTTTGTGGAGGTCGGGGCTCTGAATGGAATCTTTGTGCTGGGAAGAAGCATGGGATTCATCGGTGGGTATGACCTCGGGGATACCAAATTCTCCAAGTCACGTTTGACCTACAGTTCGACCAATCAGAGCTGCCTGAGATAATTGGGGCATTGTCTCAACAAGGTGTCAAGTGCAAAACAGGGATTCTGGCCAATGCCTCCTGCAATTGTTGCAAATTACTCTGTTTCCAAAATGATCATGGTCCTGCATTAGCCAACCGGAAGTCCCATTTCTTACAACTGGTTTAATTTGAATCTACGGATCTAAGGATGGTATCACTTTGACAGCTGTCTGCCAAAGGGTCTTTGTGGAAGAAATGGGTAGCTGCTTAAAAGATAAGATTAAAAGACAGATTGCCTGAGACTAGTTAGACCTACAATCACCAAGTCCCACCAAGTATTAAAAAAAACAGCACTATATTGAATCTCTTTACAAATTGGAAACCTAAGTATACCCTATGACTTATCCTTGCTCTGTTCTGTTCCCTCCTAGGGCACTACCTAGATCAGAAGAGATTGAAGCAGGGCCTGTACCGCCACCCTTGGGACGACATCTCCTATGTGCTTCCTGAACACATGTCCATGTAACCATGGTGAATCTGAAAATGATCCCTGGTGACCCAGTGATGCAGCTTCTCACTTCTGTCACCATTACATCAGTGGGAGAGTCTTGACATTTACAAGAAATTTTACCTCACAAGTCAAATTAATTAATGTGAATGTGATCTTAGGAAGCCAATCCCATTCAAAAATAAAAAGGTCAAACCATTAGCATGCCAGAAACATTGTCTGTATTAAATTGTATTGCCTTTAAACCTGTTGTCTGTGTAGAGCTGTAGATCTTCTCAACCACAGCGTGCCAATAAATGGACTGTCCTTCTGTCTGCTCACTGCAGCTGCAAATAGTTCTGCAGCTATTGCCGTAATTGTCTTGTCTATTGTAATATTTGTATGTATACCCTTGTGTTGATTGTGTTCCCCTTTGCCATCCTAGAGGTGTGCTACTTACTGCTGAACATATAGTAAAAAAAAATGAATAGAAATTATCACTATGCTATTTGCAGATTGTGGCAACAGTGTTGTATTTTAATGGAATTTGAAATATATTGTTAAAATACTTATACCTAGCTGTTGACTGTTAGTCTTGCAAAAAGTGTAGCTCTATACAACTAGAAAGCACGGTCCATGGACATTCAGACTGATTGGAAGGGTAGACAGACAATTTCTGCCCGAACACCTTTGTCCACTGACCAGAAAGTTTACACATCAAGTGTTTGCAAGGGACACATTAGCAACTAGTATGTTTTGATGTTTATCTTGTCTTAGCTTCCAGGAGGCAGCCTTAGTGCACAGTAGACATTGTCTTTAGTGAAAGCCTCTTGAACAATCCCCTGTGTGTTCAGTGTTCCATACTTTCCATATGAAAATTGTAATTTTTTTTTTTGAAGGAGCTTCTTTTTCATTTAAGAGAACTGGCAACCCATGATATACCTTTTTTTTCTTAATATGAAATTAAATTATATAATTTTGCTAAATGTAAAGTATTTTTCCTGCATAGTTGTTATGATTATTAATGTTATTAATGTAACATCAATATTATTAATGTAACATCAGAATTGTATCATAAAGATATATAATAGTTTTATTAATGTAATAAAAATGACTTGGCCTCACCCTGCTTATTTCTTCTGATATTCCAAAACATAATTGGCAGTAAACAGTGTTATGTTCCAGGTCTTCACTGCAGAGCATGTCCTACAGTGAACAAACAGAAAAAACTTTACCACCAACTGGGATTGCACAGGGAAAGGATCTGAAAAACACCCTACTGTTGTACTGATGTCCAAGACTCATCCTAAATTGAAAAAAAAGGGGAAATTCAAATAATTTCAGACAACCTTTTCTTACATGGGTGGATAATATAGTTTATTTATTTGTTTATCATTTGGAATTAAAAAAATATGATGTATTTCTGTGTGGATAATATAGCTGATTTTTGCATAATCAAGCCCAAGATGGAGAATATATGACCAGTTTGACACACCAGTCTGCTCATGGTTCATAAAGCAGTGGAATATTGCCGGCACATTCCACATTCCAAATGGGAATGTATGTACATAAATATGAGAGTCTAATAACAGTAAATCCATGTGATTATGAATGCTGGTGCTCACCCAGGTGACGAATAAAATCTCCTGCCTCCACTTTAAACTGGAAAATGATAAGAATTTGAATGAAGCCATTCTAGCTAGCTACAATGTGAATAAATTCCACTCAAATCATGGTTTGTTTAACAGCAGTTACTACTCATTTCCCAGTGTGAAAAGGAGATTTTAGGAACAAGTTGCCTAACAACATTACTGAGCTACTGTACCAAACACTGACAGTCTGTGCTGAGTCTGTGTCTTGAGTCAGTTTGCCATCTCTAAAGCCAATAAATAATGCACTTGCAGACCATGGAGAAAGATACACAGTAAAAACCCCAAAGCAAACAGATGATCAGTAGATTTAACACGTTTTTTTTTCATACAAAACACAGAACGTCCGGTATGACACATTATCTTATCAAGTGTTGTGCCATTTTTGTTCTATGTGGGAAGAGGGACCTATGGACCAAATTCTATGACTCTTGGCCAAACAGGCCGCTTGAGCTGAGCTTGTAAACTTCACTATGTAGTACAAAACAATCCAGAGCTACAGATTATCTGAAGTTCAGCAAACCTAACATTAGGACCCCATGTGAAAGCAACTGAGAGCTCCTTATGACAAGTGAGAATTTTATAATTAAAAATTCTCTGTAAATTAAATGTAGTTTAAGAGACTTTTCTTGAGTCCTAAACTCCAGCTGATGCTATGTGCTCTGTTGTTATGTGATGTATTTAATATACACACAAAAATGATTAAATTTTGTATATTTACTGAATAATTAGGCATTTTAGAACATACCATATGACTCTGAGTGATCAGTATCAATATTCATTGTCCTTTATGGTTTGTCATCATAAGACAAGCTTACTGAACACAATGTAATGCATGACTCTGCTGCCACCACGTGGTCAGTCTAGTCTTTGTCGTTTTAATTGAACAAAACGTTCTGTTTTTAAAATCTCAGATTTACCAGGGGGTACTACGAAGTCATTTGAAGTAATCACTGAAAATCAGTCCTAAGAAAAGGAAGCAGGTTCCAGCACTGTATGCTTGGACCCTAAGGCTCTGAGGGCTACAGATTACTGTTTGTTTCATTGACAATTAGGATGTAAACTTGAGTGGATAATGACAGGTTTGTGTTCAAAAGGTCCATGTTCAGATCTCCAAATTATTAAATGCATTTTTATTTAAATGCTTAACCTCTGTGTGGAAATGATTTCAGTGATGGCATTAAATTTGTGAAGAGATGGGTAATTTGTTTTTGATGAAAAGATTTCTGTTTTGTAGGATGGTGTGTGACTGTGAGACTAAAACCTGAAGAAATTGGTTTAAAAAAGAAGCATTTGTTTAAAGTGAAAAACGCCTTGCCTGAGCATGGTCAAAGACATTATGGCAATATATATTAGTGTAGATATTTGTAGCAACTGATTCTTTTCAGTCTCCAAACAGATACATGTTATTTAATAATTATGGCAAAAGCATGGCTATAATTTTACATCAACGTTGCTAGGGAAACAGTCTCATTAAAAAAAAACCTACATCAATAATTGTATATTATGATTCCTACTCAAAAATCACGGTGGAGCCTGTTTAATGTTTCTGTAGTACTTTAGTGACTGTATCTTCACTCCACAACTCCACAATTTCTGTAGTAAGAGAACTGCTGTGGATATTTAATGTTACATTCGCCATTTACATTAATCACTGTTTTTAATATTAGTTTGCTTTTACAATTTTTATTGAAAACTATAATGAAGCATTGGACACAACCAACTCCTGGAATGTGCCACTTAAGACATTTATATGGTATGGATACATTATAACTTTAACGTGGAGTATGCGCTTTCAATCGGGAAAACATATTTACGACTGGCTGGTACTCATGACGCCATAATGTTTATGGTTCCGCCTTTCACAATCTGCGCATGCTCACAACAAGCCTGTCTTCTCTGTTTATGTATGTGTGTCTGAGTGCGTATGCGTTCACGTACGAGTTTACAGCCATTTCGAATAGCGTCCAGCGCCAGAATGGCGGCTGCAGCACCAAACCCAGAAGACGCGAACAGGAGTGGTGGCGGCACCGGCACGACAAGTGCCCTGGCAGCGGACGGCGATTCGGAAGAGGCCGAGGACTTCACCTCCTCCTCTCACTGCTCGGAGCTGTCTCGCCGACAGAACGATCAGAGGAAGCAGGGGCTCTTCTGCGACGTTACTTTGGCCTTCAGCAGCGGGGCGGCCACCGAGAATGTGCAAACCTTTGAATTTTCTGCCCATCGCTCCGTCTTGGCCGCCGCCACAGACTACTTCACTCCACTTCTCGGAGGACAGTTCTCAGAGTCGTTATCCGGCCGTGTGGAGATGAAGGAATGGAGCTCCGAACTAGGGCCCGACCCAGAAACAGTGGAAAGCGTCATTCAGTACATGTACACAGGGGAGATACGGGTCAGCACCTGCAACGTACACGAAGTGTTGGAGCTTGCAGACAGGTAACGTTTGGAGGATCTCTGAAACCCAAATGCCATTAGCGAGCTCGTAAAACATGAAAATATGTGGGTGCCGCAGTGTCAGAGCGCTGCTTTCTTAATACCAATAGCTGTCAGTGTTACTTTGCGTTTTGGAGTAACTCTTGCCTGTAGTGTATTTTGTGTCAAAGGCTCAATACATTGACAGCTAACTGAACATTACTAGTCCACTGCCTCAACAATCTGTACCCAGCTAAAGGGATAGTTACCCTAACTTTTTAGTTACCACAAACTGTATGTTAAGAATATAAAGAACAGCCAACATTGGTAACAGTTATCTTGGCCTAAACGTTAGGTATTGATTAAGAACAACAGCTATTTTCTAGTGAGCAAACTAATCTCTTTAAAGTGTATTGTTACCCAGTCTAACTCTGTTTAGCTCGCTTATTTTCTTAAATGTGGAAACAGATGGTCCCGGATAAAAGCACTGTAAGGGGTTTTTGTAATTATGGAAGAAGAGCTGCCTAGCTGGCGTTAGTTAAGGTTTTTTAATGTTGCCTGCGAACCTTACTACCTGTTGAACACTGATCGGTCATTTGCACTATCTTGAAATACAGCTAATTTTATAGTTCTATATCTCTGTTTTGTGTTTTCGAGTGGCCGAGGTGGGACCACATGAGTGATGTCCTTGCCACAGTCTCTAAACCCGTCAAACCTGAAAGCGTGTTCTTCCTGACTTCAGACAGACGCATTTTAATGTAACACGTTTGGCAAATACGAAGTGTGCACAAAGTATTAACTAATTCAGCAAATAGTTAAGGCGTTTTGGCTGCGTTTGTAATTTTGAGATTTTAATAAAACTATACTCTACAAGATAGTATCTTATACAAACAAAAAGGCAGACTGATTTATTTTCCACATAGTTTAGTTGTAGTCTCTACATGTAATAGGTTTTGTTACATGGCATGTCCTTTAATTTGTAAGTCTTAGTTTGCATGCGTGCATGTTTCCAACATGTATCATTATCACTCAAGATTTGTAAAGGAATGATTCTTTTCACTGTTTACGGAAGCTTTCTAAGAAACTAGGTGGACTATCAAAAGAACTGGTTAGTAACTCAACACAAGACAACGTACCCAGTCATCATTACCATGTATTTGTATGCTAACTTTTGGCAACATGACCATGTATTTTATGCTAACCTTCGGCTGAACTTAAAGATGCTAATATCAGCACTTATATGGTAGTTGATTTATTAAATATTAAAACCACGACGTTTGTTTTGGAGAAAATACAGATGAACTAGCCAATTAGCTACACCAGATCTCCTGGCAGGAAAGCAATTTATAGTATGCAGTACTTACTTTATAAAAACATAATAAGAACATAGATAAACAGAACAGGCCATTCAGCCCAAGTAGGCTATTGAGTTCTGTGTTAAGCCTAGACTTGAACACTCGAGGGTCTCAGCCTCAACTACATGACCTGGCAAACTGTTCCAAGTATTGTTAACTCTTTACATAAAAATAGCACTTCCCGATATTTTATGACTGACCTCCATAACAAGGTCATATAGTTAAGGGAGAGCAAAGGCCCCAACACTGATCCCCGCAGGACTACCTTGTACAAAATCCTGCTCTGATACAGTTCCTCCTACAGTTCCTCTCTAATCAGAGACTGATTTAAACCTGGAACACCAGGCGAGAGGAATTACTAGTCAGTTGCATTAATCAATCAGCACTTGCATAAGAAAACCAGCAGTACTGCAGCATCAGCGCTTTGGTTGTCTGTGTTTTGAGAACAAAAAAATTCAGAGACGCTATAAACTGACCATCAGCACTGGCAGTGCTGCCATTAATCTGTCATCAAAACAATCAGAGGTTTAGTGTTGGACACACATGAACTTCTTTTGGATGCCATACTCCAAAAGACCCTGTCAGTGTGGGAACCCCCTATAAATTAAAAACCCAGACTTTCATGGAAAATCAGAAACAAAAAAGTGTTACAGCTCAAATGTTATTCATTCTTGCCTGGCAACTGAAATAGCCAACGTCTCTTTAAACTAAAGAGGCTTCCTTTAACAGGGGGGTGTTTACATTTTTTTCTTAGATTTGAAATTGTTAACCTTGAAATTGAAATATAATGCTCTCTCCAATCTCCAGGTTCTTGCTGGTACAGTTGAAGGACTTCTGTGGCGAGTTCCTGAAGAAAAAGCTGAACCTGACTAACTGTGTGGCAGTGCACAGCCTGGCCCACATGTACACCCTGGACCAGCTGGCCCTGCGTGCTGCCGACATGATCCGCCGCAACTTCCACAAGGTCATCCAGGATGAGGAGTTTTACACCTTACCCTTCCACCTGGTCAGGGACTGGCTGTCTGACGCTGAGATCACTGTGGACTCGGAGGAGGTGCTATTTGAGGCCATTGTCAAGTGGGTGCAGCGGAATGAAGAGGAGCGGAGGAAGTACTTTGAGGAGCTATTCCGACTCTTGCGGTTGCCTCAAATTAAGCCTACCTACCTGACGAGGGTGGTCAAGACCGAGCGGCTGGTGGCCAGCAGCGAGGTCTGCCTCCAGCTGGTTTCGGAGGCCGTAGAGGGGCACGCCATCCGCTTTGAAAACCTTAAATCGGCCGATCTGGAGTTCTGGTCCTCCCACTTGGCTGCCTTCCAGCCCCGCTTCGGCCAGAACATGGACGTGATCATGGTGGTGGGCGGGGTGTCAGAAGGGGGCGATTATCTAAGCGAGTGCGTGGGATACTTCATATATGAGGATCGCTGGGTAAACCTGCCCCACATCCACAACCACCTGGACGGCCATGCCATAGCCACCACTGAGACGCATGTCTACGTGGCGGGGTCCATGGAGCCTGGTTTCGCTAAAACTGTAGAGCGCTACAACCCCAACCGCAACACCTGGGAACAGGTGAGCAACCTGACCACACGCAAGCACTCCTTCGGCCTCACCTGCATCAAGGACATCCTCTACAGTATCGGCGGCCATGGGAACTTCAGCCCCGGCTTCAAGGATGTGAGCGTGTATGAACCGGAGCCTGACAAGTGGCATAATCTGGAGTCGGCACCTAAAATCCTGCGTGATGTGAAGGCTGTGAGTGTGGAGGACCGCTACGTGTACTTGACCGCCCGCACACCAGTGGACACGGACAATGACGACGGGCTGAAGACCATCACCACGCGCTACGACACAGAGAGCCGCCAGTGGCAGGACGTAGACTCGCTCCCCCTCATTGATAACTACTGCATCTTCCAGATGGCGGTGGCAACCACCAACTTCTTCCATACCGCCTCCTGCTGCCCCAAGAGCTACATGGTGCGGGACGAGACGGCCCGGCAGAAGATCAGCGCCCGCATCTCTGACGAGATCCTTGAGAGCCTGCCGCCCGAGGTCACCAGCATAGAGGGAGCTGCCATCTGCTACTTCGGAGAGGACGTGTTCATCATCGGGGGCTGGAAGAACAGCGACGACGTGGACAAGCAGTACCGCAAGGAGGCGTACCGCTACTGCAGCGAAAGGAAGCGCTGGATGCTGCTGCCACCCATGCCCCAGCCGCGGTGCCGTGCCACGGCCTGCCACGTCCGCATCCCCTACCGTTTCCTGTACGGCTGCCAGCGCTACCCCATGCCCCAGAACCTGGCACGCCAACGGGACCGCATGCAGCAGATGCAGCAGCTGCATCGCCGCACCCTCACCCTGCGCAGGCAACTGCAGTCACAGATCGAGTGCTGAGCTCCACCCTCCCATTGACACAGAAAGCTGCTCTGCTCTCACCACAGTTCCCACCGCTATTGGCATCACCCTGTCTAACCTTACCCTTCTCCGTTCCCTCTTCCAAATCTGTGCAGACACTAGGAATACACACAGAAGTGTTGAAGAAGGGACAGCATGGCTATAGCAATCAGTGGTATATAATCATGTACAGTGACCAACATCTGGCGAAAGAATGTCCGGCACGTTGTGCATTTTTTTTTGTACAGACATATATGTATATATGTATATTTTACATCCTTTGCTTTTATGCTTTATGTACATGATATTTACCTGTCTGTTAACAGGACTTGTATTGTTCATATCCAGACCTGCTTGAAGAGGTCATATCCAAACGCAGTCTTAAGTCTAAATTCAAGTCTTAATGCAGTGAGATGGTGACATTCCATTTATAGTCAGGTTTGTGCAAACTGACATTCTGTGTTACATTTCCACCAAGATAATCACTTGAGCCTATACTAAGTATTGTGCTAACAAATTTAAGGTATAAGATATGCTTGACCAGATAAAGCTTATTAATATTTATAGCAGCTATAGATTAAAAGCTGTTTTTGTTCTTTCATAGTTGACGAAGGACAGAAAAACAGCTGGTCATTCTGTTACTTGGCTTGATATGACATCTTTAATTTTGTCTGGATATATATCCAATAGATGGCAGCTTACTTTACATTCCTTGAAAGAGCGAAATTCCTGGAACTTGCTTGCACTAAATACATTAGTATCTTATGTCATAGGTTTTTGGTGGGGATCCCTTTTGTATCCCTGCTGTTATCTGTATGGTCCATAGGATAAATAACTAAACGATTATTCATGATGCAAATGAAATCAAGCGTCACACCGCTAACATTTCAAATGAATCCCAAAATTGGCATGATAAGTAACCTGTGCTTGAAATTGATGAAGTAGCCTGTTATATGTAATGTCTAGCTCATCGTAGTGCAGAAGTGATGCACAGCAACTTGGTGGCAAGCTAATTCCTGTTCAACATCATGTTCTATGACTCATCTCATATACAGTGGTGTACCAGATTAATATTTAGTACCTTGAAGAAGGGTGAGGGTGCTAGGCACTTGGATAATCAGGCTTCACTGTGTTTTCCCTTCATCACCTTCATATGCTGATGCTGAACAAGTTTCAGGGTAAGACCCCCTCGCGAAGTGTGTTTGAAGGTATTCTCTTCCACTAAGTAGAGGTTTAGCCTGATTTTGGTACTGCAAATTTAGATCCAAAGTTATGTGGTTTCTGGTTACTGGAAAACAATATTTACACATTCCAAGTTGACATATTTGAACATGTTGTGAAATTAAATTACATTCCGTGGTTCATGGTCACACACGGTGTTCTCAATAGTACATACTCTGTTTTGGTATCCGTTTTATTCTGTATCTGTTTTAGTACTACCGCATCTTAATGAGCTAAATTGCTTTAGCCTGTGGGTACAGCAAAAGTTCCCACCCAGCTTTGGAATCCAAGGTCCTCAGGGCCTGGTATCCTCAGTTCTTTTTTATAAAAACTTTGCATACAACAATACTCCTTGATGACATTCCTTATTTAACATGTCACAATTTACATTCCTCAAATCAGATTTAAGTACATGGAGTACTTTTGTTGTGGAGCTTTTAAAAAGTTCTTTTCTGTGTAAACATCAAAAAAAAAAAACTACAGCAATGCACTTGCTCACATCCTCACACCTAATTTCGTACATTGAAATTGATCCACGGTTGGCATGTTCTGCCTTTTTCCTATGAGAATACTAGAAATGAAAAAGGATTGGCCATTGTTTTTGGCAGTGCTAACTATGAACAACCCTTACCATCCCACCCTTGTATGAGTTAGCCTTTTCAACCAACCATCAAGCACATTCTTTCATTTTGGAATGAGAGTCTGAAGGGATTTGTTGGTGAAATAAATTAATTTACTTTGTCCCATGATGCTACATGTGTCTTAAATTCATCATTTCAGCTAGAGGTCAAAAGAAAGACAAGTGGCATTTTGCTCCTGAAGTGGAGGAGTGTTGTATAGGGCCTGCATTCATGAAGAACGATGGGGTAATCCGAATCTACTGGGGGGCGCGTGGAGCGGCATAGTAGTCGATGTTGGGTAAATGGGGTACCACACAGCAGCTGAGTGCACTACGGAAAAACCCCATGTTGTGGATGGTGGTCCACTCGTCAGAGGTTTCATCGTAACACTCGGCGTAGTAGGTGGTGGTGAAGCCGTTGAAGCCTCCCACCACAAATAGGCGGTTGTCCAACACATCGATCCCAAAGTTGCTACGTGCGGTGATCATGTCCGGCAGGGTGCGCCAGGCATTGGTCAGTGGGTCGTAGGCATCGACACTGCGAAGCCGGTTCACCCCGTCAAAGCCTCCCACCTGCAAGAGGTCAGAGGTCAACAATCAGGGTTTCCATAAATATCATTAAGTTCCTTACTAGCATGGGACATTATGCAAATGATAGCACTCTCAAGTGCATCTGAGGTGAATTAAATTTGTTATTGAGATATTAGCATCAGATTGTAATATTTAAATAATTGTAATGTCAATACAGTTTTGGAATGCATCGATCACATTTTGTCATTGTAAGCACACTTCTGTCCTTTTGGTGACTGAAGTTTAATAATAAAAACACTCTGGGAACAGCCAAAGGCAAACAAATACAGGGCAAGATATTAATCCTACCAATACCCACCCCAACCCAAGGACTTACATATACACCTGTGAGAAAACATCTATGCTTAGTATGCCCTGAGAACAGCTTTAGTCCTTGAAATGCTGTTCAAAGACTAAATGGTGTTTTGCTGTTCAAAGACTAAATGGTGTTTAGTCTGGGGAGGTCATGGAAGGTTTTTGAAATCATCCAGGTATCCATGTTTTTTTCTTTTTGTTAAGAAGCATGAACTTGTCATGACATGAATCAGAGAAGTCATGTGTTCACAGCTGCAGAGTCAGCAGAAGAGGGTTGGTACATGAAACTAAACAGTTTGGCTGAGTTTGGGTGGGGAAAAATACAAAATGAATTTCTTGTTTCTGTGACTGGCACACATGCCATTCAGACACCAACTGATTGACCTGTTTCAAAATTACTATTTATAATTTTAATTACTATTATTTACTTAAAAATATTAATCTTTTTTTCAGTAGGTAGTTGATTATGCTAGTATCCCCAGTAAATGTTGCAACAATAAATAAATAAAATACATCATTTAAAAAAAATACCTAAATAAATATGAATAGATGGTTAACAGTTAATAAAAAGTGAAAGCTTATAATATATCTTATATAATTTATATACTTACACATGATATTGTCCTCTATGGCTCCATGAATTTGAGCTACACTAAAAACTATGAGGAGCTTTCAGATTTAGAGCAATCAGCAAACAGCCCTCCTTATACAGTTATTAGAATTCATATGTATTATTTCAACTGGTTTGGACCCAGCACTCACCACAAAGACCTCCCCTCCATACACAGTGACTCCCACCCCACTGCGGCGACTGCTCATCGGTGTGATCATGGTCCACTGATTAGTCTGGGGACTGTAGTACTCTGCTGTGAAGAGACAGTCCTCTCCATTGAAGCCTCCGCAGATGTACACCTGTATTAACACAGACAAATACAGTTTTCTAGACCAGGTAATTATTGTAGAAATCAGATCTGCTGTAACAGTGAAGAAAAATTATATCACTGAATAGAATGAAATGAATTAAAACTGATTACCCTAAAATGCACCCTGTTTGATTGATCATTGTTTCTGTAATCATGGATTTTGTACCTTTGAGGTTTCACCGCAGTTTTGAATGAGGACATGGAAATCCCCATAAATTCTAATAAAAGCTTTCCAGTTGCACTCCAAGAGTGAAGCTTACTGACATTCCAAGAAAATATATGATTGACAGCCCTCCTATTGGCCAATTGTTAGCCCCTCCCATTGGCCCACCTTGCCATGTAGTGTGGTAGCACTCGCGTCACTCCTCTGTTCGTGCATGGGAGGGATGAAGCTCCACTGGTTGGTCTCTGGCACATAGCGCTCTGCGGAGCTAAGGCGCACATATCCATCAAAACCCCCCATGGCATAGATGTGATCGTCTAGAACAGTGACGCTGACGAAGCAGCGGCAACAGTGCATGGGCGCAGCCTCATGCCAGGTGAGTGCCACTGGGTTGAATTTGCGTACACTGCTGAAGTATTCCATGCTGTCACGACCCCCAATGCAGTAGATGAAGCCGTTGAGGTAGACTGTGCCATGGTAGGCCCGGGGGTTCTCATTTTGAGTCACATTCATCCAGTGGTTAGCCCGCATGTCGTACGACTCCATTGCATTGGTGGGGCTGCTCCCACTCCAACCACCAATGGCCAGCAGAACAGTGTGGGGTAGACGTGGGCGCTTCAGTGCGTTGCCTAATTTGTAGTTTGTGGAGGACTTGACCCCATGGAAGCCACTCCGTTCCTTCATGATCTGAAGAATAAGGGGCTTGCACTCATTGTCATCCTTGACCAGTGAATTCCTCTTCACATGGTTCACAATGAATTCAGTAGTCATCAAGCCTAGCCGCATCTGGAAAACAGTCAGGAGAGCCATGTGAGGGCATTCAGTACACAAACTTTTTTTCCACAGTGACTTCATTGTTCATCATTGTAGTCCTGGATCAATCAATCAACCAACCCAATCCATACATTTTCGATCAATTGAAAAAGGTACAAGGTGCTACATCAAAGAATCAATAATACATCAAAACAGAACACAAACAGGTATGACAAAAACATAGTTATGACAAATACAATCATAGAAGAATTGAATATTGTTTGTTTGACCCCTGTCAGTTCCCTACAGGTGATGTGACAGCCTAGATGTTTGTCTGTTTCCGTTACCTTGGGCAGCAGTATGGATATGTTGGATTTGCGCTCGGAGGGCAAGTGTGCAATCCACCGCAGCACCAGGACAAACACGACATCCTCTTGTCTGACGTTGAGTTGGTCCTGTTCGATAATGTCACAGAGCTGAGCCAGTGACAGGTCGAGGAACTCCTCCGAGTGACGCCCAACCTCCTCGAAGTGGTGCAGGATGAAGTGGTACGCGCGTTGCCGCAGCTGAGGACAGAAGTAGGTTTCCGTGAACTTCCAGATGCCAATGCAATTCTGAGGGCAGAGCTGAGTTTCCAGGAAGTCCACGCAGGCCTGCACGATGCCCTCTATGCAGAACTGATCAGCTGTCGACAAAAGACTCTCCACATTGTCCTTTGTGACTGGAACGGTATTTGTGTAGGCGTAGTCTACGATAACATTCATCATCTCAGGTGACATTCCAGGGATGCTGTATGTCTCCCTCTGGCCGGTGTTCCAGCTACCAGTGAACAGGGATCTGTACACAAGGAACAATGCATTTACTAAACAATGCATTTAATGAACTGATTTTCTAGAATACACATCCTTGCTGTCGCTCAAGGTTCTAGCCCCATAATTGAACATAAATTACACCATCTGTATTGAGATGGACTTTGTTAACTAGTCCTTTATGTGTTCACAGGGCTGAATATACTACATGAACCCTGACATGACTCCAGAAGTCAGAGACATTTTTTGCATGGTAGTCTCCTGTAGAGGTCAGACTGTACTTGTACTCTTGAGATGGCTGAACTCTTGAGTGCCCTTCAGTGGAACAGTGGCTTATGAAATAACAAAATGTGTGACTAAAAATGATAAATGTTTCGGTGATAAATATGAGATGTGATTAAAGCAATCTTATTATAGCAAAGTTCAAAGACTAAAAGTGAGTCTTGTAATGATGTTCCTGAACAAAAACTTTTGTGAAACTCTGCAATACAGCACACTGATAAGCTATGAATGCATTAAGGCAACACTGAATTTGATTATCAAAAGGAATTTCCCTTGCAGTGATGAATACAGGACAAATCTAAATAAGATATTTTACAAATAAATTCTGCTATTTGCCTTTAAGGGTAATAATGTTTGGCTGTCTTGTCACAGTCATTACTTACTACTTTTTACCTTCCCAGAGGACAAAACGATTATGATAAGAGCTAAACCTCATTAGTTGGCCTAATTTCACTCACCGGAAGTAAGGGCTACAGGCACACAAAACAACCTTGTGGGCGTTGAATTCCACTCCATTGACCACAATAACCACATCACAGAATTTTCCCGCCTGTCGCAGGCCGTTTAAGACAGTAAAATTTATGGTCTGTTCCATCCCACCTTTGAAATATAACGGGCTAGGTGGAGGTAATGACTACCTCATTTCACAAGGCTCTCACATACACCTGAACATCATGCATTATTACTCGTGGTCATTTTTAGATTTGGCCTTTTCTTATGGCAAAGAGCAACTATGTATCTGCCCTCTTATGAATAATACACAGCAGTGGTCATAACTTACTTCTCTGACGTTCGAAAATGTTTAATTATTACATCACGGTGCAACAATTGGTATGAGATTGTGGAATCCCATGGTTACCACCGTCAAAGCAGAACAGTTAAACGTGGAGGAACATAAGTATGCTGGCAATTTCAATAAAAGCATTATGTGCACCCTATCCTACCCTGTTCTATACCTTATACTATTCGAGCCACAAAGAACCATTTCTGAATTACTGTAACGAGCTGGACTCAAAAATAAACCCAAGTTAAGTTAACAATGTTTTATATTCTTCTTTCAATTTGGAAAAAGCCTGTTTGCTGTTCTTTGTCTTTGTTTTTTTTTTATTGAATATCCTAGCAATAAACTAATGCGGAACTTTCCTTCGGTTGTTGTTTGACGGGGAACATGACGGCCAAGGATTCCACGTTACTTACGCAAGTGAAGTGAAGTTTACGCGGATCGTGTGCTGCTTCTGCAGCATTAGCTCAACTGCTTTAGCTAGCGAACTACCGAAGTAGGCATTTAGTTAAGTAGCCTAAATGTAACGTCAGTTAGAATCTACGTCACGCCATTGCAGTCATAATCTTAATAACATTGAGTTTTATCTGGTAATAGCTGAATTAGCTACACAAATCCGAAAATGGTAAGTCTGAACATTTCATTCAGTTTGTTTTTTTGCTGTTAGGTAACATTAAGTAACGTTAGCCTGGTAGGCAGTTCAACGTCACCTGTATCTATAAGTAAGTAAAGGTGAAATGTTATTATCATGGACAATCAGCTGTTGACTTAACGTAACGTCAGTGAAACTGAATGGTAGAAGAAAGATCATCGTATATAACGTTTACATTGCAATTTTCCGACTGAGATCACTCTTGCAGCTACAGTCTTGCTAACACTCCCCGCCCCGCCCCTATATGCAATATGGACACCGAGTTCTGAGTGCCTGCTATAGACAATACTCAGTTTATTCCTGTGCAATACTGTCTGCTGCTAAACTTGTTTCATTCCGTCACCGATACAACCTCAAGTAATTCGTTATACTAGTACTGCTGCTTTTACCTTAATAGCACTGTACAAAGTACACAATGTTCACTTTGATCTACCTGACTTTTATTTTATTCTTTTATTCATTTTTAGACGAACCGAATGAAAGACGGATCCGATTTTAGTCCTGTTGTGTGCGTCGTACTTAGGGAGTTGCAAACTCCTTTTTTATTTAACTGGTTCAGTGACAGTAAATGAGCTGCATTGAGCTGAACGAAGAAGTGATATACTCATTCTAGTTAAGTGGTGATATAGAAATGCAAATTAGTAATTTGTCAGCTGCACGATACTGTAATACGTTTCTGATTGAAATCGCCAACTCTCACAGATATCAAACCATTCAGTGTCACTCAGCTGGCTAGCTACTTGTCATACCCGACCTTCCTTTTGGCAAATTGTAATAACTGTCTTCGCGTTAGGTGTTTTTATGGCAGTCAGTGGTTGCACTGTTGGGGACAGGTTGAGTGGGTTTTCAAAACACCTTGGCGCCAGTAACAAACACAGTTCAGACAGATTAATATTGCTCCAAAGTGTCACCATAAACAATTCTCTTCAGCTCAGCAGCAAAAAAGCTCCAACTCATCTGCTGTAATACTGCAGCACATGTAGCTATGCATAAAATGTCTAGATGCCACTCTGTGTTTGTACTGCTATGGATGCCACTTTTCCTCCCAGCCCAAATTCACAAACCTCCTCCCCCCATATATCTTGAACCTGTAGTTCACATTTTAGTCTGGTGAGTCCAGTGTAACTCTGGGGTCTGGGTGATTTGGATAAGTATGACGGTGCAGCAGTGGATGTATTTGCATGTATTTGTGCAGAGTCAGCTGAATGGTTGTGCTTCTTTGGTTCATCCTGTGGACCAGTTCATTAACTCAGGATGCTATGCCACACAACTGGCTGGATCAGTTATTATATACATTACCTCGAATTGCATGCATGTGGTACGTTTTACATCCCCACCCGAACCTGTGGAATGGTGCTGACCTGGGGTTGATGGAATGTGTTCTGGTGGTCAATACACTTGAAGGCCTTCAGGGAATTGCTTATGGCTATCACATCTGCTGGGAGTGCAAACAAGGTGCATTGCACAATGGCGTCCTGATTATTCCACTGACCTTGCAGGTCTACAGTGCCTCAAAGAATGTTAAAAATTCATTGCCGTTCCACGCACTTGTGTGTTTCACATGCATTGGATGGACCATCTGTTCTTCTGTTTTGGTGACGGGAACACAGATGCACTGCTGTAGAAGCAGAGATTGTCCCACTCGATAGTGGAGGTGGTTAGTCTTTCCCACAGAGCTGCTCCAGCTCATAACAGGCCATTCTGCATGGGGATTTATGGCGTCCTGGTCCGTTATCAAGAGCATTCCTCTGACACGCATCTTCATTGTAGACACTAGGTCTTTGCCAAGCCTGTTCTGTAGATTGTACAACAGTCAACAGAACGGGCTTGGGAGAGCTCTCCCCCGCATTGGGAGTTTAGCAGCTCCTAAGGTTTCTTCCCATTGACATTACTGGTGTAAATAATCCGCTGTGCTAAAGCATCTCCACTGGTGGTCAGGAGGATTAAAATGGAAAGTTACTTTGAAATTAATTAGTGGTCCTATGAATTCCTTAGTACTACCAGAGTTGTCTCGCATTTAGAGTGTGTATGAATAATTCTGGAGGACTGGTGATGCAGGAGGAGGGTATTTTTGGTACATGTCACATGTCAGGGGTCACTTTGTAACTTTGTTGATATAACTTATGCACATGTACAAGTGTAACATCTGCTGTGCTAAACTACCGCTGCTGGTGGTCGTCCAAAACCATAGTTACATTTGTAGCTGGCATTCAAACTGGCAAGATAGCTGGTGTCCATGTTGCCAAATGCAGTCAGACTGGCTTCAGTGAAACCTCTCTTGTTAGGTGGCTAAATGTTAGAACTGCTTACCAGTTAGCTTGAGAAAGGAGGAATGGAGTCAAGCTTGTTCTCTCTCTCTCTCTCTGGCAGATCCCTGAGTTGGCCAGGCCCTGTGTGTATATGCAGAACAGTCAGAGGGTGGAGGAGGTCATCCAGGCCATGCAGCAGGCGGGCCCCAACACGCTGCAGGTACAGTGCAGGCATTCCGTCGCCTCCGTAACCGTGTCTCGCTAAGTACATCATCCAGGCCGTGAGCAGGATCTGAGCTCCTGTCCTTTCTGTCTTCGACAGCGGTTTGTTGTGCTGAGTTTTTGCAGTCATCGTCCCTGTGCTGAGAGTGAGAAAGGATGAATCATGAAAAGCAGACAAAATTCATCCCTTAACTCACCCCTTTAAATAACCCAAATGTAGAAGCCCAGAGCCTGAGCCCTACAGTGACAACTCCAGCCGTGAGCGTCAACTCCAACCTATTTCCAGAAAAATTAGAAATAAGTATATACCAGTAAAAATACAGAACATGCAATATTCATACACTTCAGTGAAGCATATATTTTGCTTCAGTGGTGTTACTTTAATGGTGCTGTGTTTTCATACCATTTTATTCTTTTTTTTTACTTGGCTTACCCAGTTTCCTCCCCCTGTTTCTCCCCAACCCAAACTTCAGCCAAACAAGTTGGTCTCTCCAGCAACCATTCCTGCCAACTACAGGAGAATTAAGCCACGAGCATGTGACTCCTCCAATTCATCTGACGTCAGTCGCTCACTTCTTTAACACACTGCAGATGCACAACCAGTCACAAACTGACCGTGTCAGGAGGAGGATTACGAGGCCAGCACGTTCTCTGTTTGTGCATCTACAGGTGACCAGCCTGACCAGAAGTGGCAGTTAGAAACTGACCAGACAAATGGAACTTAGCCAACTCACCCTGTCCTCCCATCCCCAGGCGAGGCTAGACCAGTTGTTTCCTCGCCCAATGCTAACCTTTAGCCTTAGCTGGCAATGGTGTGACCACAGCTTGCATATCTTATCACCCACTTCAGCATTTGCTTTTCAGAACAAGCGACTTTATAGCATGAGCCACCCGGAGGCCCTGCTTTCAAATCATTTCATGTCAGTAATTTTTACATCACTGATGTACCCTGGGTATTCTAACATTGCACCCTCTTTCTCAGGTGATCTCGGATTTTGACATGACACTGACCAGGTTCTCATACAATGGGAAACGCTGCCCTACATGTCACAGTGAGTAGAGCGGCCACGATTGCTGATGTGAGGAGAAGGGGTGTGGCGCTGAGTCTGTACTAGTCATAATCGACTTCATCCAAAAATCAGTACCTGCTGGCTTTGTGAAAGACATTACCAAAGGAATTAAATCTTAATGTAGATAAGTGCTCACTAGCTGGCCTTTGTATATTCTCAAAATATGGATTCATCAGTAGCTTTACTGAATGTGTTAGTTGTCATTGTAAGATTTATGTCACTATAGCAGGTATTTACTGTTCACCATGAGATTTTAGAGTTATGATTTTATATTTTATATCTGCTGGTCATCTTTGAATTGTGCCATATCCTTCACAAGTGCTGGCGACTGATTAATTGTGTATCCTTGTATGTGCTGTGTGTCTTCACCGTAGACATCTTGGACAACAGTAAGCTGATCAGTGAAGAATGTAAGGAAAAGGTAAGCGCCCTGTAGGAATGGAATTGTATGTGGCAGCACTCTAAAATATCATCTGACAGCATTGGTTACGCAGGGAGAGAGTAGGTAATCATCTGTAGTCATGTAAACTGGGTGCAGTTATACCTCTGATGGGTGGAGCCATGGGAAGCTTGGATACTCATCTACCATTGCATAGGCTGGACTTGACTTCACTGCTGATAGGTGTTATGTCAGTGGACGCTCTAATGCATGTTCTCCCGGCCCCCACAGTTGAAGGATCTGCTGAACACATACTACCCCATCGAGATCGACTCGGGTCGTTCGGTGGAGGAGAAGCTGCCCCTCATGGTGGAGTGGTGAGCTGCGATTCAGTGCGGAGTGACGGTGTTGTGTGTGCGCGTGTGTGTATTTGTGTACTTCGGTGGAGCGCTGCAGGCCTCATGTTCTGTTTGTCGCACAGGTGGACAAAGGCCCACGCCCTGCTGGTCCAGCAGAGGATCCGGAAGGATCTGCTGGCCCTGGTGGTCAGGGAGTCAGATGCCAAGCTCAGGTACAAACACTTTATAATTTTGTAGCAACATGTACTCTCAAGTTTCTTATTACATTGATGTGTGCAGCCTCCTTTTTACATAGTTTGCTTATTACACTGCTTTTTGTGAGCTGAGAAGCCAAAGACTATAGCAAACAGCATTCCCGTACCTAGTTGGAGATGCTCAAAGTGAAAAAATAAGATGTATTGGAACAGATTCAAAGTTCAAACTTAAATGTGCCTGCCTGACTATGATAATGCTTTGCTTTTTTGATCCATAGGGAGGGCTACAACGTTTTCTTTGACCAGCTCCAAGAGCACAGCATTCCTCTGCTCATCTTCTCAGCTGGTATAGGGGACGTGCTGGAGGAGGTAATCCGCCAGGCCGGCGTCTTCTACCCCAACGTCAAGGTCTTCTCAAACTATATGGACTTCGATGAGAGCGTGAGTCCACTGAATGTCCTGAAATTCACTTGAGAGCATCAGTCTTCTGACTTTCCTCAAATTTTATCTCATCACACAAATCTCTCCCAGCTGCTGCATTTCGTTCTTTTCTCTTCCTCTTTTTCCCTGATTGGTTTTTAACAAAATCAAAATCCCAAGATGTGGAATTTTTGGAGTGCTTGTTTATCTAACCATGATGATATCAGCGCTTTATTACTCAGTAGCTCTCCTCATTCTGCCTGCATCTTCTTTATAGTCTGTTAATCCAGCTCATCTTGAATCGTTATTATAGTCAAAGCCCAGTGCAGCTTCAATTTTGGTTATAGGCTCTAAGGAAAGTGTGTTTTCAGCCACTTAAGCCGACTGGCCCTCAATTCACCTCTGCTGTATTTTGTTTTTGGTGCTTAGCTTGTGCTAACATGTCACCATAGCTGCTAGTCAAAGCCAGCTGTGTTTACGCAAGAAGTCCATGCCATCCAGCATTGCCACACATCCATAGACCACTGTTATTGTTCATGTTTTGCAGATGGTATCTTTAAAATTATGCACAGCTTTTGACCGTAGTGAATGAGAATGACACAGGGATCGAATGGGGTGGAGATCCTTAAGCCTGTGATTGAGTGTTCCTTCCCACGTTGCACAGGGTGCTCTCCGTGCCTTCAAAGGGGAGCTGATCCACATCTACAACAAGCGTGAGGGAGCACTGCTCAACTCAGGCCATTTCCAGGAGCTGCGGGCGCGCCACAACGTCCTGCTGCTGGGGGACTCTCTGGGGGACCTCACCATGGCCGACGGGGTGCACAGCACGGAGAACATCTTGAAGATCGGATACCTCAACGACAAGGTATATTGTAAACTAATGTGAAGAGAACATGCATTTTATCAGGTGAATGTGTGAGATTTCGTCCTGTTGCATGGTATAATGTGGGAGTTCTACATTACCTGAGTCTGAAATGCATAATTAATTAAGATAGTAAATTCAGGCTAATGAGTTTCTGCTGTACTTTTAAAATTTTGCCAGATTGTGATTGCACCAGGAACATTCTTGTCTACCATTATGGTTTGACATCTGCAGTTTGGGAAGTGATGGTTTCTTGTGACCTCTCCAGGTGGAAGAGCGGAGGGAGGCTTACCTAAAGGCGTTCGACATTGTGCTAGAGAAGGACGAGACCATGGACATAGCCAACGCCATTCTGCTTCACATCACCAGGGGCCAGTGAGCCGAGGGCCAGGGTCCCTCAGGGCCTTAAGGGCAATCGCCAACACCTCCAGTTACACCTCAGTCTGAGTCGGTTTTAAAGAACGGCCTCTAATGAGCACTTTATGTAGCTCAATAACTGTTTTCAGGAGTCACTGAACTAATTCAGGGCTGTAGTGTTTTAGCTTTCCGGTTTTTTCCCTGTCGTTCAGGACCTTCTGTTAGTGGGTCCACTCTGGTTTTTGTGGTAGTTGTCCACCCCATAATATCAACACTGGTTCACCACCTGTCATCACAGGTATTCTGTGATTATCAAGGAAAAGCATAAATATCAGCTAACAGAGATCCCAATTCTGGAGTGGCAAAAATGCAGATGGGATCTCTCATTCATGTTTATTTGTGACACTTCAGCTCAGTCCAGTCCCATGGCTGTCCCACAGACGCCTTTAGAAAGAATAGTTCCCACGATGACATTAAGATGCGGAAGGGAACGTGTTACTTCTGACGAAGCCCTCATAAATGCCTTAGTTGTTGTTTCTGTTTTTCATGGTGACAAAAATGCTGTCAGCAGTGGTTAGGATTGTATTCTTTTCAACTGAAGGATTTTGAACCTTGATCCCTCTTCGCCTCATACCTTGGTGTAAGAACGGATTCATTGCATTTTGCACAGCCACTGAAATGTATACGAAATGGGCTGAAATGCAGCCCAGCATTTATATACCTGTCTGACCATTTAGATTGAGTTTATTTCAGTACTAAAGACTGGACTGTCTGATAATGTTTCAGAGTAGGTTTTCAGATTGTGTTTCTGTTGTGGGGCTATAGGGAAAATGAGGGTTTATAATTTGCCAAACTGGGAAAAAAAAAGTTGCTTTGAACACTGACCGAACACATGTAGTATATAAGAGCAATGAACAGTGAGTTTCATTGAAAGAATTTTATTTTTTTTCATCTGGTAGCTATGCTGATATTTCAGTCTGCTGATTAACAGAGCAAGTGCCACACGGTGGCAGTACGTTTTCAACCACATTATGTGTAGTGAATAATTATGTTGGATATATATATACACTATAAGCACACTTACCAGATTTTACTTCCCTTCACACTAGCCAAATTCTACTTGAATTGTTTCAGCTGGACCGTTCAGAACCAAACTTGGTTTGCCAATACCGCCTGGGGAATGATGGGAAATCACAGAATTGATCCCTCCAGATCACAGTGAAGCCCCCAGCAAAGGGCTTCAGTGAGCCTCGTGTTCACTCGTTCACCTTCCCCTGAGTCATAAAAAGATTTGTGCACAGATCCTGGTAGATTCAATCCACACCCCAAGCTCAACTTGGGAGCAGTTTTATTTTTCTTCAGGTGAACGGTTTTCTGTTTATGTGTACATCCAGCTTTATACAACAAATGTATTACAGTAAAAGACTGTTGTACTTACATATTTGAGCATAAATTGTAGCTCATCATCTGTGTCAATGTGTTCAGCCTTTTTTTGATCATCTTAATCAAGGATGCCAATAAATTCTTAGCCCACTGTATCTCTCCATCATGTGCACATGTATTACTACTGTCCAGTACATGAATGTACAGTAATACAGTGCATGAATTTGGAAAGAAAAGGTGCCTTTTTTGTTGTGGATGTACATCAAGTGGAAAAATTCTCTATACAATGCAGTGTAGTTACAGAATATAGTTACACTATATTCTGTAAGTCATTTGTTTCCAAATAGGGATACTGGTCATGTCTGCAGCTGATTTTCTGGGACATGTTTTGTAAATTGGGAGATGTCCAGGTCAGGTTCCCAGGTATTCATGAATCTAGTAATAAAAAATGTTTCATAACCTTTGGATGTTGTACATTAGTTTTACTTAAGTATTTTTGAGTCAGTAAAATGGGTCATTAAACGTTTTAAAGCGATATACAGTCTGCCTCCTGGGTTACTCTAAATGTGTATTTTGCTTAAAATCAGGGTTGTTGTTGGCCTGAATTGCTACCCTTAGATACGGGTCAGTTCAGTAGGAAAGACTGTTTTACAGTACAGTGTACACCTGCATTTGTATGCGCATAGCCACTTTGCACTGAAAGAAAATAGCAGCGCTTCTTACCCCATCTCATTTTTAGACTTAATCTGCCCAAATTAGCAAATGTTCTCTTGCAGTTTTGAGAAAGTGAGCATTTAAGGGGAAAATGACAATGTGTTGCAATATTGAGCTAGCATCACAGCTACTGCTCTGCTAATGCCAGGTGAAAGATAGACCCATCAGAAAATATGAGTATTATTTCTTTGGAATTCATATAGTGTCTGTGAAACATTTGTTACTAGGCATCTTTTTGATGTCAATAATTTGAATACAGAGTATAGAGCATATGTGTCTTTTATATGTCCAGTTTACCAGTCAAACCAGTAATCAGCAGTGTTTTCTCTTTTTATTAGAAACACTTGTTAATCCATGACATGATACACAGTTCATGGAAGTTTAAAATCTTTTACTAGAAAAAACACCTACACTATATATACAACCCACCATTTTTACACAGGTTTAATGGCTAGAGGAGATGGTGAGACACAGCCATGAATATGAGCCATCTCAAGCCCACAAGCATTGCATCCTGTGAAGACAGAATGTGATGACAATACCATGAGAGGATTCAATCAAAGCAAAGACAATAAACTAAAAAAATACAAAAACAAATAACCACCTTGGCATTGTCTGAGTTTAGTGTGTCAAATTATGAACTGCTCACATCTTCAAAAACATATGCTCTTCAAAATAAGGAAGCTGTGTAAAAATCTTCTAGATTTCTAAATCAGACCTGTTCTTTATAGCCAGCCATGTTCTGGGACAACAGAATCCCTTACCTAGAGCAGCAGACTGACACTCAGTGGAATGGAGGGTCTCTGAATTCAGATATTCATGCAAAAGAATCACTGCTGCCTTTGCAAACCAACTTAATACTATGTTTCGCCATGTCTTCTGGTGGTACGAAACAAACATTTGAAAGTATTTACGTTATTTTGAAAGCGTCAATGTCCTTGCAGTACAGTGCAACAGAGTGGGAAAGGCAAGGCTTTGGAGCTGTGTAGTCTGACTGATGATTGGGTGTGGCTGGAAGTGGCGGTGGATGCTGATTGGGTAAGTGGGTCACATGCTCATTTCTGTGTCAGCCCCTTGTGTCTGTCACAGCTCATCATGTGTCTCCGCCTTCACCGTCAGCTCCTCTGCCGTAATCTTGCCATCCGTGTTCTGGTCCTGGTTGGTGAACATGTCCTTGATGATGACGTCAGGGTCCTGGCCCGGCCGCAGCCGACCTTTACCCTCTGCGACCTGAATCTTGATGAAGGCTGAGAACTGGAAAGAGTAAAGGAGGGAAGAGCCAGGAGAGAATGTGTTCCCAATAAAAACGGAAATGGAACTGTGTTCAGATATCAATTAATGTTGAGGGTGAAACTATAATGGGAAGAGGGCCAGTTTTATCAATTCATCAGACATGGCTGAGGGGTAATTTCCAGCCAAGGCTCCACAAGTGCAAACTTACAGGCTGTTTTCACTGGTATCATCCACTGAAACTTGAGCACGCACCACTTTTTCCAATCTGCCATCTAGCTAGCTTTGTTGGATCAATACCATGCACCGCACGGCCAGTTCATGTGCTCTCCGTAGAAAATGAATGGGAGTGTCAAAATGTCCACCCCCAACAGTGGAAACAGTCAGTTATAGTGTGAAACTTGTCAAAGCTTAGTGGAGTGAAACAGACAGGCGAGACCAGCTGGGGTGCACCACTTGGCAGGGTTAAACTCACCTCCTCCAGGGGCACTTCACCGTCACTGTTCATATCCATCGACTGGAATATCTGTTCTGGAAGGTCCTGCAGCCACACAAAGTTGTAGCCCTCAGGCACCCCTTTCTGGAGGTCCAACAGCTCCAGCTCGAAGAGCAGCACGGCACTGCCTGGAACGCCACTTCCTAAAGGGAGGGGCACACTTGAGATCTAGGCAGCTGCGCATACGCTAAATGGCAAAACGAAACATCCTGTAACCTATCACGGTTCTGCTACTATCTGCACCTACAGCAGAAGCTCAGTGCTGTGGAAACATTGGTCCACCTGAATGTGGTTTAAGGCTCGAAGCAACACTCCGATTATGCCTATTCAATTTAAAACTCAGAAAAGTGACTGTTAATCCAAAATGCTCCCCACTGAGGAAAAAAACTGACAAACAAATAGCAAAAAATGCTGGTTCAATCCAATGGTTGTACAAATCTATTTCATGAAGTAAATGGACTGACCAGCTACCCCACCCAGCATAGAAATATATTTTATAAATATTGTTAAAACAAGTCTAAATGGTGTGCAAGCATAATTAATTGGTGTTAGAAATATACACTCCAAAAATCAGTCATGCTGAAGTGTTTAATTGTTCTTTAGGTGTGATTTTCGGGCCTGTTCGTTCACCCCCATTCTCGCCATGGGCCAGGTGAGGAGGGACGATGACCTGCCGCCTCTCGCCCTTGCACATGTCCTGTAGTCCCGTGTCCAGTCCCTCGATCACCCTGTTGGCCCCCAGGACCGTCTCCTGCGGTTTATCAAGGGTGTCCCTTCAGAAAACACCCAGATCATCAGCCTTATGCAAAACACCAATATTTCTGTATCCATAACAATATATATCACTTATACACAATTGTATGTGTATAGGGCAGCTTGTAGTGTAGTGGCTAAGGTACATGACTGGTACTCCTGAGGTTGGTGGCTCAAGCCCCAGTCTAGCCACAGCAAGAACACCATCGCTGTTCTTTGGATAAAAGCATCAGCTAAATTAAGACTATTGTGTAATGTATATCATTGCAATACTGTATCAATCAACTATTGTCTTGGAATGAATATCATTCATGAGCTCCTTTAGTATTTGGATGGGAGACTTAATATGAAAATCTGGTTGCTGCTAGAAAGGGTGCTTAGTTGCCAGACTCTGGCAGTCTTTCCTAAAAAAAGAAGCTGAAAACCAGAACCACAGCAAAGTGATGGAGCTGCCATTTTCAGAACGAGACAAGCGGACAAACTTGTGGTGGAGAAATTCCCATCTGGTTCTCTTATTCTGGCCTGTACAGCACGGATAAACTAACAAAATAAATCACTGTCCCTGTGCTTTAGCAGAAAATTCGAAAAAATTCACAGAAATTGCGATCATTTATGTCCTCAATGATATTGTCATAACATTATTTGGTAAGGGTTGCAAGTTTCTCCCTAAAAATGTTCCTTTTCTGGTCTTTTCTGGTAGTACAATGTGAAATTGCTATGGGGATTATTTGGCTGCAAAAATCAAAAGACGGACAAGGCACTTACGAGGTAAAGAGTAACGTGCCATCCAGCAGGGAGCAGTTGTATCGGTACTTGATCAGATCGTTAGCTTCGGTTGTGAGGTTACATTCCTCTGGCTTGTGGGTGACTTTAATTTCCACCTGGTCCGTTGGGTTGTGGAAGTCAATGACATGGATGTGAAATATGAGCACAGCAGAGCTGGGGATGATGTCTCCTGGGAGGAGATGGAGTAGGACACAGAAAGCGCAGGAGACATGGGCAACCAGAAATGCATGGTTAGCATCCTCTTCCAATTTGACGTTCCTGCTATTACTTCCCTATTAACAGTTAAGCATGGTATGCATGCACAGATCACACTCAAATCATATTTCCATCAGGAAAACAAGGGCATCCTATCAGCTGCACTTGTGTTGCCTAGGCATCCTATCAGCTGCAATTGTGCTACTAGGGCATCCTATTAACTGCAGCTGTGCTGCTCAACACAGTAACAGTGCTTTCATGAAGTAAACTGTTGATGATATCAGTGATGATATGTTACATAATCTAAGTCTATGTAACGACTGATGATGATGAAGGGACTCCTTAGAGTGCACAATACTCAGACGAAAAGCTAAGGAACGAATTCCCCAACCACTAAGGTCTCGAAGGAGACAGATTAGCGGGAACAGATCCCTAAAACAAAAAAATACACTCCTGTGGGAGAATCCCAACTCTAAGATATATAAAAAGAAAATAAGACTTCAGGAGTGATATAACTAACAGCTCTTAATATAGAAAGAGCAAACTGCGAAGTACCACGCAGATACTTCAACACCAAAGTTCTTCGGCGGGTAAAAACGGATCAACCCCGCAAGAAAAAGAAAATAAAGAACTTCGTAACAGATTCCTACATTTATACTTACATCCAAGGCTACTAAGCCAAAAACAGCAGACAAACTCTCTGCCAAAACCGGCGAAGTGTATAGACGACACTAACGCAAAGAGATGCTGAAGCCCTGGGTAATATGAAGACCTCACACACCTGAAACCAATCACTAATCGGCCTCACCTAGCAGTCAACCGATAACCAAAAGAGATAGGAAAAGATAGCCGATTAGCCAAAAGAACGTCGTTAGCTTCGATAGTACAAACGAAAAAGCACGAAACAAACAAATAATAAATCCCAAGATAGCACCTGCAATCATGACAGTCTAACCCAGTCTAATCTAATTTGCAGATTCACATGGAAAATTGTTTACTGACCGCTTCCATGCTCCCCATAGCCTAGTTGAGGGGGTATGGTGACACGCCTCTTCTCCCCAATGCACACCCCCAGCAGGGCCTTGTCCATTCCAGCAATGACGTAACCCATCCCGATGTAGGTGTTGTACGTTTCATTACGCAGATAGCTGCGATAAATAGGAGAACATCATGAGCCAATGACATTCCTTAAAATCTTCACATCTTCACTTTTCTCCTGGAAGTTCCCTTTCTGTTCCTTTACTGTTTGTTTTGCCCTTGAGTTGCAGTTGTTTACAACCTCCCTTGAAGAAAACATTAATGACACGTCCAAAGAACAGACAACCGAATAGGAGGTCACCAAGTTTGCTTGCATCATAGGGTTGGGAAAAAGGGGTGGAAATTGGCTTAAAAAAATGTGCACAATTTATAGTGGAAGACAGACATGGAAAAAACTGAGTGAATGGAATGCAAAGGTTAGTGGTTGCCTGAGCTGAAGTGACCATTCACCACACCCAAACAAGCCTACTCCATTCAGTACACCTGCATGCTCTGGCAACCTACCTAGAGTCAAAGAGGGTCCCATCCTGGAATGTTCCGTTATAGTGATACCGAATGAAGTCGCCTACCACCGACTTGCGGGCACAGGACACTGGCACTTCCTGGTTATCTACAACGATGTCATCCTTGGGGTTGAACAGGTCGACCAGGAGAACATCGAACATGAGGCTGGCCTGGGGTGGGACATCTGTGCCTGGGGGACGGGTTGAGGTAGATAAGAACCACGAAAAGACACGCTAATCATAGTGAAATGGCTACTTCTGTTGACATCAGGAAAAATGAAACCTCTGTGGTCTTGACATTCTTTTCAGTGCACGATTGATAAGCACCTGGGTCAGTAGATATAGTAGGTAGCCAGGTTTCCCCTTAATGTTTGACTTCAATAAGAATTGATACAGAATGAAAACCAGAAGCTTCAGGGGCATTACACAGCTGAGTTAAGATAATCTTGTCCTGCCCACCAACTTCCTACTCCAACACACACACACACGCACACACAGACACACTCACATAAACCACCTGAAGCTTCTGGTGTATTCTTAGACTAAGCTAAGCTAACACTGCCTCCCCCCCCAACCCTGTCACACACACAAACACACGTGTGTTTCCATTGCCACCTATTTCATGACACAAGAATCTGTATTTTGCTCTGGCTGTTCTATAGTGTCCAGGAGTTGCTGTGGTTACCATATCCCGCCTCTCCATAGGCCAGGAAGGGCGGGATGATGATGGTTCTCATCTCTCCCACGCACATGCCCAGAAGACCTTCGTCCATCCCCTTGATGAGCTCGCCCTGCCCAACATAGGCGTCGTATGTCTGGTTCTTTTTGTAACTAAAGGGGTACACAGAAGCCCAGACACACACACACACACACACACACATACATGTAGTTTATATTACCACACAACATTTATTCTGGGTGATACATAACTATAACAACAGTGCTTATCAATTACAAATCATTAAAACCTTCAGGTAGTTACACAAGACCACTACAAAGTCAGTGATTACTGTGTGTTAGAATTTTCTATCTGTACACAGGGTTTGACGGAGAACGTGCTGCTGTGCAACAGAGCAATGATAAAACTGTATTCCCTCATCCTTTCCATCCAATCAATCTCCTTCCATCTCCTCTCCCCATTTTCTCCACGTCCTTTTCTCCCTGACCCCATCTTACCCCCCTCTTTAGGAATCTTTAGACTAAAAGTCTGAGACTCCTTTTGAGAGTGTCTAAATGTGGTGAAAGGCAGGTACTCCAAAAGATTGTTGTCAGTATAAACAGAAACTTCCCTATCTGAATGCACATTTTCCTCCTGATTTCTGCGCCACATTCAGAAGTAGCATGGAAGATGCTGGACACAGCCTCACATCTCAGGTGGTTCCCTCTGTCAATGTGAGATTATCTGCAGTGGCTTGGAATGTGATGACATCTAAACATTCTGTCATTGTGTAACGTGAAATATAGCATCAGAAAATGCCTATTTCCAATACTAAAGTAAAGCAGAGCCAAGCATATGTGACACCATCGCAAACTGTGGTGTTAAGATAGACCAACCGTAAAGATCTTACCTTGAGTCAAATGGAGTTCCGTCCAGCAGGGTGCCATTGTAGTGGTATCGGACGAAGTCTGTATTCACCACCGTGCGCTTGCAGGCCTGTGGCTTCTTGAGAGTGAATGTCTGAACCTTGTCCTCCGTATTCCAAATGTCCAGCAGGACCAGATCATATACGAGTACGGCGTCTGGAGGGATCACACTCCCTGAAAGAGAGGAGAAAGTGTCCAAGTCCGGCCTTTCTTACCAGCCATGTGCTAAACCTGCCTCGACCACCACAGCCTTACCATAGTACATCTACTGACAGTACAGTGTCTTTGACTGAGATAAACCTGGGCTTTGCTGGCTGTGAGAGAGTGAGAGGGTGAGACCGAGCTCGTACCTACTCCCAGGCTGCCGTAGGCCAGGTGCGGGGGGACGGTCACCTTCCTACGCTCGTTGACACACATGCCCTGAATGCCACGGTCTATGCCTGTGATCAGGCGGCCCAGTCCCACCTGCCCCACGAACGGCCGGCCTCGCTCAAGGCTGCAGCCATAGGGAATAGAGAGACAGAGACAGCATGCATAAATCACAATAAATCTGCAATTACAGGCTGCATAATACATCCAAAAAGGCACAGCGTGTCCTCACAGGACCACCATCAACTATGAGCAAAACATTATTACCATTGTTATGCATAAAATAATTGCTAATGGTACCATTGAGGTCAATCTGGAGTATTGGAGTCCCGAGAAAAGCTAGTAGGAGGTTTAAGTCCTGACTGGGTTTAGCAAGATCATTCTAAATTGTTCCACTCAATTGTGTATCTAAATTGGTTGTTCTCAGCCTTGATACCAAACGATGCCTACCAGTTTTTGTCACAGCCAATCCCTGGATCAATTAAAAGTTGACGAGACAATGTTAAGGTGTGCTGTTCTTTCATCTGTATGCGTCCTTTCATTTTTCACTGAAATGTATTAACACACTGCATGTTTGGCTTGATGACATTTAGTCTGTCTTTATGTATCATGTTTCGTTCTATGATTTAGCCAACTAAAATACAACCTCTTTCTTAAGGAATCAGTCATACACAAAAGCACTGGTTGATTTGACTTGGGAGTCAAGGGTTGTGTTTAACAGCGATTGTCAAGTTCAGTCCTCAGGGCCCCCTGTGTGTGCTGGTTTTTGTTCCAACCGCATTTACATCCACTGGGTTACAACAAGCTGTTAATTGCCTCTAATTAGCCACATTTAATGTGGTGAGGGATGACTTACCCTCTGAAGTAACATTCTGTCAGAAAGAGGCCCATATTTCACATTCCAGCACAGATGCACTCAGATAAAGGTATACTTTCATTCTCTTATTGTGCTACAAGGATAATTGTGTCTTTCAGAGGGGGCACATTTTAATTGATTAAATTAAAAATAGACATGTGGATCTGTGGAGTCCTAAATATTAAAGGTGTTTACTGGTTACTGAAAATACACAATCTGATAGACGCTGAGAAAATAATTAGAGAAAATGCATTGTGTTCATACCAATTTTAGGAAAAAAAAATGAAAGTTCAGTTACCCATTCCACAATCTGATTGGCAGAAACAAAAACCAACATAATACACATAATATTTTCATCTAAGGCTGTATTTAGACAGCCATCTTGATAAACTCAAGTCAGATCTTTTCCCAATATCTCAGTGTTTCTTAAGTTTTAGATATTGGGGTAAAAATTTGACTTGAGTTTATTTCAAGCTGGCTGTCTAAATACAGCCTTAGATAAAATTCAAGCTTAGAAAGACCACAAAGTAGTGGAAAGCTCAGCGAAGAAAAAACTAACAAAACAAAGTAAATTTTGTTTTGGCTAATCTGGAGTGTGCCATGGAACTAAAAATATATGCTACGGACTTGGTTTTTTTTATTATGGACAGAGACAGGCAAAAAAAGTATATCTGCCTTTGTCCATATGCTTGACATTCGTTGCAGCTTAGTCCAAAATAAATTGCCATATGTTTCAAAAGGAGCATATATCTACTGCCAATTTCTAATATTTACATTAATTTTTAAAAAATGTGTAAAATATATTTAAATACACTTCTTTTTCCTTGTGAGGAGCGTTTCAATACTGTTTTTTGATTAACTACGCACCCTCACTTTTCTTAACATTATATGCATCTGTATGTTGCAGATTAATATGCATGTGAGACGGTACTAGCACTACTGGACTGAGAAATTATTGGTAAAACTGATGGACTCCTTGACACGTCTACGCATATTTCTTCAGGCAATGGATCGGAGGTTAACATGTCCGCATTAATCCGGAACACAGCACTGTAGTGATACCGCTATTCAAATGAAAAGGGTGGTTTGATGCTCTTGTCATTTGAAGTGATTTTACAAAACCGTGATTTACCAACACTCAAGTCACGTGTGTGGTGTATAGAAGCAGGTCGCGCTGAGAAACCCACCTACCTTTTCACCGTTGTTCATTTCTGCAGGCGCTCCTGACATGCATAACACAAACCTTACCTCGAGTCGAACTTCTTTCCATCCGTGAACGACCCGTTGTAGTGATAACGGACAAAATCACCTGTTTGAACCTCCCTGGGACAAACTCTAGGCACATAATATCTATCAATGACAACGTCTTCTAACGGGCTGGGGTTACACCCCACATAGACCTCTGTGAAAAAAAGAAAAAACAAAGCAAATTTTTCCTCCATCTTAAATAGTTGTTCCGAATGTATGCGCTTGTGTTGCTGAAGTAGGATCTGAAATATAGCTACAATGGTCGAATTTACTTGGAAGTTTGTTGCGACCTCTCCACAGCCACCTATCTGCAGACGGCAGCTAAAGAGAAGTGCATATCTGCAGAACGTATGCCGTAGTCATTTCAAGCGAGGGGGGCACATCAGTCCTCCAAACTCCCCCCTTTCTCAAATTTTGTAAACGTGTTAAGTGGCCTTCGGCTAGCAACATGTCTTCGCTAGCCGTTTTAGGATTTTGTAAAAAAACGATATTCCTCCACGGTTTGACGACAATATTATTCACCATTAGAAACAGCTAACAAATCACTTGTTGACACCAGAAGTAACGGCGAGGTGTTTATTTGATGTCATCTAAATGTTAATGTTTGCCACGATTGTCTATGGTCGCTAGGTAAATTGGTGTGTTTTTTAAGAAGGCCTTGTCGAGGATCCACCGTTTCAGTGCTACGGGGTCCTAAAGTTCTGACTGTATCCGACCTCGGAACCAAAAACATCTGGAAGACGAAGATGCGCCCTTCGACTAACCTACAGTCGGAGAGAAGTTAGCTACATTTTCTTCGTACCATCTACTCACAGTTCCAGAAATGAGAACCAGTTACAATATAACGAAGGGAAAAGAAAAACACGTTAATTCTTGGGGCTGTGTGTTTGACCGACAAAACCCGAGTTTAATTGCTGCGATTTTGTTTTTACTTAATCGCAGCTAAACTTTTTCTACATGTCACCCACTCTCGCATCTTATTGTCGTGAGACTGTCGCCCAGAAAATAATCACAAAGGGTTTTTTTTTTTTTTTTAAATAATGGCGTTTCAATTTGCACTTTCTAGCAGCTGTTATTGTTACAGCTGTTGTGGTTTGTAGGATGAGCATTAGTTGTAAATACTTATTTGTGCTACTGATTCAGTGTATTTCGCACCAACTACATCGCGCCCTACATACGATGCAGTAATATTTCCCTTTTATGTGACTGTCCAACAACCAAAAAGTTACACAAATGGGCAGTTTTGTTACTGTCGTTATTTTGTAAATGAATGGGATAGCGTTTCATTGTAAATTACGTGTCAGTGTAGGTTTGTTTGCGCTAGCGTACGGGCGTTACGACCCAGGGAAATCCAATACGGGGGGAGAGGCTTTGACTAGCTTGCTCCTGTCCAAAACTCCTGAAAGACCCAGACTTTTCTCTGCCCCTCCTTCAGTTTTTCCCATTCATCACTTGACTCTTTATACGTGCGATCTGACATGCACATCTTTTGAGAAGTTTTGGTGTGGAGGAGAACGGTGGACCATGGCCCACTCGAACCCTATATGCGTAAAACTATCCTTGACCCCATTCTTCTTATGGACTGCATTGTTATTTGGGGTCGTATACGCGCAGTACGAGAAATACAGTTTCAAGAGTTTTCCACAAAATGATATCATGCCGCTCGAATCTGCATATGGCCATGCCTTGGATAAATATGCGGCACAGGACTGGAGGGATAGTATCAAATACTTGGAGCTAAGTTTGCGTCTACACCGGCTGTTGAAAGACAGTGAGGAATTCTGTAGCCAGAACTGCAGCCATGTCAGTCGAGACCACGACCCGATTTTGACCGACAGCAATCTCCGGATTCTGCGGCACGTCTTGCTTCGGGCATCCTGTCTTAAAAACTGCAAAGCCAATTTACCCGTGTTCAGGATGACCTACCCCAAGAAGGACCTATTGGATGTTTTCTCGCAGAGAATTCCATACAAATACTTACAGTACGCATATTATCAGGTTGTATTAACCTTTCAAATTCTTTCAAAACAGTTGTTTCAAGATGGTCTTTGTTATTGTAGGCTACCACGATACGGGAGTTGAACTTTTCATTAGTGGGGTGTAGTGACAGTATCTGCCTTGTCTGTAATGAAACAGAATCAGTTGGCAGCGGCTGAGTTCATGTGAGTGGCTTTAACCATCAAAGTGTTTCAAAACTTGCCGCACATAACAGTTGGTAACGTTGTCGGAAAATCTTGAATAGCCTACATATTAAAGTTTTCCCCATGTTCTCGAAAGACAATGAGATAAAGGTAACTGACAGAGCTACCAATGTACACAGACACTCAAGCAGGTTTTACGATCCCCAGTACCCATTCTAACAGAGGTACATACTATTAGCCGTTTAAGCGTTTGTTTGCCATTAAAACGAATACAGAAGTATGTTTTGGCTATTCTGTGCAAAGGAATTGAAATGTTGCAAATGTGGATACATTTGAATGCGCTCTTTCAGTATTTAGGGTATAGGCTAAGTGAGGGATCTCGCTAGCGCGTATTATGCTAGCCTACTTTGGCTGTAGCTGATGCATTTCGAGTCGGACAAGAATGTGTAGTGTGCGCCTGTGTGAAGAAACGTTCCAGTTTCGGAATATTTTCCCCCTAACTCGCTGCAGCCCTCTACCCCACAGCGATACCTACTGGGAGCTCAAGTTGCCACGTCCCACCGAGTTAAATATTGCTCACTACCTCCGCGAATAATAGTTCATTCTTCTTTACCCTACCTCAAAACCGCTTAGAGATGCCGACTCCCGTGTGGGGCTGCGCCATAGTGTGCAACCAATTAAGTGTGCCAAGTCAGCGTAGAGATGACTCATTCATTCCCACGACTCCATATCAAGAATCAGACTTTTTCAATGTGTATGACACGATCAGGGGACTTCATTCAAAATAATACATTTATTTACATAACTCAGTTTGGCCATTAATTTCTATGGATCTAGGAGTATGTTCAGAAAAAAATGTGGTTGTAAATTGTCGGCTATGTTGCTTTTTTGTCATGCAAGCCGTGATACTTAATACTATTAGCCTTACAATTGGTAGCCTACTGTGATGTTCATATAATCCTACCCATGGCGGGACCTCATCCTCCTCAAACGGATTTTCTCTTCAAATGACTCGTGCTCACTGTGGATTCTGCTGCATCAATGCAATAAGTGCATTAGAAAATATCATACTGGTTTGTGTGGCAGTTTATATAAAGTATGTGAGTACACTGGTCCTGGTCACCTAAGTTCATGTACGGCTACATTAATGTTGCTGATAATTTGCGAAATTCTATTGAAAGAATACATTGAGCCTTGGTGTAGGCTATATTTAAACGTTGAAACGTTTAAATGTTGAATAATGACTACAAGTTAGGTTGCTGTTGTAATCTCTCATACAAAAACACATACACAATTATTCGAACCAAATGGCAGTAACTAATTTGCGTTACTCATTTGTTTTTTTTTTTTTTTTTTTTTTACCAATTTTTCCTGGAAAATCTCCAGAGTGTTTTTAAGGGCAACTTGATTTAAGACAATGTAAGAGATTTCTGCTATATTTTGATAAATAGTGCCCTCTCGTGGTGAGATTTGCTTAGCAGGACGTAACAAAAGCCTAGCCTTATGTTTGAACTCCTGCCATGCTTTACCAACTCTTTCACTTTCACTGACCAAATCTTGGTCAAGGATTGAGGATCAAAGGAGACCCCAGAGAATGAGTCCTAGATCATGCCTATAAGGCCTGATATCGGAAATGCGTCATGGAAAGTGTAGTTTTACTTTGGAAAGTGTAGTTCTGAACAGACAAAAAGTGGCAAGTCAGTTTAAGCATGGTCAAATGGAACAAACTCAATTGTTTTCCGAAGCACAGGGTAAAAATGCAGTTCAATAATAACAAAGACAAAAATATAAAAGCATTTGCTGTAATCTTTTGTCCAAGAGGAGAATTGAGTGTTTAATGAATGCTTCAGGTTGTTAACTTGTCTGAAGTAGTGCTTTACCACTCAGCTTATTTTGAACAAGCTGAGTGGTAAAGCACTACTTGGTAAAAGTGTGCTTCTTTTATTGCTATCACATACCATACCACACTGTTTTCATTTTTCTATATAGTATCCTGATCCTTTCATATGTATTCCATTGGCCACCTACACACAGAGTGTTCATAGGCCCTGCTCTAGTCTTGGTTGGTGGGTGAGCTAAATAACAGGATGTTCACAGCATCACTAACTGTGTCCATGCTGGCACTTCATTCACTTTCAGCTGAACAACCTGGAGAGGGCAGTGTCTGCAGCCCACACTTTCCTGCAGAAGCACCCCAACGACCCCCTCATCTCCAAGAACATGAACTACTACAAGACCCTGTTTGATGTGGAAGAGTATCTTATCGACCACGAGGAGCGGCCCTATGAGGTGGGTGTGGCCAGACTCGGTTTGGCGGATTGAATGTCTGGAAGTAAGCTCCATATTGGCCTGGATCATTGAAAGTCTTTCCATGTGACATGGGAAGATTCCCACCAGACCAGCTCTGACAGGATGTGGGAATGTTAAGAAAATTTGTCAATTTTTAAGTCGATTATGACAGGTATGATATTAAACAAATAATAATATAAGAAGTGCTACACAAGTGCTACATCTTGAAAAGGGTTTTGTAAGTAGTGCTTTACATCCTCAGATCCAGACCAGTGTGGTACACAAAATATATACAGATTCACACACACACACACACACACACACACACACACAGGAATGATGTGGGTCACACGATTACACAGGCACATCTGTTTGGGGTACACACACACACACATACATACAGGAAAGCTGTGGAACACACACACGTCTTTGGGGCACACACACACACATGTTTGGGGCACGCACGCACACACACACATTGGCCAGTGTTTGTTCTCAGCATGCTGTCCTCCCCCTCGTCATTAACACACAGTGTGTGATACTGAAAACAGGCCATTCAGTCTGTCTACTAATTTGCCTATAGTGTGAGACTATGAGGTAATAAATCAAGCCTGTACTTGAACACCCCACCAGTCTCTGCTTCAACCTGGCAAGCTGTTCCTTACATTGATAACTCTGTGTGAACTATGTCCGGATGTCGTCGTGAAATTTATCTTTTACTTGTTACCCAGCTGAGAGTTTGGTTCTGATTAAGAAGCACAAATCAAAGTGTTTCCGGTGCTCACTGTTTCCATAGTCTGTAACCCTTTCTCTTCTGCTCCAGAATGTTTTCCTGAAAGCAGTGAAGCTCTTTAATTCGGGAGACTTCAGCAGTAGCGCCAGAGATATGGAATATGCAGCTGGGGAGTTCTTTAAAGCCTACGACCTGTGCTTGGCAGGCTGTGAGGGGATCTATGAGGTCACAGAGACCAAGGACTTCTATGCTTCCCTGGCAGGTCAGTGTGGCCCACCTTATCATCCGCACCTGCACCACAGAGCACTGCAATACAGCCCCATAGCCCTGCACCACAGAGCACTGCAATACAGCCCCATAGCGCTGCACCACAGAGCACTGC
This sequence comes from Albula goreensis, assembly GCA_022829145.1. Classification (NCBI taxonomy): domain Eukaryota; kingdom Metazoa; phylum Chordata; class Actinopteri; order Albuliformes; family Albulidae; genus Albula; species Albula goreensis. The sequence continues at coordinate 6,456,657 of CM040758.1, forward strand.
AATACAGCCCCATAGCGCTGCACCACAGAGCACTGCAATACAGCCCCATAGCCCTGCACCACAGAGCACTGCAATACAGCCCCATAGCCCTGCACCACAGAGCACTGCAATACAGCCCCATAGCCCTGCACCACAGAGCACTGCAGTCCAGTCCCATAGCCCTGCACCACAGAGCTCAGTCCAGTCCCATAGCCCTGCACCACAGAGCTCAGTCCAGTCCCATAGCCCTGCACCACAGAGCTCAGTCCAGTCCCATAGCCCTGCACCACAGAGCTCAGTCCAGTCCCATAGCCCTGCACCACAGAGCTCAGTCCAGTCCCATAGCCCTGCACCACAGAGCTCAGTCCAGCCCCATAGCCCTGCACCACAGACCTCATACCCCAGCTTCATGACGGAACTGTTATGCTGGAAATTATCCAGCTGATAATTTTTATACCTAGAAATGTATGTAGCAATACCACAGCTACCTGCACTGTTACCGTATGTTCTTCTTTTTCTTCTAGATATCTACAGAGAAGCTCTAAAGTGTAAAGTGCAATGTGAGGCCAACCTGACGCCAAACGTTGGAGGATACTTTGTGGAGAAGTTTGTGGCGACCATGTACCACTACCTGCAGTTTGCCTACTATAAGTGTAAGTAGATGGGAGAATGTCTCCTTGTTCTTGACCCTAGCCCCAGTTCAGTTGACCCATGTGGGCTGGAGGTCAGCTGAACCTGAGGCGAAGCCTTTTCACAGGAAACTATCAGGGGATTCAGTATGTTTGCCGCTCCCAGACCTGGTCAGTAAAGTGGAAGAAGGTGCAGTTATTCTATGTTAAAACTTGGAGGGGAAATTATCAGAACGTGAGGGTAATTTTAAAGATGCATGTCTGTCTTTATCTAACATGTGGTTAAATACTTTGAACTGTCATATTTAAGTAGTCATACTTAAGAATATTGAATTAGTTCCATCTTTTACCACCAGGGGGCATCCGTTTTTAATTTACATAGGCACTGATCTCATAGGAGTCAGTCTCTCCCTATCGCTGCTGACTGTGTCCAGTGGTTACATGGTCACCAATGGGCTCAGTCCTGGTTTACACCTGGTCATTAACCAGTGCTTGCAGGTGACAGAGTTCTAGATTTCTGAGGTTCAACTCTGTACACATTTCAAGAATTACCCTCACTTTGTGATACATGCAGGTTTGTGTCTTTAAGTTTATCTTCTAAAGGAATTATTGTGACTAGACCTTCATCAGTGAGTCTTTAGTAAGACTTCACCTGAATAACACAAACCAGCATACTGGCTCACAGTAGAATGGCACACAACATACTGGAAATGATGTGGACAACTGATGTGTCTGTTGCTTCACATAAGTGCCTCTTCTGACAAGCAGTCCCTCTTAACACCCCTTTTGAATGTGTGCTGCAGTTAGCTTTAACTCACATCTCTTATACTGAAGTACTGTCACTGCCCTTTTTTTTGCTATGCTGGAAAAGCATTTGAATGTACTGTATTTTTGTGTTAGGTGATTCTGCTTTACCTGATTTAAAGGGGCATTTTCACTTTAGCAAGACCTTACCTCCAGTGTGTTTTTAAGGAGATAGGGTAGAATGATTTTCTGCATATGTGCTTGGCATGTTTTATAATGCAATTAAGTGAATTGGGAGTTCAGATGAGGCATAAATGGGCCAGCAAAAGATTCAGTTCATCTGGAGCACAGAGCAAACCAAGAATGATTCTGCCCCTTTCATGAAGACACACAGAGGTAAATAGCATATCAACTATAGAGTATAATGTCTTACCAAAGTGAAATGCTCCTTTAAGTGTATCTTATACCCTTGAAAAACACCCTGTGCTCTCTTTGCAGTGAATGACGTGCGTAACGCCGCCCCCTGTGCCGCCAGCTACATGCTGTTTGACCCAAATGACCAGGTGATGCGGCAGAACATGGTGTACTACCGCTTCTACCGGGAGCAGTGGGGCCTGGAGGAGAACCATTTCAAACCTCGCCCAGTGAGTGCTTCCTGTCCACACCCATTGCAGGACTTCACTCTTCCCACTTGCTCTTTTATTAATATTATTGTCCATTTTCAGCTATTAATATCCACTTTAGTGTCCATTTTCATTGATTTTCTCTTTATTTATGTCAGTGTAAAAGCACACTGCATCATCAGCAACAATAAAGCACAGTGTTCCTCAGGGATCTATCTTGGACCGTTATTGTTCTCCATCCACTTCTGAGCCACTTGACCAAATTATGAACAAACATACTATATCATTCTATCTAGCCATTTTTATCAGTAGAAAGCACATTCTTGTTTTCACACCTGAAGTGTGGCTAGTTTGCTTGTTAGCTAGGCAGCTGTGGATGGCCATACTTTAAAAATAATGGAGCCTATTCCTTATAAATTAATAGTTTATTTTCTTCTCATGATATAGGTTGCAGTTGTGCAGAGACACACAGTCATGTATCAATACATAATATCATGTATAATCATGAATTAATATACATTAAGTTTGAAATTAAAGTTTTCTTGGGCCAACAACATGTTTCAAGCTTGGCAACTTTCATATGCTTGGCAGAAATCAATTAGAACTAACGCAAAACAGCTGAAGTAATTTTCTTCCAGTCAAGGTAGCAATTGCAGCTGTCAGTATCCCTCTCTTTGCCTGCAGTTGTGGTTTAGCATTCCTGACTTAACTGCTACCATACCTGACCAAATCTACTGTAATTAAAACCCAAACTCAAACCTCACACAGACCAGTCAGAGAGATTGGATTGTTTAGTGAAACCAGCCATTTTAAAGTATCAGGTTACTGTAGCAGCTTTTCGTTTTCGAAGTCTTGCTCACACCTTGGCAGGAAGACTAAATGTGATTTAGAGCAAGCTGATTTGTTTGATAATAGTGTCTGATGTTGATGTTTCACCTCCTGTCCAATAGGAGGCACTGCAATACTTTAATCAGACCACTACGCAGAAGGAAATGCTGGAGTTTGCATTAAATTATCTGCAAACAGATGATGAGGTGAGTGAAGCTGAAGGTGGGATGATTACTAAGGATGTTAAGTTTAAAAATTCCTGGGTGAGAAGGTTACATTGATTTAAATCACAAAATGTTTCTTTAGATTTTGTTTCTTTGGACTTAGATTTGAAATCAATTTCACAATTAGTTTCCTGAGTGAAAGCAATGTGGGTGAAATGTATTGTCTTGATACCAAGTATAGTATGCATTCACATTATATGAGAAAGAAAACAAACAGTTTGTTAGTTGATGCTTGGTGAAATGTGTCCACTTCACTTGTTTCATTTCATGAATCACATCATAATTCAATCTGAAAACTCATGTTTATGTGACATATAGGAAATATGTGTTCAGCTTAATGATTTTAACCTAGTTAAACTATGATTCTGTGGTTTACCAGTATGTGAGTAGCCACAGATAATATAACAAGCTGGCTAGCTAGCACATAGGACAGATTCCTTGCCTGTTCTGTTGTTCTGTAAGTCTTTTTTTCAGTTCATTCAGGACAATAGCTTGCCAACTGGAGCATGCCTAGTCTGACAAATTGCATTTATGTAGCTACATAACTATATAAACATTGAACCTGATAGCAAGTGTGACCATGTTTGGAAGGTCACATGGTAAAAACCAACTGCCAATAGGAAATTAGTATGCCAAGATTTATGTTAATTTTGTGTTTATAATCTGACCTGCCCTTTTGAGAGAGACAGTGAGTGTCTGTGTGGTTGGAAAAGAGAGGGAGCATTATATCCCAGCTGGCTGTGAAATGTAGCAGAGAGGTGTTGGTGACTGTGTTCTCACTCCGTCTGACTTCAGTCAGTCTCCGCTCGCTGACTGTACTCTCTGGGCTGTCAGGTGGGAAAACAAACAGAAAGGGGACGAACACAATCTGAAAGCGAATACTATACTGGAAGTAAGGCTTGGTGTATGAGAGGATGCACCCAAGGTTTAGTTGTATTCATGTTTAATAGGAGGTTAAATCACAGCTGCTCAAAATTTGTGTGTGTGTACATGCCTTTGTGGACTGTGCTTTATTAGGACGTGGTGAGCGCAGAGGAAAATACTACAGATCCTGCGGCCCCCCCCGATGCCGAGTTTGAAGGCCCTGGGGACTATGAGGAGTCCTTTTATGCAGAGTGGTGGCAGGAGCCTAAGACAAAGGGGGACACAGGAGAGCCTGCTGAGTGACCCAACAAGGCCCCATTTGGCCTGCTGAGTGACCCAACAAGCCCCCATCTGGCCTGCTGAGTGACCCAACAAGCCCCCATCTGGCCTGCTGAGTGACCCAACAAGCCCCCATTTGGCCTGCTGAGTGACCCAACAAGCCCCCATCTGGCCTGCTGAGTGACCCAACAAGCCCCCATCTGGCCTGCTGAGTGACCCAACAAGCCCCCATCTGGCCCCAACAAGCCCCCATCTGGCCTGCTGAGTGACCCAACAAGCCCCCATCTGGCCTGCTGAGTGACCCAACAAGCCCTTGTCTGACCTGAAGAGTGACCCAGCATGTCCACCTTGGTTTTCGTGAGGTATGGATAGTCTACATATTGACTGGGCTTTGGTCAGAACTGAAGTATTCTGCCTGCTCCAAACCTCCGCCTGCCCACCCCAATACAGCCACACCCACTCCAGCCCAGACAGCACGGAAGTCAGCAGACTTGGCAAAAGTGGACACAAGTGCATTAAAAACAAACCACCAGGGAGGCAAACCATTAAAAGAGGAATTTACAGAACACCAAGCAAGATTTATTCTAATGTACGGTGCACATTCTCATTCATTTTCCAAAGTGTTACGTGAAGATGGGTTTATTGTGTATTGAAAGGTGTATTATGATTAATTTATAAATATTGCCATTGTGGGTATTATCTATTTAATTATTAATCACCTTGTGCCTTTCCCTTAGTAAGAGGATATTGATCTGTGAAGAAGTGTTGCGAAGAACTGAATTGTTATCTCTTGTACAGTGTCAAAATGTGTCTGTATCCCTTTAGTTCATTGTAAACAATTATATGTGAATGGAGGATGACAAAATAAACTGAGATCCTTTTTCAGTTGGTGTTCTCAGGGAATTACATTTTTAACATTTCCTTTGTACAGTTAAAAATAAAACATCAGTCTGATTAAAACATTTTTGGTTTTAGTAAGACATATCATTAAAGAAACCAAATTGCTATCCTTTTGTCGGTACAAGTTTGTAACATGATATTAATATAGGATATAGAAGAAATATACATGTCTTATTGTAGTCAAGTTTTTCATTAACAAAAACTTGTGTACTATACATGTATGTGTGACTGCCCCCCCACCCATCCCCCTCCCCCCAACGGCCAGACCTGCAGTCACACGCACACATTGAGTCACAAAAGACACATTTACCAAGATTCCAAATACAGCATGTTAATTTGCACTTGTGGCCGAAGTGATTGCAGATTTTACTATTTCGCTCTTTGTGGGTGATCCACAAAGAGAAATTACTCAAATACTGTTAGCTGCAAACAGGCATATTTATATGTGTTTTTTGTGTGATGGGATGTTTACCATGCCCATTTTAAAATTCCACCCATTATAATGACAGAATGCTGTGCTACACATTCAAGAATTCGCAGAAAAGCATGTGCTTTATATATCTATGTGCATAATATTCTGCTGAGTTGTTGATTCACACATTTAAAGCATACTACACATTGCATTTATTACCCAAGTGTTGGGTCTTATATAGCTTGTCGTCAACAGTCTCATTCACAGAAAAATACAATTTGAGTGAACTATCTCTTTCACTGAATGAGTCCCCTACAGCCACATCCTATTTTATATTTTCATCAGTTTTCTTCAACTTGAGATCATATCACTGACTTCCATAATAGTAAAATTCACTTGACGAAGGTAATTCACTTTTTCAATTTTATTTTCACATTTTAAGTATAATTCATTCATCTCACTTAGAGGGTTAAAGTCCATTCATATCAATTACCCTTTCTTTAAAAAGATATCTTTAAAAATATGCAGTTGACTGCTTGGGCAAAGCATTGTTGTTCTCTTCTTGCTCCGCCATGAACTGAAAGGAATAATAATGTTACCTAAAAAAATGAACTCACAACACACAGTGCATTCATTGAAAAAAACAACTGAAGGTGTAAACAAACATTTCCGTTTACCATCTATAAGCTTGAAATATCTGCTGTGCTCTTTCCCAATCAGTCAACCCTAAAGTGAATCATATACAATGTATATCATACCCTATATATTATACAGGAAGCCACCTGAAAATGAACAATCCCTGGAACTTAAGACTATCAACAGATGTACAATGCTGAACTTGAAGCAGAGTTCCAGTTCAGATCCATATTTATAATGTTTTTTTGTATATAGTAATATCATATATTAAACATGTCTTATGTATACAAATTATGTACAAGGTACTGTATGCATGGGTGTATCTGAGCACACTTAATGCTCAATGCATACACTTTGTGCTCCGCCTTTAAAGTGTCATGGTTTTGCAGCACCAATAGGTACATGAAATTCAAAAAACTAAAATGGAGACCAACACAGGTTAGGTGGGGTGTTATTAATGTTGTGGGTGGAGTTTAGGTGGGGTTTAGTGATGGTTTGAGAGGAGTTTCTGTGAGGTGCTAGTCATGATTTTGAAGGAGTTTAAGTGTGGTGTTAGTAATGTTGTGGGTGGGGTTTATGTGGGGTGTGTGGGTGATGTTCTGGGTGGAGTTTATATGAGGTGTGGGTAATGTTTTGGGTGGAGTTTATGTGGGTTGTTTGTATTATTGTGGGTGGGGTTCAGGTGGGACTGGGTGTTAGTAATGTTGTGGTTGGGGTTAAGGGTAGGAATGGGGAATACAGATATTTCATTACTCTAGTGGCTTTTGAAAAATTTTGGTTCAAATTTAGCCTTTGGTCATAAATGTGGTCAAAAACATGAAGGCTGTTTATGGTCCATTGCCTGATGGCAGGCTTCTTGTTCTAATTTAAAGGGAATCAGTGTCATTTAAATCCACTTATTTTGGAACAGTGAAAGCCTAATCCTACCAAAGCAATTCATTACTCAAAGTTACATCCATTACATGGATTTCACCAGTTCAGAAACCTCATATTACACTTGGATGGGCCTTCCTTATGTTGTACTCTTGAAATAATAATATTACAAGTAAATATTACCTTGCATTGATATATGGCCTTTTGTCCAAAGATCTAAAGTGCTTTACAAAAAGAGGCTCAAGAAGTCCATAATCTACAGCAAATTAACAACAGTATCACAAGAAACTAGTTCTTACAGTTTTCTGAGAAACCTACACCATTTGAAAATATAGTCAAGGCGGCAACAGATGGATGTTGAAGTCATCATGCACAATAAGTGTTAACCTGACCCATCCTTCACACATTAGCACAAACAACGCTGCTGTTCACTCATGAAGAGAAGTATTTAACCCATACACTTGCATAAAACGTGGCAGTTGGTGCATACTATGCTCAGTGCTAATGTAGTGCTCATGTTAGCTTAGCTAGCAGCACTGAAAAAAACAGAACAATGCTCTCTTTCGTTTATGAGATGACCAATCAAATTTGTGGGAAAGTCCTTCCCATGTTCCTCAATTTCCACAAGCTCCAATTCCTGTTTCCTCAAAGAGATGACTGGTATAGATTTTGAGGGGTATTGGGATCAGAGTATCAGTATTATATACATAAACAGCTGCATTATCAGTGTTAGTGTCTGAATACTGCCTGAGAATCTTAAACATGTTAAATTAAATGAACTGTGTTCCCATATATCGCCCACAATGTACTTTGTACACAAAGAACCCACTCCTAAGCTCTGTCAGACACTTGTTCGATATCATGAATGGGGTCTTGGAAAAATATTTCCTCAGCTGCAGTAGGCCAGGTGTAACCATGAGTAAAAAACTCTGCTACACTTTTCAACAGGAAAACAGGATCTCTCTTAATTTAAAAAGGGGTCCATGCCTTTTACTGATATCTTGCTCTCTATACATCTCAGGGTGGGGAAACCAGACATAATCTTCCTGAAAGTTCAGGAACCCACAGAGGAACATCTAACTAGGGCACCAAGCTATCCATGAACACTGCACCTCAGTTCACAAGTGGGTATAGTAAAGTAAGGACCACTGAGAGGAGAAGGGGTACCCCACCCACATCCCCTGAATAAAGCACAGCAGTAGTAATTAAGGGGTGCTGAGCTCAGCCTGGTTCTAGTCACACATTAGTGTTTGTAGACGGGTCACGATTCCACAGTGGGTTTCTGGAAGCATGTGTAGGGTGATGAACAGGATTCAGAGTGATTTATATACATATATGCATAAAGTAATTCTCTATGTCCCACATAGTGTACATTTCTTAGTATGGTGTATTAAAACACATGATTGATATATTTATGATCTATTGATCTGGCAGTCTTAAGAGTGTGTGCATATACTTCACATGTTGCAAAATGCACACACATACACAGGCGCGTCCAGACCTCTCTATGGATGTCTGAAATGCAAGACACTGATAGGTTACTGCACATTGACTTTGGGGGTTTCCTTAGGATTTGTTTAACTGTGGAATGCTAGTTTATAACACAAGAGATTACAAATCACATGACCTTGCCCCTGTGGGATACGTCCATGTCGGTCCCTCATGGGGCCCGCGGAGGGGATGCCCATGTGACAGACACAGTCAAAGCCTGTGAGATTTGGGTATCAGGGCCTGGTTTCCTAAAACCCTCCTGCTGCCAAGATCACTTTATACCATTGAAAATCAAGGGAACTAAGATAATCTTTATGTTACGAGGGTTTTGGAAAACCAAGTCTGTTCGTACAGGCTCTAGAAATGTGTACTCTCCTCAGCCTTGCTGAAGTAGTTTTCCTCAAAGTGCTTTTTTTTCAAAACATTTCTTTTTTTCTTTGGAAATAGGGCCCAAGGGTACATCATTTTTAATGTAGTATTGAGAGGACGTTAACTCCTCACCATGGTGAATTTCCATTAGCAGACAGGTACCGACAGGTACGATGTGCCTCAATCAAAGTTACATTCCAGCAATGCATTCTGTAGAGACCGCATTGTCCTCTGCCTCTTTGTGTTAGTGGCATCGGCCCAGAATTCCCTTCTGCAGTGTCTGGTAACCAATACATTTTAGGCATATAATTTACCCAGAAGACTGTGAGGCGGGATGAAAGTTCAATTTTGAGACAAACTATTACCATATTGGCCTAAACATAAGGTGGGGCTGTTAATCCGTACAAGTATATTGGAAAATGGTACGCACCCTCCTTTTGCAGAGCAGTAACATGTATTGCTTGTAATACTGTGCTACGTGATTGTAGTACGTGGCAGTGTGTCTGTGTATTCAGGAGTCTTGTGTGGTGTTGGAGCTGGAATGGCTAGAAGAGAAGAAACTATGGGAAAACGATGAGGTACTGTGTTGAAAATGGGATCAAAAGTTGGACTTGTGACCAAAGGATTGAAGAGTTACCATGTAAACTGTACAATTTTGGTGGTCAATTAGGCAGAGACATTACAAAATTGCTGTACTACAAAGAGACACAGTGTCACAGGATATGGGCAAAGGATGTATGTTAAGTGTAAACAGCCAGCAAAAAGCATTTTGTCGATCTTAAAAATGGCCTTTTCAGGAGATCAACAAGAGAATTGTATAATACATATACATATACAAACATATTTGTAATTCAAAAGCAAAAAGAAGGGGTGTCCATTCCTAGGTCTGTCAGTTTAAAAATCTCTTTGAAAAAGCACCATCTCATTTTCAGTCACCTTAAATTTAGGCCAAGGTGGTACATCCTCTGCTCTGAAAAGAGGATTTTATACTAACTTGTACCATATAGCTTGAGATAAGTTGTTAAAATGTACACCTAAAAGGCATATGGTTAACCCTGTCTGGGGTCGATGTAGAGGACAGATGTTTAATTTAGAGACTAATTAGAATAATCTTTGCTCTGGAAAGAGGTGTTAGCGTTCCAGTCGTGCAGCTTGAGGTGTTACCCAACCCAACAAGAGACATAAATCTGATCCCTTACAGAATTAAATGCACTCTACCACACAATCCACTGCATCTCATGCATTTCTGAAATCAGCAATGCCCATTTTGGTGTGTCCGTGAACAGAAACATTGCACTTCTAACCTCCTTCAGACAGAGGTTATGGGAAGTATGATCTGAGAAGACCTCAAAAAGGAACTTCCATTGAAGATCTTTCATTGACTGTTCACCACTGACCAACTTGCGACCTTTTTAAGCACTGACCATGCTAGTTCCACACTCACCATTATGTGTCTTTGTACCTCTCACAAAACTTCACTGGCAGAGTTATGGTCCACTGGTATGTAAATCGATGAGTCGACCCACCATCTTGTCACTGCCTGCATTCCAGCAGAAGGACTGTAAGAACAGCATCCCATTGGGGACTACATCGAGTGGCTTGCGCAATGCGGTTTTGAAGGGCACCCTGTCATGTGTTCATTTGGTCCAACGCAGACTCATCCAATGACCTGCAATAAAACATTAACGCTATCCACTGGCTAAGGCCACCGCTGCAATGGGGCGGAGCCCCGTCAGCCAGTGCTTGAGGAATGGTTTTGTTCTGGGCGCGGCCGGGTCACATGCCAACTGCACTGTGCACCGGTGGGAGTAACTGGCCATTGTACCTGGACGGAATGCATGTTGGCTGGCCCTCGAATGGGTTGAGAGGAGAGGAGAGGAGAGCAGAGGACGGACAGACAGAATAAAAGGGAGGGCAAACTAAAAGGAAGAATAGTTGGAGTCTTGAGTTTTGGAATGAGGAAGACATCTTTTTCTTCTTCTTCTACATGATAAGGACACAGTGACAGACATCCTATCCTCCACCAGATCTGGAGACAGATAAGGGAGAAAAAGAGAGAACTCAGTCAAGGCAGAAAATGACCTAACCAAGGGGTAGAGAGACATGAGAATACGGGGAAGTTTAGGCGATAGGAATACGAATGTCAAGAATTTGAAAATAAAATAATGTAATGACCTCTTACCAATCAAAGTGCAATATAGTTCAGCAATGTCCCAACAAAACTCATAATCTAAACAGATTTAGAAAACAACCCATTCTTTACTCTCTAAATTCACTCTCTCATCAATAACAAAACATTTTATACTGTAGCCAAAAATTATTTTTTTATGATGATATTACTGCAAATCATATTCAATAAATGCACATGTGCCAACACAAAGGGTTCATCTGTGAAGTTAAATGTACTCATTTTTTTACAAAAAAATTAACTGAGTACACAAACATGTTTCCCATTTCAATATTGTTCATACTGAATGAAGAAATGCATAATGGAAATGACACCAAAAACAAAATACTTTTATTAAAACGATTAAATTCTGACTGAATACTCCCAGCAATAAGAATTTATATTGATTTTCCATTCCAGTCGCTGCCTGCCACAGGGCAAATTGCTGCCCTGACATAAGCCAGACAATCCTTTTCTTTTCATCCTCCTAATGATATCTACTAAGGCTGGTATGTAGGATTTATGTTGTGAGCGTCTTTGAGGCTTAATCTGTCATCAAAAAATCTCTTCTTGTTGAGGAAGCCGATGGGCCACAATACTGGTGATGTACTCTGAGACAGTCATGGATCAGTATATGAGCCAGAGGCCTAGTGAAGACATTATAGAGTCCATTGCACAGATGGAGAGGTCAATGTACACTTCAGCCTGGTCACTGGTCAGAGAAAAGGGCCAGATGAATGTGGAGGTATAATCGTTTATCAGCTGGTACTAAGGCTGCAATGCATTGTGGGTTGAGGAGTCATGGAGGGAAATGGAATGGAGACCATAGGAGTCCTGGGGTATGGCGGACATTGAGGGTCGGATGGGAAGGAGTCGGGTTTGGGCCGGGGATGGGGTGTGATGAATTGGGGATAAGGATGAGGATAGATCATGGCAGGCAGACTTTACATGTCTGTATGTCGGGCTGGGTCATACCTTCCTCTTCGAATGTTCCTTTATATCCAGGGATAAACATCAGGGGGAGATGTGGAGAAAGAAAGAGTGCATTAGAGATGTGAACAGCAATCAGACAGTAGAAGGACATCTCAGGAAAGGGGTACAGGCAAGGCATGGGTGGGGACAGACATGGGGACCTTGTGTGTGACTGCTGCAAGCACACCCGGTAAGATCATGTTCGCTGTAAAGTGTACTGCTTACGAACACAATTTATTCTGGTGCTTGGCCCCTATATCCAGTTGGTTGAGGACCAAATGGAAGAACAACAGCTTGTTTTACAGTGCAAGAACTCTAAAAGGATGCTCTGTTTCTTCCAGATTCAAAGCAATACAACATCTTTAGTACCAGGAGAACCTAAGTTCTAGCCTATTGACACGTAGAAATTTTTTAAAGTTTTTCTTCCATTTTCGTCAATACAAACTATGTACAAACTCGATACAAAACAACTCCAAACTTTTTAGCTTTCAACAGGAACCCTTTCTGGGTGACCCAAGAGGAGGCAGCTGTGTGCATGTGACTCTTCCGATTCATATGGCAACAAACCCTCAAAATTGTACAAACTGCAGATGCACCAGCAATTTCTGCTATGTCATCGGAGGATAACAAAGTCAACATATATTCATACACTTGCAGGTGCTCCACTGGCCAGGAGTGGCCCCTTGAGACTGATGAGACTAAAAAACCCAACCAGCTTAAGCCCATCTAGGCTTTGTTCAGCTTTAGCATTAAGTCTGTGGGGCATTTCTGAGAACAGCAACTACCATCAACTGAAATCAAGGACATCATCCAGTGAGACTGATAAATAAGAGGTCATAAAAAGCTCATGATGAACAGCCCATAGAAAACCAAACAATTCAGATGTTTTGTAAATAAACAAGCAACATTTTTTTCATCATTTAAAACAGAATGTGTAGTCCAAGAAAACACAAACGGGGATAATAACAGTATTTATAGGATCTGGAATATACTGACAGAGAACTTCATATGAATAAAGTATTATGATTGTGTACTGAAGGCTGAAATTAATGAATAAAGAGAATCATATACAGTATGTACAGTACTATTCTACATTTTACTACTGCCACAAGGTCCATACCTCTATCATGTTGAAAATTTTTCTGGTACACTACTCTTCACCACACCAAGAAATCACAATTTGTATTCTACAGAAGTAATTTTGTACTATCTGAGCCCATTCATACAATAGAATATGGTTATACATACAACATAAGGCTTATCTGTACTGACAATATATTTAATTGAAAGCACATTTACAAACATTATCTACAGCCCTGTGTAACAGGCATGGGTGATTAAGCACTGAGAGACACAGATGGCCCCTGTCTTTTTGAAGAGCACATCTGAAGCAGTGAAGGATGAGTGAAGGGTAAATGAACTTGTTCAATTCACCCCTTGTGCACACTCGTCATCCCACTGTTACCCCACCCAGTCCCCTCCCACTGCCTCATGCTCCACCCCCACATCATGCAGGCATGCACATTAAGCCAATAAACATCCAAGGCATACATGCAGGGCGGGGCTTCACAAAGAGGGCACAGCGGGGTCCCTGGCAGGCACAGTCTGGAGTGTGTGTGTGTGTGTGCGTGTGGCTCTGTGTGTTTAAGTGTCAGTGGGATGAAGATGTGATGGGGGAGGGGGGTTTGTGTACCTACTCCAAGGCTATGCAGTCACTCTTTTGTGGAGTTTCCATGGGAAATAGCTATACTGCCCATTCCCGCTGAGCTACTTTTCTTTCCATTCACGTTTAACTGTTTTTGGTATTCATCTTGCTGTATGTGAAAAGGATATTTGATTCTGGATTATATTAAAGACCGAATTTACCCAAACTTAGCCGATGGAAACTCCAGAACTGTATAGAGTACAGGGAGTGGAACTGCTGATGTGGAATGGAAGGTCTGATGAAAGTGTTTATGCTACATTAGTGTAAGATGAAGGTTTAGTCTTCTTGCGATTTCCGTTTTAATTAGCCTGTCTTTACATGCAGGTTTAAGCCCTGATATCCAAGCACGATGAAGAGCTAAGCTGATCTCAGTTGATGTCTTTAAAAAAGATTTCACAAAAACTCATTTCAAAATGTGACAGCCATAAACTATCAGCCACCCCAAGCTGCTTTTGCGTTTCAGTCCTCACGATGCAAAAAGCACCCGCTGCGATTTACAAAGAGTTGTAACAACAGCTGTGTGCCATTTTGAACAATTATCCGTTTTTTTATGGGGATATCATAGTGACAGGAAAGATGAAAAGACCAATTGAAAAAAAATTATTGCTGAACTCTTCATCAAAGCGTGTGCAAAAGGGTCCCTGTGGCGGCCATTTTGCATATCCCACGTTTAAGAGTTCACAATGCCTTTTATTATATGATTTTTTTTCAGTTCGGCACTTGGCTACGCTCAGCTAACAGGAAGCGCATGAAACTACTTCACAGCAGGACGGCCAGGCTACTTGCCGTCTGTTGTGAAAACACCAGCAGATGGGTCCGCCGGTTGCCCATTTCCTCCAACTATGCTGGTGGACGCTACGCTAACCCGGCCCCACCCCCGGCATTCCATATGCCAAGCAGTGAGAGTAGAGACCCTGGGGCGTTTGTTTAGAGGGGGCATTATGTAGAAGCAGACAGGTACACAAAGGCATGCCAAAGCTCTTACTTAAATCCCCATCCTGTTCCCCCTAGGACTATAGCTGCCAGGAGAATTGCACCTGCAATGGACCCTATTATGATATTGGTACCACTGGGACCTGCGTAAAGGAAGGGGGTGGGGGGGGGGGGAACGGAGACAACACCACCAAGACGCACATCAGAGGACAAAAAAAAGCACCGTACATCTCATCAAACAACCACTGGGTCCCCCAAGAAAGGAGACAGAAAGAGAGAGAGATTAGAGAAGAGGAGGTGGCAGGAGAGCGAGGGAAGGTAAAAGTAGATGACAGTTAAAAAATAATTAAAAAAAAAAAAAAAACAAAGGAGTATCTTTTCCATTACTTCTGCCTGCCTTCCCCCCTCTCTCTGTGTCCGACACCCTCTTGCATGGGGTGGGGGTGGATTTGGGGAGGGGGTTCACTTTGCTTTGCCTTCGCAGGCGCCATCGATGTGGGGGGGGGGGACAAAATTAAGGACACGGTTACTTCAAGATGAAAAGAGAAGACAGCAAAGTGAGCTCTCCAATAAAATGCTGTGTGTTGTGTTGTCACTCGGTAGCTGCTGACAAGTAACAAGTTATTCCAAGAACACACTTAGGAGAACCTCAGAAACATGAATGCTTCTGGACTGGATGTCATTTTGAGGTCTTCAAATGCCCATAATTCTGAAACTGATGTAAAACTATGACGATTTTCAACATTTTAATCCTTCATCGATCAGATTCTTTACAGCAAATGTAGCCTGTTTTTAAATAGGCAACTGTACCTATAAATCTTAGCTGAAGTTGAACTGATAACCAAAACAGTAAATCTGTTCAGTGTACTCTTTAGCAGTACTGCTGTAACACCCCACACCCCACGTAGTCTAACAGTATTTCTATCTTTTCGTTTGATATTTTTTTTATCAGTGTGATTCATTTAATCCTTCATTTTTGCATGAGTCATGATAAGGATTGATAAAGTTGATAAGATGCAAATTTGTACGCTACTTTCTGCTTTCTGTTTCATACCCATTCAGTGGAGTAATCGGTCTATAACTTTGAGGTTTTTCCTGTACATAATAACACAAACACTGTGTGTGTGTGTCTGTGTGTGTGTTTGTGAGATACAGAGTGCTGACAGGCCGAAGTACGAACCCTTCTTCTCAGGCCCTTCCCGTGGTGTGGGTTCAGGGATGGGGTCATAAAAGCTGCAGTCTTTGCCCGTGTAGTCTCGGTCACAGATGCACTTCACTTCATTACTGCACGTCTGAGACAGACAGAAAGGGGGGAGGGGTCAGTAGAGGCAACAGCTGCAGCCTGAGAATATAACATAATCTCATTAGTGCTACCAAATTCTGTCACTTTGGATTACTGAGGTTTCACTCATATAGGCTTTGTACTTAGTGTAAGATTTGCTGTAAAAAGAAACCATTGTACACAATATTCATATGGAAAGCTACAAATGTTTTTTCAGAAGTGAATGTGGCTCTTGAGTGAATGTGGCCCTGTAGTGTTGGTTTCTCTGGCCCCTGTGCAGCTGATATGTGGCCCTGTGGGACTTGTCTGTTACCCCAGTGGGATTGGGTCAGTAGCCCTATAGGACTTATCTGTGGCCCCTGTAGTGTTGGGGCGTGGCCCTGTGTGGCTGATCTGTGGCCCCTGTAGTGTTGGGGTGTGGCCCTTACCCCATGGTCTGAGCAGGTGTGGGAAACCGAGGAGCCTGGGCAGGTGCTGAGGTTGAAGGCGGCCAGCGGGAGGCAGCGGCGGTCCAGGCACATCATGTTGGGCCCGCAGGGTGTGCCGTCCTCCACGTACCCCAGGTCCGACCCATCCTCCAGCAGGGCGTGGCCCCCACTGGGCCAAACCCCAGAGAAAAGAGAGCTTTTCACACACTACGAAACGACATGGTCTCTAACTAACATGCAGGGACACAAGTAAGGGTGCCATAGTGCAGTTGCACTGTTGTGGCTGCACAGATGTTTCTCATATTTGTCTGAGACAGTGGCAACAGTAATGGTGTGTGTTCACTCACCGGCAGTCCAGGTACTTGTTCTGGTGGTATATGGTCAGGCTCGTCACCTCTCCCTGCAGGTCTCCAAATGCGGGTTTGGCTGTCATGTTGGCGCACATTAGCAAGCCACACAAGACATCCCTGAGAGTGAGAGAAAGAGAGAGATAATGAGAGAGGGGGAGGGGTCAAAGATGAAAAGGTGGCCAAAACAAGCATCAAAGTTGAAAGTGTGCGTAAGGTCCAGACTGATTAACTCACTGCTTGTTGCACTGCAGCCAGCCCTGGCCGCTGGAGTCACGGCCGCAGTTTCCCTTCTCAGATCCCTCTGCATTCAGCTTCTCATAGCAGAACCTGTCAGCGGAATCTGAAGAAGCACAAACACCAGGTTCAGAACCTGTCAGCTGAATCTGAAGCAGCACAAGCACTGCTAAACACCAGGTTTAGAGGAGCTGGTACAGCATGCTGTAGTACCTCATATAACCATAAGAGCAAAAGTCAACCAGGGACTTCATTTTGCTGCACATAAACAGTAGTGTCCCCCTCCCAGAATGCATCTGTGAACATAGGTGGGTCTAGTAAAATGCAGTCACTGCTATTGTGCGCTCATATGCACATACTTTTTCTAGTGAAGTGAAGACACCGTCCATCTTATTAATCTCAGAAATGAACTTAATTTGGAGTCATATGGGTGACTTATATTTCCTGATTTTGTTGGTTTTCTCAATTCATTCCTTATCCTCATGCAGAGAAATCCCCTGAATGACACTGGATGCATTTCTGGGTCAGTTCCATCCTGTCTTTATGAGGAGTGAAGCTGACATTGTTGCAGATTTATCCTCACTTTCCCACTCTCTAATTGAATATGCTAAGGTGTAGACTCCAGCACAATGACACATTCGTATCTCCCATAATTATTTGCAAACAATAGGAGAAAAATGAATCCACAGAACAATGGGGGGCACTGGATTGAGCAAAGAACTCACAATGGGGGCTGGTGACAAGTTAATAAATGGGAGCAATTTAAAGCCGCACTATGTAGGATCTTAATATGAAAACATAATTGTTTTACCAGTCCAAACCGGACAATGTGGATACACAAGAAAACAATCAAGCTGTCCCCCACTTACCCCTCCTGCTATGGACACTTTACAATTGCCTACATGAGATTTTGTGTTCAGTTTGACCAGTGGCAGCACATTTCTGTGCATAGGAAGTGATTTTAAATATCAACATCCTGGTTGTTATCAATGATGGATATAATTCAAAGGAAATGAATTGCATTTAGATTTCACAGCATGTTTGTGTCAATCCTTTCATACAATGTAGCCAAAATTTTGGAGTCCGCCTCCCAAGAGTGACTTGTGGGAGTGGAGTGAGTATTACTTCAATGGAATTTTCCCATTGTGTCAAAATGCTGAGGTCCCACTAATTTACTCACTTTGACTCCAAAGGAGGTCCTCCAGTGTAATAAAAATACCTTAATTTCCCACTAGATGGCAGAGCCCCAATAATTGGAGTCATCAAAGAAGTGCTGAAACTTGCTTTTGTCTTGTCTAAGAATCTTTACATTCTGCTTAGAACTAGATTAATACTTGCAGAAGGTATTACACTAAATGAACTGGAACTGGAAGAAAGTGGAAGCAAAATGCTGAGTGAGGGATTCACAGCTCTCACCATGGCCCCAAAGTCCCTTGCACTGTCTGTCTCGCGTCCTGCAGCGGCCGCCATAACACCGTCCCTGGAGAGAGAAACCGGGGTTAAAACAGGAGCATGGTTTCAACGCACCACCCAGGGACTGAAGTTTTTAAGCAGCCATATCAATACAAACCCACATCAGACACAGCATCACTATTTAACACAAACATAAAAATGACCCACAATCATCCCTATTCAACACAAACGCAAATGTTACGAAACCACAGACAATCACAACGTTACACATCCCCCTGAATAGTTACCTGGCTGCTGTCACACTGGTACCCGTCCAGTTTGTGCACATTGTGAGGACACTAAGGTGGAGATAACAGCAGAGCTTTAGGTATAGGGCTAAACTTTTCACAAAGACTACATTTTCCAACATTCCCTCTTGTGCCCCCCCCATACCTGGCTGGAGTCTCCAGTGCAGGTCTCTGGGACGTCACATTCATTTACCGCCTCTCGACACACCACTCCCCTCTGCTCATACTGAGAAACACAACACTGCAAGTCTGCATCAAAAGTAAAACTATACATTATGCTATGAAAGTTACATACCATTCTAGACATATCATTTACTCCACAACCGACAATTTCCGAAACCTAATAATAGAGGCACTGCATTGTTCCCTTAAACTGCTGGATTCCTGCAGAAGTTATTCAGAATTTGGGTCAAAGCATAGCAGTAGTGTCCCACCAGTTATTGTAATCACAAACACTATCAAAGCCTATTTGCCTTACTAGCATTTCACACCTGGCCACACATAACTGAGAAGGTTACTGCATTCACCAGCAGTCCTGAACCAAACACATTTTGCCAGTGATGCAAATCTGAGAATCGGTCAGCGCCGGGTCCTCACCCTGCAGCTGCGACAGCAGAGGCCGTTGCTGCACATGGCATCGTGGGAGAGAGTGCACTTCTTACAGCAGGCCCCTCCGCTCCGTGAACACTCCTGTGGGTGAAGAGAGACACCACCTCACTCTTCTCACGTTCTCATTCTAAACAAATACAGTCATACAGATAGTGAAAAAAAAGAAGCAAAAGAATGTGCAGGCATGCCAAACTCACCAGCTGAGAACCACAGTCACACTCTTCTCCAGTCTCCACAAATCCATTCCCGCACTCAGGGGGGTCCAGAAGCTGTACATGAGAATGGACGAAGAAAGGATGAAAGCGATTGAGGAAGGTAAAATGGATTGAAAGAAGGAGAGGACAAGAAGGGAGCAAGAGTCTGTAACTCAGTTAATACTTGAATAAGGAAAAACAAGGGTATAAGGAAAACCATTAAAGGTGTAGCAGCTAGCCTGATTTTACAATGCAGGCAAAAGGTAAAACTTCACTGACTTTCAACCCCACTGAATCCATCTAGCCAAACCAAAACCAAACTCCAACGACTAATAGAAACCTTAATTCTAACCTTGATCATCATGTTGAGAAAGTTACATCTGATCTAGGGTCCAGGCTAAGGGAGATAAATTCTAAACTCTATGTGGACACTATCCCCACCTTATTGGGTTTGTTGAAGAGACAGCTCCCGCCCCCCCGCTGCAGGAAGCGGACGTATTCATCCACGCTGCAACGAGAGAACTTCCGCGGGATATAGAACCTGCCAGAAACACACAGTTCAAAACAGGGGCTTGTGTGATGCCAGACAGGAAAGCTTGATGAAGAAAGAGCTGAGACAGTATGCTATGAATACATGACTGAGAGTAGAATCCCTCCAGTGAGAGTTTTTGGCAGCTCTGTTTGTCCCCAAGAGGGACCCTTACCCTGTGTCCTCCATGATACATCCCAGCCATGAGTCTGGACACCTGCAGTCTCCTGTGAGACACAGTGAAGACAGGGGTGACCATCAGAAAAACACAAGTAATGTCAAAATCCAAATAAAAACATAAATCATGTTTGCCAGATGAGTGATGTGACAGCTCTAATTACAACCATGTTATATCCCATCCCATTATATTGTGCCATATGGAAAGACCACCCCCATATTGGGTGCTACCTTACACATGAAGCCCTGACTGGGAAATGGTAGTGTCTAACATGGCTGAGATACAGGAGCTCAGACTGGGCAGGGGTAGTGTCTAACATGGCTGTGGTACAGGAGCTCCACAATGGGCAGGGGTAGTGTCTAACATGGCTGAGATACAGGAGCTCCACACTGGGCAGGGGTAGTGTCTAACATGGCTGAGATACAGGAGCTAGGAGCTATATACCACACTAGGCAGTGGTAGCATGCAGCACTGCTGTAACTCTGCAGCGATAGGAGAACATGGAGGAATATATACAGAGGTCTGACCTGCAGCGGTGCGGTCCTTGTTCCACATCATGCCGATGTTTTGGCCAAGACTCTGGCACAGTGTGACTGCCATGGCACCTACATTCCCATACTGAAACACACAGCAAAGGAAACACAGAGGTGCAGTCAACTCCAAAACACTGCCACCATTGCATTGTAACTCTCATTATCTAGGTGGGTGATTCTTAGAGAGGATTTATTGCACATGATGCAATTTGGTAAAATACAATTCACCAAAATGTAATTTACCACTTAAGGGTGCCAATCATTTTGATACCCATTGCAAAAAACATATTTCTGAACAAGTGCATTAGAAATCCTCACAATCCTCACCTCATTGACACCCCCTCCTCGGGTCAGGGAGCAGATCCCTCCCATGTATGCTGTCCCACTGCGGGTGCTACGGAAAATCCGCCCCCTGGATGGGAAGAGAAGCGTTACACCAACCAAACTACAAACACAAGAATGAAATGCACTCACACAGTTGTCCTTTTTGTATAAGCCCTTGCCCTTCTTTCCACATAGCACACGCACCATCAATTGCACACTGCATATGTCGTTGGAGGATAACAAAGTCAGCATATACTCCTTTTGGTGCATCCACAGGTGCCAAACCTGGCAGGTGTGGCTGCTAGACAGTGGTCTTTCCCCAGCAAGGCTAGATCAATTTCTGCCTCCAGAAATAGCCAGTGCAATGGCGAGGCTGGGGCTCAAACACCCAATCACAGGGCTCAAGCCTGCTCTTACCAAATGAGCACACACACACCCCTCTGGCTGAGTGACACAGGGCAGGGGTACCCACGATAAAAGGTGCACCGCGTCGCTGTGTTCCTTGATGCTCTCCTTCCTATACTTCATGAAGTCACGTAAGGTCAGCAGGGGGTCGTCACCCACTGACACCATGTTTGCCGTCGACCACGTTTCCATGGCAACCAGCACAATCCGTGTATTCAGTTGCTCCTTGTAGATCTAGAATCAGACAGCAACAAATACAATACATAACTAAATAACTGGCAAAAAAATGGCACTTTGTATGTTTAAAAAAAAAAAAAAACATGCAAATCTGCAATCACATCTCAGTCAACCGGAGTATGGATCACAGGCACTGACAAGCGAGAGTTCCTGGGGAAACACTGTGACGGTTAAGTATTCAGCTCCAGTCCTAAAAGTTTCAGTGAATTAGACTACATTTCCAAAAAGTAAGATTGCTTTACACGGTCTCTCTTGCTGCTATACAATCAACGTGTGTGACCCATAATCTTTAGGATACCTCCTACGGTATAATTACAGTTTTCACTTTGAAGAAAACATTCATAAAAAAAGAATGAAATAAATGTGGCCAATTGTTTACTGACCGCATCAGCCATGTTGACCACAGCTTTGGCGAAATTCCTGGTCTGGGATGTCGAACTGCGCAGATGCAGGAACTGCAAACAGATGAGACAGCCAATGAGACAGGCAGTGGAGACATGCTAACAGGCAGGTGCTGAAAAAACCAGGCTCCTGCAGCTCAGCCACTCCTCAGTGCGGACCTTCTCTAGTCATTTCACACTGTGGTACGTGGATGCAGCCGAAATTGCCTTAAGGCTGTTAAAGAAGCCATTGTCTTTGCAGTCATCACTTACCAGCTCGTGGTCATTGACCACCATCAGCTCAATGTACTTGGTCTCACTCTGGACTGTGTGCTGGGTCCAGCGCACCTATAGAGGGCAAAAGTGACAACGCTTTTGTCTTGAGCCTGAGGCAAGTTCTGTTACACAGTCAAAACAACAATGCAAATTATGTCTACAGGTGTCTACATGCAATTGTTTTAATAGTGATAATAGTAAAATACATCAAGTCTGAATGTCTGAACTTTTCAAATTGAAGGTGAGAGAAGCAACTTGAATTTGAGTGATCTTCAACTGGCTTTCCTTTTATAACAGGTATGACCAATCAAAGTAAAGTTCTTATGCTCTGATTTGGGAGAGGAATACATTTTCTTGAATGATATGCAAGAATATCTTTCCCTTCTTAGAAAATCTCTGCATTATTTTTAACTAGGTCCTACCATAACATGGTTGATGGTGAACAGTTTGTAACACTTAAAATTCAGGATTTAAATTCTCTGTGTTATACTTCAAATTGAACACATATTTCAATTCAGATGTGACTTACAGTAAAAATACTGCATATAATATAGATGGAAGTTTATTTTTATGTTGAACCAGACGAGCACACTGCTGGTGATTAATAAACAAATTGTCCTGGATATTAACCAGCAACTTAAACATTTCTAGGTCAATCCAGCAATCATTTACTCTATATACAAAGACCATGTAAGTGTTGCATAAATATACAGTGCCAAACCATAGGCTATGGAGCACCCCTGGCAAGTGAAGTGTCATTGTAATGACTGATGACTGAGAACCATAATCTTATTTACGCTCCCCCATACCAATTCATTAACAGTTACATGAATCGATCAGTCACATGATAAGAAATGCTGTACTGGTGGAGAGCTGAATAAGTGTGAGAGACGTCCAGTGACTTTGATGGGACAAAGTGGACCCTACCTGTCTCTTAGAGCGTCTGAGCTCCTCCGTGACTGTGGGCTGCTCAGAGAAGACATCGTTGCTGTCCGCATCGCTGTCGCTGTACGCATCGCTGTCGCTGTCACTGCTGTTCTGTCTGCAGCCTGCGAGAGGGTCACACAGGGGCATGGTGGAGGAGAGGCGAGAGGAAGTGACACACACTGAATCATTTACAACGGCACGCTCATTTATTTCATTAAGAGGAGGGAATGAGAGACAGAGAGAGACAGAGAGAGAGAGATGGAGTCACAGTCACTGTGGAAGAAGGGAAGGGCAAGGACAAAGTGAATGAGGGTGAGGGTAAGGATGGAGAGTGGAGGGAGGAGTCTGTGCAAGGAAAGCTGGAGTGGAAAGGGACAGGAAGAAGAACAGAAGAGACAGGAAATGTGTTGGAATGGAAAAGGACAGGAGAGATGGGAGAAGTCTGAATGTCCCACCTGGACAGGAAGTGGTTAGGTCCAGAGCAGGCATCCTGTACACCAAATGGGCGTTCTCAGTCTGTGTAGAAGAACATGCAGGACTACAGTCAGGCAAAAGCCAGGGACAAGCTCTTTGTCTACATAATGCAATCTCCTTCTTCACCTTTGCAGTTTCACACTGTATATCAGCCACAAGGTGTCAAAAATCATGACCGTAGTCAAAGCATACAGTCCTATATAATCAACTATGAGACTTCACTATCATTACCCAGAGCATTTTTGCATAATATTAAGCTGGACACAAGCAATAATGCCACACTTTAAAATTAAAATACACAAATTCTTTTTAGAAAAAAAAGTACTAAATTGTTGTAATCTAACATGGCATGACAAATAACGTTCTAATATTATCGATGTAAAGCACCAGAAGTAATGAGTGGAGCAGCATAACAGCCCACTTACTGAGGGCATACCGAGTAATCACACAAAAGAATTTACAGAGCGGTTTAGAGCGATTGTCAGGATAAGAGAGCTGTTGGCCAAACGGCAGAGGTCAGAAACAATTGTTTCTGTGCGGTTCTGTTTCATTTGAAGCTCTCCACTGCCTCCAGAGCTATTCATCAGAGCTAAACGCTAAGAAATGCCTGACAGAGGAGGCAGACGTGAGCCCAGCAGAGGTCTAGCCACACCATTACTGGCTTTGACCAGAGGTCTGCATTGGTGAGGCAACAATTAGCTTTTTGCTGTGGAATGGTTGGGGGTAAGCCAGTTATAAGATGCCCATAAGCCGATATCTAGCAGCCATTACAGTCGCCACCAACATACATACTGGTCAGTTTCATACAACCCAGACAATGCTCTGTATGTAGCATGATGCCCTGATAACTGAAATTTAGTGACTACATTTACATTGTAATAATTGTGTAGCAACCTAAACTACTTGACTGGTTAATGACTCCATTCTTTCTCCTTTCTGTTGTTGTCAGCCTGGCTTTCACACATTCAGAACCATCATGGCTGCTTGAACTGACCTGCTCACTCCCATCCACAGCTGGCTCAATCCCGTAGGAGAACTTCCCATCTGAGAACATGCCGCTGCAGAGAGAGGGAGGGGGAGAGAGACAGATTGCAGGATGAAGGAAGAAGAAACAAATTTATCTCCTGAATGGTGAATAAGATGTGGCGTAACAGGTCTCAGACACAGCCTAGGTGCTGCCATTGTGTAGATGCAGTGCAAGAGGGTAGGGAGGTGCTCACCGTAGGCCATGACAGGTGGAGAGGGCAGCCCAGGACCCTGGCACGCCACGCAGCACCCCCTGGTAATAGCAGTGTTCCCCTCCCTGAAGATACACACACACACACACACACACACACATGCACTTCTTTTCAGCCCTGCTTTACTGAACACCAAGATACCCCACACTGTCTTGGCCAGAGACCTTACCCCCAAACACACAGTTTAGTTAAACAACCTTATTCACAAAAAAAAAACAAACCCAACACACACAAGACCCCATTCTAAATAACATTCACATGCCAGCACTACTGTTAAACTAGCATTGATTTCAGACACTCAATTTCCGATACAAGATCTGAGAAAAATTATTTGATTTTAGCCACAGGCTGTGCAGAAGCAAAAAAAAAAGTGTTTTATATACAAGCGATGGTGGATATTTTCTTTGCTATGAGGATATTTCGTGTGCTGTTTTTGGTTAGCTTGTAAACTGTGTCCCTCCCTTCAAACAGCTGTGCTGGTTTTCTCTAACAGAAGCATTCTCTACCTTACTCAAAGTCCATAAATTACACCCAAGAATGCAAATGTGTAACTGTAGCCTGATCCAGCTGCGTAAACAGAGGGGAGTCATCGTTCAGAGTCACTGTCTATCCAGCTGCTGCGCTCCGTCTCCTCCTTCTGCGTACCTGCATGATTAAAAGCCTAGCAGCCCTAAGCGCAGAGCGGTGATTTTTCCACAACAGCCGCATGCAAACGTATTAGTGCCATCACTAGTACTTCTGAGGATAAGTTCGGTTGGCCCAGAAAAGTCAACCTGCATCTACATTTATCACAGAAGAAGCACCTAAGACTTGTCAGGTTCTGAATAGTAGCTTCCAATAGGATTCCAGCCGACAAAGGCTTGTGATTAGTAAGAGGCAGTGACTTATTATACGTTTATTAGCAAAGATTATCCCCAAAGCTGGAGGGGGCTATGC
The DNA here is from genome assembly GCA_022829145.1 of Albula goreensis. NCBI lineage: Eukaryota > Metazoa > Chordata > Actinopteri > Albuliformes > Albulidae > Albula > Albula goreensis. The sequence goes on from CM040758.1 coordinate 6,482,519, forward strand.
CATAACTGACAAAATTGTTTGTCAAACACTCAAAGAAGTCTACCATTAAACTGAATGGCTAATACATAACACAATATGGTACAATTGCTGTTGTCTCTGAATGTAGAATTAGATCTATTAACTGGAGATATGGGGTCTGTAGACAAGTTTGGCCATGTTCAATGAATACAAGCCCATCCGGATAAAGGATTAAGTATGCTATGTCACCCTTGCAAAAGGAGAAAGGGATACATTATAATTATATAGGTGATACCTGATGACTCAAATATTAATATTTACAATTAAGGGATGGTTATAGAATATGGACATGCTCTGAAATTTTCTTTTCAGTGGTTTTCAGCTCAAACCGAGGACGCTGGAATGTAAGACGAAAAGAAAACAAATTAAATTGAATTTAAAAATGAATTTTTATTGTACAGTATGCACTCTTTTAGTTCACGGTTATTTAATCAGAAATCAACCAATGCCCCCACCTGACCCACTCTTATTTTCCAGATTTTCTGTATACCGGTACTACAACGTATATGATAAAATGGAAAATATGTCGATCTTATCAGTTTATTTTGACTTATCTTTTGTGTAGTGTCCCCTGGTGTAGGATGAATCGTGTCAGGTGCTATCTTTTAGAGAGTATAATGATTTTTCAATTCAGATTCTTGTCTTTTTCATTTCAGATACTTTAGATACATTTCAGATCTCAGCAAACTAATCCCTCTTATTTACAAATATGAACCTCCAAATAGCACAATTTATCGTTATTCATCATCAGTAGTCATTCATTTGGCAGTCGTGTTAATGAAGAAGAAATCATAGCCGCATATACACGTTGGTGTCAAAACTATATATCTTTGGACAGACCACCTGTCCTTCTTGGAAAGGAGACCCCAAACATTTTCCCAGATTCCTGACAAATAGGCACATGTTTCACTGGCTCGTTGAAGCAGAAAGGGCCTTGGCTGGATGTAGAGGCACATATTAAAAATTGGGCCAAAGAAAATTTAGGCAAGAGGAAGCCCTTTCATTCAAAATGCTTTTCATATGCGTAGAATCTTTCCCACCTGCCAAAATTGCAAATTTCCTGGTTCCTTCCAAAAAAGAAGCCCTTTCACTTTTGCATTTCATACATACGGAACCTTCCCCACCTGCCAATAATCACCCCCAAACACAAAAACCGGATTTGCCGTGATTCCAGATGTAAATTGTCAGATAGGAAAAACTGCACAAATTTGTTCACAGTGTCAAAATATGTTAACTTAGGATGCATTGATTTAGTATATCTCAATTTTGTGATTTTTATCAGCAATGCAGTGCAAACATGTATACTTTTGACACTGATAACTTTGGCTACTCATATTGAAAAAGATACATTTTTTGGTTTATTTATTTACATCATGTAAAAGTATGTCAACCATTGTTTCAGTGCTGAAACATTGAACATGTTTCGCTGAAAATTCTATGGCTTGATGTCTATCAGGGTTAAAAAATGGGTGTAAATTTCATTGAAAATAAAAGGGCAAAAGGGAACATATCCCCATGAGTTCAAATGGAAACATTTGGTTAATTTCTGATGGAAGGACCCCTAACCTTGTAACACCCATTCACAAAAATAATTTTGATATTGTATATTCATATAAAACATTGAGCAAATACAGCACAGCATATGGTATATGAGGTGTCTTACCTGACTTTATGCAATCATATGCACGCACACATACATACACACACATATAAAGACACTCTCACACACACACAGAGTAACAGGTTGAATGTAAAGTGCTACTGAAGGTGAAGCTTTAAGCCTACTCAACGTTACGGTCTTCACTAGTTCTCCTGCAGTTCTGTTATGAGAAATTCAGGGTAAAATGACACACCTTGGAGATAAGGGCAAAATCACAGTGCGTGCATCTGTGAGAGTCGCTGTCTGCCTGGCTAAGTTTGCGTGGGCTCCCTAGAGACTGCAGATGTTACATAATGTCTCTGCATTCCAAGCTCAGACCCGCTCTCTGTACAACAGGAAGGGCTCAGGGACCATCTGCATAAACACAACCCAGCTGTCCTGTGCATCAGGGAACGTCTACAAATGCACACACTTTTACTAAGGAAAACAACAGAGGAATATTATACAATATATTATCATATTATTAAAGGAACAGAGCTCTGGATCTTGTTTTTTTTTAAATATGGGCCATGTTCATAATATGTGCCATAACCATAGCCCTACATTTTGAACATGCATCTTACCATATTCTAAAAGCTAAATTTCAAAGAATTTCCAACACAAAACATAAATCATACCTAATGATATTGCTCATTTATCTGTAATTTTGAGCCTTAACATCAACTCCCCTGGGTTCTCTGCAGTCCCTCAGTGTTATCTGCCCAAAACTATTACATACCACCAAGAAAAGTCCTGAATAAATAACAAAGATCAGCATCAGCTATTCATTCTCCTGCAATGAGAAACTGGGTCGTAACACTGCAATAAGAGAGCACTGGGTCCTTACTGCACAATGACAAAACATTGCGTCTAACATTGCAATGAGAGAGCACTGAGTCTAACCCTGCTGTGAGAGAGCACTGAGTATAACCCTGCAACGAGAGAGCACTGAGTATAACCCTCCTGTGAGAGAGCACTGAGGTTAACCCTGCAGTGAGAGAGCACTGAGTCTAACCCTGCAATGAGAGAGCACTGAGCCTAACCCTGCAGTGAGAGAGCACTGAATCTAACTCTGCAGTGAGAGAGCACTGAATCTAATCCTGCAGTGAGAGAGCACTGAGTCTAATCCTGCACTGAGAGAGCACTGAGCCTAACCCTGCAATGAGAGAGCACTGAGTATAACCCTGCAATGAGAGAGCACTGAGGTTAACCCTGCGGTGTGAGAGCACTGAGTATAACCCTGCAGTGACAGAGCACTGAGTTTAACCCTGCAATGAGAGAGCACTGAGTATAACCCTGCAGTGAGAGAGCACTGAGTCTAACCCTGCAGTGAGAGAGCACTGCGGTTAACCCTGCAGTGAGAGAGCACTGAGTATAACCCTGCAGTGAGAGAGCACTGAGTGTAACCCTGCAATGAGAGAGCACTGAGTATAACCCTGCAATGACAGAGCACTGAGTATAACCCTGCAATGACAGAGCACTGAGTCTAATCCTGTAATGCGAGAGCACTGAGTTTAACACTGCAATGCTGCAGAGGGCAGCAGCACAACTAACGGAACTGAAAGCATCTCCACATGCCTCAGGTGAAACGTGTCTGGGGGTGTGCCTGAAAAATGTGCGTAATCGCATCCTGTAACTCTCTTCTGATTTCCATAACTTGGGCATAGCCCAAAGGGAAGAATACCAGGGATACCATGGTCATTCTCTCTGTATCTCTCTCCTTATTCTATCCTACACAGTGCTCTTCTCTCTTTCATTACTCCACCTTCTGTCTCTCTATGCTCCATCTCTTCAACTTTCACTCTCTGCTCCGTCTCCTCTGTCTCTCTCTCTCATTACTCTCACCTCTCCTTTTTGGCTTTTGTTCTCTTTCTCTGCCTTTATTTTCCTCTTTCCTCTGTGAATACTCTGTGAATAGCTGTACTTTAACACTAACACCACGGTTCCCTAAGACACGGCCTGTGAGACATCACCACAGTTGCCTCGGACACGAGATATGACCTGTGAGATTTCAGGTAGACGACGACACTAAACTGTTGAAAATGTATAACGAAACAAGAAGAGTAATGATGTAGCACAAATTATATACATAAAAAAGTGAATCCATGGGATTCTGACAGGAAATCTGCATCTTGCTACAGCTCCTCTCCTCCAGAGATTTCACCCATGGTAACCACAGAAGTGAACTGTCTGCAAATATCCAATTGCTCCTCTTTTATCTTTCCTCTCCTGCCTTTGAAATTTGGGCTCTTTATTCTTTTTTTTTCTCCTCTTCTCTTTCTCTCTGCTCTACTGAGTGACAGGACTGGGCCAATATGGGCTGCTGGTTGCCACGGAAACCGGCTCCTGATTGGTTAGTCGGGCTTGTGAGGGATAGGGAGAGTGGGCAGTGTTTGACTGAAGCAGGGTGTTTCTGAGCAATGAGCACCAAGCTGCTGATGAATCTTGGCATTCCTTAGAAACCCTGAGCAAAGAAGAAGGAGAAATGTATGCTGGGATGTTATTTGCTTATGTGATGTGTGATTTTTTTTATTGTTAATACCAAGTTTATGACACCAGTATTAATGTAATATTAAGGTCCTAGCATTAACAGATATTATGTTATGTTCTTCTGAACCCGGGAGAAGAGGAGAGCCTGTTTATAGGCAGAGAAGTTTTGCCATTGATGGATAGTGATTACTCCTTTGCTGATAGACATAAAGCCATCAAATTTCAGCACTGAAATAATGCTTCACATAGTTTTATACAATGTAAATAAATAAACTAAATATGCAACCATCTTTCCAGGATATGAAGCATATGAAGTCAAAAGTATTAACAGCATATGTTTGAACTACTGTCATGTCTAATAAAAATGACAAGATTTAATTATGATGACCAAACTGAGATGTATTAAATCTATGAAACCTAACTTAATCTACATGAACACTGTGAACAGTTTTGTGCAGTTTTGTTTCTGAAAATTTACCACTGAAATCAGGGAAAATGGGATTTTGTGTTGTGGCTGAGGGCGTGTATTGGCACGTGAAAAATAGATATGTATGCCATAAATATCTTTTCAATGTTCATGCCCAAATAGGATCCCCTGCTTTATCCAAGGATAAAGTGTGCAAATGACAAAACATTTGCACAAATCTCAGAGTCCCTCAACAAAAACTCAGCCAAGTCCACATCGCATGAGTTTACAGCATGTTTCAGGACAGTCTGCGTCAATGGATTAAATCAGATAATAACATTCAATGTTTTCTACATCTGATCCAGAATTTTAGGCCTATATTGGCCTCACACTGATGGTCTGATCTGATAGATAAATGATAAATAATAAACAATAAATTGGACATATATATTTATATAAATGTATATATTTAAGATTAATAAAAATATAATACATAATATTTTATATTGTATTTATATATATACACAAATAACTTATATTTATATATATATTTATATACATATTTGTATTATTATTATTTATTTTTTTATTTATAAACTTGCCTCTCACTCCCTCTCTCAAACACATGTACACAGGCATTCAAGCACACCTACAGACACACATAAACACACAACAAGACAAAGGACGATACACACAAAGCCTGTAGCAGGCCATTTCAGACTGAGGCTCGCCCATGTTCAGCTCCACCCACCCGGTCTCCAGTCTTACCGCAGTCTGCGACGGCTTCCCATCGCTGTCAAAGTGCCGCTCCACGTAGTCCGAGGACAGGAGATTACTGCAAACAGAGCGCAAACGCAACAATTTAACCTTCCATCGAAAATGCCATGCCACACACAAGGAAATCAGACCAGCCCAGCCAATCAGATACTACCACATACAAACCTCACTAGGTAGACTTTTTTCCCATGAAGCAAGGATCTCTCACCTCATAGTTTTACCCTCACAGCCTAACAGGGAACATTTCAAGCACAATATGGATACATTTGACCAATACCAGGACACCTTGGGGTAGAATGTACTTGCATGAATAATTAACCAAAGTACTAACATTCCAAGCTATATAGCCATTGCCATTGTGATTGTACTTGTTGTTGTTCACCAGAGCAATGCTGTATTAGCTCCCTGCCCCCATCTCTGTGCCTATGGAATTCTGGGATGCTGAATTCAGCTTGGTGAAGTGCTATGGCTTTAACTGTCATACATAATGCAGGAAAGGCACTCTCCTGTCTCTCCTGGGCTGAGGAAAGGAGAGGATGGGTCCCGTAAGTACTGCTATGTAAATTCTAGCTGGGGGGAGTAAGAGTAAGAGTGTGGGAGTACCCATTTGTGCGCCTGTGTATGTGTATGTGTGTGTGTGCGTGTGTATCTGTGTGTGTGAGCATGTTCACGCATGACAGTCCCCACAAGCAACCATGGGTAAAGTGTATAGAGGGAAGAATTTTGCACAGATTTGTGTGTGTGTGTTTGTGCATGTATATTTGTTTTTGTTTTTTTGTTTTGTGTGTGTGTGAATTTGTATTTGTGTGTCTGTGTGTATGAATGTGTATTTGTGTGTGCTTACACATGTGTGTATTCTTGTGTTTGCATTTGTGGATGTTTGCATACATATTTGTTTGTATGCACGCATGTGTATGTGTTTATGTGTACATGTGAAATGAATATGTGGGTATTTGCATATGTACTTGTGGGTGCATGTATATGTATGTGTGAGTGCCTGTGTGGTTGTGGGTGAGTGCATGTGTGTCAGTATGACACATACTAATATTCACAATCTGTTTGTGTGTGAAAACTACAAAGTTTCTAAATTAAAGGGTGCATACAATAAAAAAAACACACAGAACACAACAGAACAAGATTCCTTCTACAATGAGGAATTCCTACATAACACTTAAAGCATGTTAATCAGAGAGAGAGCAAAGGTTAGACAGGAACTCTAGAGGGAGCTGAACTCACTGGTTTAACTCCAGATCCAGGATGAAAGTCTTCCCAAACGCCTCCAGCTGAAAAGTGCTCTGGGCCAGGTGCACAGGCTAGGAGAGACAGAGCAGGAGATTCATTCAGTGAGCATAGTGTCTACACTCATATAAACGCTCAATGTTCGAACGCACACCGTGTGATTCACTTTCTTCACGGCCCATTTCAGCCCCTTTTCCAAAACCCGCGGCCCAGTCCCTCTTTGATTTAAGTCCCAGCATTGATTTGCTTATTGACTCACTGTTTATCTTCATCCAGCACAGCACAGAGAATTACAGCGCATCCTTTGAAAAAACACTACCATTAGCAGATAAAACACCTCGTATAATAGTCCCTGGTAGGGTTTTCTCTCTGTACAGAATGATGTAGACTGCAGTGCAGACAGAGGTGGATTCAATACGTAACCTCGGTAGATCCCCACAGACAAACAGAGCAACACCCGATCTGAAGAGACGGGACCTTCTCCAAACTGTTATATGAAGTGACAGACAACTCAGTATGTCAATTTCAAATGATATGTCCCAATTCATGATGTTAACCTGCAGTTTGGCACGGCATTCAAAGAATGCAGAAAGCGTACATATCTTTTCATGTAGACCGCACCCTAATGTTTAGAACATAATAAAGTCCTTGTATGGCACCTCTGCAGTGGAACACAGAAGCTTTTGCTGAACAACAAAAATAAAAAGCATATTGATTTCATAACCTTTAGCGTGTGCACCTCCTTTGCTAATTGACAAGAATGTAAAAGTGTACAGTTTAGCATATGAAATAGTCGTAGTTGCAATAGTCATGCACCGTGATTAACAATCGTTTTGCCATCGTATCACAACTCTATTAGTGCTGTGCTGACCTAAAATGTACTCTGTTCAAGTAGGATTAACACAGATCCATTGGGGTGTTACTGATTCGTTTGTAATAGACAACACTGTACTGAAGTTCTCCCTGGGTCAAGATTGACACTCTGGATAGAGATGTATAGTAGAAGAAAAACTGAAGGAAAAGTTACACTGCTTATGATGTTATCCGTACCAGGGCTGTCTTCCTGACTTTGATATATACAGCCACTTAAAGAGAAGCCCTTGCATTTATGGGTTTGAATAGATTTATCACAAGTGACATAACTGAATCTTGGCAAGAAACTGAGCCAACCTTCGATTTAGTAGTCTGTATTTCATACCCTGTCTTGCCAAATGTTGGCACATGGTGCAACTGGAAAGTCTCTAAATCGCAAATTCATTTATTACCAAATTCAACACAGCATTTTAAGATGTGAGAGGAGGAATAATTTAGAATATGGTATATTTCTCTGATCTGATAGCTGAAAATTGACATAACCAAGAGTTTTATTTCAAGCAACAGATCACAAAATTAATCATTCTCCAAGGTGTGCTTTTGAATCTTGTTTTGAGCAGGATGAGGAGGTAGGCAAAGGTTTTTTTGCGGAAAGATATTACATGTAACAGCCATGATCATTCAACCTCTACATACTCCCATTGTGTCACATACAGAAAATGTGTGAATTACTCAAGCCCATTTTGCAGATGATCTCAAGGAGACTGTGCCTCTGTGTCATTCCTACGAAAAGATGCTTTCGTCGCAGTTTTTTCTTACTCATCCATATTATATATAGATTGCTTATGACATGGTTTGTTCCTGCCGATTTGAAATGTGCAGTAGTTCAGCCACTCCTTGAGAAACCAAATATAGACAATTCAATTCTTAATAACTACAGCCCAATTTGCTGTTTTCTTTCCACGATCTTGGAAAAACTGGTCATCATGTAACTCTTAGCTGCAGTGAAAAGCAACACATAATATTTTTCAAATTTCCAATATGTCCTTTGTCCACATCATAGTGTAACGAGAGCCTTCTAAAGATGATTCATAATCTACAGCTAAATGCAGGTTCTACTGAAAGCTCTGTCCTCTCTGTTGGGGTGAGGACAAAGGCCAAAAAAGCAATTCACATATAAAAAACTCAAAATGTAAATGTAGCCATATTTCAACAGTGTAAATCAGCTCTCATCTCAGACAAAGAAAGACATAGCCAGAGCAAGACCACTGTACGTTCTGTCTAATCCAGATAAACTAGTTAATGCATTTGTCTCAGAAAGACCAGACTACTATAATGTGTGGTTCATAGGTCTCCCAAAAAAGTCTGTTGGTCATTTACAACATATCCAGAATGCAGATGAATGTGTATTGACCCAAAATAAGAAAAGTGCTTGTTTCACCCCTGTGCCTGAAACTCTGCACTGAATCCCTGTGCATTTTATGTTTTCTTTTAGGGGTATTTTGTTGGTTTTCAAAGCTTTAACACCTCATTATATGGTTGGCCAGTAAACCTCTAATCAGCCAAAAAGAGTTAGACTATTGTTATTATGCACTAAAGTCATACAACTTTTTAGCACCAAAATTCCTTAAAGAACTTCTTCCATTAGAAGTCTTAAATCTAATCTTAAGAATTACTTCTTAAATTTGTCTGTCACTTAACACCTTTTATAGACTTTAAACATATAGTGCTATATCTTAATGACCCTATCACAAGGTCTATGGGGCATAGCGCAAATGCATTTAGGTTGTGCCTAAATCCATTTCCGCTAGTTACATGACAGCAAAATGGAGCTTTAGACGCAAGTATCTAATGGGTTGGATTTCATGGTTTAATTAGATATAGGTTTTTCCTGTGCATTACATGCAATAAACGAATCAGAGTGTCATCTCCCATTCCCGTTAAAAGCCACCTACATTTGCACCTTGGCAGATCGCTAGTTCCACTGCAGTGTCTGTGAGTCTCCATGCAGGATTTTGTTTGACAGAAAGAACTAGAGCGTATGGGAGCGGTACCACTGAAGATGTTCTTGGCTATGGATCTCCCGGGTACATGCAGACATTAAAGCTGCTCGACATTGTGTTCATTCGAATGTATTTTATTAATGTTTTTAAATTGCCATTTTTAAAGTGCCATTTAGCTAGCAACCTGGTGTAATGTTCCACCGGGCACCCAATGTGGCCAACTACCAGGAAATGGTCCTCAAGAATGGCCGGACACTTCAGCGCCAATAGCATTAGTCATTAGTCAAAATCAGAGAGGAAGTTTTTCCCAGCTTGCGAAAAAGACCAAAGATTTTGTCTGACATGATAGAGGGGCGGGGCATATGTTTGTCTCTACCTGTGCCAACTTCCCCAAACAAAGCAAGACGGAATAAACAACATTTTTTCCAGATCAATAAGGTTGTTAGAGAACTGCATTTTCAGGTTTAGCGAATAGATTACATCAACACTAATGGTCCCCATAACACAAGGTGAATTTTCATGTAAAAAAATAGGTGTATCAATGAGTCAGACTTCTAACTCAACAGGCATTTAGATGGCTAGCCATAACTAACTCAACCAACCACATGCTCTTAGTCTTTCTGCACCAGCTAAACAGTTTTGTACATTCAAAATGCTTTTGTAAATGGACCCCAATGAATAACCCACTGATGCTGATGACAATACATAGATGCGCAATTTCAGGAGCCTGAATAAGTTCTGACACAAGGCTTAATAACAAGACTTGAATTTGTATTTTTTTTTTTATTTGTGGCAAGAGACTCTCAGTTTCTCTTGTAATGTGTGGCAGATGTCAGCCTCTGACTGCCATGACAACTGTGCACGCAGCGAGAGGAAACAGTATCCATGAAATCACAGCACGGTAGCTCCAGCACAGACTGGCTGAGGGTGTGATGCGTTTACAATGCTTTTTAACATGTTATCTTCACATACTGAACCGATCCCAGGGCTTTATACACATTACCTGCACATAGCACACACACTGAAATGTTCATTTAACACTAACAGTGTACATAATGAATCCAGTTGCACCCATAGGTACACTGTCAGTGTTAAATTAACACCATACATTTTACTGTGTGCAAAGCCTGAATTATTCAAATTCCTCCAGCAGATGATTTTAGTTTAGATTTTAGAGTTTAGTAATTGGTGTTAAGGTATGACTGTACCATATGAGTGGCTCATTCATATTGACTTCAGTAATTACAGTATTATTATATAACTGTATCATATGAAGGCTTCAACACATACATATAGTTCAGTAATTACATTATTATTGTGCACCAATACTGTACGTAGGCCTCACACATATACAGTTTGGTATTTTTCAGCGTTATGGTATGACTGTGTTGTATATAGGCTTCACACATGCAGACTTTAGTGACTATGATGTTATGGTATGACTGTACTGTATGTAGGCCTAACACATATACAGTTTGGTATTTTTCAGCGTTATGGTATGACTGTGTTGTAATGTTATGGACTTTATGACTATGATGTTATTATGACTGACTGTATGCATATACAGTTTGGTATTTTTCAGCGTTATGGTATGACTGTGTTGTATATAGGCTTCACACATGCAGACTTTAGTGACTATGATGTTATGGTATGACTGTACTGTATGTAGGCCTAACACATATAGAGTGTGGTATTTACAATGTTATGGAATGACGATATTATATGAGAGCATCTAACATTCTCCAACAGTTATTCCAGTCCTCCCTATCACTGCTTCTGGCTTTTGTTGCAACCCCCTATTCCTTTCTGCTTGCCAGTGATGAAGAGTCCTGGATCCCGCAGCACATTTGCACGAGCCAGCGTAAATGATTGATGGGTAAATTCTTCAACTAGCCGCTGAATTATGAAGGAGGTAAGAGTCCAGTCACGTGACAGAAAAAAAAGGGTGTGATTTTTGAATATTTCATTGAATTTCGATGATGAAACGAAAAGGCGGCTACAGAGCTCCTTACTCCATTCCTTCCCCTCATTACGCTTTCTTATAGTGCATTGACCGTACAGTCAGGTAATTAAAAATACCCACCTACTGTTTATAAATTCTTAACTTAAAATATAATTCGCAAGGGTCCAAAGAGTACAAAGAATGCTAGCTACTAAACACCCACGACGGGAGCAGGGCTTTACTAGACAACAGCCTTCCCTTGAGTCCTTTAGTTACCAAACAAAACGCAACACTTCATCACCACTTGATATGCTACGATAGAGCTGATACAGGGCAGCAGGTGCCATTCTCTGAAAACTGTAAGATGTATTTTACAGTTATCTGGTTTTATGTTTCAAGTTAATATGCATTTGAAAATTAATTTCTGATACAGTGGCCCTGAAAAGGTTGATTCGTAAGTGTGTTAAATGTTTCACACTAAACAGCCTTTAAACTCAACATTGTGCATAGCACGCAGCAAACCACAGACAGGTTTTTAAAAGGCCTGCAGGTGTAGTCCTCTTCCGTTTTGCCCTCCTCAGCTATATGCAGTGCACAATGCAGTCTGGTAAAGTGTATCATATGGCCCCACGGTCTGACGTAGCCTTCATGTCTCCTGGCAAGCCACTCTCAACTGCACTCAACTAATTGCCTCTTTCCACACAGCCCCAAGATACTGCGATATTTCAGACAGCACCCAAAATTTGACGCTGTTAAATTTCACCAAGATATTAAAATACCACAGAAATTAAATCTCACACAACACACTGGTAACTGATAATACATATATATATTTCAAGTTATATATGTATATTTTGTCTAGGAAAACTTCCTGTGGACATTTTTGAAACTGGCCAATAATGACGAATTTACCCATGACTAAAATGTAAGTACATGTTTAAAAACATTTGCCAAACTAATGGACACAGTTCTGGTGCGTGTAGGATGAGCTCAGCTCTCAGTGTGTGTGTGTGTGTGTGTGTGTGTGAGAGAGAGAGAGAGAGAGAGAGATGCAATGAGTAAGGGGTTCGCACAGACAGTTTGGAGGGAGATGACCAGCTGAGGGGTAGGAGCTGTTGCATCTCCATACAGTGGCAGAGAACAAACGTACTGAGGGAAGGCTATGGAGTGAGGCCTGCGAGCTCCACACACAGTGCTACTTGAGCTGAACAGGACAACATTAACTGACTATCTGCTTTTAGCCTCAGTTACTAGGTGCAGAAAGGAGCATACTAGCCACCCACAGCCCTAATCTTGGCTGTCTAAATTGATAACCATGTTCATAAAATCAGAACTGAAACAGAACGTTCTATAAATTGTGCACCATATCACTTCATGTTATTGCAACCTAGTTGTTTTGCTAAATGTGCTGTTTTTTTGCCACTCACCGGTTGGTTCTTGGTGGTGTGGTTCTTTACCCTGGTGTCCAGGTGTCCGTGGATAATCTCCCCCTCCGAGTCCATCTGCCACAGAAGCCGCTTGGGCTTGGTGACTTCCTCATCGGCCGCGCCGCGTTCCCCTCGGTCCTCCAGAGCATCCCAGTCCCACACACCCGCATCCCGCATCCCGGAGCGCTTCCAGCCTGCAACACGAAATAACAGGCCAATTAATCAGGTTTTATTAACGTGTTTGTCGCTATTACTGTGGCTAACCAACACCACGTCAAATGAAACCGACAGCGATTTTGGCATTCATTTTATTTTTTCTTTATACGAGCGACCTCTAAAAGAGCGAACTGCAGCATTAAGGCACCGGGTATTACGCTCGACAGACGCGCTGCGGGGAAACATTCTGTTGATGCAGCAAATCTACCGCATCGGTTCTGCTGACGGGAGAGAGCTAAAACACGACAGGAAAGACTTGGCACAGAGGCAACGCCGCAACCGTGAATTACCCACACAACACTATTGTAGTAGAAAAAGTGATTATAGGTGCAAAACGAAAAATACGTCTACGGAGGGGACAAAGTATCAAATGAAAGCAATGCGGTTTCACCCTTTCTCCCGCCCTTACCTGTCACGGCAAACCTTGCGCTCACTGCAGCAAACAGTAGGCACCGAGTCGCCAGCATTATGTTCACATAGTCTCCTGGATTTGCATGAAGTGGAATAAAGGTGCAAAATAAAAAGCACGGATGAACGGCAGCTTGTGTGCAAAGCAGCAATTAAACCCTAAATAGTCCTCAGTCTAAACCCGATAACGCTTTAGTCTTACGGATAACCACTGATGCGCCTCGTTGTAACTGGAAAAGGTGAATACATCGATAAATGAAAACAAATCAACATATAGGCTACAGAAAAATGAACTGGGGGCAGGATTGTGTACACGTTTTCTTTGGAGTTGTGCGTGTATGCTGTCCGTCTTCACTGCCCCTCCAGTGATGGAAACAGAGGATAGAAAAAGAAGAGAACAGTCTGCGGTGAGAAGAACACGTGGGACCGCATACGCCCTCCCTTTTCCATCTCTGTGGTAGCCGTCGACAGTCCTCCCCGCAAGAGGCAACGCGTGGTAATTTTGTACTTACCGCTACCCCCTTAGTTACATCGAATCCCATCGGTCTGATACAGTTGGTAGGCCCATGGAACATCTTGGTCTTGGGCAAAAAGAGACCTCAACATGGGGTACTCTTGTAAAGGTGATCAAGAGTGTAGACCATCAATGAAAGAAAAGTTATTTATTTACTGAAAAAGACAGGTGCAGCTATTGATTATAAGGTTGTTTCTTCTATGCAGCCTAAAAAGTGAGCTGATACAAGTCTCAAAATTTTAAAGTGTAACAATGTTTGCACATAAGCTAAAAGTATAACATCGCAGTGGTCATCATGTTATATCACTATGAGATCATTGGTTTTTCATAAATGACACTCTTACGTAGTGCATGAATCACTACCAAGGGAAATGATAAGTACTTATTGTCAGCTATTTGATACTATATTGCTCCAAGTTAACTTAATTTTGAGAAATTGATGGTTTTCTTTGGTTGGCCCAGTCAGAGCTGGAAAATCAAAGTAATTTCCTGCAAAGCACTGTCATATTCTTTACTCCAGTCCTGATGGCCAGACAATATCTCCTGGTGTTTGATAAAGATAATGATAATGATAGCTCTAACCAAACAATAATGGTGACTTAATACATTTGGACAACAATTAATATGTTTCTGCAGTTTAATCTAATAGTTTAGCCTAAAATATTTACAGAGTGCCACCTCTAACAAGTATGTCCCCCTTGGGTAAAGCACCACCACTTCTCAAGAGTTTTAAAGAAACTTTAGTGAAGGCAGCAAACTGCTGTGGTAGTGGTATTGACTATGATTGCATTAACAGTACAACACAGAAAACTGGGAGTCCCTAGTTTTTCAGTATGTATGGAGCGACTAGTCTTTGCCATAATGTAACGATACACTCCTATGCACCTGAGGAAGCTGACACAGTAATGTAAAATAACATAACAGTTGTAAATTTTATAGACCGGCTGTTTCACTTAAACAACACTGGCTAATTTGGTAACCTACATAATACAAAAAGCCAGCAAATTCTGAAATGGGTCATTCAACAGTTCATTCACATGTAGGTTTGATTCAGTTTGTTTGGAAGGAAACAGGAAGGATGCGGATCAAGCAAAACAAGCTAAGGATCCAAGGTAGAGGTGGTTTTGGTTTATTGGCAGGCAGTTAGCCATTAGTTTTACCATAAATTCTCTGCAACACATAGGCAAAAGCGTCCAAGTTCAGCAGGAAACGTAGCATTGAAAATGAGAATACAAGATTTCAACCATAATTTACAGTCAGCAGTTAATGCCGTACAATGTCAAAAGGAATTTCTCATGGGATAGATTGGCACGTAGCCAAAACAGGAGTATTCATTTTAGTTTAGGAAGATTAAAGACACGCGCAGCTAAAACACACACACACACACATGCGCGCGCGCACACACACACACACAAAGTGGTTGTATTTTTAGAAAATATGAGACGGAGATAAAAGAAAAACACTTTTCAAAACTAGATGAATAAGAGACTGTGTAAAATTTTTTTTACCAACCATCATAAATCTTGTAAATTCAGTTATCCTGACAAATTCTGATGTTGGATAAAGATGTCTATTTGACATAACACCAACATAAATTATATCACAGATCACAGAAACCACAACAAGGAAATTAACCTGGAAATAAATTCAATAAAAAGTTCAACTACTGTTCATGTAACTTACCTGAACAAATTGATATCAGTTTTTAATGTGAACTCTGATATGAATCATTCAATTACACTATATGTAAATGCATCCTATATGTAGTGATTAGGGAGCACTGAAGCCCCTACCACATGAGTAATTAATGTCACCCAAGTGCACTCAGCTTGGGGTGTGGCTGTAAACTTAGGGTGTAGGGTATAACCAGTGGGGTGGAATGATTGCCTTTCAGCACTGTTCCCCTCATTGTCTTGCATTATGTTTTGTCAGATTAAAGTAAGCAGTAATTACTGTCATTTAAGCAGTATCTCTCCATTATCACTGCTTCCCTGGGACGCAAATCTCCAGCCATACTACCTAGATTGTGAATATCTGTTAGTGGCCAGGACACAATCCATGGCATACTTCGTTAAATAAGCTCAGTTGGGATGTGTCCCATTTACACTTGTCACTAACAGAGCCTGGAGTTAGGGATATTTGCCTCCAGGGAGGTAAGACAAACCTGGAGACTGTAACTGAGATGGAACATTTGTCAGTATGTTCCGAGATGGCTTTTACCCAGTCGCGTATGTTGTACAATTCACTTGGTACCTGAACTGACTGCTGTGGTTCTCAGAGAACCTACAGCATGACAATCTCAAGTTATTCACAGGTTAATGTCAAATGATGAGAAATGGTTTACTGTTGTTTACAGCCTTTTCAAATCTATATCACCAGCGCTGCGTCTTTAAGTAAGAGAGAAAGCTATGCCACTTCGGTCTTTGGATGAGAAGCAAAAGTGGGGCTGTCCAGTATAATTCCTCTGATTGAATTCATTTATTTGATATCTTACATCAGTACCTATTAGACTTAGCCTGGTCCTGGACCCTCTTATGCCCAAGGCTTAAGATCAATTACCTCACTATGCAGTCGGCCCCTTCAGTTTCATAACTGTCTTCGTTATCGTGATCTGGAATACACACAAGACGGTTCCTCTTGAGAAAAATTTCTGCAGATATTTGTGGAATAGGTTCATGATGTAAGCATCTCGTATACTTCTGTGCTGTTTTGTAAGCTGATGTTCTTGTTTGGAAATATTAAAAACTGCAATATGAAGAGGACCACAGACTCTGAATGTCTGATTGTGAAAAGAAGTGGTTTAGCCACACGCACTTTTGAGAAAATGTACACCAGAGTGTGCTTCATTGATTGGGCAGAACAAGGGAGAACTGGGTGTTCCAAGTTTTGAGAGAAATTAAAACACAGGATAAAGTTTTTAGCACCATGTGTTGACAATGTATTCATATTGCATATGGTTAATGTATGTATAAGTACAAATACAAATTCAGTTTCAATGTGTAGCAGAGTTTAGAAATGAATTGGCACATGCTATTTTATTACCCCCTGGAGCTTTTCACAATGGTGAGATCAGTTGCCTTGGTTAGGGACCTTGGTCTTCAGCGAAGAGGGCTAATCATACCTCTTGTGTGGAGTGGCCAATGAGTACCACAATCTGAAACCCAGAAACTACCAATTCCTGCTGAGATGAGATCATTTTTTACAATTCAGGGGCTCATTACAGCCTCTTTTCTCTATTGTTCACAAACATTTTCTGAAACAATACCTTTTTTCACAAAACAATGTTCTTGCTAAATTTTTAGTGTGTGTGTATTTGTGTGCTCGCAGGGTACAGGTAGCTCAACCTTGTAACCGATACAACAAAAACAATGGCCATAGAATTATACAGGTTTGCTCCAAAAACAATTCAAGACTTTGCTCGTAATTTTGATACCGTGTGTGAAGGAGTAGCCTTCACTGTTGAAATGGCTGTGGATCTTTGCTTAAATGTGTGCCAGATGCTGTTTTAGTCAATCTGAGAACATGATCAGTTGCCAGCCTTGTGTCGTAACTGAAATTGATTAATTGAATGGAATGTTAACATGTGAGACATTGTGGGCCTACTTAATGACAGGTGTGCTGTCTCAGGGGGAAGGGGTTTTTGGCAACCATTTGTAAAATGGCATAAAAATGTTTGTAGCCTTTCTAAAGAAATGTTTTTAAATGATTGTAAAATGCAATTGTAACCGGTTATGTGAACTTAAGTATGTAGGTATTGTCAAGCTTAATGTCAAATAAACTCTTTTTTAATATATATTGGCTCTCATGATTTAAGAAAAACCCTATGCTATTGTCCGAGGCAACGACCAGCTTTGTGACACTGTGCCTTACCAGCCACAGTCTATGATGAGTATTTTGCAGACATGTTGGTGAGTTTGAATGATAAAGTGATCCTCTCATATCTGAATTTAAAACATGTGCCCTGTCTGTCTCACAACACTGTTCTCTAATGACATCACCTAGCTGTCAGTATGCATTCAGCCACCAGTCACATGACCTTAACTGTCATTATCATTATCATTCGTATGTGCACGGCATAAAACCACACCTCCTCTCACACAGGTAGTGCGAGGTTGAGATGTTGGGTATGGCGGGATTAGCAAATACAGGAACAAACCTTGTTGCATCAAGCTGCTCCTTTAGCTTTCTGTTCACTGAAGGCCAAGGCTCTTCTGCACTCGTGCAGTAGTAGGGAACACCGTTACGGTTACCACCTGGGAGAAGGCATAGTGAAGACATTACCGCTAAGACAGAGTTGCTCCCCACAGAGCAGGTCAGACAAACCCGCTCTGTTAATTAGGACAGAGTCTCACCAATGTTACGTGCAGAAGATTAATTGAGCCTTGGCGTTGATTTGATTAATGAAACTCTGAGACATCAAGAACACCTCAAGGGCAATCTACTAGTTAAGTACTGTGAAATAGTGTTGAAAACCCTGTGTAACCTCACAACATCTCAGGTATAAACATTTATCCATTGTGTATAGGGCAGCCAGTAGTCTAGTGGCTAAGGTGACTAAGACTGAGACCCTTGAGGTTGGTGGTTCAAGCCCCAGTTTAGCTACAGCAAGACCCCACTGCTGTTGGGCCCCTAAGCAAGGCCCTTAACCCCACATTAGTCCTTGGGGGATTGGCCCTTGGATAAAGCATCAGCAAAATGACTGTAAAATCTAAAAAAATCTTATCCGCACCATGGACTGAGGGCATCATTTTAGCATTCTTAGTGCATGATGTGTGGTAACTCAAAAGCACTGCCAAGATCTAGCTGTCAAAGGGGTTGGACTTTATGGTGTAATTACCTATAGGTGTGTCCTGGTTGTAACTTGAAATACACCAATCAAACTGTCATTGCACATTCCCTTTAAAAGCTACTTGCATTTGCATCACAAGTCTCACAGAAACATCTGTGCTTCTTCAGAGAAATCTGTCTGACAAAAACAGAAAAAAAATCGAAATAATTTTGCTAAGGTGAGGCATATTATAATTTGGCATCTTCTTATACTGAACTGTCTTGGCCAATACCCTTTTGCAACCAAGAAAAAATATTGTAAAATATCTTCATTCTATATACTATTTTTTGTATATAAGTCTAAATGAATACAATGAATCAGTCGTTGTTTTGTTGCTTCTCAGTGGAATGACATATCGACACATTTGGGACGAAATCACACCATGAAGGCCCATGTAAGAGAGCGGCGGTTCCGCTTGAAACATAGACCATTCTGCCAGCCCTCGCTGAATATTTTATATGGCTGTACATACCAGCTGCCTAATGTTGAAACATGGGATATAAAAACCCTGGCTGTGCCATCATTGGTGAGAGCAGAGGCAGATAAAAAGATGAATGAGGACGCTGTTTCAGTGTTGCACATGAAAACACGTCCCGCCACATCCCCTACATCCTTGCTTCTCAATCGTCGATCGCTCATCAATCACTTGCCGTGAACATGGTTGAAGCTGAAACTGAACCTATTGAAATGATCTTTGAGAATACAGCGGATGGAATTCAGGACAGGTCCACAAGATCCTTCCGTCACTGACTAGATTATTTATTGAGAATGAGCCATTGAGATTTGAGAGAGAAAAATTAACGAAGGCGATGGATATCAGCTGCCATTTTTCTGTCCCGAAATCTCCTCTGCAGGAGGTAAACCTACCGACAGTGTAGGTTACATTATCTCCTCAAGTCGAGTCAGGATCAATTAAAGCAAATAGGGCGGCTGAAACACTAGCCCGAAGTCGACAGGGAGGTCAAGTGCATTTGAAGTGTTACGCGCGGGTATCTGTTCAGAGGAGTGAGTATCACAGGTCCCTGAATGCAATGCCCGAAAGGTTTGCCACAGAGAGTGGGCTCAGCTCAGGTTTCCAGCCCCCTTTCCCCCCCCACCCCCCAGTGACCCTCTCCTCTGTGTGAAAGCTGGGGGGGGTTGAGTGTGCAGGATCCAGACCTCTCTGCAAGGCTTGATTAAACTTTCAACAGCCCGTGCTGGTCCAATTTAGCCCCACCTGTTGGGCAGCCCACCTGGCCTCTCATCTGGGCTACCTGAGGATTAGCTTTCACTGGAGAGGGTCGATAAGAGTCTTAGGGGGGATGGATTAAGTTGGGCTGCCTGAAGCTGAGTGGGTCTTGTGCTGTGATACCTCTACCTCAGCATATTTGGGAGGGAGGTGTGGGTGGGGGGACCCGCTGACAGATGAGGTCTTAGTGAGAGAGATCGTACAGAGAGTGGTAGGAGAGAGGGAGCGGATAGAGGCTTACCCGCTTTAGTCCTCATTGCAGCTGGGGACTGTGGTGTCACTAGCACGTGCCACAGAGGAGAGACCAAGTGCTGAGAGAGGACAGCTGAAAGAGCAGAACAACCAATGGTGGCTGGTGCCGATTTTCCCATAGATTCATTTCCATTTACCACTACCCAAATTAGCGGTAGAAAACCCATCTTAGGAAAAAAGAAGCACTTCCTTGTATTTGTTTCACCTGTTTGCCAAAACAGCCATTTATAATAAGCACTTCAGCCAGGTAGGGGAGCTAATCAGGTAAATTGGCAGGTTTAGTGCATGAGGGAAACAAATACCTCGGAGTACTGCTACTTTGTGAAGCCGGAGTTTCCCACCTCTAACCTTAACCCCATATCCCACGGGCCACCATTTAACATGCAACCCTTACACACTTGTACCCCATTAAGGTTTAAAAACCGCCATTACTTTGGGTTCTATTCCCAAGGTGATGTCATCTATAGCTACACATGGAAAAACTATTACAGTTATCACTTACCACCAATGTGGGTTCTTCATGGATAGCTGTCAGATGTAGACTAAATTAATGGAACAAATTTAAAACAATGGAACAATCCAATGCAAAATGATAGATAAGTGTACCTGTTTTGAATTGTAATGTTGAATATTCCGTGCCTTTCAGAATTTTTAATATTACTGTAACATTTGAGATATTCCCTCCTACATATATACTTGGCTGTTGAACAGTTGCTTCCAGCTTCTACTTCAAGGGCTGTGTTAAGAGTTGCAAGGCATATGAACAACCAGTAGAGGGCGACATTGTATTTTACAATGATTTCCCTGCGTATCCACTCCCAGACACAAATTTATTTCAAATAACAGAGCAGAGGATCCAGTCATGGCCTCCCCTCTCTACAATTACACATCAGAGTATGCCTTATTGCTGAGCCTCTCGGTAAGCTATCCGACACCAAGCACCATTTGATCCAAGTCCGTACGCAGCAGTTTTCAATCCGTTGAGGATCTGACCGTAATTATGACCCATCTATGCTTTTTAACCAAATGTTGACATTAATAGTTGTGCCTGTTGAATTTACCTAAATTAAGTTCAGACACAAAACTGAGGGCTGAATATTGTGTGTTGCAAGTTAGTTTGCTGTTATTGTTTAGCGGGTGGTTAAGTTGCGCCTTGCAAAGTGTACCTTCTCAAACAAACAAGAGAAAAAGCAAACCTGATCTCTCATATTCCCATACACATGCAAACCAAGGGTGAGACATAAAAAAGAAGGTACCTTTAGGTATCCAGTAGTGACAAAGGACCAAGTTTCAAGACCAAGATGGAATGGAATTTACCCCCTCTCCTCCAATCACATCAGCTGTTGATTAGATGTTTTCCCTCATCCTCCACTCACATCACATGTAGACCAGCTGTGTTTCCTTCTCCTCCAATCACATCAGTTGTAGATGTGATGACATCAGAAGTGAGATTTCGGAACAGGGTAAATAGCGGCATTTCATGTCAGTCTTCTCTCATGGACTACATCCAGTCAAACTAGAAATAACACAAGGAATTTAGAAATACAATACACAAATATATGTATTTTACATTTTATTAACAAAATAATCCAGAACATGCATTTGGAATATTTGGTCAAACATAAAAAGGTTTCCAAAAATGGAAACATTTTTGTTTTAACATTTGCTGAGGCTTCTCAGCATGCCACTTTCAAATTTCACCCAAACAGCAATTAAAGGAAAAAAAAAAAAAAAAACAATTACCATAGGAACCCCTATCTGTACCATAACACAGTTCAGACAATGATACTGAAACACAAATACTTTCTATTTGAGACACAGACACCACAAACATCCCTGTACATAAACACAGTTTTGGCACTGATATAAACAAATTTATTTATAGGTCATTTGTAGGAGGCCGCAATCACAGCTCTATCCAGCACTTGATAGATAAATACTTCGGAGAAAACTTTGGATTCATCCCCCTTTTTTCTTCTTTTGAACTTAATTCAGGGTGGCATCTTTCAAAAGTGACTGTCTAATATTTTACCCAAAGCTTCCCACAACAGGAGCTTACAATGCAAATGAAAACATCCACAAAAACGTACGGCATGATTTGCACAGAAGATGGCCTCTGGCCAGGCACGTACCCCCTTGTGGTGTACCGGAACTGCTGACTACCTGAACCTCTTGTCTTGAAAAATTTGAATAAATTGAAGAACAACAAACTATTATCAAGCTAGAAATATTTAAATACATGAGTATTAAAATATTTGGGTCACTGCATCAGAAATGAACCAGTGCCTCTGATCCTCTCTGGTTTTCCTCATGTTTTTGTGTACGGTTACTAATACATATATAATGAAACCATGCAAAACATTCATTAGCATCTTTGTGCTATGACCCTGTGAACCCGCGAGGGGCCTTCCATTGTGGATCTTGTTTAGTCAATGCAACGCAAAGCCATTTTTGAACCCATTTCAACTCCATCACAGATAGACAGAAAGCAAGTAAGCCAGCGCTGAATCAACAGCGTTTTACAACATTATGTAAAATATTTTTCAGTTTTACATATTGTAAATAATGATATAAATAAATGGGTATGCATCTGTTTAGCATGTGAAGCCAAAGCCATGGGTTTTAACAGCATACAGATTTGCTCATCACATGACTTGCTATGAATTTGATGGCTGAATTGACACATGGCCTCGACACCATGCATTGTCTTATCATAATTGGAGAGGGTCAGGTGATGACCTTGGTTGATGCCTAACAGATTGCCCCATTCATTTTTAAAACACAATTTTTATGCATTTTAATTATAGCAAAATACAATACTTTCTTGACCAAATGCTTTTTATAATAAATTTCAAATACAGTATTATCAAATACAGTATTATAGTCACAAATGTAGGCCAGAAGCAATGTTTAGCCCATTATTAAATTATAGAAAATGGACAATTTGATTAACAAAGTGACATATTTCCTTTAGAAGTCTGCTGCCTTCTGAAGATTAGCTACATGGATAAATAACTGCAATAATGGTATAAACGTCTGCTTGTTTTACTAATTGAAATTATTTACAGATACTTCCATGAAATCAAATATTTTGAATCAAGAAATCATGAATCTGACATTTAAATATTTACTACATCAATTGCTTCAAATATATTCAATTTCAGTTGCTTTCAAATTGGCCCAAATCATTTATAGACATGTTTTCAGATGCAATTACATATTCAAACACACTTTACATAATACATTTTAAAATACAAGGTAAAAACATATTTGAATGTGACTCAAATGCTTTGAACACAAATTTGACTCCAATCTGTTGTTCCCCCCTCCTAATCTAAGGCAATGGATATTAATAGATTCAGGGATGGCTTTCTTAGTTCAGGGAACAAAGTGTGCAGCGGAATGTTTACGGATACAGGGCCTCCACAGGCTCGCACATGGCAGAGGGTCCCGAGACTGGAGCCATGAGGGACTCCAGCCAGCAGACCTCAGATGTAGAGCAGGGAGGCATGGGGTACCTTATGCTCAGGGAACACCCTCTGGGACAGCCATACAGCCCTAAATGCCAGCTGCTCAACACCGCTACTACTGACACATCTGTAGCCCCTGAGCCCTCAGTTTTCCCCCTATTTTAATATATTTCTCTATGGCTACCTAGTTTTAAAATAGCATCTGATTTTAATGTTTTTTTTATCACAAAGTAGGCTATTTCTGTATAGTTTCCAGTTATTCTTTTTGAGGGTATAGTCTGCATATTTCACTTCACCATCACAATGTTGGCTTAGTTCATCTCAGTCACTGTTGAATTAGAGCCAGTTAAGTCCACCTTATCTTTTATTTTTTCATTTAGTTTTTTTATTAATATTTTCTCAGGAGGGGGGAGAGGTGGAAGGCGGGACTGTTCTGATATTTTTGGGCCTGCCACACACAATATTTCAGCGGAAATGATGGATGGGATTGGGTCCGTGTGTGGGAGTTTTCAGCCTTGAAGATATGGATCTTTCTGAGCTGATAAAAAGGCAGTAAAATATGCTGGTCACAAAAAAAGTTTGCCTTTTGATTTGCTTTTGTCAGCAGTTGCTGCGGGAGCTATCGATGCTTTGCTATGTTTCTCTGCACAGAGCTAGGACATACAAATGTTTATCTATACTGACTGACAGTGGCAGACCAATTCAGTAGCTATAAACTAATGAGATCAAAGAACATTGACAAAGAGAATAAAACTGTCCAGAAAATGGGCCAAGAGCCAAGGAGCAAAGACAGAAGTATAATGTTGTGATTCTATATGGAGTCTCCACTAAATCTTGTTCATGGGGGAATTTGACCAGGGCATTTTCCATCACCACACATCTTTTACTATAAACACAACTGTTCTTAAATTTTCAAGAGGAGCAACTGTGAAATTTTCAGTTTTTAATTGCCTGCCATTAGTCATACAATCCACAGAGGTCACTCTGTGGGCCCTGTCGGCCCCAGGCTTGCTCTGTGGGCCCTGTCAGCCCCAGTCTTGCTCTGTGGGCCCTGTCAGCCCCAGTGTTGCTCTGTGGGCCCTGTCGGCCCCAGGCTTGCTCTGTGGGCCCTGTCAGCCCCAGTCTTGCTCTGTGGGCCCTGTCGGCCCCAGTCTTGCTCTGTGGGCCCTGTCAGCCCCAGTGTTGCTCTGTGGGCCCTGTTGGCCCCAGGCTTGCTCTGTGGGCCCAGTAAGCTCCAGTATGGCTTTAGGTGCCCAGTAAGATCCCTTGTGGGTCTGGATTCCCTGTAAGCTCAGATGTGGCTCTAAATACCCTGTAAGCTCTCGTGTTGTCTGATTGCCCTGTAATCTCCGGACTCTCACCCACCTGCTGCAATGTGTGAGACTGTGAAAGCAGAACTGTGAACACTCACAGATTTCTGCCAAATATTTACAAGTTGAAGATCATTTTAAAAACCTCTTGATTAATGTAAATCATCAATTGATATGTTTCAGTTCATTTATTTTTTTGTTTAACACTTCATATAAAAATTTAAAAATAAAACTAAACTGAAGTAAGAAAACATTTCAATTATGTCTCCCAAAACATTCAAATCCACAATTCACACAATAAAAACGTTGTATTTATACATTTCGAAAATATAAAGTACCGGTCAGAAACAAGTTTCTTTACACCCCAATAGCATGGCAACAGCATACCTTAATGGAAGCTCAAGGAAACTCACATACATGCTGCATAGTAGCATGGTTCCTTGGTTACACAAGTTAATGTCAACAGTGTCAGGTCTTCATGTGGAGCTGGGCTCTGTCAAAGGCCCAGACATAACACTTATTAACAATTGGAAATCTTCAGTACATCATGTGGAAGACCTACAGTTGCCAGACAGTTTTGATGCAGTAAACTCAAGAGGACTCAAAAACACTGAAAAGGTTAACACTGGAAAGATGCTGGCACTATTTTACTAATACTGGCTCATAAGAATGCTTGGATAATCGCCAGGGTCAGGTCAAGTTTCAGGGTCAAGTGGTCACCTGATTCATTACTGATTATCTACTGATATATACTACCCACAACTATGAGAAAGCTGTGAGAATATCCCACATTCTACATGATTAGGGCTTTGACTGGCTACAGGCTCTGGCTTCATCAATATCTGAATCAAATTGACTCTAAACATGATAACAATGATCACAAATAGTATCAAACAGGTATCAGTTTTGACTGCTTAAATAAGCAAATGTTTCTGCCTTTCTGAAAGTGGTCAGTTTCCTCAGACTGCATATTCATTCTTTAGCCCTATGACTGTTTCTGACTTAGTGGTCTCAGCACAGCCCAAATAATACAAATACCCCCACACTGTGCTGTGCTTTTGTACACACTCAAAATGGCATAATAGGTACATCTGTAATGGACATTAGCATAGTTCCTTCTTTCATCAGCTGTACCTGTAGCGACGAAGACAGCGGAAGTATATGGCTTGCATTACTGTCTTTGACCACTAGAGGGTATTCTTTAAGAACAAAGAACCAGGGAGAGACCCTGATGTAGAGATGGAATGATGCAATCCCAAAAAATGATTACATTATAGAATCAAGAATGTGTAAAAGCTTTAGGTTTATCGAGCAACGGTTGTATTTAACATAGTTCAAGGTGCTAGCATATATGAGGGGAGAGATGGCACTCCCACTATATGGACATGATCCCTGAGGGAAACTTCACACTCAGTAAATCTTGTCGTTTTCACATATTCATCCAGGGAGGGGAGTGAATTACACCAGATAGCATGGGAACTCAGTTCTCCTAGCTGCCTAGCATATACCACTGTTTGGCACACTGAAAAGAGGACTGGAACAGAGTGATAGTTAGGGGTACTGTCCCAATGTGGAGAGGTAGCTGTACCTCTATATCTGGCTTATCATTAAGGAGCATACAGCAGAGTGGATAGCATAGCAGTGGGAGGATGGAGGTTGGAGCCTGTGTTGGAAGACAAAGCCAGAGAATAAACCTATTTCCTACCTATTTCCAGCCCCTGAATAGGCCCCTTATGTTAAACGGTTCCATCAGTCTAGCTGAGAGCAGTATCTTGTCTCTGGAATAACTGGTGGAAGTGCCTGCATTTATAGAGCTCATGTTCCCACACCCCTTTCCACCTTTCAGGTTATTAAGGCACAATTGTTCCTACAGAAATACAGCATAAGGGGCTCTGCCCCTCCCCCTTCCACCAATATAAAAACTACACCTCCCAGCATGCCCCAGGTTGAAACAAACCTTCAAAAAAAGGAATGCGACCTTTTTTGAAACAAAACACTAAACATGGGAAGGTTTTCAGGTGTGCATCAGGTAAATAATGGCACTGAGGTAAACATTTTTCAAAGGGTGCCTTGCTGGTCTCCCCTGGGATCTAACATGTATGCCCTATTGGTAAGAATGAGAGCACTGGCTGAAGTGTGGCACCCATTCAGCTATTACTCCTCATCATAGTTTTAGCTGTTTTGGCTTGAATGTGCAATGGCAGTGTGTTTTTTTTATATTGGCAGTTTATTTGTTGAGCTGCTTCTGGGATGAGCTCAGCAGGAAGTGTTGCCCATTATTTTACAAATGTGCAAAAGACATGAATAGGTTTTCCAAACCCATTCATATGGATCACACCCCAGCACCAATACAAGACATTGCTGTTGACCTTATCTCTGTTGTTTAATTTACTGCTATTGTTATTGTTCAGTGGACCACTACCTGGTCCTGTTTTTTTGCCCTTTGTATTACCTGCTGTCTTTTGTTGTGACTACTTAGGTATGACCTGGATGCACGGTCTTGTTTGAGTTTTGTTCTTCTCTTTTAGGTTCCTTATGTGTGTGTGCTTGTACTGAATGCTATCTTTATTTTCTGCTGTTCTCCACAGACATGACAATTGTTGTCCCTGTCAGTTTTGATAAAAAGCGATTGTTCTTCTTCACAGACTTGCCTTTTAAGAAAAAGATTGGTCTCAGCTTGATGACATTTTCTACTTTTAAACTTTAGATCTCCGTTTATTTCACTGTCTCCACAAAGGTAATCAGAATATATTTTTATCTAAGATTCTGTCCTCTTATCCTACACACTTTATCCTACATATTCTCCAACAGCAATGAACATGTTATTGTACCATACTGTTTTCAAGTTTTCAGAGGGAATCTTTCAGAGAATATCTTATAAGACAAGATAGACTATCATCCCACATATTGTGATGCTCACATAGATAATGGAAGAGTTACGGAATAACTGAGTGCTTGAGAAAACACAGTATCCATTTTCCAACTCATTGTGCAAGTGTGTGTGTGTGTGTCTGTGTGTTTATGACAGAGCTAAAGTCCATAGGACTGTATAAAGAGACGGTTGTATAGGCCTGGCTGGGTGGTTCTCAGATCCACACAGAGGGCTTCACCTCCACAGACTTGGTGCTGCTGCTGTTGCTGCTGCTACCCCCCCCTTCACCCCCCTTACTGCTGCCATGCTTGGACCCAGAGCGGTGCTTGCGGTCTCGGTGCGGCTGTAAAATGTTGTTGCTCTGCAGCTTTTCGCTGTGGTCGTGCTGCTGGCTGTAGGCCTGTATGGCGGCCTCCAGCTGGTCGTGGGCCTCCTGGATCTCCTTCTGCAGCGACATGCGCGCCTCGCCCGAGGGGAAGTTATCCTCATTGCTGCCGAACTGCTGCTGCTCCTCCTGTGCGATGTTGGCTCGGTTCTGCTTGCACGCCATTTTGGCATTGCTCAGGTCCGTGTACTGCAGCTGCTCCGGCTTCACCACGATGTTGTAGCCGGGTGGTGCTGACGGGGCGTTCCAGGAGAAGGGGTAGCTGGAATACTCTCCGCTCACCCCTCCGACCCCGGTCTCTCCCACTGGCACTCCGGGACCCCCCACCCCCACCCCTGGCCCAAGCGAGCCCAGCTGGTATTCGTCCTCAGGAGGCGGGCAGCGCCGCCGGCGTAGGATGTCGCAAATGGTGCTCACCCCCAGGTGCAGCATCTCCCACACATTGAGCGTCAGGCAGAGCAGGGTCACGCCGTACATGATCCGCAGGAAGATGGTCTTCTCTGTTGGCCGCGAAACAAAGCAGTCCACGCTGTGGGGGCAGGGTTTGCCGGAGCACACGAAGATGGAGGGCACGGCGAACCCGTACAAGGCGTACTGGCCCACCAGGAAGCCAGACTCCAGCAGCGTGCGGGTCACCAGCTGCAGCACATAGATGCGCATCAGCCCGTCCTCTTTGATGCGCTTCCGCCCATCATGGCGGGTCTTGGGCTTCCGCCGTGGCGGCTGGGCCTCCATACGGGTGTCCATCTCAGGAACCTCGTAGATCATGGGGTCGTCCTCCTGGTCGTCCTCTGTCTCCTCGATGCCGCGGTGCTGGTTCCTCCCACCAAAGAATATCTTCCGCGGCCTCCTGTGCGTGAAGCCGGCCGGCGTGCCCCCGCCGACCTTGCCCTCCTCCAGCCGGGCGATCTTGTTGATGGCGTAGCCCAGGTACATGAGCGAGGGCATGGACACCAGGATGATCTGGAAGACCCAGAAGCGGACGTGTGAGAGCGGGGCGAACGCGTCGTAGCAGACGTTCTCGCAGCCCGGCTGGCCCGAGTTGCAGATGAACTTGCTCTGCTCATCGTAGTAGATGGACTCCCCCCCGACGGCGGTCAGCACGATGCGGAAGACGATCAGCACCGTCAGCCACAGCTTCCCCACGAAGGTGGAGTGGTTGTGGATCTCCTCCAGCAGCCGGGTGAGGAAGCTCCAGCTCATGGTGTCGCTGGTCAGTGGGGCAGACAGGGTCCCTCTCTCACGTGCTCACAGACTCTGTGGGAGAGACGAGGAGACAGGGGGATCAGAACTCATTACAACTGACCGCACAAACTGGTCAGTGCCTCATACCAGATACACACTAACACATTAGACTGCATTTGAGCCTGCTTTTAAGTACCATATAAGTGCATGGTAATGCAGCACACAACATTTTAAGTGGGACCCAAACCTATCCAAGGTTAATATACAGACACGTTTAAAATGTCTCTCTTTGATTTAGAGACACCGTAAGACAGTCAAACAACAATTTGGAGCACTTTTGAACAAAACTGAATTAATACCAAGTGTAGGTTATGGTATGTGGTTATGACAGTGTATTTACTCAGGTCCACCTACACAATTCTTGTGAGGCAATGGACTAGATCTTGTAAGTAAGCTACAACGCACATTTAAAGAGGCATCAAGCTGAATGCATATTTAACGTGGTTAAATTATTATCCATCGTGGAAATGAAAATGACGATAATATTGTCACACTCATAATATCGCACATCCCTAGATGTAAGCATATTGTGTGTGTGTGTGTGTGTGTGTGTAGTGTGTATAGGGGTAATCATAGTGTGTTGTGGTGTGTGTGTGGTGTGGTTTGGAGGTAAAGGTGCCGTGGGGAGTGTGGTGTGGAGGTGAGGGCAGAATATAGGTTAAATCTCTCCTGCAGGCGTACCAGCAGAACCAGCAGGTGGGCCGGGGTGAAACAGACTGCATACCCACAATTAACCCAGGAAGTGGGGCAGAACTGGAGCACACCTGCACCACAGCAAGGCCAGGTCTCCCCTCTACGCACCACCTTCACGCTTCCTGCCTGGGCAAGGCCTGACGACCCTCCACCAGCTGCCCCTTTCAAATGTGCGGCTCAGTGTCAACCCTCCCTTTGAGGCCATTTCATACGCTGAGTGGCGCATAAGCAGCATGTGGGAAGCAGCATTACGAACCGTTTCACATCGAGGTCTGCGTTCTCTTGAAGAGTGCGGGGAAATTGCACCTCAAATTATCTATTGTCATTGACATTCATTTAACAGAGGACCAGACAGCTTCACAGGGTTTTCTTCCACATGCTATTCGCATCCCTTCCATCCAAATAATGAGCTTAATTAAGTGCTTAAAGTAGTTTGGGCCGAGGGACCCTACTCAGGACTGAAGGTAAGTGCAGGACACTGAGAACTGAAGATGTGCGAAGAATCTGAGGTGGAAGGTGGGCGAAAACGCTGAGGCTACAGAAGTCCAGCACTGGAGCTCCATCCGCGGTGAAATGTGCAGAAATGATTGTGCTCTCCATATAAGGCCACGGTCTGGGCAGGGTAGCAGAATGCCAGGAATGCAGCTTGTGTGTCCTATGGTCTTTTTGAGCATATCAAGCTGAAGAGGGACTACGGGGGGGAGCAGAGGGGGTGAATACTCCGCAAACCATCAGTCTGAGGAGAATCTACTGTTGCACACAAGAGCACAAACATTCACACTCTTAAACTCACATACCCATTCAAATACACACACACTAACAAGAGCACACGCATCCATGCTCGTGAATTAACACACGCAAGAGCATAAACATTTATGCTAATGAATTCACACAAAGCATGTTTTACAAGGAGCAGGAATCAACACGAAACGTGTTGTCCCTAATCCTGATACGAAAGAAAATCCTGGAACGAAAATTGGCTGCCCAAATCGAAATTTTCAAACCTGCTCAACCGACAAATTCAGTACTGTAAAAACATTCAGAATGTCTGTTGCTTTGTGCGTGCGTGTAGAGGAATTTTGTTTTGTTCATTTATTTAAATGCATTTTATATTTTTAAATGATTATTTGCCCACCTTTTTGGGCTGTGCCCCTTAATTTTTTCATTTGTGAGAGCTGTAACCAGTGTGGAGGAGAAGCGAGGGCCTCTTCCACTGACAGCACTGCTGACAGTGTTAATAAACAGGGACAGCACAGGCCCGCGTCACATTCAGCTCATTAGGGGAAGAGCAAACGTCCCACTGCAGCCATTTTACTGCTCCTAAACTGGCAAACTAATGAGGTGGTCGACATGCAACAACACTGTTTATGGATGGAGGCAGACGACAAGAAAAAACATCCAGATCATCTCATCCCACACACATTTTCATCCAGGGAGGGAGATGTCTGAGTCTCAGGCTGCTGCTAATGATAGAATATGTTGCATTTTCACTTAATTACATGTGCTTAGTCTTTCTGTATACATTGCATCTGCTAAATCTTGTGATGACAACGCATTGTACCCCCTTTCCCCCCCTTAAATTCAACTGAAGAAGAATCCCACAGCAACCCCCTCCTTCCAACACAGGAGGCATAAGCTGCAAACACTTGAAGTCTCTGATTTACCTGACAGCTAGCCCCCTCTGCACTGTAAATGAACCTGCTATTGCATACCATATATGTTGTAGGAGGATGATGAAGTCAACATATAGTTGGTTAATACAAATATGGTGCAAGGTGCCAGGTCATCCAGGAGTGGTTGCTAGAGAGTGAAGAGACTAACAGTGTTAACAAGCATAACCTGTTTATAGATGGCGATGTTGCAGCCCGGACTCCCAGTCAAAGGACTTGCACCTGCTTCCCGAACGTGTGTCTTACCGTGTTAGCCACCCGGGGGCTTGACAACATAATGCTGTGTTAAAATGTAACAGTGGTTCTTCAGGACATGCACGGCAAACAAGTGACTCGAGGAATACAGAACACTCTCCAAAAAGACAAAGCCCATAACAGATGGAGGGAAAATCTGACACTCTCTGTGTGCTCACATGTCTGACTGACTTACAAGACAATGCCAGGGTGACCTCATCCGCTACTGAAGGGAGTATAGTCACACAGTAAAATACATTTTTAAAGCATCACTTTAATATGTGAATTTCTACGGCAAAATTAGAGATCAAACAGATTTTAATCAGCCCAGTTACTGGTGCTGAAACATGGGCGTGTCAGTCACAGAAACAGCATAATTTTTCTATATATAAATGGATCATCAGAAATCAAGTTGTCCCTGCATGACCCTGTCCAATTTATCAGATTTTTTGTCCATAGTTAATACTATTAATAACTAATATTAAGATCTTACCATTAACATCTGATGTGTTATGCTCCTCTCACAAATGAGTGCCTTAAATTTTGGTACCTATTTTATTCAATAAAATATATATAAATATTTTAAACCCTGATTACACCTTTGCTGATTGATATAAAGCCATGACAAAATTGTTCATGGAGTTTCACTATATATAAAATATATTACAGTACTTGTTTTGAGAGGTGTGTATCTGTGTAGCCATTGGGGTCCCTTGCAAGCAGTCGTCAAGCTGAAAAAAATCTGGGAAAATAGTCACAGATTACAGCCAGCTCCCCGGTGCGTCTAAAGCACACCAGGGAATTCAGTGTTAGCTAAAATGGAATGGCGTTTGAAAAACTGCATACACTTCAAAGTATTCTTCTCTTGTTAGCCTCAACAAAGAAGATGCACACCACTCAGGTAGCCGTCCATACATACACAAACACTAAATCGTATAGTGAGGGAGTACAGTCCATTGTGGCAGTCAAACCGAGAGGAACTGTCATTTCAAACGGCCGCAGTTTATGTTAAAGAAAACAAATGTTCCATTTCAGAGAAAAGAGCCAAAAATGGAAAAGGGAGTATGAATGGGCGCTTCTGTTTGGACAGTTTAGATTCTTCCTGCCCTTATATGGAAATGGTAACATCTCATTACCCAGGGTCTGTAAGTCCAAACCAGAAAATTAGGAGAGCATGTGCGTGTGTGTGTGTGCTTGTGTTTGGTGTGGTTCCGTGGGGTGTACTGTGTAGGTGTGTGTGATTGTGAGATTGTGGTTGTGTATATGGCTGTAAGTGTATTGTTTGACTGTGTGTGAATTGAATATCCATCATATGTGTGTGTGTGTGTGTGTGTGTGTGTGGGGGGGTGAAAGGGCTCTTCAGTCCTCCTTAGTATCCATGCCAAACTAACACACAAGGTTAAATAACTCGATAACATGAACCTGTACAGGAATTTAAGGGAAGCTAATTAAATTAAATATGGAAACGCAACACCTCCCTGGTGCAGCACACAGCACTGATAAAAACACAATGAATGGGTGCACACAGACAAACATTCACACGCATCACACATATACACACATTAACACACACACTCACACACACACACACACACAAACACAGATGCGCATGCAGCACCACACACAGGCACTGAGGGGACTGTAACATACTCACATTCACATCCAGGGAAGTTGGTCCCATCCTTTGTGTCTGACACCCCACACGTGCTTGCTCTAGCACTGACTGTGCTCTCAGTTTTGCACTGTACCTTCAGACCGCTTCATACCAGATGGCTATCAGCGACGTCTGACAAATCAGTGCAATAAAAACGAGGAGCGGTTACAGGAATGACCGCGCTCGCGCTGCCGCTGGCATGTACGCGCTGTCAAACTGACACAGACACTCTTGAACAGGGGGAAAAGGCATCTCCTCCCGCACCAACACAGCGCCCCCTTACCCTGCACAAAACTGGGTCAGGAATAGAGTGGGGGGGCGTAAAATATCCCCTCAGGGCATGACTGGAGCAGAGGGAGGGGGTTAGGGGGTATCCACCAAGGGTATTCAGAATAGGTATTACCACGGTGCATGCCTGAATAATGGCTCTGGAGACTGAGGATGGGGATTGGCCTGATGGGATACGCTCGAAACGACATCTGAGGTTGCCTGTCCTGGACTGCAGCAGCGGGGGAGGGGCAGGGGGAGGGGGGCGGGGTTTTGATCCTAACATACAGTATGAAATGATTGGCGGGGGATTTATTTCCAGCCGTCTGTCTGTTGGTGTTTGGGAGGCATGTAACATTCCCAGAGCGCGGGGAACACACATGCCACAGCGCATTGTATCTTGGATAGTGTTTTTCAGGATTTAATTGCAGGGCAACAGACTTAATTAAATGCGTGCGGCTTGTGATGAAATTTTATTAACTGCAGTGCATTTGTGATTATAATGAATCACAGATCACAAAGGGACATGCATTCAGAAAAACTCATTTTAAGCTTTGCCAGTTTTGTCTGGCTATATGTATATATTTACATAATAATAATCATAATAATATACTGTAACTGCCTCCAAACCTGTGCACACATCCACCTCTCACAACCTCAAACCTCAAACACACACATACCTCACACTCTTTCCAAAATTCCCCTTACACTCTCCATAATCCCCCATGAACATAAATCTAATTCTACATGCCATTGCTTCCTACTACTCTAATTATACACAAATGCCGAACAAAGGGAGTGCAATTACAGCATAAAGCTGAAGCGTTTTAATAAGGAGTCTCATTAACAGTCCAGTTGCAGCCCAAAACATCACCATCTGGCTGCAGTGTGGGGTGTCCAGAGGGCTCACGCACGGCCCGGACACGCTGGAACCCCTGGAGCTCCAGCGGCCCCCCACCCCACCCCAGAAAGCACCCCAGCACACACCCCATTACTTCCACATCGATGCTTTCACCTTCCTCACAGCACGGACTAATCCTAACATGTAATGGTACCGTAGAGTTTCACAGCATGGGGTAACGGTACCATAGTCTCACAGCATGGGGTAACGGTACCATAGAGTCTCACAGCATGGAGTAACGGTACCATAGAGTCTCACAGCATGGAGCACAGAGTTATGGTATGCATTGACCCTGATCTTGTGTCAGAATCTGTCCACTGCAATTTCGAGCATGTGGGTTCTGCTTGGGCTACTCGTACTACGACTACAACCAATAACAACAACAACAACAACAACAATCATCATCACATAGTAAATGAGGACATAATTAGAACATTTCAACCATATGTCCACATAATTCAACATATCTATTATATTGCCTCAAACCTTCAGATCCAATTCAATCTGTCTTGATATAAGGTACTGTTCACTGCCAACAACTGGCTTTATGACAAACACATTATTACATGTTGTGCAGAAAAACCATCATATAAGAAAATATGACTTACATGGTTGCAAAATTAATAACTGAATGTTATATGTAAAGGCTACAAGAAATGGCTGGCAGAAAATATTTTGGAGGAACACATTTATAATGAATGCCTTAATCAATGCATGCATGGTTTATAAACCCCAGGGGGGACAAAACAGAATCCTGATAGGGGCTGCCCTTCCCCCATTCTACCAATGCTCTACCCTTCCCACTCCCTCTTCTGTGCCACAACACATAAGCATGCATAAGCCCAAAGCGCACCAGTGGCTGGAATGGTAAAATAAAATAAATGAGAGCTGAGCACCAGACCTGTATGGGCCCATGTCCTGAAAGACTGTGACAGAACCAGTCCACGGATTTCAGGGGAAATTTTGCAACGGGACCAAGCAGGGGCAAGATGAAATGGATGGGGATTCTACAAGCTGGCGGTTGCGAAGACGAAACCCCCTAATATCCCCTTCCCCCACACTCCAAAGCCTCGCGCCCTCCCTCCTTCTCCCTTCCCCTTCTTCCCCCCTCGATCATCCCACGTCGACCTCGAGGAGGGCGGCGCGCCCCCACCGCACACATCAAACGGAGAGCGGGCCCCTTCCATGTGTCAAAGTCAGCCCAGCGCAGTGGGGAGAGCGACGGCGCGCTAATTAGCCGCGCTGCACGCGGTGAAACGGGGGAAAAGAGCGCTGAAGAAGGACGACCGCCTCGGCCACATTTAAACCACAACAATGCTCCAGACAGCCACTTTTTTTTACACCCTGTTGGTCAGTAATAGGTCACTGCACAAACAGGATAAATCTAATATGAAGGTTTCAATCCAATGTAAAATTTCCAGCATGAATTTAATTTGAAGATAACAGATGCTTATTTCGTGATTTCTGAGAGAGTGAGCCATTTTACCAGCAAGGTATAAACAAACCCACCCATAAGGAAAAGACAATAACTTCGGGCAATGTTGCGCATAGCTCTGTATTGACTCAATTGATTCTTAAATCTGAAGAGGCTCATACCTGTCCAGAAGGCTGAATCAGATTATACCTCCCAGCCTGAACGGGAGGAATTTCTGGTCCTTGTGGAAACTGATCAGCATGAAGGAAAAAGAGGAGAGGTGAAAGAGGGAACGAATAAGAAGGAGCCATTTATGGGTTTGAGCAGATGGCGATGTGACAGGCCTGGCCGCTGCGTGATGTCACAGACTGACCACCTCGTCGTGGGGTCACTACACCTGCACATCTGCCAGTCAGCCCCACACCGCGCCGTTCGGTTACACAGCAAAACCACAATGCTAAAACATGACATTCACATCTCTACAAAAACTGTGGCACTTCTATATTCATTTTAAATTTCTGTTTTATTTGCCTTAGAAATGTCAGTACTAACGTTACTAGAGTGATGTCCATCTGTGATGTAGTGTCTGTTTTCAGATGTGATTGAGCCACCAGTTTTGACTTTGAGCTTTCTTTCTATTTAAAACCAACATAGCAGCCAACGTTTGGGGTTACTTTAGTTAAACACCATGCATAAAATGTTGTAACCCCAATAGCGTGTTACATGGTTTACTAGGGATATGTACTGGCATGTCAAAATAGAGGCAACAGTGAGGCAGAAAAATCATGTGTATTTATTCTACAAATTACACTGAAAAAACAGGACCTACTTAAATTAAAGCTCATGTCATTTGTCAAGGTGGTGGACAGCTTCTGATATCCTAGAGTACCCCCATATACTCGGCCACAGAGGACTCAATAATCAACATGGCAACCTGTGTGGTATCATTGCAGAGTTCCCCACTGTTAGCATCAGTATTCTGTAAGCTGTACTTCGCTCTTTTCATACTCTCAAGTCCCCTCTCTTCTACTCCCCCTCTCTCTTCTCCTCCCCCACTTTGTTCATCTCAGTCACTCTCTCTCTCTCTCTTTTCCTCCTCTCTTCCCATTTTCTTTCGCTCACATGGTTGTTATCCAGAGGGAGAGAAAACGTGCTTCGAAAACACTCTTTTTCAGAACAAAGCAAATCGGAACAAACCTTTATTTTCCTTCATGTCAGATACTTTAAATGGCAGATCTGGAATAAGCATTGCTCTGAATAATAACTACATGCTCACCCTGAGAAGAAGATACACTCAGAAATCATGTGCACTTTGTATATCAAGGTTCCCCAGAGATATTGGGGTAGAGAGCCCAGTTATAACAGAGATATAGGGATACAGAGCCCATTAATAACATAGATATAGGGGTACAGAGCCCAGTAATAACATAGATATAGGGGTACAGAGCCCAGTAATAACATAGATATAGGGGTACAGAGCCCAGTAATAACATAGATATAGGGGTATAGAGCCCATTAATAACTCAGCTATAGGGATACAGAACCCAATCATAACAGAAATATAGGGGTATAGAGCCCAGTTATAACATGGATATAGGGGTACAGAGCCCAGTTATAACATGGATATAGGGGTGCAGAGCTCAGTTATAACATGGATATAGGGGTGCCGAGCTCAGTTATAACAGAGATATAGGGGTACAGAGCTCAGTTATAACACAGATATAGGGGTACAGAGCCCATTAATAACTCAGCTATAGGGATACAGAACCCAATCATAACAGAGATATAGGGGTACAGAGCCCAGTTATAACATGGATATAGGGGTGCAGAGCTCAGTTATAACAGAGATATAGGGGTACAGAGGGCAAAGAGATTTCTTTGGCAGGGCTGGGAAGAGAATGGGAAGGGTGCTCTCAAACCAGCAGATCAAAAAGGGTCTAGACCAGGACTCAAAGTCAGGCCAAGCAGCGCAGAATCAGGGATCAGGGTTAAGCGATGTCAGGGCAGAGAATAAGAGGGAGAGAGAAACAAAGAAGCAGGGAGGAGAGGAGGAGAGAGACCCCACAGCACCCGAGGCTCCTCTAGAGCTGTTGAGCGCTAATTCTGGAGAATGAGTGTCCCCGCCCCCGGCCATGCCATGCAGATGGAACACGTTATTCAACACTGCTGCGATCGAGTGGAAGTGGAGGAGCAGAGAGAGATGCATCATGGGAAGGTTGCTGCGTGACAGAAAAGTGACGCAGCAAGGTCGGGGGAGGCATTCTGTCCAAGCCTATCAATGGCGCTCCCATACAGCAACGCGCAAAGGTCAACCGCCCCCCCACCCGCGCTCCCAGCATTCATTGCACTGCTGTTTCATCATGGGCGGGAGGACGACTGGCTCCTGAGCGGTTCTGACAACCTCTGAAAAGCCGCAACACCACAGAGCCCTCCAGAACAACACCGGCCCCTGCGGAGGCCACGTTTAGACTCTGTCAAATGTTTTCATCAGGCCACAGAGGATGCAGGACCTAAGCTGAACGTCGTGTCAGAATTCACCCCATTTGCAGCTTGCATCACTTCTGTGGACAAGAGCCGAGCGGCTTTTTGCTGTTTTCTCCGGCACATTTTTAGGCACAGAGGGGTTTCCTCCAAAGAACTCAGGAAACGATAAGAAAAGGGAAGTTGATTTAAGAAAGGCATTGCCTCCACAGGGCAAGTAGTAACTTGTCTCTCAAAGACCTTGGTCATTGATGGGTTTGACTAGACCAGTGTATTAGGGGTGCTGGCGGTGCCAGTGAGACTCTCACATTTAGAACAAAGGCAGACTGTATAGGGAGAAGCCCCTGTCCAGCTGCAGGGGTGAGGGGGTGCGGTAGGGTGGGGCCAGGCCCACTGGTGATTGGGACAGTGCTGAGCGAGAGTAAGACACTGGCTTGGGACACAACCCAGACACTAAAGTACAGCACACTTCCCCTCTTCACCTCTGCTCCTAGTTTTAGAGGAACACTGACACAGGTACATGCAGGTGTGGTGTGACTGCACATGCTCAAAGATGAACGCGCATACACATGCACATGCAAGCATGAACACACATACACACAGAAGCACACACACACACATACGACCACGCACATAGGCACAAATAGTCACGCACACTCACATATGACCATGTTCGCAACCTTCTACAGCTCACCGCAGGGCAAAAACAAACAATAGCAAAATAATTTTTTTGTCCTCCAGAGACAAGTGTCTTGACTGGAACTCGTGCTTATTTGCAGATGTCAGACCCTGGTTTTCTGCACTATTTACTTATGACAGTTCAAGACTGACCCATATTTGCTGTTATTTCATAAATCACAACAGCGACACAATAGATAATCGTATAACAGAAACATCCAGACCAAAACTGTTGTGATGATTTCCGCTAAGCAACACAGACCCTTCAAAACAGGGCATTTGTGTTGAACTCTTTACTCTAAGACAGCTAGGACTTTAATATTGTGGCTGGCAGCAAATTCTCTTCAAGTTCTGACCTGGGGGGAGGGCTTACATTCAGCAGCATGGTGGCTGGAAATGAAGCAATGCTGAAACCTAGTGGTTAGCCTAATCTAACCATGTATGAATGTTACTTTATTTAAACATCACTGCGGGAAAGGGAAAATTCCCAGGGTGGTTTGGCTCGTTGGGGATCGGATGAGTGTGTCTTTCTGCAGAACGGCCCCGCTGTTTGGCAAACCAGCGTCTTATCAGGCTGGATTATTCTCTGTGCCACCCTTGAGAAGGCTAATGAAATGGAAGGTGACATGCTGCCCAAAAAGCAGGCGTTTGAGGAGGCAGAACGAGATGTTGCATTGTGGCGCAAACAGGGGATGACTACGACTCGCTCCCCTGTTCTCCAAGCTCTGAATCAGTTGATGATGATATATCAGTATATTAAATATAACTAGTATATATATATAGCAATATATTAAAACGATGACAGGTTTTGTTAGATCCTTGTACATGACCCATGTGAAAGCACCAGGCTTAGCTCATACCTCTCTTCTCAGCCCTTTGGCTGCTTGAGTCATCCCTGCATTTGTTTTCGTACAGGCAAGCTGGAGTGGGTGTGTCACCATAGGGGTGGTTGTATTAGCACGAGAGTGGTTGTTTTCGGACAAGAGGGTTTCGTTTTAATACAGTAGTGGTTGTCTTAGTACAAGAGGGGTTGTGTGAGCACAGGAGTAGTTGTGTTGCTACAGGAAGGCCAGAGTGGAAGGAAAGACGAATAGAAGTGGGTGCTGGACTGTGGGGTCATGGTCAGGGTGCCATGAGTGTAATTTCAACAGCAGCAGAAACAGTCCCATTCCTGACAGGAGCGGAATGCAAGCATTACTGATAACAATTATCCATGGGAAATGGTCTCAGTGTAAATATTAACTGACAGAATTATTTCTCCCCAACACGCACTCTCTCTCCCCTCCTCTCCCTCTCTCCTTGTTTGCTGACGGATGTGAGACAGAAGCAGAGAGTGACATCGCGTCCGTCCAGAACAGCCTCCGAGCCTCAGCCCCACTCCGTTTACGCAGACTGAGGGTGACAGTGCTCACACATTTCAGCGTCCCGT
This sequence comes from Albula goreensis, assembly GCA_022829145.1. Taxonomy (NCBI): domain Eukaryota; kingdom Metazoa; phylum Chordata; class Actinopteri; order Albuliformes; family Albulidae; genus Albula; species Albula goreensis. The sequence goes on from CM040758.1 coordinate 6,523,422, forward strand.
CTGAGCCAATCAGATGCCCTCGCCGCTGGAGAGATCGGCACGCCGCTCCGCGCTGGATACATTTATATGTTTATATCGCCGTCTGTGAGGGGATGCGCTCTGGTGCTACGCACGGGGACACACGGAGCTCAGAGACAGAGACGCTGGCAGGGTTGCTAAGGCAGGAGCCGGACACAGCTGCTCCAATGGGTAAAGGGGACAGAGAGGCCCTAGGGCAGAGTGACAGGGTGGGCAAGGGTGGGTGGGGGGAGCGGGAGGGGAGGAAGCTGACAGGGGGAGTAGGAGTGATAGACAGAGAGAGTTTTAAGTCTAGTGAGGTTGCAGTAAAAAAAAAAAGGAAGCACAAAGACGAGCCTTGCTTTCACAGTCTGGGGTTAGAATGGGAAGCTTTGTGAGGTTTGTCAGGCAGCTGTATGTGTGCCTCCCTTTAGTCCAATCACAGCCGTCCTACATACACAGACCAGTGTCTGTACTGCACCACATCTGTGCTGAGGGCCCATTCCCACTATGGTGGGTTGTTTGGCTTGGCAGGACTTGTCTGCACCAATTATTGCTTCATCTCAGAGAAATGATAACATCCTGTCCCAATGTGTGTGTGAGTGTGTATGTATATGTGTTTGTGTATATATGTGTATATATATATATATATATATATACATACATACATACACAGATGTGAATGTCTGTGTGCGTGTGCATATTTCTCATTGTGCGTGTGAGTGTCTGTGTGTACACGTGAATGTTTGTGTGCGTGTCTGTGTCTGTGTACATGTGAATGTCGGTGTGTGTGTGTGTGTGTGTGTGTGTGTGTGTGTGTTTTTGTGCTGGGGCCCAGAGCACTGTCCTCCACAGTAACATCCCCGCTGGGAAGGTGTCTCATCACTGCTTTGATTCCCTGCTCTTTTCACATTGCGTCACACACACAACCTGCAGAGGACTAGTCTACAGTGCAGAATCAGACACTGGAGCCTCAGACACAGGCACTGCAATAAAATCCATAAAAACACAGCATAAAACTACTGATATCTCCACCAATCCTTCAGAATAACAGAATCACAACCATCAATGTGAGCACCATTCTAGAAATGTCCGTGTTTTTTTACGGTGTCTTTAGGGCTAGAATATACACTTTGGAAAATGTTCAACACATTATTTCACGCTCAGAAATGACCAGATAAGGAAAGGGATGGAAAATACTCGTTTTGGACCAACTCAACTGTTTATTTATGAAAACAGGATCTGAACAGTGGAGTTACAATGTGCCAGTTGGGGATTCTGTATATTTCTGAGCTGACATACCTTGTTCATAATGGAACAAACTGGGCATTTTTGTACCGACAGCTCTTGTGGTTGGTTTTAACACGCCTGCCAACCAAACTGCCATTTTGATCAACACATTATTTCACGCTCAGAAATGACCAGATAAGGAAAGGGATGGAAAATACTCGTTTTGGACCAACTCAACTGTTTATTTATGAAAACAGGATCTGAACAGTGGAGTTACAATGTTCCAGTTGGGGATTCTGTATATTTCTGAGCTGACATACCTTGTTCATAATGGAACAAACTGGGCATTTTTGTACCGACAGCTCTTGTGGTTGGTTTTAACACGCCTGCCAACCAAACTGCCATTTTGATTTATGATATAAAATGCTACTGGGGCTCTTTTGAGCAAATGAACCAACAATTCTGAAGTATAAGGTCGCTGTGGTTATTATGATTAGGTAGAAACAAGATACAGGATTACGTTTCAGTCACTGTGACCAGTCTTGCTCATTTGTGGGTCCAGTTTGCATCATCAGTTTAAAATGTTTCTAAGAAACAGCTGGAGACTGCTGGACATGTTTATTAACAACAGAATGATGGAGAGAACCTGTTATCCAAAGTACTACTGAGTGGAATTCTGAGAAAATCCGAAAATTAATTGGACATGTAGATGCCAAATTGACTCTAATAAATGGAGTGCAGCAAGCATAATAGACCGAACCACTAAAAACACATCACACTGCAAAGTTTCAGCCAAAGTTATATACAGTATGTGTGCTCAACAAATTTGCTGATGGATTCTCCACAGCACATTTCCAAGAGAATTGAAAGAATTGGTCAGCAAAAATCAGGCTTCAGCTGTTTTTTTGCTTTTTTTTTGGTTGGACTTGGGACATAACGGATTTCTAACTGATCTTAAATCACCTCAACCAACCAACCAAAGGTGATACACTTTCACATTTTTCTACATCAGTGACACTCATTCCATGTCCCAGTGAGCCACAGTGTATGCAGGTATTTGTTACACTCAATGGCACTTAATGCAAGCACTTAATGGCCAATTATAACAGCTGATTACACAGTTAACGCACCTGACCTGTTTTCTTGGTTCTGAACTTGGATACGAATTACAGGTGAAAAGAGAAAGACAAGCTTCATTCTGATGATTAACTCGATCACTCCAAGGCCAGCCAACAGTACCTGTTATTTTGTGATTTTATCAGCACATGCTGCATAATATGATTGTGTCCCAAATGATGTTACTTTCTGTGGTACAATCAGTAGGTGATTTGAGGGGGAATGCCACCCCCCTTTTTAGCAAAATGACCAAAATGCATCCCCCTTGTTAACCTGCCATCCCCATTAAACATGTGTGTGTGTTGGTTGGTGGTGTGGGGGCAGGGGGGTGCTCCCATAAGCCCACCCCCCCCACCCCGTTAAAAATTAACAAATCACCTGATCGGTACATTCATAGCATTTTCTGTTGAAATATGTCACATTATGGAGCCTTTCTCTCCACAGCTGCACCAGGACCGTAAACTGCAGACTAAGGGGTTAATAGGCCCTGACAAACATATCATCATGAGTCACCCTGGTGATAGCCTGAGAGACCAGGCTGCCTGCATTCTCATCAACTTTGCAGATGAAAGCGGCCCCGTTTTAACCTATCTAACAGACCATGCATTTATGTTCATTTGTGAAAAAAATGCACAGATTACCATTAAAATAATACAAATTGAGGGTTTTTACTTCATTGTCACTAAACATAGATAAACATAGACGCTAAGCAGCTATGTTAATGCCCACTCTCCCATTCTTCAGACACACGCGCGCGCGCATGCACATACACGCACACATTCCGATTATTTATGTCAGCCATATGAGTCATTTACAAATGCATAGCTTTTGCTACACATGTGTACGTACGTATGCAAGCACAAACACGTACATTTGCTTGCACGCACACACACACACACACACGGCATGGCCTATATTCCCTCCTCTCCTTTATATGTGAGACCCGAGCTTACCCTAACTACAAACTCCTACACACTACTTTAATCCCTAATGCAGTCAACAACAAAACCAACCGCTGTCTAAAAATGGCCAACAGCGGTCCAATGCTCTCTGCAGTCCCTCACCCAATCAACATCACAACAATGAGCGGTTCCACAACCGGCCCCATTCCACAAGGCCATTCAGTTCCTCAACACACAGAACGGACTTACAAGGAGGCACCATCCTTTCAATTCCGCTGCTCCACTCTATTATTCATAGCTGTATTATCCAGGCCCCCTTCGGGTCCATCCGAATCTGTTGTATTCACGCACTGAACTCTTTGGACTCGACAGTATTTTGAATTTGTCTTCCGCCTACTGTATGGAACTAGAAAAGCAGAAAAAGGTCTGCATTGCATAAAGGGATTCTTTAAATGGACATTGAAAGCACAAATTTTGGCTGGAGGTTCTTTCAGCATCACATGGGAATTCATTAGATATTCCCTGAAGTATTGTATTCTTAAGATTGTACATTGAAACACATGTTCTACCTGTTATTGATCAAATGGACACAATTCAAAGACGGTTGTATCTATTGCTCTTCCACACTTTATGTTAATCAGATCTTCAACCAAACTTATCATTAGAGTAATGGAAATCTTAATGAATAAAAAATTACCTAATACATGTATTTATCAATAAAAGATATGCAGCATCCAATGTCCCTGTGTGAACAAGTAATCATTCACTTTGACCCAGTGACAGGTGACACCACCTTTGTAGTGATGACTGAAACCAAATGCCTCTTGTAGTTATAGATCAGTCTCTCATGGCACCATGGAGGAATTTTGGCCCACTGCTGCATGCAAAGCCGAATCAATACAGTGACATTTGAGGGCTTTCGCACATAAATTGCATGTTTCTTGTCATGCCACATCTCAGTAGGGTTTCTTTCTGGACCTTGACTAAGCCCCTTCCGAAACTTCACGGGTTATTGCTCTTCAACCATTCTGATGTAGTCTTGCTTTTGTGTATTGGTTCACTGTTATCTATCTGTTTCTCATCTTCAGCTCACTGACGTATTGCCTGCCATTCTCCTCTGTAACACTCTGACAGAGAAGCAAGGTGTCCTCATAAAACATCATACCCTCATTCAAATCTTGTACACCTACTATGTATTATATCTTTGTATAATTTTGTATTATGTATTAATAACTATTTATTATGTTTTTGTATAATTATGTGCTTGCATTATGTATTAATAACTATTATGTATTATACATCCTTATAATGTAAATGTATGAGTATTTAGATTTATAGTCAAGTATTATGTTTATTACTTTATTAATTGTATATCACCAACATTATAATTTATAATTGTATATATTTTACTTGGCTATGTACCATTCTTCCTGACTGCTGTTATGACTTAGATTCAATTCATAGATTTGCTGCAGCATTACTGAAAGATGCATTTTTCAATTTGTTGATGACTGTGAATCCAGTCCTTGTACGTCGCTTTGGATAAAAGCGTCTGCCAAGTCAATAAATGTAAATGTAATCTCCAAACCCGAGCACAATCACCATCAAGATTGACCGTTGGTATGAGGTTCTGTTTGGCTACATGGGTCCGATTGTGGTTTGATGGAACCCCTTACAAATGCCTTCCAGTTTCTATTTGTAAATCCACGGGATGAAATTATTTGAATTCAAATAACAACTGAAATTAATCAGAGGATGAACATTTTAGGCTTGATCTGAGAAGTTAATAGACCACAACAAAACCTCAAACAGGCGAAAAGAAGGACATGAAAGACGGACAAATGATAAATGATTTCACTCTGCAAACTCAGACACATACCGCACTTCAAGAAGAGCGAAATGGTGCCATACACAAACTTTTTTCAATGCAGCTAAGAGGGTGGACCGTATGTACGATACATTAATCAATCAGCAAATGGTGGAGAGAAGGTCTTCTGAATAAAGAAACAGGGGTTAGGAAAACAGGATATTGGGCAGTAATGGGAAACCCGAGATGGGGGCTGTTTGCTGCCACGTGGAATCTGGTCCTCATCCCTCTCCATGTGCCAAGGCGGAGGGATAGTTTCCCCCCCCCCTCCCCCCCGTGCGTTCCCTCCGGACCCCCAGCGGGGACACAAAGGACAGTGATGGACTGCCGGCAAGATGCATTGTGTAATCAGCTGACGCCCCACAGCCTTGGAATGGGATGGATGTAGATGGAAACGCGAGACGAGCTAGGGAGCATCCAGAATGTCACCGAAACACAGACCCCAAATTAGCACATGCATAAACATTACATAAAATCCAATAGGCCCACTTCTCGGAATGACATTTTCCACCACAACAGCGCAACACCGCACTGCGCCCAACCAGTTTTAGACATTTTCCAGCTTTGTTTAATCCATTAAACGCCCTTAAAGCTGCACTATTTAACTTTTGCTTGTTGGCAGTCTCTCCAGAGGACTGAGGTAATTGATCACTTCCTTGACACTTGTGTAACGTCAATAAACTGCAAATTTGAACGTTCTGCCGCTTAAGCTTTCTTCTTCAGCTCATGCAACTTGCAGAACATAAGACAGTTATTTAAAAAAAGAGAAAGCATGTTACTTGCTCTATCATAATTAGTCAGTGTGACCCCGAGGCACATTTTGTACTTTCACAAACTGTGAGAGACACACTGCTTTCCAACAACACCATCATCATGTTAAACCTGGATTGTCACTAAATCATGGATTTGAGAAAAATGCTCTAAAGTTTCTTGACTTGTTGAAACCGTATCGTTCTGCTACTAGTGTCAGCTCAATGTATGTTCACTTTGTGTAGGTGCTATATGACCTCAGCAATCTCCTCTTTGCATGAATCCTCAATCAATGATTTGATGAATGTATTGTAGGTATAGCTAACTCACTTATTTTCTTTTTTTTTACATCATGCAGATACAAAAATTTTTTTTTCTGGGTCGTTCAAATACTAGCTGTACTTTGCTCAGTAAGGTTTGATTAATGCGCCATTTTCTTGTATGTATATTTGGGCAAAATATACTTTATATAATTCAGCTTTGAAGTTGAGAAGGTAATATCTTCCAAAACCAAACTGATTTCCACAAACGTTAGCTGAAAACTAGTCTGACAGACTAGAAGGAAGCACCTTACATATGCTTTCAAACAAGGTAACTTAATGAAGTTAGACATATTAAGTTATTAAAGATATATTAAAGCTGGGATTCAATCAACATTGTCCTTAACTTGGGCTCACAATTAAAGGACAATAATGACAAATGCTGTTTGAATCCCAGGCCTAAGTTTTTCAGTTGTGTAATTACAGGCTCCTAAAATGTGATTTGTTGAGCCAATGTAATAGCAAGCTATTTTGCAAATGTGATTTCCCCATCAGCAGCTACAGCAGTAGACTCTTGGTAAGCTACCTGGCTAGCAAGCTGTTGCTTGTTCACTGAGACGGGGCATCTTGGTGGACCTGAATTTTCTTGGCACAATCTGCCATACTATGAGCTAATCTTTCACCAACAATGCTGGTTCTTCTTCTTTGCTCCCCCAGTTTTTCTTTTGCTGCTAGTTTCGATCACTTCCTGTGTGCAGAGACAATATTGTACCACTGTCTCGTCCTACCCAATCTCAGAGGTTTATATCGACAAAGGCGGCAATTCAGGCTGATTTCATGCAAGGGTGACGGTTCGATCTTCTCTCCTGCGGTCCTGTTCCTCAATTTCCTGAAGTCAATACCAGTACTCACAACAAGATGCACAACAGAAACCCTGAATAAGACAATGGAACGGATGACTACTACCACCATGACTGGAACAGAGCTTGATCAACATTTCCTTCTAATGCACAAGAATTCATTTTATCCATCCATATTTTCTATGTTAAATTTAAAATGCTTCAGCATAGCTGGATACATTGGTAAATCAGTGTACAGAAGTATCTTAATGATTTGATTAAGCCATAGCTGCAATTAGTGGAGAGAGGAAAGCATTTTGTGGTGTACTTACAACCAGGTATAATGGTCATGCAATTTAATGAAATTCAATTGGGTGAATGGCATGCTCTGAATGAAACAGCTGTGTCCGTGTCTTATAATTTCTATTAGCAGAGCTCAGTAATAGCAGAGCTTAGAGAATGATTAACAGTCCATGTAGAGCACATATAAATCTGCATTATGAAATTCATTACAATTGCAGCTGCTACGTTGACTGGAAATGCCCATCACTCTTTGAAAAAGTGACTTCTTTGCAGTGATTACCTGGAGGCCTGGATACACTTTGCCAATCTCTTACTTAAAGTCCCCCAACCACAAAGCTCCAAGACAGTCTATTATGTGAATGACTTATAGAGGAACGCAATCTTAGTCCTTTAATAGCTCTGTTTTTTTAATTAATTAAATTTGTATTGCATAAGTGTCCTGAAACAGTTATGCATCAAAATGGCCCAATAGTTAATTGCAAAAGCTGCCAATAAGACAAATGACACTTTTATTTTATTAAATCCTTTTCAAGTTTTTCACTGCCCCCCAAAAAAAGCATTATTCCCCATTAGCCCCCCTGCTGAACATGATGACCATGCAGTAGAAATGCCATCGTTACACAAACAAAACATGTTAACTGTTATGAAAATACCTAATTGTAAAAATATGATGCTATCATAAACAGTTGTAAGATATTGTACAAATACGGGAGAAACCATGAAACTTCACATTCTGAATCCGTGTGTATTCATAATAATAATAATAATAATAATAATATAATCATCATCATAATAATAATCATAATACTACTCGTATACATGCCTGCATTGTTTCATAATTATTCAATCAAGTTGTGATAAATTATCAGAATCATTAAGGGAACAAATATACATAAATTGATGATTTGGGTATTAGAATTATTAGTGGTAGTACTATATTGGGGACAGTAGTTAAATGATTATATCATTACTTGAATATAAATATTATTTTAGCTCAAAAAATACCAATAAATAAATACATTTAATTGATCAGCTACGATGAACAGTTTTCTTTATCCTTTGTTTGGTAGTATGCATTGTTCTCGAACAGATGTGCTCCTTGCACGCGTGCCATACTGGGGAAAGATTTTAGCATAGCACCATCCAATCAAGAAAACACAGGATAGACAACGAGACAACACGCAGGCTAATCATATCAATTCCACACCTGCGTGCAGTCGTTTATCAGACCTCAGCAATCAGCACCACCACATGCGATGCATCACACTTCAATCGGCCCCTGATAATAGAGACGGTTCAAATAAACATGACTCCATTCATCAGACGGCGAACCAGCCGTAACAATTCCCAAAAACGCCTGCCTTTCATTACGGTGAACCTGCAACAGCGCTGTGCAAAGCAGGAACGTGGTCCGCTTGAGGACCAAGTCTGGAAGCGCAAACGAAACTTTTTTCCCCATTATAAGCAAACCTGTTTCCTTTGTCTATTCGTGACCACATACACCCCAACCTGGCAGTGATCTATTTGCAGCCATAAAGACATGTCGACAGTGCTTTACAACAGTTTTCTTGATTTACAGATTTTCAAGAAAAGGGTTCATTCATGGACCACGGTAATTTCACGGTTCAGTTTAATAATATGAGCTACCTTGGCTCACTATCTTTCAAAGTAGCCTAAATTGCTCTGTGTTTCAACTGTCTAAGTGCTCGCTCATAGTGATGGTTAAAGCTGCAAGATAGATTTTAGCTTATGGTAACGTTGTGCTCGTTATGATATTCAGATATGTGCCATGAGCTAGCTAGCAAAGAAAAGATATGTAATCTTCCACAATTTAGTTTTAGGCAATGCTCTTACCGCAACGCGAGTCCGTGAAGCTGCAGTTGTAGTATATTAATGGAGTTTTCCGTTCAGTTATTTCTCAAGGCTTCAGCCAAGTCCATTTTGTCCACCTTGGTTGCTATTCTTCCAATTAGTTGATTATAAAACTTGTTTGATTGAAATATAAGATTTCTTCATTCCTCAGGCGTGTGGTCCCGTGAATAATGTCAGTCAATCCTTCACCGCCTACAATGTTCTCCGAATAATAAAAACATTCAAAACGTTATACTTTCAGCAAACCTTCGCTATAAATCTGCTTATCCTTCAATAAATCAAGCCATTCTGTGACCATTATGACACCAAATTGGGTGCTAGCCTGTTACTCCTTGAGGTAAACTGTATTTTAGCATCCCGAGTTAAATTCTTCAACACGCCCGTCCTTTTGTTCCTGTCTCTCCCATTAATGTAAAAATACAGAACCCAGCTTGACAAAAAACTTGGTATTCTCATAAATTCGTCTTCATGACTGCATGTATTCTTCTGCCGTACACCTCTTCAGACTCCAAATCCATAAAACAATCCATTGACATCGTTTTTCCATCTTGCCCACTCTTCTTGAACGCGGAATTTTCCACTCAAAAATTTCATACAGAATTTCTTCCGGACGATTGATGCTCAGTTATAATTTGCTCTCTGAAGATGCTCTCTGCAAACGGTCGTAGCAGACTGGCGGAGGACCCACAGGGATTTTACATTTCTACGCGAGGTGAGGCGAAGGGGGTTGCCTGCCGTGCGCGTGCCCATGTGTCTTGCAATTATTGTATTTTCGCTGCACATATTGAATTGAACCACTGAGCGCTAGCTGTGTAGTCCAGATTACACACTGTATCCTCTACACCTGTAACACCATAAAATTACCATTTCTATGCGTTTAGCAGCCAGTATATTTCGTCGTTTTGTATAATTGTGGAAATGGACTCATTTTATTACAGAATTCACTGGAAAAATGTAAACTGTGGAATGTAACTTAGGACAATGCTATTTATGTACAATTTTATTATTTTACATTCAGAATTATTTACAAATGATTGGATAGCTTCTGATACTTATGATGGGTAAAGATGTCTGCAAAACTGTATGCTGTTAGAAGCATTACAGAAATCATGAGCACCCACTTACTGGAAAATAGAACTGTCCAAGGTGCAATGAACATTTCTGATATTTACAGTGTGTGTGATTTTAACCTTGTATGACAGGCCATACCCTCAAACAGTATGATGTAAGCCTGCATGGGGCCCAGATTGGCCAAAATCTCCATCGCTATGCCGGGCACAATGGCAATCGGGGCCAAGGACAGAACCATCCCTGTCCTTCCCAACAGCTCCAGGGCTCTAAAACACTGATGCAGCTCTCCGTTTTGTTCTGTGTCATTGACCTGTCCTGAGAAAAGTGTTTGTGTTTGATGACATGAAATGGGTGCAGCTGGGAGGGTTAATTAACTAGCATGTGCTGTACACTTACCAGATGGAGAATGGTAGCCATGACCATACACTCTTAAAACGCTCTCTAAAAAGTCCATCTACTACCCTTAAAATTTGTTCACTTATGTTCCTGGGGCAACCCTCCTGGGTTCTTTTTAGATGATATCTCTAAGGACCGTCAGAATAAAATTCAGTGTAGATGTAGAACCGTTTGGGGATATCAGTATCCAAGGCAAACCTTTAAGTTTCTTTCTGGGGACCAAATGAACGATTTTTGAAGGACCTTTTTCCCCCCAGAGTGTAGATGGAGTGTGGTGAACATTCTCAGAGACCAACGGAAAACTGCGGTCATCTTTACACCTGCCAGCAATGGATTCTCAGTCAGATATCAGGAAACCTCAAGGGGTTTTCAACAACATCCCAAATCAATTGGGTTTGGATGAGCACAATTAAGGAGGACCGCAGTTAATTGAGACTGATTGAGCAGTCCATTAGTTAAATGAGTCTAATAATTTCCATCCGAAAACACGCAGAAGGAAAATGTCCTCAAAACCAAATGTTTTCCTTGAGGGGCTTTTTAATCCACTCATATATGTCAAAATCTCTTAGTTGCTCGATAAATAAAATTGTCATTTGTCATTTTATGTAATGCACACAATGCCACATGCCATGCTTGCATAATACATACATAAGAGGGCTATTCTAAATCCCAAAATAACTTCCTTTCATAGAAACAGAATAGTATGGTTGTGACTTTAGCTGTTTCCTGAGGTGATTGGATCTTGTGAGACTAATGTGTTGTCATTCAGCAATGAAGACCCTAGGGACTCTGGTTTCAGAGTCAGAGTGGGTCACGACCTTGCCAAACCTCCATACGCCAAAAGCTGCTGCCCGCCTACTTTCATATCCAAAGGACCCATAAATCTTATTTGAGAAGCAGGGAGGAACATTCAATCATGGCACTCATGAAGAGGGACAGAAGCCCATGCTTATTAAATATATATAAATAAATAAATATATAAACTATATATCAGGGTCCTCATTCCCAGCCTAGAACTCAGAGCGAACAGTTCCAAACGACGCATGATTGTGCTAAATTACATGTGACTCAGTGCTAACTGTGGCCAGAGAACTGTATGATTTCATCACCATTTCATTTCATCACACACAGAATGTAGTAAGTTGGGACATACAAGGGCAACATAAAATTAATGAAGCATGCCATATATACAGGGAGGAGATGATAAATTCTCCCTCTCTCAACATGCAAGTGTAATCAAGGTCAACCGACTGTAATTTGGTTATTTCAGCTTCTCTTGCTGACGGCCCTTGGAGGAGCAGAGACAGGAGAGGTGGAAGAGCAGGGGGACAGACAGAAAGGTAAGAGAAGCAGAGCGGATGGAGGGAATGAGAGGGACAGAGAGAGAGAGAGAGAGAGATGCTGAAGATGGCTCGGATTCGTGCTCAGAGCCGGAGTCTGGAATCGGCTGTCCGTGGCTATATTTAGCGCAAGCCCACAGATTGTAGGGAGAGCCCGGGGCTCAGTTCAGATCCACTCCTGCTGCTGCCATCAGTCCAGCGGCCTACGGACACACAAGGGTCCGGCGCTCGCAGCATAGAGCTACAATCGCAGGACGATGTCACCGCAACCTCAGTTCCAAATTTCACCACAATAAAATCCTAATCAACACCAACCTCCCCTCCTCCAGCTGAGAGTCTCAGCTCAGCTCCTCCCAGCCTCCAAACCACACCTACTTGGCCTCCCACATGTCAGCCCCATTGGGATTTGCAGAGGCGAGTCATCGAGAACCCTTTAGCATGATGAACCCAAGCTGTGCTTACAGTCACACAACCAATGTGAGGTATTACCTAACAAAACTGGACCTCCTTATGCAGAACATATTTACAGGACAGTACGTTATGAAATCTGAATTCTGCTCTCTGCTAACTTACCTAATAAGGGACAAACCATTCAGAGGGCTCATTTCAGAACCCTGTAATTTCAGACCCAAACCAAAATGGACACCAATGGACTCCATACACTGTGCTGGCATTTATCTAAACAGATGCAGGTTTTATTTTAAACTTTTAGAAGTCAAGTTGAATGTGAAATGTAAAAAAACAAAAAAAAAATAAAACCTAAAGTCAAACCTGCTTCTCATAGCATTTTAAACAAACAATTTACACATGTAAAAAAGTAATGGATATCCACTTGTCTTAATCATTAAATTCACAAAAACGGTGCATTTGAAAAGGGGCTATCCATACTGTCCATGGTCCAGGAAGAATCTTTACTCACACCGATTGTTGGTTTTCCCAAGCTGGCTATAGGGGACGAACTCTGTTTAGACTAAAATAGACCTATAACAGCAGAGGCGGGGGGAAGAGGAAGTAGAGGGGCGTGTGAAGGGTGTGTCAGCAGGCGAGGGGGTGGGGCCTTCGTCTCGGCTGTCCTTTGCGATCACATAGGGTAGTTCAGCACCACGTCCTGCTTGGCCAGCTCCAGCAACATAGGATCGTCGAAAAACTTACTGATACTGACATCCTCACTTAGACCCTGATGGGAGAAAGAGAGAAAGTGTAAGTCCCCATTTGGACTTTTAATACCAAATAATTACTGGGCACCAACAAAATAAATGTGTTTTTTCGAATGCACAACATCAATACATAATAATAATCATTTATTTCCTTGTAACTGTTACTTGTCTTGAAACAGGCCGTTTGAGTGGCGTGACACATCATTATAATGAACTTCAGCCCTGATTGTGTGACACCCCAACCTTCTTAGCCCTCAAAGTGTAAAGGGCACTCAAAAAAATATGAAAGTATGGCAACAGATGCAAATGGAACAGCTGTAATTGACACTAATGCCTTTGTAACTGAAGTCATGAAATGGAGGACGGATATGCAAAATAGGCCCAACTGTGATGTCACAACTGGAGCCATTTTCCAAACACCTTGTAAACAAGCCTGGGATTTTCATATGCTCCCCCTTGCAAAACACTGATTTCAAAATATATCCATGTTTGATATCTCCCGGGACAAATACTATATAAAATATAAAAAACATCAATTAGATCAGATGGGGCCTTTTAAGGGAAACACAGAGATCGCTTCGATCTCTGTTTGTTCATTGCAGGGCAATCCTCTGATCTGGAACTCAAAATACCTACATTATAAAAGTGTAATATTCCAATGAGACCACAATGATCAAAAGTGTCAAGTTTTAAACATCAAGAGGGGGTTCAAAGCTCCAATGAACATTGCTACTTTGTTACTCGCTAGCAAGCTACATACCAAAATGTCATTACTGGCTAGCCTGCTAAATCAGTTGGTTGATGGTTGGTTGATTCCTTGAGAGGAATGAGGAAGATTTTGAATAAAGCGCTAGCTCACCTTGCGCCGTCGCGTCTTGATCATAAACTCTCTGGCCAGGTGAGGTGCTGGCTGAGGCTCCAGAGGTCTAATCACGATGCTCTTGTCTAGGGGGTCACCAGGAACAATCTGGAGGACGAGCGAGAAAGCAACGAAGCAAGACAGAGACAAAAAACAGAGAGAAAGGAGAACAAAGAGGAAAGAAAACACAGGGTGAGATACATCACAAACCCTGTCAAACAAAGTGAAGCGCAAAGAGACGCGTTATTACAAACACAAACCGACGGCCCGAAAAAGCCATCAGCTCAGATCAGCTATACAATGGGGTGGTTTAGCACAGTTGCTGATCTCAGAGAGACAGCGACCACACAGCACAGTGGATAAGCAAGGCCAGGTCTGACAAGCTGCCTCCACCCCTTACCAACCTCTCAAACACCACCACGATTCCCCCACCTGTTCACTAAGGACACAGAACTACAGTGCAGCAGTGTACAAACAATCACAATTTTTCCCCCTGTACTCTCAATGTCATTTAGCAGGGAAAAAAACAGGTTCTTAACACAATTAACTCTCACACAATTAGCTCCATGTTGGACACAGACTTACTGGGTGCGTGGCTGGAGATCAAACCCACTGGGGAAAAATGCTCTAATAAGGCGGGCTGTGTTTTGATAGGGACCACAAGGGACCACATTCAAAGTCACCTTTTTAAAAGGCTTAAGTTTAGCCCTTGGTTCCGTTATCTCCTGACTGCTGGTGGGGGAGGGTCACTGAGTTAGTTCTCACAGACAAATGGATGGATTTACCATCTTAGCATAAGACGAAGGTGCCTACACTGAAATACAACAATGAGGGAAAGACTTCCATTGTGCAGGACACTGAGGGACATCCAGTCGAATCTATCAGAGGAGTGGGACAAAAAGACTTAGATACCCCTTTTAGGTATTGAAAAGGACAAAACTTCACATTTCACGAAAGCGTGTCAGCTACATTGAACTGTTCAATGCTAACATCAGTCATCATCTTGCGCATGAATATTTAAATTCTTGAGGAAAAAAGGCGGGTAGGCATGTGCTGGAATGGAAATTTCATGGTACAATGACGTTGGCCAAAAAACTTCAGCTTAGTTATCATCGACTTCATTTCAAAATAGCTAAAACATGAGCTAAAAAAATCAGTACTATAAAATAACAAAAATCCCTCAACCCAGGTTAGCTTCAGCAGTGTCACACAAAGCCATAGGGTGAGATGGCAAGTGGCATGAGAAAACAGTAGCCATTGATGTTGGAACCAAAAAGGATTCCTTTTCCTCCCCTTTTAGTTGTGCTCTGTGTATTTCATACGCTACTGCTTTTGTAATCTCTCATAAAGGCTAATGCACTAATCATTCCACTGAAAGGTTGACAGACAGGCTGGCCTATCAGACATGCCTGTGGTGACATATGGAGAAATGTACAGGGCAGGTGTGGGAGGGCTTCCTACCTGCCAGTGGTGGAAGACGGACAGGGAGAAGGCCTGGCCCTGCGTGTGCGTGCGCAAATCTGTCTCAAACCCAAACGAGTCGATGGCCGGGATGAAGGCCTTGATGGTGTAGAGGGGGGAGCCTGGGATGGGGGCGTCTTGGGTCACGTGACCTCTGTGCCACACCGGAAAAGAGGTAGTGTAAGTGAGTCTGGTGCATGAACATAGCTACACATAAACACTACAATGAAACTGATGCACAAATATGATTTCATTTCTCAATCATTTTGGAACAATAAATACAGGCAGAGGAGATGGCACACACTGGCAGATACTGCAAATCTATTGCTAGGAATCACTGAGAATGGTTATTTAGCAATACTTCCCAGGAAACAATGCTGAACAGAGTGCATTTAAGAAAATGAGTTCGTTTAGATTAGCCAGCACATCACAGGCGGGTTACATTTTACACCATCACACTCCACTCTCCAGCATTTTAGAACACCACTGGCGGCAGAATGGCGGCTCACCTCCGGCGGGCCAGCACAGTGTACACGGCAGACACACAGTCAGCTGGGGCCTGGACCTCCACAAAGTAATAGGGCTCCATCAACCGGGCGTGGCCTGTGTGGCAAACATCCAATCAGAAAGGAAGAGGGGAGGGGCAGAGAGGAAAAAAGGAGCATGAGGAGATAGAACAACTAACAGGAATATCGCTGCATGATGGGTGATGTTTATCAGGTAGGGACAGACGAGACTCACCATGAGGAAGGCAGAGTACACTACTCTGCGGGCTGTGGGGATCACCTGACCCCCTCCTCTGTGCAGGGGCTCCTGAGCGATGACCGCGTCCAAGATCTTAAACTTGACGTTACGGATGGCTGGTGAGGAGATGGGAAGAGAGGGAGAGTGCTGAAGTGGACCATCAGAAAGGGATGGTATGTGCGTGTGTGCGCGCGCATGTAAAGAGGGGCTCAGAGGAAGTGTTTGGGATTGGTTCAGAGAAGACGGTGGAACTTACGCTCGTCACACAGAGGACCCTCCCTGGTTCCCCACTGGAAGCCCTGCACAATGCTATCCTTCACCGAGCCCAGAAGAGCTTTGTCCACCTGCGCACACAAATACAAACACGACAGTTTATACAGCATTCACACAACACATTTTATACAACACACTTACACATACAGCCACAGGCCTGAACTTGTGTGGGCGTCTCTTAGTAATGGCTTTAAGTCGCTTGTTGTATTGGTGTGTGTGATTTTTGTTTTGCATAGTTTGCATATTTTTGCTTTTAGTCTTTTATGTCACCTTTGGGGCCAAAGGCAATGATAAACGGCGCTTCCATTTGTCATTGGAGTGATAATATCCTTGTGAGATACACACAAATCAGTGTAACTCAAGCAAAGACACAACCTGGTGCTTGTTTTGTCCATATTTGTTAGAGAGGATGCCAGCTATGCAGAAAAACAGAGTTGCATTCAAGTAAACTAAACATTCCTTGAAAACAGCATAGTTTCAGAATTTCAAGGTTGTCATTTCAACTGAAAAAAATAGATTCTATTTAAACAGATTTTAAGTTCAAACTTAAACCTGACAGACCAGCCCAGCACAGTTTAATGTATTTAGGTACTGAAAAATGTATTTAGGTACTGATACACCAACATACATCCAACTAACTTTATACAACAACACACACACACACACACACAACCCAGTGTATACAACCAAAAATATGGCCAAATGGAGCAGTTTATATAACTCCTAACCCTTACACACATCCCTAACCTTCCACTAACATCTTTTCATCCTTCAACTGCTCCACGAAGGAAGATACTGTCACAAGGAATATCCAACAGCAGGATTCTGTGTATTTTAGCCAATCAGTCAATGCACCTGATAACTCTGTGGGTCAAAGGTCAGGAGTGGGTGACACCTCCCCATTCATTTAGGCCATGCCATGCCATCCAGAGTGACTGACAAAGCAAATGTGCTTGAACACCATCCATTTACACAGCGGGATATTTACTAGAGCAATCTGCGTGAAGTACCTCGCCAAGGACACTTCAGTAATATCCTACCGTGGAACTGAACATGCGACCTTGGAGTTCAGACCGCTGCCTTTGTGGTTTTGATTAGCATGAGGAATTGAACACGAACTACTGTATACCCATAAGCAAGTGCTCATGTGGGCATTTATATCAGTAATGACCACTTACAGGAAAACGCAATAGCGCACATCAATGGCTCTCCTTGACATGGGCTGGGTAGTCTAAATTGACAAGGCTTTTCTGGAGGACTAGAGAGCTAGCCCAGACATTCTCGGCTCCCTGGACTGTACAAACACGAGCACTGACCTCAGAGGGCAGCGTGTCATCGACCAGGATGTTGGGACCGGTGGTGTCGGGTCCAAAGGCCCAGATAGATCGGGCAGCCAGCAGATCCCAGTCATACTTAGTCTGGAAGAACTCTCCCAGCTTCTTTCTACAGAGGGAAGGTCACATGAAAGAATTACAGCTGTACCAATGGCGCCAGTGTAGTCCACAAAAATCACACAGCAGATAGTAAGATCTGAAATACTTTCATAGAGAGAAAACAGACATTGACAGACACAAGGAGGATAAATATGAAAGCAGTTATGAAGTCATACATGAAGCTTTTCCATCTGTCCTATGCCTGGTGAAAACAGTTTCAGGTATTTCTCCCTTTCTCAAACATCACACCAAACCCCCAGTCCACCAGCCGTGGTCGCGGCTGTGGTTTTGCTCTGTCCTACCTGTTCCATGTGATCTGCACCACCTCGTTCTCGATGTCTTCAGCAAGGCCCTTCTCCAGCGGCTCCGCGATCATGGTGATTTTGTTTCTGTCCATCACGAAACACAGTCAGTCAATGCGGAGAACCCAAACCAAATGTGTACCCTTATTAACTCTGCCCTCTAGTGGTTTGTTGCCAGCATTCAAAATTCAGGATTCATATTTCAGCATTAAGACAGTTAATGATGACAGATTTTGATGCATGAAATCTCTACAGCTATGATGCTAGATGATTAAAAAGCCTTTCCACTCACAAGCTTGAACAAAAGTATGATGGTTTCATTTCATCTGTCCTTCTAAAAATCTTATCATACCCACACCAGCAATGCCCTGTCTATTTCAACATAATTAAATAGTTAATGTAATGAACACAATATACTCTGTATGACATAAATACATGTGCCAAATTCCAAGCTCCAAGAAGGTAAATCTTGCCCTAGGTTTTTCCAAGTCCTCCTTTACTCAAGCTCAATTCAGGTTAGGAAACAGCAACTCATATCAACAACTAATAATCTACTAATCTTAATGTATCTTACTTCATCAGCGCTTGTTTGTTTGTGTACAGAGAACACTGACCAGATAATGTGAAAATAAGAGTAATGAGTGACTGACTTTTTATTGGGCGTCTCTGCGAAACACTTCAAGGAGGAGGTTTCCACGACGGTCTCACAGAAGGTCACCACAGGGTCAGCCACCTAGGGGAGGGGTCATGGAGGCAGAATGAGCAACATCGACGTAGCTACCCAGGATGGGCCTAATTCTGACTCTCAATCTAATTCTAAATCTATGAGAATCCATAGGAACAGATTTGGGCGAAACTCCCTCCCTCAAATTCCCATTAAAGCAGACATTCTGATTGTGGCAGAATGAGAAGACCATACACACACTCACCTTGATGTCGATCTCAGAATACATCTTGCGAAGGTCATGCATGACGCAGTCCAGGTAGAGCTCACCTGTGCCCAGAATGACATGCTCTCCAGACTCCTCTACCTGAGCACCAAAAAGACAAACCACAGTCAAAGCCTCCATCACTAACCTGCTACTACTAATGTCACAGTTACACAGCCACTCAGTATGCTGTAAAAAGCCCTGAACCAGGCTATTGAGCAGACTGTGATGGTGACAGGACTATAACCCAGTGGGGTAGGTTATTAAAGGAAGGTCATGTGTTCCCAACCACTGTACTGGACCACAGTTCAGAGTAGCAATTAGCATGCTACTGAATGCAGCAGAGATTACTCATACGTATGACCATTGATCCTATTCCTATTCCTATTCCTTGATAGTGAGAAAAAGGATTATTTACTATCATAGTGAGGACCTGTCCCTTGGTAAAAGACTGGAAGCGTTACTATCTTAGTCAAGTCCTGTACCTTGGTGGTGAGGGAGGGGTAGCTCTTATTGACTTTTCTCAGACCGTCCAGCATCTTAGGCAGCTCTGAAGGGTTGACCGGCTCCACAGCGATCTTGATGACAGATGCTGTGTTGAACTTCAACGGCCTGAAGATTTGTGCCTGAGGAAGAGACTGAGGTTAGCAACACCCATCACTACAATAAAAACATAGCTACAGCGGCACAGGAGATCAGCAGGTTGGTGCAGACGGACCTCCTCGTTGCCACGGGGTTCTGTGATGGTGGCGGTCTTAACTATGGGCTGGTCACACCCCTCGATCAGCACCCAGTTTCCAGCTGGTACCCGGTTCACCTCGATCTGGTACCTGGAAAGAGGAGGACCATTTAAACATGCCACTCAACTACAGCAGCACGTTATAGCAGTTTGTTCTCAAGCATGACTAGTTGCACGGTTACCTGGCGACAGAGATCCAGAGCCTTCCCACGGTGCAGACCTGAGAGTCCTCCTCATCCTCCAGGGTGTAGTTCTCCCCGAGAACCTTCACGGGTTGGCCAGCCTGGATGGTCCCACTCAGGACCCGGCCGAAAGCGTGGAACTGCACCCCATCCTCGGTGCTGTACATCTTCGTAGTGTGGCACATGAGTGGCCCCTGAGCAAAAAAGACCCCACATTTACCCAGTTAGGGGTACTGGCAGAACATACTACGCTCCCCAAAAAGACATGCCAAAGCAAGCACGGCACACATCTATGTAACCGAGGTCATCAATTACACAGATATGGAGGACAGCGACAAGCTATGATGCTAGATTGAGGGGGTCCCTATTGACCTTTGATGAGTGCTTGTGTAGCAAGCTAATGGTGTGTCATGTGAAATACTTGCTGCGTGTCAGTCCAAATTTTGAGGGAACGCTGTGGCAAACAAAGTGACTCTGACAAAATTGGGATCGTTTTCTAAACTCGAAACATTTAGAAAGGTACAGTCGTTCATTCAAACTAACTCAGAAAATCAGTGCTTCAGTTTGGAGCCCTCTGCACCCTTCCCACAGAACTCACATCAGGGTCACACTCCGCCATGGCCTCCCCCAGGTCTGAGTCCAGCCCTCCTGTGTAGCTGTGCTCGATCTTATTCCTGGCGCCCGTCTGCGGTGAGGGGATGTGCTGTACACACATGTCTACGAACCCTGAAACAGAGCATGCCGCAGTGGTTAAGCACAATGAGACCAGAACGGCAACAACGCACACAAGCCCACACACACATACATATACATATATATATATATAAACACAAGCGACACATACATACGCGCACACAGACGCACGCGCACACACTGACTGTGTTGTAATAATTAGCTTGTGGCTGGTCAGACCGTGTGGGTTGTTGTATAGTGGTTGCAGCTGCAGTAAATGGAGTTGAGGAAGGTAGTTGTACTGCAGTGTACGCTCTGCCGCGCCTGTGTGGATGTAGCGCGGAGCTGCGTTGAGACTGTATTGTGGTTGTGGTCATAACAAAGGGGGCTGTGCTGAGAGTGTATTGTGGTTGAGGCCATAATGAAGTAGAACAGTGTACGCTCTGTTGCACCTGTAAACTCCCCAAAGAAGCGGTTGCAGACCAGACGCAGCAGGGGCCGGATGTTGAGCTTCAGCTCCTCCTTCGTCAGGTGGATCCCCAACTCATCCAGCACCCGGGGAAGAGAGGTGTCTACATCCCCTACCACCTAAGAGAGACAGAGATGGAGAGATAGAGAGGTACTGAGAAATTTTCATCTTAACAGCAGTCAAAAAACAAGTATCATTTGGAGCATGTATCACATGTACACTAAAAATAACAGCCCAAAAGAAAAATAAAGCCTACAATAAAATAAAAATGAACAAATCCACCTGAAAGAAATGCACTTTAATTCACATGCAATGTTCTCAGAATTATCAGCACATCATTTTCCCCAGTGTTTGAGCAAAAAATATCTCATCTGCATGATTTATTTTGTACAGCCATTTATTTCCATCTACAGCAAGGGTGCCGGTAATTTCTCAGCCCACCGTATATAAACCCAAAACATTCCTTCTGTGTTCCAGCTCAAGTCCAGACAGAGTAAGGAAGAGAGACAGAGAGAATGTCTGAGAGACAGATGGGGACACATAAAGAGAGAAAGACACAGGAAGACAAGCTGACGCCTCTCCACGAGCTCACCTGAGACAGGATCTTGTACAGGGGCTCCAACACAAACTCCACAAAACTGCGCTGGGCGCTGCTGTTGGGGGCCTTCTTAGTGAATTTACGCCTGCAGAGCCAAACAGAACAGGTATAGCAACGACACCGCCATAAACTCATACACACTCAAGCCATTTCTGTACCAAGAAACCATTGTGTGGTAGGCTGAAAGTTGAAACAAGCCCTCTAATAAAGTTGTGTAGTTGTTAACAAGAAGCAAAAATCTATGTGAAAGTTTTCAGGAATGGGACAACTGTAAAAATAGCCCTACATAATATGTGGCTGTGCAAATCAAACATTATAAAACCATGTCCATTGCTCATACCGTACATTTATGGTGCAAATATAAGTCACTGATGGAAGACAAAAAACTCAACCACTGCTCATCACAAAGGATCAGAACTGTGGAAGAGACAGCCTTTGGAGAAATCTCTTCTTCAAATAGCATCTGTTATTGTTAGTGTTAAATAAGCCACAATAGCAATAAGGACATCCTCACGTTTTGGGGTTGAAGTAAATGTCTCCCCACAGCCTCTTGGCGAACTCGTTGTAGTTGATGTCCCCTGAGAGATAAGAGAGTTAGGTTAGCCATGTCAACAGGCAGCAGGATCCAGATGAGAGGATCCAGACAGACAGAGCATTGGGGCGGGGGGGGACTGTGCCCTTACCATAGGTGTCAGAGTAAATCTTGGCAAAAGAGCCCAAGGTGAAGCAGATGCTGTACTGGGAGCTGGCAAAGCACACGTTGCCGAGCAACGGAGACACCACCAGGTTCTCGTCCGTGGAGTATGTGCTGGAGGCACAAAAGAGGGAATGGGGTCATCGGGACTGACTGATCGTAAGTAATGCCAGACCTTAGCGAACCATGTTTCCCAACTAGCAAGGACTTAAGTAGAATCACTTAGAACAGTGCAAGATAGCCAGGCTAGTCTACATTAAAACACAAACAGTATTTATACGCATCTTAATTTCAAACACAACTGACTAATATTTAGCTTTTGCATTTCTTGTTCGTACATGCCTCGTATACCAGGTTCACATGGTATTGTAGTGGCAAACTGAAAGCGACCCCTTCAGTACCTGAGCATGCCATTCACTTCGTCCACGATGTGCCGCAGCTTGTAGTAGGCGTCGGTGGGCGGCAGCTTGAGCTCCACGATGAGCCGGTCCACCTTGTTGATGCAAATGGTGATGGCGAGCCGCTCCTGGACCGCGTGTTTGATCAGGCGTTCCGTGTTCAGCATCACCTGGGAGACAGCACAGCAAGCGTCTCAATTTGTTAAACACCATCCCCTTAGCGTACCATTTCCACACTCATTACTCACCACACCCCCTCCCAATACACAACAACTCCTATGTTTTAAAATAAGTCAGGCTACAACACATAAGGAGCATATCACTGCTAAACTGACTCCCCTAACATCTGTTAAGGGTATTTCCCATTATAAATGAGCTTGGAAATTGCTAAAGTTACAGTAGCCACATTTATATTAGTTACAGATTTGTGTTACATGCAGATGTCCAGCTATTATCATCAGCATGAGATGAACATACATACTATTAGTGTAAATTGTATTTCAGGGATTTTAAGACATTTATCAATTCTTGTACTGGACCCAAACTGAAAAGCAACTGGACTTAAGACTGACTGACTGACTGACTGACTGACTGACTGACTCACACACACACACACACACACACACACACACACACACACACACACACACACACACACACACACACACACACACACACACACACACACACACACACGGTGAGAGAATGGCCCTAACATCTGCCTGAACTCCATTCTCCCATGCTTCTTCCAAAAGCTTTTTAATGCCCCCTGGTGGTGTTCCTGTATGAGACACTTCTTTACTGGTTTTGTGTTCATGTTACGAATGTACAGGATACTGTCAGTATGCACAGCGCACACACACAAATTTAAGTGTTACTTCAATGCTGCACATTGTGC
This sequence comes from Albula goreensis, assembly GCA_022829145.1. Classification (NCBI taxonomy): domain Eukaryota; kingdom Metazoa; phylum Chordata; class Actinopteri; order Albuliformes; family Albulidae; genus Albula; species Albula goreensis. Next base: position 6,547,173 of record CM040758.1, read on the forward strand.
AACTAAAAATCAGTCATGTACTACATTCATATAGAGCCCTGAGGGAGGATACAAAGTTGACCAACCCCTTCTGCTGCATCAATGAAGAGAACGATGCCGTCAGATATCCTGATACCCGCTGTGACCTCATCAGAGAAGTTCACATGGCCTGTGGACAACACAGTATGAATGAATGATTCCGGAAAAGGAAGAGAGAACACTGAGAGAACTACACGGAATAACCAGTGGTGCTAGCTTTGGCTGACAACCATAAAACCTGAACTGTCAATGATTTTGCACTGATTTGGGTTGAAAATCTGCAGGCTTTCTATGTACCTGGAGTGTCCATGATGTTGAATAGGTAGGACTTCCCCCTGGAGTCTGGCAGTACCATTGTAACTGGGGTGCTCTTGATTCCAACCCCTCTCTGTGGAGATTCATGAAAACAACAGATCACACAAATGCAGAGGTACTTGTGCACTGTTATTACCAATCATTTACTGACAAAACAGGTTGCTGTGGGTAACACAAGGGTCTTACCTCTTGCTCTGTGAAGAGGATATCGGTGTAACGGAGCTACGACATACAAAGGAAAGACATTAATCAATACATACGTCCAGAGACAAAAATATTCAGTGCTGAAAGTACACAGTGAAAAGTCGAGTCTGTCATAATGATGTTAAAAAACTGATGTTAAAAAATAATGACTCCTTTGTTACATTTTTTGGCAAAAATAAGAAAATGGAATACAGAAGCACAGGAAACAGCAGACAACTCACATCGGTGTCATCTCTCTTGCGGATCTCTGGATGAGTCTGTTCAATTAGGCAGTCAACGAAACAAGTCTGTTGGGGGAAAAACAGAAACAGCTTTACTTGACCGGGTTCATTCTTACTCATCCTCTGCCGACAAAACAACACAAACCTTATGACCAGATACAGAATCACATTGGTCAGTGTCACTGTGCAAAATTAGGGGGTGCCCCAGATGTGTGCCAAGGGGAACTCCTCATACCTTGCCATGGTGCAGATGGCCACACAGTGTGATGTTTCTGATCAGCTCTGGACTGTCCATCAGGTCTGCCAAGAACCTACACACAAGATGGTGGGTCACAATTAGTAACAGTCACATCTAGCAGACCCTACAGACTGCAGGACCATGGCTGGCCACCCCTGATATACAGCCTCAGGACCCCAGAAGCACCTAGGATACTCACTCCATGTCATAGACAGTGGCAGGCAGCTCTTGCTCCATTAGGGTGAATTGTTTGGTCTTCACTGGCTTAATGATGGGCTCTAAGAATGTAAAGAAAGATGTTGTCAGTGACATAGCTATAACCACCCTCACATTTACCCAGCTACATTCGATTAAAAGAAAGCTCACAGTTGGCTAGGTTTCAATTTATTGATGTCAGTGAACAAGTGTGTGTGTTTTGGAGTAGCCTATCATCTGTTTCTGTTTTATCATGCTGTACCCTGGGAATGAAAATTGGTTGAAATCCCAGGCGTGCTAATGATGCTACAGTCCTGAACAAGGGCTTGAGTTAAACGCCTCTGACTGTATGTAATACTGCATTCCAATATTATAACAGGATGTTTCTCTATACAGGATGTTACTGTAAAGACACAGTCTGCTGAGACAAAATGAAGAATAAAAACTCTTGTATGTGTGTTATATGCATAACAACTCCTCTCACCTGTGAGGGGCTGAGTGTCCTCTTCCTGGACTATGGTCTCCACCTCAGGCCCGTACACCTCCTCCGCAGTCGGGTAGTACTTCTTATCTTCATGCAGTACCACCTCCATCCCCGGGACATCTTCATCAGCATCGGCAGGCTCATCCTCATCATCTTCATCTGCCTGGAAAAACACAGACCACAGGGAACATCAGCATAAAGGTAGAGTACATTACAGACCCTAGTTAACACAAGTATAAAGGCATATTGCAGCACACACCCTAGTGCACACTATAAAGGCACAGTGCATTACAGACTCTAGCGCATTAGAGACCCTAGTGTACAGTAGAGCTGCAACAATTAGTCAATTAATCGATTAGTCAATTGCACGAAAATGAACTGCCAACTATTTTGATAACTGATTAATCATTTAAGTCTTTTTTGAAGCAAAATTGCCAAAAATGTGATGGTTCTATGTTCTCAAATGTAAGAATTTGCTGCTTTTCTTGGTTTTACATTATAATAAATTGAATATTTTGGAGTTTTGGACTGTTGGTCAGTTGGTCCAAAAGACATTTAATGATGTTACCTTGTGCACTGAGAAACTAATGGCCATTTTTCACAGTTTTCGGATGTATTATACACCAAACGATTAATCAACTAATCGAGAAAATAATCAACAGAATAATCTATGATGAAAATAGTTGTTAGTTGCAGTCCTAGTGTGCTGTAGTACGATGGCATAGTGCAGTCTGAGAGAAAGCAAATGGATCAGGAATAGGCCATGCAAGTTTACTTCATCTGCATCACGGTCGTCTGCTCCCAGGTCATCGTCTTCATCAGAGTCCAACTCTGGGCCAATGTAGTTTCCAAACTCGTCATATAAATCTGTCTCCATGTCGACGAAGTCTGAAAATTATAGAGGAAAGGCATATTATGGCATTGAAAGGCTTCATATGCATATAATCATTACTACATATAAGTTGATGTTTATTAATTAAAACCCAAAGCATGCTGTATATATTTCATACTCAAACATATTACATCCATTTTTCAGCAAAGACTGAACTGTTACATTCCTAGAATCTGTATGGAAAACAAATCATGACAGCGAAAAGATAAAAATTAAATCATGAGCTTTAGTTAACTGACTATACCTGGCATGTACGCTACAAAAACTACAGTAACTCACCAACTAGACTGTATATTTTGGCCAGGGATCGAACATCAGCCTGCTATTTTGGTATTGCAGGTTTTCAAGCTTGCTAGCTTGCTAACATGCAACAGTAGTTGACAATTGGGTTCTGTACATGCAACCTGGAAAACCTCGCGCTTTACTTGTCCTCAGTGTTTGCTCTTTAAATGAATTCGTAGGAAATGCTTTGCTGTAACCTTGGGGGACAGTTTGCGAAACCACAACAATATTCTTCAGTCAGCGAGAAGGAAGCTTACGCAGACTGCACCTCGTAGAAGCAACCTATCTTTTAAAAACTTCACCAGATCTGAACGCATTGTGATGCAGCAATAGCATACAATCTATCCTCCAAACACTGCACTGTTTTCACTGCATTCCTCTTAACTATGAAGAGTACTTCTACTGGCTAAACCACAAGTTGGTGAGTATAGGTGTTTATATAGATAATAGCAAATAATAGAAAAATAGTGAGCTAGCCATATTTCAGATAGTACCGCTAGGTAGCTAGCCTCTCCAATGAATGGCAAGTCAACCTGTAGCAACCACGCATGAAGTTAGCTAGCTAGCTACATGCTAGTTTGCGCAGTTTTGCGTGGTATTGTAACCAACAATATATCGCGCTTACCTGTTTTTTAATTATGAATCCAATGGAGTTTGTTGTGCAAATATATTAAGCTGGTATTATAAATAGTAAGTCCTGTGGTGTCAGCGTACTATGGGTACTGTTTCCAAACCATGCATGAGGAAGGACCCTTTCGAGCGCAAACGTACCACGAGCGACACAAAAAATAAGGCTGCCCCTCTACTGCCTTATGTAAAATACTGTTTATAAAATTTAGGCTAGAAAATGAACACCGACGCGATTAATGAAACAATTAATGAGATAACTAAATTATATTAAATCAAGTATGTGTGTTGGGGGAAATGTGGGTGTTGTTTGTAGAAAAATTCATTTACAAAATGCTCTGACGTCATATCTTTGCGTCCTAAAGCGTTTTCTGTTTTTTTCCTAACTGGATGACATGCGCAGAGCAATGGTTGCGAGAAACTAAGGTTATAACGACTGTTATAGCTTCAGCTTGCGTGATGCACAGGGTTCAAGAAGCTAAACGTTTGTGTTTGTTTGTCATAACGTTACGACAAGACATGCATTTGAAATCTGAAGTGATCTCTGAAAATCATTGAATAAAGTTAAATATGTAATACTGCAAACTGAAATAGATTTGCATGCATTGAAAGTACTGTTTATTAACAACATTATTTTAAATTCAAAACATAAAAATTATTTATGACTTGGAGTGGGAGCTGTGTTTACATGCTGGCACTAAGTCAAGCTCAATCAATGAGGGCGTAGGAATCTGACAAGGCTGTGGTTTGTCCCCTTACTGTTTGTTGTATTCATGAGCAGCATGTCAAGGTGTAGCTCGGGGTTGCAGAGTGTCTCTCAGCTGTTGCTCACTGATAAACATAATGTAGATATTGGTTCAGTGATGTGTCTTTAGTCCTGAATGTGAGGAGTTCCTTTCGACTTATTAATGTGTCCAGATGAATGCTCCTGTGTCAAAGGAATGTTGCCAAATTGGTCTACTCATGCTATGTACTGGCTTGCTAACCCGGTCTTCACGTGGGGTATATTTACGGCAAAAACAATTTCCTCATCGATAGTGGCAAATAAATAAAAATATTAATTTAAACTACCATGGCAACTTTGAAAAAATACACATAATAAAGGTCCATATCGACGAAGCTATTCCACATTCTTTTATGTCTGATTTAAAGGGGATGCTAAGCCTAGCTTCACCCACACAATTTCTTCTGAACAATGCAGTGGGCTGGATCTCTCAGTCACAGGCTGTAGATTTGTTCTGTCAGCAATGACTGCGGTTATGGAATCAGCTTTACGGGCTTTGTGCTCACCTTCAATTACACTGTTATGGGTATGGTGGTTGTAATATCCTCTAACAGTTTTGGGAAAGACAGCTCTGCCAAACTGAATGGAGCAACGGGCAAAGCCGTTAGACCTTGGGATAATATTGTCCTACAGCTTTTGCAATCCTCTCAAATCATCCTGTGTCTTTCGGGACACCTGAGCAGCTCTCAAACTTTTTTTTTCTGAGATGTCAAAAACAAAGAAAGAAAAAAAGAAAACTGCAATTATGGCCATGAAGATGGGGTGTGTCTGCCCTATTGTGATTTTGGTTATGTGGTGGCAGTTACATTCATTTTGGATTGAACATCTTTTTTTTAACATTAACAAAATATATCAACATCAGACCTGTTTACTGGGTTGCAGATGAAAAATAACTTGAAAACACTATGGCAGGTAAATTCTAAAAAAATTCAGGTTTTAAGAAGTTTCTAATTTTTTTTTTTAAATGACTTTTGTAAATATTTTATGGATTGTGTCCAAATATGAAATAAATGTACATAACTTGAAATTCTGGCAATATAGTGCTTGGAAGGTAGTCATTTTTAGTGGTGTGTTAGTTAGTTAGTGGGACATATCACATAGTTGTAATATCATATCAAAGTTTCCTCAGATTAAATTCTTAAGTAGTTACTATTTAAGAGATTCCAGTGGCTTTGCTATGTCATCGGTCTAAATAAGTCTGAGGATGGCAGATGGCACTTACAGACATTTTTATGGTAAAAATGTATGTACTTTACAAAGGTGAATTGTATTGTAAAAAAAAAGGAGAGAGAATATGTGTAGCTGCATCAGATTACAGTATTACACCCATTAGTGCTACCACAAGCCCATAAGGAATTGCATTATACAAAATATCCACTGGCAAGCAGCACATACAACCCATTGATGAGCAAACCAAATCAATGACTGAGATGGGCTTTGCGTAGAGCACACAGAAACTGGACTCTGGATCAATGTAAAGATGTCCTATAGTGCACTGAATCACAATTAGCACTCTTTCATTTGGATGGGTGGATCTGGGTGCGGAACATTCCTGGACAATGATTCCTATCAGAGCATGTTTGATGGTACAGGGGTGCTTCAGTTAGTATGGCCTTAGACCATGTCGTGCCAAGAACAGAAACTGGTGAAAATATTGATATTGTTATTAGCATACCATATTATGATACCCCTGAAGTTTGACTGTTTTCACCCAGTGCATTCAGTTTATTTATCTCTTTTCTAAATGCATGGTTCTTCTCTCCACAGATCAGCAGTGCGGACAAAGTAATGTAAAATGTAAAACACAAATGTAAAAAAAAAAATGCACATCTTGCCTCATGGACTCAACACAACAGAACCCAGATCAGCCATTACTCCTGATATACATTACAATATAACCTGCAGTGGTCTGAGCAACTGTTCTGACCTTTACCTGGAACATGCTCTGTCTAGTTGTCATGTAAAATGTAAATTAGTGGAAGCATCGTTCCTTCACTGTTTGTCCCCTTTTTCTTTCTAGTGGCTGCATTTTTTTCCTTTCACCGCAGCTCTGTTTTTAGCATGATGGTTTTACGCTGACGTGTTTCTGTTCTGCGGCTGTGTCCTTCCTGTGTGCTCGCAGCCTGTAAAACATGCACTGTGTGGGCATTTTTCCATGGCTTTATCACTCTGGATTAGAGTATGCAGAAAAAAATCGGATAATCAATGACGTGAAGCAGACAATGAAGTGCTGAAAAACAACTGCTACTTCACAATGTCGTATCTGCTCTTGAAAGGGATTTATCCGGAATGCAATCCATTGGGGTCTTGGGCGAAAAAGGAGTCCTTTCTATGTAGAACCGAGTCACTGATACAATAACTGAGATATTTAGTGCAAACCTTTAATGATGTATGCAACACTCAAGAAGATCATTAGAAATAAATACTTGTCAAGGGACCCTAATGCTGGTATAGCAGGACTGGAGCCTAGAGGCCTGCGGAAGCAGACGTTATAATATCTTTGCCTTGGTGTCATAGTTAAGCTCTTGCTTTTGATCGTAACTCTGAGTAGGAATACTGATCCAGGTTTCAAGTCAATTCAATTCAATTTTATTTGTAAAGCACGTTTTACAACAAGTTGTCACAAAGCAGCTTTACAATTGATCCCTGGCCTGGAACCCCCGCAGAGCAAGTCAAGGCAACAGTGGCAAGGAAAACCCCCCTGACAAACAGGAAGAGACCTTGAGCAGAACCCGGCTCGGAGGCGGAGCCCATCTGCTTCTGGCTGGCGTAGGGTGTACAACGGGTAGACAGAAGAGTGGGGAAGACTGACATAACTCTTACTGATTCAAAGGATAATTTAAATAATAACAGGAACAACAAGTGCAATAATAGTGATAATAACAGTTTAGGTAGAATAACCAGATTTGTAGCATAACAGTAAATATGGTTAGTAGGGTCCAGCGATCCCCCCATCCCCATAACTTAGCACATTCTAACAGTTTAGCTAACGTGCTAAACTGATCCTAGACCAGCACTTCTACACCAGAATATTTTCTGAATACATCATTTGTAATCATAGGCATAGTTTTTAAGGGGGAACATATCCTCCCCCAACATTTGTAACACTTGAATTTGTCCCTCAAAATAAAATACATGAAAATAATAAAAGACATTTATATATGTTTAATTAAAACCTTTCCCTTGTTTTAATATATTTGATTTGATCAACCTAGTCTGCTATAATTGGTGATCCCTTTGAAGATATCTGTTCTGAAAAGAACATCTTCTCAGACGCTCCATTTGCTGTTAGTATAGAGTATAAAAGTAAAGCTCTTGATTATAAAACATTGTATTGCAGATCAATTCATCTGAATGCATCAGTACTTGAGTTCTGACTTCACAGATAACCTCAGAGTACAAGGCTTGCAGTTGGTACTAAATTGCATAATACAAAATACCTAATACATATATGCATTTAGTCAGTTAATATTTCTGCTTGTTTGTGACATGCTTATGAAGTGATAAATTGTAAATGTAATTGTGTACCATTGTGCGAAACACTGTTCAGCAAGCCAAACATACAATTGATATTTCATCCTGTCAAAGAAGTTGCTTGAACGTGGTCAGTAGATATTCATGTTTTTGGTTAACACATGTCCACAAGTCATTTTTTTCCATTTGTCAGTTACATTTGCACATACATGGGCATGACAGGGGGAACTAGGAGACGTCTGTGCCAGAGAGCACAGCAGATCTGGTGTTGAGGTTGTGTCAACCACATTCTTCAATTGCATTCATTGCTTCTGCTCTTCCAGTAAGTCTGTTGTTATTTTAATATTGTTATTAGATGGTTCATATTTCATCATTTTTCTTGTTTGAACCAAGTACAGTCTTGGTTTATAATTCTTGTATTTTTCTATGCTAAACCAATGGTACCATAAACTGGTTTGATTTTAGACTATTGAGTGTTTAATCCACAGCAAAGATAACGTCATGGTTTAGCAGTGTCTCCAGATCCTGGTTCTGGGGACCTACTCTGTATACAGGGTCTCAGACCAGCTCAGTTCATGTGTAAACTGATGTACCTGAGCTCATAACATATTATTTTGGATTGTGTATCCATCCACAGTGATAAACAGGACTTCATAATGAGAGATTAAATTGATATATCTTTCGTAAAACTCCCTTACTGGGTCTATCTCTCCAAATATTTACCGTAGTATGTTTTTGTGTCTTAATAGCCTGTACACTTGTTCGCGATGTCTGAAGCATTTGTCATAATCAATATTCATTTGAATTTTAAATCATTCATAAACAGCCATGGTCTGTAAAACATCAGGAGTCCTTTTGGCGGTCCTCTATGTGTCAGGTAAACATTTTTGTTATATCAGCTCTGTTTGTGCTTGTCAGCTGTGGATGCGTTACAGGGTCTTTCAGCAGTCAATACTTCCAGATTCACCTTGTTATGGTTCTGGTGTTGTTGGAAAAATATCAACGCTTTATTATGCAATCAATCAGTGAAGAAAAGAATGCATGGTGTGCAAGAACATGTTCATTACATTTAATCAGTTATTTTTCGGGGTGAATGGATTGTCTGACTGATCAAATGTGCAACATGTGTGACTTATAAAATGGGTTTTTAAATCATTTCTTGTCCCATCTGTCTTTATATTCAGCCAATGATGTTACTGTAATAATCTACACAATACTTCAGCGTGTTACATGGCTACATGTCTGCAATTAAAAACAGGCTGTGTGCATTTGGATTGTAGTCCCTGTCCAAAAGAATCACACCGTAATGTTCACTGGCAATGGCTGTAAATAGTGGATCATGTTTTTCATCAAACTTTGGAAAAGAAAAAGCACAATGAGTTCATTATCTGAAGTTCCTCCTCACACTCTACTGTGCGGCAGAGATGCGCTGACTGAATGTAAATATGTCTGGCCATGTGAAATGGGCACGGCTGTACACAAGATACATTTATGGCTGAGGAAGTGGTACATGTTCCCATTTGTCTTTAAAAAAAAGAAAAAAAAACAGGAAATGGTAGATGTGGTTATTTGACTTTCTGTAAAATCATAGCAAATAATATGTATGAAATTTTGGCAGCAAAAAGACTATTTCTAAACATTGTGTTTGTTTTTGTCTGTCTCAGGTGTTGTGGGTCAGAATGGCTGGGATGTGACTTACACCCCTGAGAGAATCTGTGCCTTAAAAGGATCTACAGTGGACATCTACTGCACTTACTCATATCCCCATGATAATACAGTTCAGAAAACATCATGGTTCACTTACTGGCCTCTATTTTCTGAGCCTGAAGACCTTTCCCTGAAGCCACGGTACAGAGGTCGTGTACAGTACCTCGGGAATAAGCACCATGACTGTAGTTTGAGTATAGCAGATCTGAGAGAAAGCGATTCAGCAACATACCGCTTCAAGTTCCTGACTAATACTATGAAGAGGGAATATACAGGTCAGCCTGGTGTCATGTTAACAGTTACAGGTAACTCTAATCTAACCATCACTGCCACAGCAATGAAATATATAGACCAAGGAGTGTGGAAGGAGTCTATAATGATGTACTATTTTATTTCTCCTATGCAGATCTACAGGTGGGTGTGGATCCTGACACAGTGACAGAGGGATGGAGGGTGACACTCACCTGTAGGACCACCTGTACTCTGACTGGCAGGCCCGCCTTCATCTGGTACAGGAACAACCAGCGTCTGTACTTCAGCAGGCAGCAGTACCAGATCACAGCCAGCAGTGGAGATGCAGGCAACTACTCCTGTGCTGTTAGAGGATATGAGAATCTCCCTTCAACTGCGCTGACTCTCAATGTACAATGTGAGTGTGAACTCTGGCCTGCGTATTTAGCTTTTCTATGAACACAAACGTTAGGGGTTTTTAAAGAGAAATTAAACATTTTTATCACATCACTCAGAACACATCAATATTTTAATTTCTTTGATAATAGCAATGAAGGATTGCTTACGTAAGTGCTTCCTGTCCTACAAACATACAAATGCTGTTTTGGAATAGTAGAATAGGAAGAATAGTTATGGCCCATAACTCAGCTCAATGAATCTTCCTAACCTATAATTATGCCCCATTTTAATATGCTTGAGCTTTCAGGACTAAATGAACCCAAAGCCCAGATTCTTAATGTTGATATACTTTTTGATGGTAAATTGTGCCTTTGTATGTATTTCAGTTGCTTTCAGGTTAAAGACTCTTTCATTCTCTCTTTCAGATCCTCCCAAGAGCACCTCAGTATCAGTCAGTCCCTCTGGTGAAATAGAGGAGGGCAGTTCAGTGACTCTGACCTGCAGCAGTGATGCCAACCCACCAGTGCAGAGCTACACCTGGTTTAAGAAGACTGGAGCTGTAACCTCAGAGAGGAACAGGAGAGAGTTACACCATCACTAACATCAGCTCTGAGGACAGTGGACAGTACTACTGTGAGGCACAGAACCAGCATGGAGCTCTGAACTCTACTGCTGTGACTATAGATGTTCAGTGTGAGTACATTATTTTATTAATGTTGTATTTGCTTATCAGACACCATTACTGTTGTACCTGTTACACATTCCATGCTCCATGTTCAGTACATTCCTGGATTTGTCCTGGAGTAACTGAGCTAGAGGACACAGCAGCAGTATCCTGATTCAAAGTGACCTTTGATAAGAGTCCACTTCCATAACTTCAGCTCTGCTCTTGCATTAATTTCAATAAATAACAGAATGCATCTATCTCAAGTTATTGCAGTCTAACACTTAGACAGTTACTTATTGTCTGAATAACTTCCATGGTATTTCCACAAGAAATTGTATTGGGGTTAAGTCTTGCTCATTCCACCTGAAGGTTTCACGCCAAACAAAATATACATGCAGATTAAAAAGGGAGGAGGGTTAAAATTATAATGGAGGAAGGGGCCTTTCCCGGGAAGAGCAGAAGGTTTCCATGGAGCTTTCAGGACTAAATGAACCCAAAGCCCAGATTCTTAATGTTGATATACTTCGGTGTGCCTTTTATGTACAGTTGCGGTACCTGTCATTCTCTCCCACAGATCCTCCCAAGAGAACCTCAGTGTCAGTCAGTCCCTCTGGTGAAATAGAGGAGGGCAGTTCAGTGACTCTGACCTGCAGCAGTGATGCCAACCCACCAGTGCAGAGCTACACCTGGTTTGAGAAGACTGGAGCTGTAAACTCAGAGAGAGGAACAGGAGAGAGTTACACCATCACTAACATCAGGTCTGAGGACAGTGGACAGTACTACTGTGAGGCACAGAACCAGCATGGAGCTCTGAACTCTACTGCTGTGACTATAGATGTTCAGTGTGAGTACATTATTTTATTAAGGTTGCATTTGCTTATCAAACACCATTACAGTTGTTGGTGTTACACATTCCATGCCCCATGTTCAGTACATTCCTGCATTCCTCCTGGAGTATTTGAGCTAGAGGTCACAGCAGCAGTATCCTGATTCAAAGTGACCTTTTGATCCAGAGTCCACTTCCATAACTTCAGCTCTGCTCTTGCATTCTGCCCAGAATGCATCTATCTCAAGTATATGGCAGTCTACTTTACTTAGACAGTTACTTATTGAGAATAACTTCCATGGTATTTCCACAAGAAATTGTATTGGGGGTTAAGTCTTGCTCATTCCACCTGAAGGTTTCCACAAACAAAATATACATGCAGATTAAAAAGGGGAGGAGGGGTTGGTATGGGTGGAGGAAAGGGTTTTAGGGAAGGAGCAGAAGGTTTCCATGGAGCTTTCAGGACAAAATGAACCCAAAGCCCAGATTCTTAATGTTGATATACTTCGGTGTGCCTTTTATGTACAGTTGTGGCACCTGTCATTCTCTCCCACAGATCCTCCCAAGAGAACCTCAGTGTCAGTCAGTCCCTCTGGTGGAATAGAGGAGGGCAGTTCAGTGACTCTGAACTGCAGCAGTGATGCCAACCCACCAGTGCAGAGCTACACCTGGTTTAAGAAGAATGAAAGTGGAGTCTGGCAGACAGGATCAGGCCAGAATTTGAGCTTTTTTAACTTTACAGTCTGGAAGAGTGGACTGTACTACTGTAAGGCAGAGAACAAACACGGAGCACAAAATGCTACAGCTCAAACGATAAAACAAGGTTTGTTGCCCGCCCGACCGCCCACCCGCCCGTCTTCACCTGTGCCTGTTTCCTGTTTTTTTTTTTGAGTTTTTGCCTTCCCATTTTGTTCCTTAGGCGAGTCTGCCTGATAGTGACCCTTTACCTGATAGTGACTTCTTTGACTACTCTTTTGGATTGTGGTTTTGTGCTTTCGCTGTGCCTCCCTGGTTTGACCTGTGCTTGCTTTTTGACTCCAAATTTTTGGATTTTGGACCTTGATATTGTTAATAACAACCGTTGTCACATTACGAGCGCATCTGAGTCCTACCTGAGCCGTGACAGATTCTCCCAACAGCATCTCAGTATCAGTCAGTCCCTCTTAATGAAACGGAGGAAGGCAATTCCAATCCACTCCTGGTATCAGAGGGACGTAAACTTAGAGATAAAACCGTCCAGCTGGACCTGGAGGGATGTGTAGAATGTAGTATGTGTGAGGCTTCATTATCAAGAGTTGATATTCATGACTGTTGTTACAATCTTCTTTTCTTAGGGGTTGGTGCTATGGTGGTTTTATGTGCAGCTGGTTGGACCACAGCGTGTTTGGCTCTTGTGCTCATAGCTGCTATCGTGTGTGTGTATAAGAGGTAAGAGCTGTTCAACATCAGAGCAGTGTGTATGCATGTTACACTTAAATATCACCTGAAACTGCTGATGCACACCTCCTGAATGTGCCTGTTATTCACTCTCTCCCTCTATTCAGGAAGAAGAGAGGAACACCAGGAGAGACAGCGAGAGGTCCACACACACAAATGAGTCTCAAGGTGTTTGACCCACAATCATACTCTTACAGCGTTCACTAGATCGATGTGCTTTCATTTTCTTTGAACATGCATTTTCTTAAAGCTAATACAGTTTATTCTGAATGTCATACTTTTTCAAATGTTAAAAGCTCAGTCTGTTCCGAGAACATTTTAAGGCATGGGCCATTCAGTTAACACATTAAGACATTTGAAGAGTTCTCCTGCATATCGTTACTCATCACCTGCTGCATTTATCGATATGACATCATTTCCTTCTACAGAGTGCCTGTTCTGACCCCCAAGATGACACCTACACAGGTCTCGACCTGGTGGCTGTATCCCCCGATTATGATACTCTGAACGTGAGGTTGTCTTAATATTTCACCAAAATGTATATGTTGACTTGTTTCTCACCAGCCAAAGAAGTTAATGTGAGTGTTGATGTAGAAATGCATAAGTATATTTGTATGGTTAACAGTATTTCTGAACACATTCCTGTTTTTCCTCTTTCAGAGCACAAGAAACAGCTAGTGACTCAAACTCTGCACTTCAAAGAGCTGCTCAGGCCTCAGACAGTGACTAAAATACACAGAGGAAAGAATCTTCATTGAAAGATAACTGGTGGAGTTTAGGATGGAGGGGAGACTCTTCTAAAGCTAAACAAACTGTATAGAACTGCAGTGTGTTTATGCTACTTTCTCCTTATGAGCTGTTAAACATGGCTGTTGAAATGTGGGCATTAAATGTTTTGTCTGGTTCAAATGTATGCTTTATATGTGTTCAGAGACTATTTCATGTGTGGAAAATGTTAGGAAAACCCCACAATATGAGTAGGCTTTATAATCGGAGTTTTCTCAGTCATATGCATATTGTGTGCCTTTTGAATAAATATATGCATGAGACATGTATGACCCCCAAATAAATATCAATGGCTCATATGTCATGCAGAAAGTCCACAATATACTAAAATAAAATCTATAAATGAATTTACAGATTTTCAGCTGTTTGATTTGTTTGTGATGTTTTTGGTAGCTGTTAGAATAAAAAAAATATGCATTTCTGTGGGTTTTGTGTGTGTGTGTGTGTGTGTGTGTATTAATATCCCCAAATGCAAGGGCTTGAGTTGCATTCAAACCAATAACAGCTATGACCAAATGTCCACATTGGGGATGCAACAATTCAACTTCACTGGAGACTGATAAGAGATGAGATAACTGGTTCTGTGGTCTTGTTGCTCTCTAGCGGCCACACCTGGTCAGGCCAGGTACCTGCAGTTGCACAAACTGAGAATATGCTGGCCTGGTAATCTCCCAATGACAGGGTCAGTATGTAATTAGTGGTACATCTGTACTGTAAGAGGCAAGATTTGCTGCCATGTAAATTGAAGGTGTCACATGCCTTTAGCTCTCTCCTTCTATAGCTGACAAGCAGGGATGCTAGATGGAGATAAAATAGTTCAATTGAGTTCAATTTAAAAATTGCTCCATATTTTGCTCCAAAAAATAAAATTGCTCCGTATTTTGCCACTGAGTGTAATATCTGCTATCAGGCAGCAGGTGGCGATGTACAACAAGGAAATTATGGACCTAGATCACGAGCTTCACCTTACACAATCAAGACAATGAACTGTCACTAAAAGTCATGTTATATAAAGGATTGCCAAAAAAAACTGTATGTTTAGGAATATCGAATGTTTGGGAATATTTTTTTTCAATTGTTTAAATACTGAAATGAGGACTTGAGACACAATGGAAGAAATCTTAAACTCCAAACCCCTGTATCAATGATCTTCATTTCAGCCAACACAGACTATTTTTTGTATTTATTATTTATAGGTCATAGAATATACCAACAATAAACCTATTTTTCTCCCATTGTGCACAGAATTACATCAGTAATTGTAATTGTTAAAATTTTTAAAGGGTTTTAGAAAATTAAAGAACTACTTTTGACATAATTGTGAGCTTGTTTTATATTTCAGTACATATAGAATAACGATCCTCTTTTACAACAGGCTACTGTACATAGAACAAATGCGTAATGTGGAAAACGCAAATAGCATAATTCTGCTGATAAGATGTTCATAATATGAATATTTGATGTCATTACAGTAACATCTGATTGCAAATACAGTTTATTCATATACTGAATGTGTATGTTATCCCAATACAAAAGTTTGATTTTGAGAAGAGGTAATATGGTTTTGAGTGAAATGTTACGTTTTGCCAAAGTTTTTTTCAGTTTTGACAGCATAGTTAATGGTTTCATGGTTCGCGTTCAGAAAATGGGTTATAGCTTCAGAAAATGTGTGCAAACATTCGGAATACAACTGTAATACAGAGTGTCAACAATGTTTCATAGCAGACATTAACTGTCTGCTAGCTTAGTTAATTATCTCCAGAGCATTTCAAGTTTATTGAGGTTGCCAATGTTATTATTACTGACTTGATGATGATTTTTATGGTGTTCAGACTTTGGAACCTTAGACACTATGCTGGATGGAGATTTATCACTAACTGAGTCATTGCCCAACAATGTAAATAAAAGAAACCTGGCCCGAAAGAAGAGGCCTGCAAACAGTGTCAGAATATATATTATTTTATTTGTTCCCTGTTGCTGTGGTCAACTTTGGTCCAGAATGTGGATAGTGGATCTTCTCCAGGGTTTTCCTCTCCCCCATCCAGTGCAAGCACTAAGAGCAAGCTCTGAAGAAAAGTGACTCAGAGACTGGAGAAGGTGTTTATCTCAAACTGGCTGGAAATACAAGAGAGATCCCAGCCTGTCAGAAGGAGTGTGTCTGTGTGTGAGTGAGTGCATTTTTGTATGTCTGTGTGTTTGTCTGTGTGTGTGTGTATATGTGCATATTAAGGCTTCAATATGTATCTATAGCTTTAGGCTGTTCATCACAATTATTGTCCTTGGGAATGGTTTACCAATGTCTAAAGCAGACATTCTCTGAGTGCCTGCATCCATGGTAATGCTTCACAGACCACAGTGTCTGTGTCGGCCTTTCCTCTTAAACGTTAGTGCTATCCAGCCTCTCCCTTTCACCTCTCCTCCACCAGGCTCCGGAGTCGCGCCACCACGTCCTCCCCGCTGGCCCATGGCAACACAGCGGCTCTGAAGCTCTCCGGCTGTGACTGCTGCTGCTCCACGATCAGCTTGTGCATGGGGTAGTCCCTCCGTGGGAACGCCGTGTCCCGTGGCCCCAGGATCAGCGACGGGCAGAAGTCGTTGGCGCCGTCGCCCACATAGAAGACGCGCTGGTAGGGGCGCCCGCGCTCCTGCGCTCGCCGTGCCAGGTAGTCCCGCACGATCACCTGCTTGCACATGTTCTCCGGGCAGCGCGGGCAGCCGTGGGAGTGGTAGGGCCCCAGCCGGAGCTGGCCCTTCCCGTCGAAGGAGGCAGGGTTGGTGAAGATCTTCACAAACAGCTGGTGGGCTCCCACCCTGCGAAGCCAGGACTCGATGAAAACCATGTTTGCGTCGGACACCAGGACGACTCGAAGTCCTGGGGACGGGTGCGAAGGTACTGGAAGAGAGCGATGATGCCGGGGGAGGCTGGGATCTTCTCGATGACGGATCGGATGGCCGCTTCGGACACGCCTTGCTCGGCCATGTACGCCAACACCCGCTGCATGTATTCGTTGTAGCGGCCGGGCTTGTAGGTGTCCTTCAGCCAGTTCGGGAGCTTCTGACCAGGCGCCGCCTGTACCACGACGTCGTCGCTGCTCTCGTCCACGATGGTCTCGTCGAAGTCGAAGAAGATGAGGAAGCGTTTGCTGTTAGGGGCTGGGTGGGCAGCCATGTTTCTCTGGCGGCCCGGTAGCTCCTCCTCCTCGCCTGGAGGAGGGGGCGGGAGAAAACAGCAATTGAACACAGAGTCCTTCATGATTGGCTAACTCAGCTCTTACTGCACTGAACGACTCCCTCTTTTCCCCCTCTTTCCTCCACCGTTCCTCTCCTCTTTTCCCCCTTGCTCCAGAGCACACAGACACACTTGGCACAGAACCTGGGAAAGGTCAGCATACAAAAGTAGAAGGGCACAGAAGAGTTTGCCAGATAAAATTTGATGATGGAAACAGAATGAAAAGAACAGAGATATAAGAGGAAGACAACAAAGGCAGAGGTTTAGAAGACATTGATTTTCAAGATGCTTATCATTGAATCACAGTGAACCATTATGCCTGAGAAAAGCCCTTGTGAGTTAGTGCATTTTAAATGTGCAGCCCAACCACAGCAACTCATTAAAAGAACACATGTTGTAGTGTTTTTGAATACCTGTTATCCAATTTTAATCTGCTGAGGGGTTAGAGTGTCAAAACAGTATTGTTAACGCGAAATGTAAGTAGACTACACGACAAAATATGACACCTCTGATCTTGAATTAATGATTACACGAATTATTTTACCGAAAACACACTTTAAAATAATTAAAAAATTACAAGTTACATGCCATTTTAGACATTAGCATAAAAACTACTGTGTACGCTTTTCAATTTAAATTGACCACGGATGCGTTAGCCCAGCTGGAAGTCTTTCGCGAACTGGTCGTGCCATGATAGGGTTTTCAGGTTCCAGGAAGACTGAGAATGATCAAGGGAATTAAACAGCCAATTATGTTTTTGTAAGTCTGAGTCATAAAGCTTGTTCACGTATGCACACATTTAATAATATCTGTGATGGTTTGACTTAGGAAGTTTTATATGGGCGTTCGTTCGTTTTATAAATTTTGCTTATACACAATTTGAGAAATGATCATTGAATCAAGTTACAACTAAAATGTAAGTCGTTTTTTAGTCCCTCCGACTACACACTTTCGGCTACACGTCACTTCCACATCCACTACGAAGCCTCAAGAGCCTGACCCTTCTTGTTACTTTCTTGGATTTAAAAAAAAAAAAAAATCTCTTTGCAACAAAGTAACAACCATTGGTAGTGCCTAAACTGCAACGCCAAAGCAAATAAAATACCTGGTGAGCAAGGAAATGCAAACTATTACTGAAAATCCCACTCCGATCTGATTCATTGTACGAGAACACGGATGGGGTAAAGGTTGGGATCTCGGATGACCATTAACCTCTCGTTACTGATCTGATCTTGTCTAAGGTTACTGATCTTTAACTTACCGTAGAGTCAACAAAGCTTTCTAGGTCGATGTCCACCAGTTCTTCTAATTCTGGGGAAAAAACACAAGAATTGCTTGCAATGTTTAACAACAGGTCTATGTTCACAAAACAATGACAATCCAAAACCTCCGTTACTGTGGCAAGTGTAGCCTAGGCTACTAGCCTGAGCACAAGGTGTTCGATTTATGTATTGTTCTGCCACCGTATATTTCTAGGTCACATAATGTCGGATAACGGTTAACGGTTAAGTCGAATAACGGTAGTATTTCACACAGAGCATGAATATCCACCGGCTATTGCTGTAGAATTACTTGAATATTATCCTCCTTTGTTAGCACCGGTTCCGAACAGAATTCACAAATCGACTTTTATTCAAATTCTCGGCGATTTCGTAAACTACCCTAATGAATGCATTCACATTTTCAGCATTACACTGGATAGACATAATTCCACGAAGTCTATCAAAGAACCAAAATAATTTGTTTTTCTTTCCAAGCCTTATTGCCGCAGACGTCCTCTTCATTACTGTAAATGAGAACTAAAACGGAAAATCAACAGCGAACGAAATTGAAGGCAAAACCAAAGTGTTGGTGATCCCAGTCCGCAAAGTGCATCACGTACTCTGTTCCCTTGTCTTCCAGGATTTGTCTCATACAGTCGATTTGTTGCTCAATGCCCCCTCAGGACCTGGTCTCTTCTTAGGTTAGCCTGACAAGGATGTCATCCCCTGGAGATGAATACTTTCTCCAGTTAAGATGAGACATAGTCCCAGCCCATTTTAATGGCTCTCAAAACCACAGAAAGCGGCTACTCTGACGTCCGGATCCGACGGCCAATGAGTCGCTGCCTTAGAGCTAAGGGGGCAGTGTCGGGTCGCTGTATCAGTTAACAAACGGTACTGACTGAAAATATAATAAAATTATGATAAAACCATATTCACACGATGACACTTCACTCCCTCTTTTTGTTCATTCATTTCGATTCTCAGTGGCTGGTTTGTTATGAGCCTCAAACTTTCTAGATGAAAGTATACACATTTTTTCTATCCTTCAGAGTCCTTCGTTATCCCTGACACAGTCCACCAGTTCGTTTATGATCTTTGAATACTTTTCTTAAAAAGTGAAGAAGCCCATAGATTACCTTTAAATGTTAAAAAAAAGTTATCCTTTAAGATGGCATTATGTCGTTTTGTCCCGGTAGTTTAGACAGTTAAAATTAATTTTAACAGTCTTAACTAAGAATTCATCCACATGCGAACATGCAACCCCACACAAGTTATTTATAGTGAATAACTGTTTAATAAACTCCATTACATTATATTTCTTTATAAATGGCTGTTTCTGAGTCTGCCACGTAGGTCTATACCATGTGGCGTGGCTGTGTTTCAGAGAAATATGTAGGTAATATAGAAACATATATTCAGATCAGAAGCTTAAAAGAATATAAGGAGTTTATTATTTGCAATGCTGGCGGTATTGTTAATTCAGTTAATCCAATGATATGCATATCATGAATATGCAAATAATGACACTTTTTTTATATTTTAGAAAGGTAATGAAGAAACCCCTGTCCAACTGGTTATCCCCACTTCAAGAGCGGATCTAATGGAAGGCAGCTGGCTGCTATTTTTGGAGCAGAAGCGCAGTACGGAAGCTGGAGGCGCTTTGGTTGCACCCTGCCGCTGAACTGCATGCAACAGGTCTGTTTTACGCAGCTCCGAGTATGTGTTAGACAAGACGATATTCAACTATTTTCTCAATTTATAGCTAAGATGTGGAAACAGGCGGACTTCTGTGAAAGAGAAAGCATTGTACGTCAAGTTAATTTTTGCAATTTTTGAACACAGGAAAATGTTTTACTTACCCACGGTCTTTAAATATTCCAGGATCCTATCTGAACAAACACATATTTTAAAGTCATGTAGTTTACTTGTCGTAAGCAAATATGCACATACTCACTCATTTTGGGGGGGGCGCATAAAGTTTGTATCCGATCACATGGGTGACTGTGCTCGTGCTGACAAACTCAGGGTGGAAGGGTAATGAGACGGTGATCCTGTTATCTCCTTGTTGGTTATCACACCAAAACCTCTTGCCTCCCATGGGTGTGTGCAGATGACAGGGTCAGAACTACCCCCCGGCCCACACACACCACAGAGTCCAGTGTTCGCTTTATCAAAACCACCTACGGCTGTCAGAGAATTAGGCTTGCCGTAAAAAAATCACAATTTTTCTGCACTGTTAAAGTGCTTTTAAACCGTACCAACGGTGGTAATTAAGCTATCATCAATCCAGGGGATTTTAAACACCAGGTCAGTGTGTATTTGAGTGTTTTAAAATTTGTGGTGCTTATAATTTTCTGATCGTGTATAGTAAAATCTTTCATTATTTGCATACTCATGATACGCAGTATTGGACATATTGAATTAGCAGATTAGTTAGCATGCAAGTATTAAGTTCTTATATTCGTTTCAGCTTCTAATTTGAATACTTCATTTCAGTAATACCTACATATTTCTCAGAATTGTCCAAACCAAATGTTGTAGAAGACCAGAGGACAGCCATTTATAAAGAAATATTACAGTCCAAAGAATTTATGGACAATTCTTTATAATAAACAGTAATAATGTAGGGTCACATGTCCACAATGGATATATTCATTTTACGTAATAATCCAAGTCTTACCAGCACATGGACTATCTCTACACTTAGTTTTCCAGCAGTGCATTTATCAATACCGAGGCCTACCTTTCGAGTTGTCTCATGTGGCCGGGGTATTTGCTCAACGTATTGCAGCATTTCTAGTACCTTCCCAGCTTGAAGGTCTGAAAACACTGCCCTACCTAGACGAAGGATTTACACACTCAGGCAAGGGAAATCCAAGACAAGTATAACCAGTTTGTAGGTCTGACTCTGGATTCTTTGACTATGAAAGCTCTGAGCGAAGGCTATTCTGCAGCACCTCAGACACTTTCACTTGTGAACTTGAAGCGGAAATGCTGTTAGGCATGATGGCAACATTAACTGTTCCCCTTGTGGGCCTGTTGAGAGCAAGAACCGTCGTTCAAAGATCAAGTTCAACAGGTTTTATCTCCTCCCCAAAGTAGGTGCACAGTTGTGAAAACAGATGCCTCACTTACAGGTTGAGGGGTGCTTTGGGAGCAGAAATCGGCAAGGGGTGTGTGGGACCAGCACTGGGGTTCCCAGCACATAAATGTTCAGGAACTGAAAGCAGTGCATGTAGCCCAACAGCTCTTTCTACTGAGCACATCCAGGGATAAAATGTCTTTGCAAGAAGGGGTACATTTTTACTCCTTCAATCATCTGGGAAGCACTGAGTCTCAGGTATGCTCAGAACGTACTGATGTGGACCCCCTCCTTCTCTCCAGGCAGGACAGTACACCCGGGGAATAGCGACCCTGGGGATAGTGATAAATCAGATTTAGTCTCACTATAGGACGATGAGTGTGGATCCGTTTGCCTCCTACTAGATGACCCATGTAGCACCAAGACAGCCAGGCAGGCTGTGTTTTTGGAAAATTATAACTGCTGAGGGGAGCACTATGGCCCCCCACAAGCATGAAGGACCTCCTGTCCCAAGTTGGGGGTTGAATCTGGCACCTCAACCCCAGTTCACTCAGTCTGTGGGTGTGGTTGTTAATGAGCCTGACCTGGAGACACTGAACATGGAAGATGCTGCACCAGAGGCGTTGCATGACTATTACTGTCCCTTGTTGTGTGGGACCTTCAAGTGCTCCAGGCAAAGGGGATGCAAGTTCGATTTTAGCTCCTAGGTCCTGCTGCCTATAGGTCATGGGCAATGACTTGGTGGTATTAAGGTCTCAATACGTTTGGCAGGGACAGGCTGCATTCGCAGTAACACTTCTGGCGACAGTCAACCTTTGACAAACTGATGGTCCTTTTTGCTCACATTTCAAAGTTATGCTGCTGTTTTACAAATCTGACCCACCTCGTGTGACCACTCGGTACCAAAACAGGATCTGAATCACATTCTAAAATTCTGGAACAGCAAGACTGGAATACAACTAGACTTAAATGTACACTCAGCCAAAAGGAATTATAATTTTAAATAAACATGATTAAGTATGAAATGTCCTACATCTTGATTTAGCTTGGTTGGGGAGCTAATTCTTTTGATGCAACCATTGGGAATATATATACTGCCATCGGATGCAACCCAATCCGAGGCACTCTGTTGATAGAATATGCAGACTGAAACAGCTACGATAATGAGTGACAGCCTTCACAGTGCTTAAACCAACAGTACCTGCAAGACATATCTATTGCGTTGACACAGAAATAAAGATGACAGCAGACAACAGGGAGATAATTATGGCTACTTCTTTTACTTTGAAAGTTAGCAGAAAGTCTGTTAAATGTACATATCAAAAAAGGCCCAGCATTTCCTCTCCCACTCCAAAACATCATAAAGCTGCACAATGTGTACCAGATACTCACAAGAATAAAATACACAAGGCTACATTAAGTGGTTAAAAATACATAAAAAGTAGATCAATCTTTAAAACATCTTTGAAGAATAGACCTCATTATTGTTTTTTCTTTTTTTTTTAAACTAGTAATGATTTTAGTAGAAAGTGCATTCTATATAACAAATAAAGTAAGGAGGAGAATCATCAAATGCAACATAAAACCATACACTGATAAATGGAAACCCAATATAAATTTGACAGAGAAACACCCCACCCAGTGAGGCTTGCAGAGAGTGGTGAAGTGAAGCAGGGAGGGGTTAGAGGAATATTGGCAAAATGCACGTCAGTGCTGAAGCAGCGGTCAAATGTACTCAATTCCCTTTTGTGTCCACATAGATGAGTATGCTGGAACACGGTGGGAAGAGAAAATGAACATACTTGAGCAATTATGGTTTTTGAGCGTTTCACCAAGGGGCTGGCATTATGCGCAGACCCACAGACTGCTACTTCAGCAGGACAGGCTTATATTGGACAGTGTCCATTCAGCTGCTGTAACGAGTGGATCTCTACAGCCACCTGCTTCAAACAGATGTCTATGAACAAGCAGGAGGTGTCCTCCCCTGTGTCCACCTACCGACTGGTTTCTCCTCCCGTTTCCCCTGCTTCACGAGCCAGCCATTCCCCCTCCAACCTCCGCTACACTGTCACCTCCCCACAACGCTTTGTCGCTCTCCCCCCTTTCACCACGTCCGATAAACGCAGCAGTAAAGTGCAGAGGATTAAAACAATACAAAAACAATGTTTTTTTTTTTTGTTGGGGTTTTTTTTTTTTTTTTTTGTCAAAAGCAGTACTGGACACTAGTTTATCACAGTTAGCTTGGGGGAAAAAGGTTCCTGAACAACCAACAGTAACGTGTCGTGTGTTTTTGTGTTGAGCTCCGGAGGACAGTGCCTTCCAGTTCGCACAGCTGAGGGGTTTGTGGTTTGTTTAACTGAAAGACCCTAGAGGAATTTAGGATTTAACCATGCACACTCCACACTGGCCAAGCTCAATGTACGGCAGTATCCAACTAAGACCTGTATCCTGCTTGACCCTTCCTGTCTCATACAAACATATACCACCTAAACAAATACATTCGCTCAGACATAAAAAAAAAAAAGAAAAATACAAATTGGCAACGTTTCACCTTCCTCAGGACCGTTTTATGCATGGATTTATCCGTTTCTAATGAGCAGGAGTACTGAACAAGGACCAGGGGTACGCAAACAGTGCTAAGCTGGGTTTGGCTTGACAAAAACCAGAGGAGCGCCATGGCCCACTGTAATCTTTCACTTAACTTTTTCGGCTGCTTCTTGAGCAGAAACACACAGTTAAAACTAAAGCTCCAGACCATAGATGCGGGCGCGCACTCGCACAGATACAAGCTGAGGGAGCGGAAGTGCGTGTCGATCGTCCCCAAACATTGCTGCGACAACGGCCAAAAAAACCGCTGCATATCACTGACTGGTGGAGGGACATTAACCTGCTCAAATCACATTCCGAGACCAGAGTGACATTAAATCAAATGACAGACCATGAATACATACATACTTTTTTCTTAAATTTGTTATACAACAATGGAACCCTTGCACACAAAACTAACAAATTACAGGCCAAAATTGGATTTAATTAAAAAATGCTAATAAATGTGTCTATACAAACAGAAGTAAAATAAGAGTGCGTTAGATATATAACAAATATATAACGAAGAACCTTTGCTCTTTCATTACTTTGAACTCATTCACAAGGCCCTCCATGTTTGATAGAACTTTTCCTATATCTAAGACAATGTCCAAAATGCATAATTTTGCAAAATAAAAGCTTTAAAACATATATCTGCTTAATGATCCGGAGACACTTGATGCCCGACAACATTCAAAATCAGTTTTATACATTTCATTTTTTGAGCACTCATGAGTGACAGACTTGCGTTGGGTCAGAAGTCACAGATTTTAGTTTGTTGTCTGTTGTTGCAAGTGGAACAGATGTGGCTGTGAAAGAAATTGTTAAAAAAAAAAAGTCAAGTCTTAACTGACAGTTGCAGTTATTTGATCATAATTTTTAATGCTGTGATTTTAAACACCTGGAAGCAGCAGCTCAGTTGAGAAAAAAGTATGAAGCACCTGACCCCAAAAAGGCTCTCCATGAGACTTGCCAGTGGCATTTTTCCTTATGATATACAGAATAACCCATAATCTGTGTGTGTGCGTGAGTGTGTCTACCAGCAACCTTTCCATCTTTCTCCTGGCACCAGTGAGAACAGTGCTATTTCAGTGTTGGGTTTGTGGAACCAGTAATGCTTTCCCAAGTTATGACCAGAGCAGCTGAACATTGGTGTGTGTGTGTGTGTGTGTGTGCATGCGTGTATGTGTCATAACCAGAATACAGGGCTGTGCTAAAGTCTGCCTCTCTTCGGGTTAACCAGGGCCCGCGTTTTGCAGCATGTCAGTTGAGAATCCAGTTCTGTCAGTCCCAATTTTGCTTCCCACCCAACAACCAGTAAGAGCCCAGCAGCATAAATACGTAGAATTATGAGAACACATAAACACGTAGGTTTGTTTCCACCGCTGAACGCAGTGGTCAAAGGCTGAATGTCCATCATGGAAATTAAAGGACAAATAGCATGATGTAATCAAGCAAAACATTCCTGTATGATCAAATTGTGAATTTTTTAAAACTTGCTTCCGAATTCTACACCTACCTAGTAATCTGTCACCATACACCAGTCTGGTCATCCTTGTGACATCATGACTGCGATGGCCAATGAGCAACAGAGTTATTCTAGAATTATGTTTCTTCACTTCGAGATCACGATCGGATCCTGCCCAAACCAAATACTTGTTGTTAAAGGAAGCGGTCCTTGCAGACCACTGTCCAAGATCACATGAAATTACTCAAAAAGGTATGCATGTCTTGTAATTCTCATTTACAATATTGAACTGTCAATAAGGTCATACAGAACAGACATTTCCATTAACCAACAGGAATTCGCATTTCACAAGGCTAACATCTTGTGAATTAGTGACCCCTTCCCCTCCCCATTCTAGTCAAAATGCAGTTTCCTGTTTTAAAACGAACTGCTTCGGATCACACTACGCCCCCTTTGGTGCTCTGGGTGACAAGCACTGCAGAGGATCCGTCAGGCCACTTCCGATGTTAATTTTACAAAGCTACAGATAGAGTATCGGGGGATAGCTCATACGCCACACTACGTTAGTGTTCCAAAGCAGCGGAGTACAGATTTCAGTAAAGACTTTGTACTGAGAGCCTGGGGGAAAAAAAACACAACACTAGGCATATGAATGGGGAAAATGCTTCAGGTTGGTTAAAGTGCATCACGTCTTGGTGGGCTGAGTGGCGTAGGGTTGCCAGGCTGACACACAGAATGAGCTACGTTATTACCCATAATTGGTAGGCACACGCATACAAACATAGTGAATCTGCGGCGGAAGTGTTCTCAAAAATAATTACCATGGAATGCTGTGGATATTCACGTTTGTGTATACACAACGTATACTTCACGCATACAAAGACAGATCGCTCCCACACACGCACGCAAACACACACCGGTAAAGAATTAAGATTGAAAACCAGGGTTAAGAAAGGAACTTGGTAGGTTTCAGGGGACACTACCCTCGATGATAATGCCAATAACGTGTGCGGGACCACGTCAAGCTCTGAATACCACTGTCTGGAAGTCCTTGAGGAGAGTACCACATGAAACAGACTCACAGCCTGACGTTCAACACAGCTACTAATAAACTTCTGATTCTTCCAGGAATCTGTACACACACGGGCTCGTATTGAGCAGAGCACGATCCCAGTTAATAGTATATGACTTTCGCTCAACATCTTTGTAATGTCAGTAACACTGCGAACGCTATCAGCAGGGAGGAAAGGAGAAACGCATGTAATTGTAATGTGTGTGTGTAAGTATGTATGTTTTTCCTCGATTTTGAACGCCTTTGCAGGCCCCGGGTTCAGTGGTGCTGGGGTGCACCTGTGCTCTTGTCTGGGGGTCCCATGTGGCGTAGGTAGCTGTCCTCGGGCCCACGGTGGTTCAGGGGCTCGCTCTTAAAGAGGGCGGGGGGCGGGGGCAGGTGCGAGACGGGGGGTACGCTGAGGTGGTGGTGGGGGGCAGGGTGAAGGGCGTGGTGGGGGTGCGGGTTGGGGTTGTGGTGGTGGGGGTGGGGTTGGGAGGGGGGCGAGTGCAGGTGCAGGTGGGAAAAGCCGTGTCCCACAGCCCGCGGGGGGAGACCCCCTCCGGTGGGGCTGAGGCCCAGATGCGCAGACGGGGCGGCTGGGGGGGTGGCGGGCGAGGGGGCGGAGGAGACCGTGGGGGGGGGGCGGGGCCGGAGGAGGAAGGGACGGGGTGGTGGAGAGGCAAGGGGAGGCTGGGCGGCTGCAGATCGACTGGGCTGGTGACCCGGAAGCACTTCTCCTTGTGGGCCTTCAGCATGTTTGAAAAGCGGAAGCGCTGGCCGCAGACCTCGCACGGGTAGGGCTTCTCGCCCGTGTGCGTGCGGCGGTGGCGCTTCATGTTGGGACGGCTGGTGAAGCTCTTCCCACAGATCTCACAGATGAACGGCTTCTCTCCTGCAGCGAGACAAAGGAGAAGAGTAACTATGATGAATGGTCATACACTGCCATGGTAACTGAAGGCCATCAGAGCACAGAGTGAGCTAGGCAAATGCCCGTGGAAGTCACCTGAACTTCACCCTTATCAAACTTGATATATGTGATGTGATTCTTAACCGAGGAAAACCTTTATTCATTTGGAATCCCCATGGTAGCGGTTGGGTCATCCCATCATTGGAATGTCCTTGAAAGGCTAGGGAGGGCTCTCAAAAGTATCCAAGTTCTACCAGACTATAGTCAACAGGGTACTCCGGTCCAAGTCCAGCCCCTTATTGCACTGCTGGACTGCAGAACACGCACTACTAGGACAGGCAGATATATGGAACTCTTGGGTACAGTCAACAAAAGCACAGGCCGTACTATGGGGGACATGACAGAACTATGACCGCATTTTAACACAAAACAAAATGTTCCTCTGGGCAGAACGAACATCACTGATAATGATAAACCCACGATAACTGTACAGATCTTAGAGTCCACTGTGAGCCAGAATGCTGAGTGAGGTGAATTTTTAAACCAATTGTTAGACAAAAAGTGGCATCTCTTTGGAAATAAGTCTACTGGGGCTGGAAGTTCTTCAGTTCCATAGTTTAATTTAGGATTAGCCAAATACTTCAAATATTGCGACCTAATGTCAGAGAGCTGCTAGCCACCCACTGTGCATAATTATTTTCAGAGGAGGTGAACGAAGTATAGCAAGCAACTGAGCTCCTTGTCAGACTGCAGTATGTTTCAAATCGTTTGCTTCAGCTTTGTGGTCACATCATGGTATGAAACTGAATTTAGCTGTACCTCAAATTAAATGAATCAGACATTCATAAAATGACATGTTAGCAATTTGCCACGATTTTAGCTCTATTACAACTCCAACTGCAGTTCCTTTTGCCTATGTTGTAAAAGTAAGGCAGAAAGTAAGACTCAAGCTATCGTACATCAGACATCATTCATCAGCTTCCATTCCTTCCTAACTGACCAACATGGACCAGTTTCGATTGCGTCCCCTAATCGCTAACACTGTTACATGGGCCTGACCATGGTCCACAACTAGGGCGGTGTATTGACAAGAATCTGGCCATACGATACGTACCATGATGCAGGGGTTATGATTCAATATATTACGATATATTGTGATACTGTAAGCAAGGCAACATATTGCGTTTTTTAATCCAATTTTTGGAAAGCTGTCATAGTATAAAGAACACACCACCGTATCCATAAAATCTGCGTGAAAAAAAAAAAATTGTCAAATGGCTTAAGATAGAGTAAAACACTGCTATCTAGCGGTTGGGGGTTTAAACACAACACAAAATGAACCATTATCTGCCATGAATCTTTGCATGTAAACTGGTCATTCAAAATCAATACAGTGCTTTTGAGAATCGATAAAGTATCATAAAACATAAAACGGTACTCAAGTGTAGCGATATTTTCTTACATCCCTATCCATGTAACCAAGGGTTGCTGCTGCTCAACTTCTTGGCTCCCTGCTCACAGTTAACGGAGAGGTGTCTACCATGTTTCCGCTGTGATTGCTACGCAGGGGCAGAAGGATGTAGCCGAGCCGCGCAGGTTTGGATGCTCGCGCTGGGAGCAGGCTGGAGAAGAGTGGAGAGCGTGTGTGGCGTGGGCGTGCAGTCTGCCTGCTCTATTACAGGGTACAGCTGTGGCGCAGGGAGACCTGGGCGGGTGCTTAACCACACGTTTCCAAATCTGTTTGCACTCAATGCAAACGGAGGAAAAGCACAAACGTAATTGCTAAAGAAAAAAAAAAAAAAAAAAAACATCAGGGCCCCCCAAAAAAAGAGGACGCCCATGATTTTTTTTTTTTTATAAACAGTCTTCAATTACCCACGGGAAAAAAAAATCTGTGGAAAAGTACATCGTATGATTTGGTTTCGATTGCATCCCTCAGAGCAGAGAGGACGTGGGCCTGGGCTTTAATGTGGCGCCACCCAGTCGTTACAGACAGAATGTGGGAGCGTTCTCCCTGTCAGGCTAGCATCAGGGAACACTGTGATTAGATGCACAGCATGTCTCTTAAAGCAGCACATCTGTGCCTTGGCCTAATTTTGTGTGCGTAGCCCAATGCTGTTTAATGGACACAAGTTACATAGAAACCCCTACGCCTGTGGTCAACTGGGATAAAAAAAAAAAAAAAAAAAAAGACTTGTCTATAAATAAATGCAGGTAGGGATCGCCAAATGGCCTTGTGTGGCCATTAAGGTTTAAATTCTACTGTTTGATCAATATTTCTCCTTTAGGAACTTTTACACTGGCAGAGGCCCACAACTGACCGGCAGGATCAGTTTTTATTTTTCTTTACATATGAACCAGAATGATTCCACAGTCCTCATTTCTGTTTCCATATGAACAAGAATGCTGGCAGAGTTACTTCTGTTTCCACATGAATCAGATTACTCCCATCATTCTTATTTCTATTTCCACTGCATTTCTGACACTGCCTGTCCACAAACATTTCCACCACTGCAAGATCCAGTCAACATGGGGGTATCAAGACATATTTAATAATCTACATTACTGGCCATAATTCTCAGATTATCTAGACTGTATAGGACTGGGTGATAACTTAAAAAACATGCAAGGTCTTTCCATCAAGGCACCACTGAAGACCCTGTCCAGGGAAAATCAGACACTGCTTTTTCACACCTCTTTGGAAAAGAGCACTAGCTAGCGTGGGCATGAGGCGTCTACAGACTGCAGGTTTTCTTGGTAATTATTCATCAGTAGGCGACAGTGTGGATGTACATGTGAAAGTCTGTCCCAGCAGCTCAACAGAAGACAGAGGCCATGTTTTGAAACACAGTGATACTAACTATTTGACTCAGCTTTAAAGTGATGCAAGAATGCTATACTCCTCCGCTGTCTTGCCTGAATAAACAGGAAAGTGTTTATTTGCGGTTAACACGATGTTATTCACTGCAGCGACACAAATTCACAGCTCAGAAAGTCAATGCAAATTCTTTTGCAAAATCGCTAGACACATTCAGGCCGCAACCGAAGACAACTTTTTCATTGTGCTGGAAGACATCACAGACTGTAACTGATATTTACATTATGGATGGCCAGCAGCCTAACCATGGTATATAAGCTTTATGGGCAGTTACATTCCTTTCAGAGGAACATTCTGATCCAGCTGGTGAAGTGTCTTGACTCATGAAAATATGACACATCATTTCACTGTTTCAGGTGCTCGCAGCAATCTTCGGTCTTCAATAAAAAGCAGATTTTAAGCATTAAATATGTCCACTCAATACTACCTGCATAACTTAGCCAAAAAAGAATGCTAAATGGAGTCTACTTCAAAAGTACAGTTACCTGGAACATCAGGCTTAAAGTAAATAATTGTATAAAATACACATCTCTGTCAATTCTCCCTCAGCCTGAAGAAATATGCAAAAGATTGACAGAGAGTACAGCAACTTACAATGTAACACGTCTTTTACAAGTCTACCACCTATCACCTCAGTATGGGGAAGAGAAAATGAAAGTTACTCATTCTAATTCTTCCCTGGACCTCCATTCTAATCGAGGCTTTTTGATGGTCTGATTTTTAATCAGCAAACCATTTCTGCACACACCTGCCATTATCAAATCAAGGGACATTATTTGGGTAAAAAAAAAAAAAAAGGATTGCTTGTGTGGGTGACAGGGATTAAAACAAAATGGAGTACCAATGGTCCCAAACTCACGTTCCGATAAACCCATTGAAAATATTGTAATTTGGAAATGCATTTAACACACCTAACCTACCAAACATCATAGCCTCGCCTAGCCTACCTTAAGCGTGCTTACAACACTTAGATTAGCCTACAGTTAGGCAAAGCTTATTTTATAATAAAGTGTTGAATATCTCATGTAATTTATTGAATACTGGACTGAAAGTGATTCTATCTCACCATTGCTACGTGGAAAATTCATAGGTCGGACCATCGTAACTCGGGGACCGCCTGTTTAGGCTACAGTATGTATTCAGGTTGAAGACAGAAAATTGCTTATTTTCTGTCTTCATTTTCATTCAATTATTTTTTTATGTATGTATGAGTTTTGGCAAGAATGGGGGGGGGACAGATTCTCACCTGTGTGCGTCTTCATGTGCTCGTCGAAGTACTGCTTCATGTTGAAGTCCTTGCCACACCACTGGCACATGAACTGCTTGTGTCCGATGTGGATACTCATGTGGGACCGCAGCTGGTACTTGTACTGGAACCTCTCGTCACAGTTCTGCAGAATACAAAGACAGAGCTATGAGAGGGAAGATGTCAAATCTATACTATTTGCACTGTTGATAATGTTTTCTGTCCGCTTGGAACAGGAGGTTCTGCAGTATGTGGCATCCATTTTAGAACATCTTAAGGTAAATACTCAGGCCTCAGCCATATGATGCAGGCATCCAATGCTCACCCTTTGAACACAAATCAATCATATAGGCAATCTTTGATTAACTGCACTAATACATATTCATTCGGTCTATACCCTACTACGAAAGACCTTCTTGTTTCGGAAAATACGTTTGAGAAGCCGTAAGTAAAAAAAAAAGTAAAAATAACCTTTCTCACAACTGCAC
This sequence comes from Albula goreensis, assembly GCA_022829145.1. NCBI lineage: Eukaryota > Metazoa > Chordata > Actinopteri > Albuliformes > Albulidae > Albula > Albula goreensis. Next base: position 6,579,163 of record CM040758.1, read on the forward strand.
AACCGCCTGAAAGGGCAACGCCTTGACTACAAGCGTTGAAAAATGACTACGCTCTGACTCCAAAGGCAAGGCCTGTAAACTCTCATAAGGTGAGGTTGGCTGCAGCCATGTTTACTTCAGTTAAATGACAGAGGAGTCCTACAGGGACTCTCTGTATCTCAGCCCCTGTTATTACAGCTCTATTCCCGGAGCTGGAGGAACCCTGCCCACTGCTACACTGAGCTACAGAACTCTCCTGCACCCAAACCACCTGGGTCAGCCCACTGGCTCCACCAAAACTCAAACAACTACAACCCTCAGACTGGTATTAATAGGGTAGAATAGTCTTTCCACTAATCCACTCTCCTGCAGTCTTTAACTGTACCAAAGACCTTCCAATATTTGCCAAAACTCAAGGCTCCTTGTAAGGTCTATATAATCAGAATTCTGCTGTGGTTTTTCTGATGCTAATTTGGCCCCTGTGAAAATAAACACAACCCCACATGTCAATTATGAGTGAATGAGGGGGGTTTAAAGCAATGAGGCTATTTCTACCGTTTTAAAAAATATTTATTATTTGGTGTTCTGCAACAGAACAGAGGTGTTACTTTCTTAAAGATTCCAGACAAAACGAGGCATCCGCTATGGCTTCCAGAGGCTGTCAGAATTCCAGTTTTTGTGTTGTTCTTTCCCTAAATATTACAAGCTGGAATTTAACAGCACATTTACAGGAAGAACACTGAGGATGTCATTCAAAGCTGGATTCATCAGTTTATTTGACAAACATCACCATACCATTCATGATTATTTCAATGTTGGGCAGTTTCCTGGAGTGTGCTTTGCAAAGCAAGATTTATGAGACTGCAATAGTGGGAAAGCTCTGCGTTGTACTGCCAGCTAGTGGCAAATCAGAGGACTAGTTAGAGGTGAATCAGAGGCATCTATATGAGTGATTCAGAGGAATTTTTAGGGGTTATTCAGAGGCATCATAGGGGTGATTCAAAGGAATCGTTAGGGGTGATTCAGAGGAATCATAGGGGTGATTCAGAGGAATCGTTAGGGGTGATTCAGAGGAATCATAGGGGTGATTCAGAGGAATCGTTTGAAGTAAATCAAAGGTACCTTTATGGATGAATCAGTGCAGAAGTATTAGGAGTGAAATAGAGCATGCCTTTGAATTCCTGTATACATTTCCCAGCTAACACAATGTATAGCCAAAAATAAACAACATCCACATAGCTTAGTTTGTCTAAAAAAATTTTTGTAACATTCTACTCCCATCATTTTTAAGGAGTTCCATTATTGGAATGCGGAATGACCTTTTAAATAAAAAACTGGAACCTATTCACAAAAAGCTATTCTTGTTTATGTTAAAGGCTGGCAAAAGCCTCAAATGACAGCAATTTCAATAAACTGCCCGATATTACTCTGACCTTTTCAAATGAAAACACCCACAATTACCCATATATGGTTAAATAAAAAACATTCCTTTTAACATAGTCTACATAGGAATAAGAAAGGTTCAAAACAAGAAAACTACGTACACAAACTCCCAGAAATATTAGTTATATGCTTTAGCCCAACCAAACTTTAACTTCTGGACAACCTACTAAGGGAATAACTATCATGGTTAAAGAAGCTGCAGGTGATAAATGAGGTGAATTGCGCCTCAACTGAAAATAGGTCAGTCTCAAAGCTATAAGACTTGTTTGATCTCAAAGCTGGAGCAGCTGCTTGCGTGCAGGACAGTAGTGTGACTATGGGAGGAGAGAGTGAGATGAAAGAGCAAGGCGAATGAGCAGCCTGATGGCAGAGAAACAAGGCGAATATTCACAGCAACCCACTTTATGCAGATGGAAAGACCTGCGAAAACGAGCCCTAAATATAGTGGATGACCTTCACTATGGTGCTCGGTGGTTTGCGCCGAGTGTCTTCAGCGCACCTCAGGTTTGAGTCTCACCACGGCTGGGCCCTTTCAGTGTGGAGCTTGTATGTTCTCCCCAAATTGCTTGTAGGTGTGTGCGTGTGGGTGAGGGTGCAAGAGTAAGCGTCAGCAGGGAGCGTCAGCACCCTCGTTGGGAGCGTCTGTGTGCTAAATCAGGGGAGCGTCAGCACCCTCGTTGACATACTGTGTGCTAAATCCTCAAGCAGTGTGAGATCACGCACTTGTGGAGGCCTACTTTGCCTTTTGTGGGATTTAACAATTTAGTAATTTGCTTGGGCAAAGTGATAATTTATCCAGAATATACAGTGGGGTCCAAAAGTCTGAGACCACTAGTGGAAGTGCTTCTATTTTACATTCTTTTATAATTCAATAAAACATTTTCCATTACATATTATATTCACAATTTCAGTGAAAAGTAATTTTTTTTAAATGTACATGAATTTCAGAATGTTTTATTTTTTGGTATGTCCCCCTTTTTGCTTCAATGGCAGCTAGCATGGACTCCGCATGCCTCTTTGTTTAAAATAATCCTGAAACATTCAGTTTATTTCCAGGTTTATATGAAAAAAAAAAAAAAAAAAAACAATTTAATGTGGTCTCAGACTTTTGGACCCCACTGTATGTGGATGTGAACATTGTCTATGCATGGGAGCTTGTACATGTCGAGTTTTGCCAGCAGTGTCCCCTTTCTACCACTAGGTGGTATCATTGCACAAGGTCAGAGCAGTATAAAGATTTTCGCACGGTCCAAAGCAAGTATACATATCGGTAATCCTTACACTTTGCATTTGTGGGTACACAACGCCGATAAAAGAGGGAACAGGTCCATGTTTGCAGGTTGTTCCGCCAATCAAAATACTAGTGTGCCATGCGCTTGAGGAAAACAACACCCCAAAAGACCTAACCTAGTTGTATTCCCACCCACACAGTGCAAGCACTGAAACACCATGCGTGAGAACAGATGTGTTAATGGATACGTGCTCTAGGATCGGGTGATTTAAGATGGCCTTACCTCGCAGCGGAAGGGCTTCTCGCCCGAGTGTTGCAGGGAGTGCACCTTCAGGGACATGCTGCGCTTGAAGGACTTCCCGCACGTCTCGCAGGTGAATGGCATGTCCTTGGTATGGGCTATGGGGGGAGAGAAAAGAGGGTGAGAGAGCGGGCAGTCTGTAGTCTGTAGCTAAGGTGCATGAATGGGACCCCTGAGGTTGGACCCCAGTCTGGCCACAGCAAGAACACCATTGCTGTGGGGCCCTTGAGCAAGGCCCTTAACCCCACAGAAGTCCGAGAAACACAAAAGTGGGAGAGGGAGAGAGACTCCTCAGGGCGGCCACCTACCGACCATGTGCTTGCGGACATGCGCCATGGTGTAGAACTTCTTCTCACAGATCTCACAGGCAAACTTCTTCTCAGCATAGCCGTGAACTATCTTGATATGCTCATGTAGGGACCACAGCTTCTTGAAGGACTTGCTGCAGGACACACACTGCACAGGATGACAGACAGACAGACACACATCAAACACATGCACATTGAGGCAGGGGAGCAACTTGGTTTTGTTGTAAAGTCTCCTGATTCCCCCACTCAGTGACAACTGCTTGCGCCACGAAATAGATGTAACCCTTCTCCAAACTAATGCATGCTATTCTCCACTCTTGACTATCTGACTATAAGATATTTGAATCCCACACATCTGAAAAATTAAAATGTTGCCAATGTGCTGTGTCAAATTAATCCATAAATTAAGGAAGAAAGGTTCAATGATTGCATAAATCAAATTAATGTGAAGTTCTGACTAATTATTCATTGTGGCATAACAAAGATTCTAAATGCTGCCAATGTTTACATGCAACAAAATTCTGTACCATATTAAATCATAAAGAGCAGAAAAAACAAAAATGAAAAACAACTGAACAATTAAGAACATGTCTCAACATATTTTACACATTTTAACTTTACACATTTCCCTGGGAAAATCTGTAAACAAATCCAGACATGCAACTAATGCTTTACATATTGACCAATCACAACGTTGACAGCTTGTCAAACTGAATATCTGTGTCTAAGTCCTACACTGCCCTCTGCTGTCAGTCAGCAGTAAATACCTCTAAACACAATAAAAGGAGCTTGCCGCTAAATTCAATAGCAGTGGATCTACAGGGATATCCTTTAAACATGCAGGCATGTTCAGAGCTGTGGCAAACAAAAAACCTTTTCACCTGCCCAAACAGACCAAAGCAGGAAAAAAAACATCATTCAATGGGTGCAACAAACACTGGGGGAAAAGCAGTGTATACAACTCTACATAATTGAGAGTAAAGGGGATTTCCAGTGAACGGCTCATTTAGCCTGACTGCACTGATGCACTAAATATATACTCCAGTTACATCTCCAAACCCACTTGGCACTGGGCCACAGCGCTACATATGAAAACGTTGTTTTCTAATGTTGTAGAGTACTGAAGGTTACTGCACAGGAAGTAACTGTACAGCATGAACAATGACATGAGGACCGGAATTCCTCCCGCTCAACAGGGTCGTATCACCCGACTATATTACCACTGCTCCATTTTCCCCATTTCACCTAAAATATACACACATGCGCATTGAGAAGTGTTCGTTATCGGCTTGTACTGTGACAGAATTATGGCGTTTGCTTTGTATAAGTATTGCTGTCCTGCATGTCATGTCTGCTATCGTTCTGAAATATAAAAATGTATCCTACAAAAAGACAGTGTTGGCAATATGTATATACATACAACTAAAATTTTCGAGGAAATAATAAAAAAAAAACTACTTTGGAAGTGAATCAAAGGTTTGGTGTTTTAAAATACCAATTTGTATTGTCAGATTGACCTTTAAATCAGCATGTCATTTTGACAAAGGAGAGCAAGACAGTTAACATATTACACACCCTACATTTATACAGCTGGATATTCTACTGAAGAAATTCATGGTAAGTGTGTAAGTTGATCTAGACAGTGGTGTCTGATACATGCCAGTTGAATATAGAATGCGTGTAGTGCTGTGGCTGGATATAACAATGTTCTGACTTCAGGTCAGTAGACTGTGTGAGGCTGGTTGCGACTATGTTCTGACCCCAGGTCAGTAGACCGTGTGAGGCTGGTTGCGACTATGTTCTGACCCCAGGTCAGTAGACCATGTGAGGCTGATTGCGACTATGTTCTGACCCCAGGTCAGCAGACCGTGTGAGGCTGGTTGCGACTATGTTCTGACCCTAGGTCAGTAAACCGTGTGAGGCTGGTTGCGACTATGTTCTGACCCCAGGTCAGTAGACTGTGTGAACCTAGGTGAGTAATGTGTGTGGCGCTCGTACCTGGATATTCTTCTCGCAGTCGGTCTGCTGGTGCAGGGCAAGCTCACTCTCCAGCACAAACTTCTTGCCGCACTTGTCGCAGATCTGCATGCGGCGGTGCGTGACGTTCATGTGCTTCTCCAGGTACCAGCGAGTGTTGAAGACGCGTGGGCATTTCTCGCACGCCAGCGTCTCCCTCTCCTCCGCGGCGGCCTTGCCGGCGGGCGTAGGTGGCGGCGGAGGCAACCGATCGGGACACCGCCACCTTGGATTCGCGGCTGAGCCGCCGCTTCCTTGCAGGGGGCTCCGAGCACTTTCGTCGCCCCCTGGTGGTCACGCCCGGCAGCGTGGCGCTGGTGGTGGACATGGCGGCTCTGCGGGTCTTCCGCTGGGGCTGGCTCAGCACAGGGGCCCCTCTCCGGGACCTCTTGGCCCTGGTTCTCCAGCTCTCATTCTCCTCCTCCTCTTCCTCGTCCTCCTCTGCTTCCTCCTCCTCCTCTTCCTCCTCCTCCTGATCATCCTCAGGAGTCTCCTGCTCATCATCCTCTTCTTCCTCCTCCTCCTCATCGTCCTCCTCCTCACTTCCCGACTTCACCCTGTCCGAGGGCGCGAGAGGGGCGGCCTGCTTGTTGTCGCCTTTGGACACGTTGAGTGTCTGGTTGTTCAGGTTCACTTCCACGATGATCTGCTCCCTTTTGAACCCCTCTTCCTCCTCCTCTTCATCATCTTCCTCTTCCTCAGAGTCGCCCGTTTCGTCTGAGGTCTCCTGGGTGGCTGGCTGGGGGTTGACGGTCCCTGGGACACCGGACTCATTCCCTGCGGCTTCCCCCGCCTCTCTGTAGTACTGATGCTGCTGCTGGCTGGCCTGAAGGGGCGGGAGCTGGGCCGGAGTCTCCTCCCCCATCTTGCTGTCCATCAGCACGGGGTAGGGCTGAGCCCCACCCTCACGCTTATACAGCCTGCCTGATAGGTCCAGCTCGGGGGGGACTGGGTGGTAGTAGGCCGGGGACGCCTGCGCCCCGTGGCCCTCCTCCTGGGCCATGCCGCCTGCGCTGGGGACAGAAACCTCCTCTTTCAGGCTCTGGCAGGACTTCATCGGGGGGCGGGGGTGGAGATGGGGGTGGGGGCAGTTGGGGAGGGGAGGGGAGAGAAAGAGGAAGAGCCTGCTCGTCAAAAGTGCACTCCTGTCTACGCTCTACGACCGCTCAGATTCCCCCCTCCTAGTGTCTCAAGGAGGGGCGGGGGGGTCACCCCTATTCCCCCACCCCTCCCCAAAAAAAAAAAAAGAAAAAGGGGGCGAACAAAGACAACTACTCTGACCACCAACCAGTTTCCATGAGTTCCACAATTGTGAAGAATTTTGGAGCAATGAACAGTGTCAAAAAACAGTTCAGAAAACACATGTAAAGCAAATAGAGGTTATCAAAAGAGCTCTATCTGGTCATCTTGTTCTCCCATGAGTAAGCTGTCCAGTGATAAGAAGCCACTGACTCAGGCAGAGAGACGGGGAGTCCTGTAGTGGCTCCTGTTCAGCCGCAGGAGTAACTCTTCTTAAAGCAGCAGCGGCGGTGCATAGAACATCTTGGAACAGACAGGCTGCGCTCTCTCGCGGCTCAGGCAAGCTCAGCGTCGCGACTCCCGGCGGGGCGAGGGACCAGTCCGCCCTGTTTCAGCAGCCATTGGAAATCCACGATCTGCCAGCATGGAATAACAGAGAGAGAGAAAGAGAAAGAGATCTGAGAAGGAGAATGTCACCACCTGTCAGCAGCTCGTCCGCGAGGACATGGCAGAGATCTGAAGTGAAACTACAGGCTGGCGAGGTGTTGTGATGCAAATCTCTACAGCTCGCCTCGCCGCAAACGATTTCATTTCTCTATTAAAACCACATGCTGCGAGCACAGCGAGGCAGAACCCCCGAGCCATCCTGCACACGCTAAGTGATGCTGATGAGCAGGGCTGAGGTTAGCGCTAAATGTCAAAAACTTAGAAACGGCTATCCCTCTACAATCAGCCGTTCACAACGTGCAAATGTACTTTTGACAACAAAAATGATCCGGTCATTGAAGGCATCGGCTCGTTCCTATGTTGAGTCCTTGGACACAGACACACACTTCGGATACCTAAACACAGCCCAAGTGCTCCTGTACGACCTGGAGAAGGAGACTTATCTGTATATCAGAGTGCCATTTATGGCATTATAACATTTGTACAATATACCAATTATGGGTAAGGCTCAGCCACATTTGAATCTCTGACACATCGGAAACAGTCGGTGCAATAACTGAAATGTTATCACGACTGTGAAAACGTTTTCCACTGTACAAGCATTTTCTGTAAACTACATAAAGTTTGAGCTAAAACTTAAAAAAGTTATGAAATTGTTAGTGTCAGTTTTACAATAAGATTAAAGGAGATGTATGCAGCTGATACACAGTGACGTTCCATTTCTTGAGGTTTCAGATACTCAAAGGTACCTACCAGCAATGGGAACTGCAGTAAAACTATGGGAAACATCTATAGGGAGTGTCACCTATTGTGACAATTACATGAGAAAATGTAGGCCCATCACATTAATGTCCACAATCAGACCCATTTGACTCATTAATGTTATGCAAACATTATACTACTTTAATGAGCAAATACCCCTGAAATAAGAATTTGAATCCAAACAAACCTCTCTCCATGCTGAGACTTTAAGTGCTGGGCACAGAAACTCTTGTAAGGTTGTATGGTTACTAAAAAGACAGACTGATTAGAAACTTCATTTTACTATGGCATATTCGCAATTAAAACCTATTTTGCAATTGAGACCGAGCCAAGACTTAGATTGAAAGATCATTAACAGTCTAACTGTCTAATCATATAAGGTTAACTATAATGGCCGAGTCTTTTTGTCTTAATTTTGACTTGATTTCATTCTAACTGTAATGATTGCACTGCAAATAGTAGCTGAAAAGAAAGAAATTCCACTCCATCAAAGAGCAGCAAGGCTGCTTTCAAACAGAAGTCATATCCTTTTGTTATCAGATCTAAAGAGCAAGGACAGGTTGAGCTTCATGGCAGAAACCTCATTTAATCAATCGGCAGTCACCTCAGAGCAGTCAAAGAGATGGGACTCAGAGCTCGGTAATTGTGTCGACCCTAAGCGTAAGGTGAAGGTCAGCTCAGTTACACTTGCATCACTCGTTTCCCTGGAGATCAGAACTCACGTAGAGACTCTCTTTTAAGGGGCATCGTCATGCACTGCAGCTCTTCGTTTTCCATCTCATCACATGTCCATGTCGTGTGTTTTTGTTCGTCATGGCAACCTCTGTTGAGGACTGAAACCCCTGTACCCTGGGTAATGTTATGACCATGAATAAGTATGGAGCACCCTACAGGAAAGCTAGCTTCAGGTTAGAGGTTGTTTTTTTTTTTTTTTTTTTAAAACAGAGGGTTCAGACTCCTACTTAAGGAAATGTACCATGATCTCTTCGGCACATTTTTTTTTCCCACCAAGTTCTCTTGGTGAGTTCATCTGAATTTCTTAGGGTAAGTCAGCTACACAGCTATTGTTACTTTGCTAAGTTTTATTCAGAACGTATCGCATTACCGGTTGTGACCACATGTAATTTTCTGCTCTTTTGGATCAGAACTTTTTATTTTATTTTATCTTTTCCTCCAATCAGTTTCAGGCAAACGTGGCTAAAAGATGATTGAAATCTGACAAAAACCTACAACACTTGGCTTAAGGTTCCCACACTTTCCCTTTAATAAAGTTAGCCTTATGAATACGGCTCACACAAGCTCCACACTGTTCCAGATGCGTTTGTGTAAAGGCCTTTCGGCACGGTTACTGCACTGAGAACGGATACTTTTAGCAGGAAGCGTGACCAGACAACGAAACAACTCTTGTCTTATAAAGGTGAGCCTGAGTACAACACGAGCACGCAGATCCACATAGAACATGGACATCCTAAACCATGAATGGAAAGTAACTAAAATAAGTAAATGGATAAAGGAACTAAAACGTTTCAGCGGTGGTCTCCGACTACCTACAGTCACACATATGGCCTTCAGCCAGGGTCGCCAACTGGAGAGGAAGCTAGAGGGAATCTAACTTTACAGTTACTCTCACCCATTCCCCTGTGACCTCGGTAACCCCTATGACCTGAGCCGACTGCTGACTCATCCCAGTAGAAAGGTGGGAGGGTCTGGGCGTTTTCAACGGTTTGACTTTAAAACAACACATCCCACCTGGTTTAACCTACCACACAGGATAATGTAACTTCTTCATTTTTTACACAACAGGTGAACTCTTTCCGGAAGGAAAAAAAAAACAAAAAAAAAAACATCTTCTCCATTTCCCTCCACAATCTTTTTTTACAAGCGGAACTTAGTGCAGACATTCTCTCATGAGCCTGTGAAAAATCAGCCGTTCTATCAATTTACTGCTGTAGTCAATGAAACATAATTTAACCATTTCCACTTTGCATCTCTACAAATCAATTTCCACCAAGTTTTGGCTACTCCCATTTAAAGTCAGTATCACAAAAACTATTCAATGCACTCACTGTTGAAGACTTCAATTAATGATGATTTCAGTACCATTCAGAAATTTGAGACATAAATTTAAGTCAAAGACAGCACATAAAGTGTACACATTATTGAATTCAAGGCCTGGTTTTTCCATTTGTTGGATTCCTGACGTTCAAACAACATTTTAAGGTGGCGATATCCGAGGCACCTCTTTGCATAATGACCTTAGCGAGACAGTGAAAGCTAATGCTTACGTTTGCTCTTGGTTTTAGAGATAGTGCCATTTCCTTGAACGTGACGGCAAATTAAAAAGGACAAAACCTGCAAACACGTTTCTACTGCCAACATGTTCTCAATCATAGTCTTGGTTAGCGATGCTAACGGGACTGGCTGCCTTATTGGCCGGCTGGCTGCAAAGTCTTTTATCTCCATCCCTTCTCCCTATTACATTCTGCATATCGGATGTAAGGGAGGGGAGAAAATAACAGAAAAACCACATGAAAAAGGACCAACTTTGAAGGAACCAAATCACAATTACAAAGGCAGCTACAGGTGAGTCATTAAGTGAAATGTCAGTTAGCAATATGTGTCAGCAATAAGAGCTCTAGCAATCAGCACTTAATCAACCAACTGTCCTATTGAAACTTTGGTCCACTGCTGGCCATTGGGGTGAACTGATTATCACTGACTGTAGTAAGATATATATATATGAACCATGATAATATTTTAAGACTGTGACAGCCAATCCTGTCTGCAAGGCAATACGCTTGTAAGTGTAAGCGGTGATCGATGGTGGTGCATTAGTCATACACTGAACAGGACACACCTGCTGCACTGAAACATTTATGTAAAACCTGCATCCCATCCTCTGGGTTTAATGACACTACTGCTCCACTAAAAGACTGCACTGAAGGCAAGCCTGTTCATATTGTTCTCAAAATCACAAAAAAGGAAAAAAAAGTTACTGAAATTCTCATTCAAACTGAGCCTGGTGATGCCAGGTTTGTGTAACTGCAGCTTAGCTTTTAGCTTTAAGCCCTTGGCACCCTTGAAACACTTCACACAACCTTTCAAGGACCTGGTTGACATGATGCCCACGACACTTACAGTATGTGCCATACAGCTCTGGGCCAATTCAGATACTCATCAGTCCCAAGTGACTGACCTCTGGGAACCAGCTTTACCCTGCAGCAGTGGGACATATAGAGGTTCATATGGGACATACAGCTGCTAATGGAAGATCATTTCTAACTAACTCTTACAGCCAGTCGAACACCGATCACATGCATGCTCTCAAATTCAAACTTACCTGTTACATGTTTTTACATGTTTTACTTTAACAGGTATTGCTTCGGTCAGCTAAAGCAGAGTTACCTTATTTTCTGTTAGCATACCTGTTTGTTCTTGAATGTTTTTCTTTGTGCTGCAGTCAGTTTTTTTTTCAGGTTTTTACAGCTATGTGAGTAGCTGTGGGTGAATAAATTAGACATTACTGTAACAACACTGCATATGTAGGCTCCACCTTTCTTCCTGTTTGTATTTGGTATTGGTGCTTTCTGAGAATTGAGCAGTGCACCGAAAGCAAGACGACCACAGGGTGGAGGAGAAGCCTGGGTTTGGCTCCCTTTCCGGGGTAACCGACGCTATGGGCTGTTTCAAACGCCACGCCAGATGACATCTCACCTCTCAGGCAAAGACGTGCTGTTTGGCCAAAAGTACGTTCAATTGTTAAACACGAACCGAAAGGTCATGTCTTCTTCAGCCTAATTTGGTGGTATAAAATTAGAGGTAAATGACATGCTGTGGACCAATCATTGAGCTGATCTCATGAACAGACAATACTGAACATCACTATATGCTGGGTATTGACAAGACTGTCTTTAAGTGGCCTCAGGTGAGACTGTGATGTGAAAGTCATTTCCCTTCAAAATGTGTGTGTTTGTGTGTGTGTGTGTGTGTGTGTGTGAGAGAGAAGAGAGAGTCTGACAATGAAAACTGTTTCCACAACAGCTTTTTTGATAATCTCCTCTAGAAAAACCTATAATACCAATACAACCATCCCATCTTAATATACCACAAAACAAGATAGTCTATAAAATATATAACCTGCTCCTGAAAACTGCTGAAGACACACTGGAAAACCCCTAAGTCTCGTTATGATTCTAAAGAGGAACACAATAAAATAGCACCCAATCACCTCCATTCAAATTATCATATTTACTGTTATTTGTGAATATTTGCAAGTGTTTTCCCAAGCACAGTGTTGCCCATTCCTGTGACTAGCCGCCTGTCATTTACCATTATTCATCTCATAGCCAAAATTTTAAAAATTTGACAATTTTAAACAGTTTGGAAATATGACAACTCTGATACCATCTATTCTAAAGGTAGCTTAGCACATTGTGCACACAACTGGCTGGCTAGTTAGTGTCATTGCTAATGATTTCAACCTCCAGATTTAGCAAAACCAAATCATGCTGCATTCTTGGTAATTTCCCATTTTTTTCTCCATTCGATCCACTCTCACAAAATCAAGACTTCTAAAGTTGAAAACTTTATTTTCAAAATATGCATATTCATACCATCATATTTATACATTTGGGGGAGACATGCAGCAACTTTTGTCATTAGTGTTGCGCACATCTGACCTTGTGAATCTGCCTTCAAGTCCTACATGCAATTGACATGGACTATACATAGGGTCAAACGAGTTTTGATGCAGGACGTGATGCTGCTCCAAGCAGCAATGCAGGCAACTTGAAACACCACGGCAGATGTAAAGGACTTTGAACGTAAGTTATCCTTCAGTGGTATAGCTTCCTTGACTCTGCTTTGCATGTCTTAATAATACAGTCCAATGTGTAGTACATTCTCTGCAGACTCGGTGCGCTCGGTATTGCACCACTGGGTGAGAATCTGGGAGCCAACCACCCCATGAAACTGTAGTGCCAATACGAAACCCAAAGGCATGAGTAATTATGAGACAAACCTCAACCCAGATTTTTCTTTCACAGAAGCAATGAATGCCTCCGAGTGCAAGGTGTGAGAATCAGCCGTGGGTGCGGAAAAGATGAAACGTGGGAGGCTCGTACATTAGCTAATTACCAACACAAAAAAAAAACAACTACCAAAACACAAGTGACTCAAAAAAAAAAAAAAAAACTTGCCGGCCGCAATATTTCACAGGTTGCAGCCTTTGTCTCTCAATAAGGCTGAAAAGACATCGAGATAACGATCTGAGCAGAAACAGGATGTGATGTGGATGGAATTTGCCATGAACGGAGGCGATCGTATTAGGGCTGGGTGCTCACTCCTGCACGTGCTAACTACGGCACATTCAAGGTCCATTGATTTCACAGGCACTTGCCATTGGTAAAGTGAAGGTAATATTTCACTTGCCCAACACATTGAAAATGGTCTGTTACATGCATACACAGTAGCGCTCGCATAGTTAATATTACATACACACAATAACATAATGCAGTGTGGCTATAAGCAATTAGTGACACTCACAGTGAATAATGGGATGTTCAATTCAGTAGCCTGATAGATTCCCACCGTTCCTAAATATTGTGCCAATTGCACAAGCACAACCACCCATGTTATACCCACCCACACTATCACTCTTTTTGACGCACACGCACATAAACACACACTCAAACAACACAAAGTATTAAGTCAAAGTATTATTATGTTCATGATACAGAACTGTATGATAACACAGTCAACAAAAATGTCTTCAGCTGTTAAGAATTAAGAGGCCAAAATGAAAAGAAATTAAAATATATCTACATATAGCAGAAACAGGCTATTCTCTGTGTCCATGTACCTTGCAAAGATTAAGACAGTACCCTTGCATGACATGTATTTGCAAATCCAGTACTACGTTACCTTATGTTTCAAATCATTCCAGAGGCTAAATGTGCAAAATAGATAAAATCCTACCTGGAAACTAAGCGACTATCTACTGAAAACATTCAACAATTAATACATATCCAACAATGAAAAACTGGTGACCAGGACCAACAAACAACTTTCCGAACTTGTTCTAACTAAAATGTCCAATAGATAAAAAAGTACCAATTCATAATTAAATGACAGCTGACAGCAAAAGGCCCATGCAACAGAAAGCTTTTCTGCACGACATGGTTGGCTACTATTTTTGCTGTTGAAGTTGAATTCCTTAAATGGTGAGCATTTTTGGCATGCACAGTGTTACAAAGATGTTGTTATGCGTGCGTGCTTTTACGCGGCTAGCGAACGGAATGCTTCGACTAGCCCTGTGCTGAAATCGGGCTTAAGATGTTTTGCGTTGAACTCAAACAGCAGTCCGACGCAGTGCCGTTCCGTCTCTCTTGCTGCCCCCTTTAGCAAACCTCTTTGCATTCACTTCTGAGGGTCGAAGGGTTTTGACTGCTTTGATCCAGCCCCTTGGTTGTCTTCTTCAAGGCATGCAACATTCTCTTGGTAGAAAGAATGAACCAAGCAAGTCACCGAACAACAAAGTCATTGAACAACAAATCTAATAAAGCAAGAAAAAAAAAAATAGATGGAAGAGGTATGTGATGGAGTCCAGCAGGTAAAACGTACTGGCAGAAAACACATGATGCCAAACAAGTAATAGGCCTACTGATGGAGAAATTGGCTTTGCTTACGCAAAACATTAGTGAAGCTCGTGTAGCTTATTTGCTGACCTCTTTTTACATGTGACACTGTGTCCTCATGGTCCATTTCTACATGTTAATGGTATTTTGGAGTGAGGAAGGGGTAGTGCATTGGTCTATTTTAATGACTCTTTGAAGAAAAAAATGCAACACTGTGTAATACTTAGACAGTATTTCATGGACATAACAGTATGGACAGCATTGTATTTAACGTCAGTTAAGGTTTTTTTTGTTTCTCTGAAGGATATCAACATTACTTTCAGTGTTCCAATATCAATATTTTGTCCTTTGGGCATAAAATGAGTGCATTTTTTTGTGGGCTTAGCAATCCTTTTTTTGTGCAGTTAATAACAATGATCTTTTGTAACAATGATCTTTTTTTGGACAGTTTGAAAAATAGTAAGTCTGCAAAAGAAGGTCTAAGCATAAATGGCAGACAATGCAGAGTCATAAAAGGGCTCTACACCACTGCAAAACACTATAAATTTACAATCTGGTGGAGCGAGCTGAGCTTATTAATCAAAGTCTTGTCACTAGGCTGTATATTCATTGCAGTGAACCACCTTTTGCTGGCGAATGTCATTTCTGTAAAGTCTTAATGCAATTAAGAAGTTATAGAACTGACCTTTTCACACAATTTATATCAAACATTTCATTTCCTGTATACTGGATGCTGCTTATGTTTTACTCATCAATTTGCTGTGGCTGCACAATGCATTTGAAACAGCTTGCTTAAAACCTTGGACCTGGCAAATGCAAATACTGGAAAAGTGCAGCCAATCAGAAACAACCCTGATTTTTTCCATTGCTACAACATCCATCAGTATTGAGACAGCCATCTGCAACAGAGCTGTCAATTACAGCCAACTCTCAACCCTGATTGGACAAGAATAACTCATCAATACTTTGATTATGACCCAGCAAAATTCATCCACTCCTCCTCTGTGGCATGAGCAAATGACACACGTCACAAAAAGTCCCACCAACAGAAAACGGCTCCAAATCAACAAACAGCCTATAGCCGCGCCAGAGCGACGGCTCATGTGGATGACATCAGAGTTCAATAGAACTGATGAAATTCCATTGAGCACAAGCAAACGTCCTGCAGCTGACCCAACTACATCACCCACCGAGCAACGGCCAAAGTCGCACAACTGCATTCAAATCAAATTCTTACTCTTCATAGGCAATGAGTCACTGAATTTCCCTTCATATAGGCGAAGAATACTAACCTTTGATGTGGTAAGAGGCAGCCTTCCATGTAACCAAGCAGTTACAATCTTAGTAATCTGATAAATACTGTGACAAGTCTTGAGCGAATAAATTTTAAGAATAATCAAACAACAAACTTTGACTCGTACGCTTTCTAGTAGGTCCTTTACTTACAAAACAGAGTTTAGACCTTAGGTAAAAACAAAAAAAAAATACATCAATAGAAGTCGTCTTTAATAAGATAGATGGCATGCAATGTAGAAGCCCATTTTCATGGTGCAGCTGCCTGTCTTGTGAGTTCCAGCAGTGCCATGAGCAGCTATGGCTGGCGATCCTCCATAGCCTCACCACTGGCTAGCCACTTCAACTGGTCAACTGCATGCACCTCCACATTCATGAGCTGGACATATATTGAAATCATGTTCCTCAGCACAGCACAGGAAACGTGTGATTGACGTCATGTCTGCGGCATGTAAAAAACCAAAGCTGATCTCCAAATAAATCTGATGTCAGGTGTGGCTATATCTTCCCATGTTTATGGTGGGGGGTTGAAGCTGACTGGAGCCATTAGTTATAATTTAATAATTTAATTAATAAATTAGCTATATATTTTGAATGAAACAATTGCACACCTTTAAGTTAGTTTAAAAAGAGACTGCTGAGCCAAATTAAATATATTCAAGTAGTAACACTGACATGAGTTTTTTAAGGTAGCAGGGAATTCGTTTTCTCACTAAAAGCAAAAGAGGTCAGTCTCCAAAACGTGCTGACTGCAAGTGCATCCAAACAACCTGATTAAACACAGTTGCAAAATGAAGCAGCACCAAGTCATCCACACACTTGCCAGTTTAGTACAATCACTGAAATACAAATGAGCTGAATGTATGTGCAAAAACAATCTGTGCATGACAAAAAAAAATAAATAAACTGACATCTCAAGACTAAAAAAAAAAAAAAAACTTTAATATTTTAAAAGAAGAGCTGGCCTTCTGTATTTTCTCTAGTTTAGACAGCAGGAAAGTTGAGAGTTTTTCTCCTGTTAGCCTTTAAATCTGTCAAAAATGTTCTCTATTGTTTATGAGGTATTAATATAGAAGCAGTCACAGAGTGCAAAGGTGTCTAAGATGGATACTGAATCCAGTCTTTACAGGGAACCCATAAGCAGAAGCTGAGAGAGGTGAACAGCACAGCCTCATGAAGAGAAAAACTCTTAACCTGGATCTCCAAAAACTGCTCTGCCTGCATATGAGTGTTACTACCAGTGTTTGTGGACATCCTTACAGGTCTCATCACTGCTATACCAACTGTACAAAAAAAAAAAACTCATTTAGTTTACCACGATTCAAGCCAAAACTCATTCAGTTCACCACGATTCAAGCCAAAGCGTCCTCTCACGTTAGGGCCTGGCTCGGCTCGATAAACTTGCAGTAACGTCGTGAAAGGAAACCATGCTGCTGAATGGCGGCGAGCAGAAGTTTACGGAGGTCTGAACTCCCGCCGTCTCAGCTGGCTTTCCTTCACCCTCGTTCCTGAGTGAATGTTTAACTGCGCGACAGCTCCAAACAAGAATGGGCGAATGTGGGTCACCACGCCAACTAAGGACACTGAACTCCCCCCCTCCCCCCACCCCCAAGACCACAAGAGTAGGCCCTCCCTCTCATTCTGGGCCTTGTTTATGCTGCTGGCAGAACTCGAGTTTTTCACTCTGGATACCTTACATACCAGTTCTATTTTCTCTTTTATAAGCTTGACCCAAATCAGAACCTGACCTGAAACCACAGCACCCTGCTTTATTTGACTTATTGTGTTCCTCCTTTTAAAAGAGCACTTTCAACTGTTTTTCTCCCCTTAGTGATGAAAGGAAAGCCTGTGAGTTTTAACATGCTACAACAGAAAGGGAAAAAAATGCTTTCTTTCTTCCAGGGGAGCAATCTCCTATCTACAGCTATACACATTTGATTTCCTACCATTCTGACTCGAGCTTAAACTAATAAGTGACCTAACGACTCCAATCAAGCACATGACGTGGTGCAAGACCTTGAGCTGTCCCGACACTCCATTCAGTCCCTAACTGAGACAAGTGCTTTTCGAGACAGCGCTTGAGGTTACAGCTACGTTGGTTTTGCACACCGAGCCCCTTGCAGTGGCTTCCTACCAATGAAAATGCACCAGCTAGCCCTGCATGCTGTACCACCAGCATTATAAATAACAATCACACTCCGCTAACACAACACGGGGACCAAGACAGCTCTTCAAAAAAAAAAAAAAAAAAAAACAACAAAGTAGTTCAAGAAACCCTTGACTAAAACTTACCAAAGACTACCAAATCATGAACAGCTAAACTTAGTGATTACACTTGGAATGGAGAAACAGTACACATTTTATTACTCTCCAGTACAAAGCGAATTAAGCGTGGAATTTTCTGAGCTCTCCTTTGGAGGTAATGGTTCACATTCCTGGAAGTCCACTTGTTTGAACTTACACAGTGGATAGCACTGGACAGATAGAGGGTGAATTTCATAGCAGGTCTTCAGCTTAGGGACAACAGAGCACAATCTGTTCAATTCATTATACTTATCTCCAGATTTTGAGTTCAGTGTTCATTTTTCCTTCATTTATCATTACAGCAATGTTATAGGCATTGCTGTATCTACATGTATTCCCACTCTTTAATAAACAATTGACTGAATATCATGCAAGCCCAAACACTTGTCCACAGAATATTACTTTAATAAAATTACAGAAGATATCATTGAAAGGACAGCAGGAGGATTTCCTTGGTAGCACTTGAGGACTGAAGCTTAAGGATATAGATAACTGTCTGTTCCACACAATGCAGGCTACTTTTCCATGCATTACTTCTTATTCCAGGAATACTAGAATGACTGCATGAAATTCAAATTCCACTACAATATGTTCATTTACAAAGTATATACATCATTAATGAACAAACGTTATCAGTGATTAAAGAACAGATATCAAACCCCATCTGAACACCACTACTGCAGGGCATTTCACCTGTATAAATGTCACAGGGAAATGTGATACAACAGTTGCAACTTTACCAAATATTTACCCCTTAATTAACTAAATAATTCCACCATAAACACCCCTTAAAATATCTGTCACAAAAAGGAAATAGTGTTTATCTATTACACATTAGCTGCAGCACATGTTTCCCTGAAAAAGCATAGCAAATAAGTTCAATTCACACACCATCTTTGACAATCTCAATATTTTCTGACTCTGTGTTGAGTTTGAAACACAAGTTATATCCAGTGGCGCTAAACACGTGCTTTTGACTAAACAAATTCACACTTAATTACAAAAGGCAGCGACGTTTCGAAGGTGTATTGCTAAACAGAAACCATGAAAGAGGTTTCCCCCATGTCGCTAAACTGGCAACGTCCAGGGATGGAGTCACTTGCAAGCCGGATACTGAGGAGACGAGGCGGCTAAATGTAAGAGGAAAAACCTGTGTAGATATTTTAATGTTCCCAGCAAACCATGGAGCTAAATGGCATTACAATTAGTTGAATTATAGGTCACTAATACAGTAAAGTTAATCTCCACAACGTCAAACGTTCTCTGCCAGCAGGTTAAACAATGCGAAAATGTTGTCCAACTTATTTGTGTTGGCAGGCTGTAGTACTATGGATAGATCTACTTATCGCCAAGGCTGTGGGGCCTAGGTCGACTTCACTGCCTCATTCTTTTTTTTTTTTGCCTCTTTTCCCAGCAAAATGTGAGCTATAAACAAACGTTTCTCGCTTCTAAACTAGGTGAGATTACTTTGCTTGCTACCTAGCAAGCCAGCCGAACAGGAAAGAAACTACCCGTCACAACAATGCTAGCATGCTAGGTTCAGCACACTTAACTAGTATTATCAAACTGGCAAGCAATACATTTTGTCACTGACGGCAGCACCAATACTGTAGCTTGCTAACATGCTACTCGTTAAGAAAATATTTACTGATATCAGTGATATGTGTTTTTTCAGTCCCTTACACATTTGACGTTACTACCTTGACACAAATAGTAGCTGTTAGCTTACTACAGGGTCGACAGTTTGTTGGACATTAATAATTAACAGATACGGTGGAAGGAAAGGGTTAAATAAAATGCAATATTCGGAAACAGGCCGTTCAGCTAAATGGCTATAACAGCTACAAACCAGTGCGTTATTAGAATGTCGCACAGCTTGTGCAACAACTTATACATTCATCTAACTCGATGGCAAACACCGCATTGCTTTCAACATTATTGGGAACTCGATCAAACGTTTGCTCGTTGGCTACCAAGCTACAACTATGACACATAACCAGCTTGTTAGCCAGCTATCATACCAGGCGACTTTCACTTTTCGGAACCAAAAACCGCCCAGATTTCGATTTGGCAGCACTGAGATTTGGAAAGACTTGGCTTGCTGGCGAGCAAACCACCAATAAAGCTTGCTGGCTTGCCTGCCAGATAGCCAGGTGGCTACTTATTTCCTTAGACAAACTACAAGTGCGAGTGGATTAAACATACAGCTAGCTACATAATTTAAAGCCGATTTGTTAGCATTAGATCATTTTTAAATGGTAGCAATCCAGGCAGGTCGCTCACCAGAAACGGATTTCCCTCTTTTCCCAAACAAAAACACATCCCTTACAATCCACCATCCGCTGAAATAAATGGCCTGCATTCGGTCACATTGAACACAATACCTTTGCAAATTACTGCAGCCGAGATCACTTTTCTTTGTTATACCTTGTATTTACCATCTTGGTATATAATGAAATATTAACTTCTGGCTAACCAGATAGCTAGCTCTTGTTTAGCTACTCACCCTTGACGAGAGCGCCCTCTTCCTCATCTCGAGCAACGATTGCTGCAAGGGTTTGAGAGTGCAAATATTAAATAACTTGCTAGCTCGCTAGCTAGCTCGCAAGCTACTGTTACTCTTTAGTTTGCGTGCTACCTAAGCCCACTTCTGTCCACAGTTTCTGTGATGATGCTGCTAGATTCCGAGACGTGGCTGTTTTTTGCCTTTTCATGGTTTATGAATATAATTTACATTATTGCAAAGATTCTCACAACCTCTGCCTGCATCGCTACGTGGCCGGCCTAGGTCTCGCGCACAGTCTCGCGCTCATCGCCGTGCTCGGGCCACTGTCTGGGTTTCCTTGGCGCGCGTGTCGCGGCTTTTTTCTTCTCACTCTGAACCAGACAGAGCACGATGCGCGCACACGTGGTCATTCCAGTATTGAAAAAGGGGAAAGGGTCTGATACCGAAACCTGTTTAAAGAAACAGATGACATTTTAAAAATGACATACGGATTCATAATAAATAAATACAGACCGCCATTTTGACAGAATGCAGGACACTACTTACCCTGATAAACTATGTATCTTAATTGATTAGATTCGGTCTAATTGAGGGGGGAAACTAGAAACATCATTTAGCAATTTGCAATGTGAGAATCCTCTTTTTGTGTACCTCAAGTTCCAAGGTAGTGAAAGTATATTATCTGCACATCATCCAAATGTTGCAAACAGCAAACAGTATCATCATAACTTAAATGCAAAAACAGCTGTAATCTCTTTCTAATAGCCCTAGCTATGTACCTGTTCCATCAGAGCATCTATCTCACTTTCTAAGAATATTGCTTCTTTTTCAGATGCAATTTTTCATTGAAAATTTGCACATCATTCCAATCAAAGTTTTCCAATGTAAAATAATCCTGTTTAAGTGCAAAAATGGGCAGGCTTTCAACTGGTCTACAAATTCTGTTTAAAAGCTTCTGCTCACAATATAACCTCAAATACAAAACAATAGAAATCAAAGTGAGTCAGGCACACTCCCTCCAACAGGTGATAAAGTTCCCTTGGGGAAAAGAAGGAGAGGGGGGTGATGAGCAGGAATTTGAGAAGAGAGGGAACTAGGAAGAAGCTTGTCATCTCGTGTTTGTTTGAATTAATCGTGTTGAAGATGCACTATATCTATTTGTGGAAAACAACATCTCCTGTGGCTGCCAGGGTTAATCAAACTTGATCAACACTTGTGAGCTTTGGCTGCAGCAAACATCATGAAAGCCAATTCTGGTCCATGTTCAGGAGAGTCTGTCATATTTACAATGCCGTATGCCACAGTTACACTGATTCTGGCTTACAGGTATTGACCCCTTGTGCAAATTCCAGTTACAGCTTGGCATTTATGTAAAACCTTGCAAAAATATTTATGATAAAAGATTTGCCACATTAAACATGCAGCTGGAAATGACACCAATGCAAGATTGCTAACAAGGATATCAAACTTCATGGGACAACATTTTCGGCTCTTATTAAGCATGTAATTGGGCCATAATTGCAGCAGGAGCTGCTACAGTATAAAGGGAAGAGCTATATGCTTTAATAATTGATGAGAGCAGTGACATAACTAAGCATAAGCAGCTTGTTGATGTAGTACAAGAGCATGTCATGTCCTCTTTTGCTGCCATCATTAATATTGATGCTGGAGATGCCGCTTCAGTAGTGAAAGTATTGCTTATTTTCTTGCAAGAATGAAAGCGGTGACCTGAGCAATGTATCAGGCTCGCAACCAATAAATACAACACCACGTGTGGCCAAAAACAATTTGGTTGCCACCAGATACCATTAGCACAACTCCATGCATCTGCAACTCAGTTTAGCTGCGCTCATCAGTTGCAATATGTGTGTTGTGCAGAAATGTAGAGAACCAGATTTCTCAAACTTGCACCTGGTTTATCACAATTTTCTTTGTCAGCAGAACTACCAGTGACTCAGTGCCACTATGAACGTTGATGAAGTATTGCCGAAGATCCTCCGACCTTCAGATACTATACGGCTAGCTGTCAGTGTGCTCATCAAGCAAGTGCTTGACCAATATGATGAGCTCAGATTGCGCATCCAGTTAGCCAGAGACAAACACAGGAACTACAGTGCTTAGATTTTTCATCAGATGTGTACAGATCCTGTAAGCAAGCTCCACTTCCTTTTCCTGTGTCCAGCAGTCAAACAGGCAAACTGAGAGAACATAATGTTCAAGATGAATGAAGGCTTTTCCTCAAACTGGTCTCTTTCTATCTGAGCCTGCGACGTTGCATCGCAGGAATCACAAGCATTGTTGACACTACTTTGGAGATTTCCTGAATTTCATGTTGCCATTGAATACAATCAGTTGTGCCTGTTTGCCTCTCACTGTGGCATCAGTGGAGTTACAGGATCCATTAGGAAATAAATTCAGTGAATTGGCAGCACATCAGACCAAACTGGATCTTAAAGTCATCCAAAGACAGTGTCAAGATTGTTCTACCCAGTCATATAAGGAGTATAAGTTAATGGTTTAGCTAAACCGAAGATGCTATTTTGCTGTCCTTGCTATTCATTTGATGAATCAAAGGATGAAACAATCCATTGATTGCAACTGTGACCACTTGAAATACACAGGGCCATTGAATAGCATTGTAAGTCCAAGGTCATATCACAGCTGAACTGAAAAAGTTTGGGCGGGTGAGGACTGATGAAACCCTGAGCCCTGGGATGAAGTGAAGAAGTCGCTACAAACTGAGATTTTATGCTAAATTTACTCATCGCTGGTTTATATGAGGAAGCAGAAATGGGCATTTTGTGGCCAAGATGAGCCAAAGACAAACAGGTACCGGGGGAGTCATGTTCAACTGGTGCAAGCTTTCTCTGAGGTCGATCCAGTACTAGCAGACCACCTAAAATCCTCAACAGTGTTCGAGGGTTTGTCAAAAACAATTCAAAATGATGCAACAAAGAAAGAGAGGAGGTTGGAATTCTAGGTGAATTATAGATCAGATTCCTTTTTGTTCTGGCAAGCTATAGTCGATTTTATCATCTTTTAGTAGATTTGTACCGCAGTAGAAATGCAGGCCTGTTTGGCACCATGCTCCATTTCTGATTTACTTTGGAGTGGCAGCAGTATCCTAGCACTAAAAACAAACACATCTAGCTACGAGGCCCCACCAGAGTCTTGTGTGTATTAGATTATCTGGACAGCTGACTGAGCTTGGTCTCAAGCAGTGACTTGGCAATAGAACTAGAGAAAATGTGCTCCTACAGCATGGCATTTATTGGATTTCTGTGTGTGTGTGTGTGTGTGTGTGTGGGGCAACTTTGGCTCATACAAAATTGATCTCGAATACAACTTCAGCTCCATACAGACTTGTCCGCAGGATTTTCAAGATTGAATAAATTAGAGAAAAGGGCTCTTTACAATTTTTGACTGTGAAAAACTTGCTTGCCTCCATTCCTGCAGTCTGCATGAGCCCCCACTGCCAGGAAGTGGTACTGGGTGGTGGGCAAAGATACACACAAAGTATAATTACAGTGAAAAGAGTTGCCATATTAAAAAACATTTTAACCTTTAGTGCCACTTCATAAAAATCCATAATATAATTATATATGTGATATGTGATAGAGCTGCATTTTCCAGGTTGTTTTTTTGAAATGAATGCAAATGAATGGGAAGGTAGGATGCAGTCCAAACAAACTGGTACCAGATTTGGTTCACTTGGAGCAAAGATCAAACAAAGTGAGTCTTTAAATTATTTCTGTTATCCATGTGTCATAACTTGGAACCTTATGAGGTAAAATTGTCACTTTTTGTTTGTGACGGAAATATTCTAAATCATAAATAATTCTGTGAAGGAAAACATTATTTCATCAGAAAGATGATGAAGAAAAGTCAGTTCTGTAAGTTAAATTGATATGACCTTTTTTAATAACAGGAATTTTTTAAGGCATTTTCAGAGCAGTTAGCTTTATAAAGGTAAAACACTGCTGCTAATCTGACATCATGGTTGATGTTGCCCTGAAAACCTAGCTGTGGCCATATTTTACGGTTTCTGTTTAAAAGGATTTGTTTATACTGTGCTTTATAGAAGTTGAAAGAGGAAATGAGATCTCATTACAAATCAACTGGAAGAGATTATGACTAATTTGTACTGCTTATTTCAGATACAGAGTTTGTACCTGTTTTTTTAAATATAACGATGGCGAGCCTGCCCCAGCAAAAACAGTCATTCAGAGAAACGACTTAAAGTAATGTGGCTACCTTCTGGTTTTATCTAAACCACAGGAGTGGCAGGACCTCCGGAATTCACAACTACTGAATTCAGATAACAGACCTTTCACAAGTTTTGTGCTTTTACTACGGAGGTAGTTAAATTACTTAAAAAAATCTTTAAAATGTTACACAAAGTATTAGCTAGTGGGCATGGACAGCCATCAAATTTTTAGCATGTTGTAGACAGTGTATAAAAGATACCTGCTCATTGTCAATGTGCCTTCTACTGGTCCATATATCAGCTGCAAGGTATGTGATTACATTACAGAAATATTATGTGGCTTTAAATGGGTCTGATGTGTGAACAAGTCAGCAAATATATGTAGAAGTGTGTATATTTGTATAGGTTGTAGACATTGTTTATGTATTTCAAGTCTTGCTCATTTACTCCTTTCTATTTTTAACGCTCATTCTTTCAAGTTGGAATACAAAGACCACAAAAGTGATAATTAGAATATGAAATTTAATGGCATAACTAGGTTAAAGTTGTAATTATACAGTAGTAAAATATTATTTAATAATATAATGGTGTTAATATTATTAATGTGATGTTGAATACACATTTAATGGTGCTTTTCACATCACACTCTCTTTGCAAGTGATCTAGCTGCGGTAATGCTAACGTAATGCACTGACACACACAAACACTCACTGTGTTATTCACTTACTGAAGTTCTTTATTCCCTCTGGCATTTGCTTCACTTACCTGGTTCATTAATGATCTTGTTACTAAATTGTGAATAGGAAATTAATTACTTTAAGTTAATATTTTCTATCAAATTAAGATTTTTGTTCATTTTTGTGGTGTGTTATTCAGGAAGTATGAGATGCACTCAGGCAGTACTTAAGTCTTTACTTAAGTGTCATGGCGGTTCTTTAAAAAATTCCTTTTATAATGCTTTGTGCTCATTGCTTACATAGTCACTTTGGAGAGGCGTCATTTGTTCAATGTGAAAAAAACCTTTGGGTTTAAAAAGTACAGTTACAGAGAGTGCAGGTGTGAGTCTTGGTGATGTCATTAGTGTACTGTGACCTGCTATGCTGGGTACAGCTGGCGTGATGTCATTGAGGATGGGGTGACTTTAAATCAGTCAGGACTCTGAGGGACATCAACGCATTAACCTCTCCCATCACAGCACCAGTTTGTCACAGGATACCAGCTACATGATTAAGAAAGGATACATCTCTCCCCTAACTGTTGTTACCTCTACTCTAGTACGTCAACAGCCTCTGGCTTCGAAAATAGGCATTTGCTTATGACCGAGTATATCAGAGGTATGCTGTCTTCACCTGCCACACTGATTGTAAAAAGTGCAGGTGACATTGTACAAACCCAAACAAAGCAAGCAGTGGTCCAAAAAATAAGAAGATGGCTGGAGGCATTCTTTGAAAGCAAATGCACAGTTGTCTTATCACAATATTGCTGCGCAGTCTTTTCTTCACCTTGATCTGTCCCAACTAAAACTGAAATCTACAGTTATGCAGTCATAGCATCTTGCACCAGTATCTCCAGTAGCAATGCTTTGTGATCTATCAGTTAAATTTGTGGTACCTGCCCCAGTATAAGCCAGTCAGTGCTGTCCTTAACACCAGGTGACCAATTGGAGCAGCCAATAGATGCTCATCTGCACAGAGATGCTAATGGCATTGGCAACTGCAGATTAGGAGGCCTTTTCAGAAAAAAATTTATGATACTCAGAAAAGCACCATGTATCCGAGGCCACGCATGTGAGAGCAGTGTCGTGAACTAAATATAACCCCCCGCTGAAGGCACGCTAGCTTGTAGTGAGAACAGTGCACAGGGCTCTTCCTGTTTTCTGAGTCTGTGTGCTGTGTCCTGCTTCTTCTACACACGCCAACCACTTTCTCAGCCCCAACAGGTGTGAGTCGCGAGTTCACCTCAGCTCTGCCTCTCGGTGCTCATATAGGGTTGGGGTGGTGCTGGGGATGGTTCCTGATACAATGCATGCCACATCAAATAACAGATATTTACACTTGCACATGCATACACACACACACACACACACACACACACACACACACACACACACACACACACACACACACACACACACACACACACATATACACGCATGCACAACATGGCACACATTGTCAAGTCTACTTTGTTGAACCAACAATCACATGGGTCCCTCTCCCTATTTTTTCCATTTTAGTATTCTGCAGCTTCCTCTCTACCTGATAAAGTCATAACTCACACCCTACCCAGTCAAATCAAAACTCATGGCTCCAGATATACTCAGTCTCTTCACAAGGAAAAGTACTTGTATATATAGAGTGCATCTTTCAAAATGCAGTAAACTTGCATGCGTATGTATACCTGTGCTTTTGAAAAAAAAAAAAAAAAAAAACCAGGGCATGTAACGTTTTGCTTCAGCTGAATTGTGTTGATATACTGCCCACACATAAGTGTGAGAGGAGTGGAAATAAACAGGAAATAGAGGCTGACTTCCTGTGTGTGAAGAAGACTGAGGCTGGTATTCTGATCGCAGTCTCTTAGGTCAGATCAAAGCAAGTATGTCAGCTATCACCTCTTTGCACAGACAGCATGATAGGTAGGGGATTCAGATTACAAGTCCTTTCCCTCAGGTACATAGCCCATCGAACAATATGCAAAAGTACCTATAATGATTATTGTGAAGGTAATGTAATCCTACAAATCTATACAACATATTCTGCTGTTGCAATATGATGTATCCAAATAACTATTGTATTAGGTACAATAACTAGGTATAATAATTACATCTCTAATATTCCCATTGACACCTTCTTTATCTCTATGGAATGACACTGCAGCGGCTTATCTAAAACATAGTGATATATGGGAAAAGAATGTAACGACTACATTTCTGTAACAATGCTTCCTATAACTTGCAAAGGACCCAACAGACAACACAAAGTCACCGGACTGTTTCTCAATACCTAGGGGTGAATTCAATTGGAAAATGATAAGCCACATTTTGCAATGGGCTGGAAGCACCAGATCAGTAGCTAAAGGTCACGTAGCACATCCATACAGGGTCTGAATGGTATCCTTTCATACCTCCATGAAGTATCACATTATGCGTCTGCTTTATCAAAGCCTTTAGCACACGTTAACATTTTTGCATGTGCAATTTCAGTAACGTGATTTGTGATTGGAGCAAAGAAACCCCCTCAACCAATCAAATGCTCACTTCGTCCTTTTGTACCAGCAAAACAGTCTTGCACATACTAAACGATTTAGTAAATCATGCTCTGTATTTTTTTTTTTTTTACTGTTTTATGGAGTCCATTACATATAATAAATAGGTCAAGGGAACTTGCCCGGCCCAACATGTGTAAAGTAATGACCTTCCTGTCAGTATACAGGGGGTTGTGTCTGCATTAGTTTTCCAGGCTCAATTAGCTAATTGCCTTAATGAGAGACGGTTAGATCACAGTAAACATTTAACAAAGTCTTCATTTGTCATTAACAAGACTGAAAATAAATTTTGCGAGAATATCTGATGCTGTCAATGCTTAGGCTTGTTAAGAACAGAAGTTGGTGTTAAATCTACTGTCAGATATGGCACACCCCGTGCATCCCTGTACTGTAGAAAGAATGGAGTACATTTTTGACTCTCACTCTCATTTGTAACCTCAACAGCATAGTTATTTTGACTTCCTGTTGCACTCAAGCTGCAGATGCGCAGCTCAAATCACATGGCCGTACAAACATATTGCAGTTTACTCCAGCGTTTCTGTTATCTGTGATCTCTATTGGTTTCTCACGAGAGAACGGGGCAGACTGAAGCGTTAAAAAAAGGACGTCCTTATTCTCTGCTGCAAAACCCCACTTTACAATAAGATAACAGCTTTCAGTATCGACAGCAGAGGTGAGCATGAGAAATAAGAAAAACCACAATTTAACAGGATGGCAGCGGCTCGCTCTCAGAGTGAATGCTAAACGGCGTCACGCGATACAAGCGTGTGAAGTGTATGCACTGCTTATGAAACTACATAGAAGGAGCTGGAGAAGGATCTGCAAAACCACCAGCAGATTAAGTTCAATCACTAAACAGATGAAAGCAGTTTCATTTGCAACCAAACTGAACTTGAATTAAATTTACTATTGCATATATAAAGACCGAAACCCATCGTAAAACAATATGTGAGAACGGTACTCTTTCATATGTATGTATTGTATTGATTCACTTGTTTTTTTAATCAAATATCAAAGATCACTTAATGCAATTCAGTTTCATATTTTGGTAGCCAACATTAACAATATGTCCCCAATATTTGTTTATAATTTTTTGTTATTTTATTTTAAACTAATGAAAGGTGATTTTCACTCTCCAGCAGAAACCAACTTACTTTTTAAGTGATGGAGAAACACAGGTAGTGTAACTGAATTTCCAGCAGTTACTATCTTTGTAATGTGGACAAAATAGGAGTAAGGACATAACAGGACAATAGACCAAGGGGATCTTTACAGGGAGTTCCTCCATCTCCTGAAAAATCTGGACAGAAAAAAAATCTTTAGGGGCTCACTGACCATTGGTGATTGTCTCATGGCTCACATGGTATGTTATAAATAGATATTTTTATGAAGAATATCAAGTCACTTCAAGAACATTCTTAAGATGAAGGTAATGGAAATAAAGCAATGATCAGATCAGGTTCATTTACATATAGGCCAAATCCATTATTTTATCTGACTTTGTGCAAGGTCACATTATTCAAAAATCTAGTTTAATATATGATAAGTTTGCATTTCTGAAAGGTAAAACAGTTTGCTTGGTCAAGGCAAGTATAGAGAGCTGACAGGTGGTTAAAGTAAATGGGTGTGACTTTATTTTCAACAGACTTTTCAACACATATAGAACACAAAAAAGTGTTCAAAACATAATTAACTTTCCAGGTATGGTGGCAGACAGACAGTACTTTCTTAACTTAACAATACATTTGTTAATACATTGTAGGATGTTGACTCCATGGTTGTCTGGAGTACCTGCCAATGGGTCTGCTAGATGCAGTGGTGGTAACCTCAGACTGGATGAGTGGCACAGTCAGTTCTCATTTGGCTGTGGTGGAGCAGTTGAGCTTGTGATGGGAGGGGCAACAGGGTCAGAGCCAGTGATGATAAAGACAGCAGCACTGCCACATTTAAGATTAATCACCATCAATTTGGCCATGTCGCTGATCAATGCCACTGATCAGGGCCACTGATCCAGTCGCAAACAGCTGAAGCAGTGTCAGGTGTCACTCCATCCATTTATCTACTGCTTAATGAAAATTTTCTAGTCCCTGATTGGACGAGGCAGCAAGACTAAGCTGGGAACCCACTTGTTTCTCCTCATAGCTGACGTTGCTGATTTGCCAGAAACGAAGAAAGTTCATGGTAAGCTTTGGACATGCCCTACCCAACATCTTGCCACAAGTGTTCAATCCGCTGATGAAGAGTACTTCTTACAGCTTCTCCCTTTCCATTTTCCTCCATGAATAGACATACGCCATTATTTTCTCCCCATGATCACTTCTGAATGGGTACAGAATTCCATATCAGCTGACAGCCTCCTCAAAATTTCTGCAGTTGCATCACTACTGTTGTTCTTTCTGGAGGCAAAGTGTACATGCCCAAAGAGTTAAATTTTAGGCATATTGCACACTGTTTTCTGGAACTTTAATATCCTGGTCTCTGAGGGCCTTATAAACTAGACAAGACCTTGCCCTGTTCCTATCTTTAACCCTAACCCTGAGGTTACATTGTGAAACTTCTGTAACTCCAGGGTCAAGAGAAGCCTCATTCTCACCATAAGACTGAAAAAATTGATCGTAGGGCTGTGGACTGTGGGACTTTATTGACTCGTGATGGCTCAAACTCAAATCTGTAACTTCGGGGCCAAACCTATTCTTGAGGCAAATGATGTCACCTAATGAGCAATTCAGGAATCCCAAAGACGAAACACTATAAACTCAATTTTAAAAAATACCCGAATAGTATCTCTAGATCAAAAATAAGGCATGGTTTCAATGGTGTTACAGTTGGAAGCTGAATGTTTAGCTGAAGACAAAGAAGGGGCTTCAGAAGACGGTGAGAAGAGCGAAGACTCCGTACAGCAGGGCGCAGGGGTAGGCCACCAGGAGCTGCTGGCCGTCCATCGCCAGGGTGGAGATGAAGATCTTAGATGCCGATAGGCTGCACCAGCCGATGACCAGGAGAGCTAACAGAGTCCCGAGGACACCTCTGGGTAAAACACAGACAGTAACCCTTAGATTATGCACATATCCGTACATCAATCAAGCATATAGCCAGTTAAGTCTTAGAAGGTTGGGGTGATGTAGGGGTTCACATAACTAGCTGGAAAAGTCATGCTTTCTTAATTTTCTCGCTAATTTTACAAACAGGACAACTACATCACTTCTGTAATATATGCAAGAAAGTAAAATCAAGGCACATTGGAAATTGTTTTTGGAAGAAAGTCAGAAAATGTTTTTTTTTACTGGGGAAATACTCATAGTTTCACTTTTTCATACTTGGATAATTGTGCATGGATGAGAAAGACGAGTGGATGAGAGGTGATGAAGGTGAGGATAAGGATGAGGAGAAGTCTAGAGGCAATGAAGCTGGAGTGTAGAGTAAGGGAGGAGGACGAGGAGGAGGGAACGGTTTGTGGAGGACTTCAGAATGGGAGTAAGAAAGAGGGTGCAGGATTGGTGGTGCAGAGCTGATGGGGAAGTAGGGGAGGTCATAGGGAGATGGTGGTAGACTCACTGAAGGGAGAAGAAGATGGCGAAGGTGGACAGGCCCACCATGGGGAGGAGGCAGTAGCCCAGCACACTGGCCACGCAGCCATAAGAGACGGCCATCAGACTCATCAGGTTCAGCAATGTGTACATACCCAGGCAGCCCATGGCACTGATCCCATACACGTACCCGAAATGAATCTTCCCTGCCTGAGTAAAAAACACACACAGATCCTAAAAGCATGCCCATATTGGACTAACACACAGATCCCAAACACATGTTGGCGAGTCAATGTATGAGATTCAATGTCCCATTGAATATAAGTGTATAATTAAATATGACATG
This sequence comes from Albula goreensis, assembly GCA_022829145.1. NCBI lineage: Eukaryota > Metazoa > Chordata > Actinopteri > Albuliformes > Albulidae > Albula > Albula goreensis. The sequence continues at coordinate 6,610,971 of CM040758.1, forward strand.
TTTAAGTTTACCATCAACAATGTTGCGCCAAGAGCAATGCAGAACAGGACTGGTCCAGTCAGGTCTGTTTCATGCATGATGCTGCCATCTACTGGCTTCAAGGGGTTGAGCACAGTCAGAGTCTTCTGCCAGATGTGGTCAAAGTTTATGCCCAGTTCTGCAAAGTTAAAATGAAATAGTTAATTAATGTTTTTTTAATGCCATTTTAGAGCTGATATATAATGTTTTTTTTAACAGGAAGTGTTTTTGCAAAGAGTGAATGCAAGTAAAAAAAAATCAGCCGGTAAAATACAGGTTTGTAGGCTATGCATAGCCAAACCATCAGATAGTTTTAGGTGGTGATGGACTGTGGGCTCATGAAACCCAAAAATAGACAGAGCCACTTTCATCCATTGGCAACTCGCTGATTTAATCCAATCACTGTATGGGGATTCTGCTGTGAAGAAGAAAAATCCTTCGGACATTGTTCACACAACTGACTGCTCATTGTTGGTCCACCCATTACACAATGAGTGCAACCTCTTTCTCACATCACCATTTTCAGTCAGTTAACTGGGGATTGTCAGTAATCACCTCTCCCAAAATATTGGTTTTGAAAACTTTAGTAATGTGTAAGGAGAACTTCTTAAACAGAGCAGATGAACAACAAGTTCCTCTTTAATATAGTAACAATAAGTGAATACACCCACAGAGTCATGCATTAACACGTAGGTCCAGATTTATCCAAGCCTTTAGCACATGTTAAGATAATTGCACGTGCAAATTCAGTGACATGATTTGTGATTGGAGCAAATAAACTACTTCAACCAATTACATGCTTTTTTTTTGGACCAGCAAAACAGTTCTGCACTCACTAAATGCTTTAGTAAATCAGGCCCTTAGATATTACAAACAGAAACAAGGACTTGTACCAATACCTTCCAACAATGGGGGCTCATCCTCAAATGTGTCTGTGCTCATGTAGGCATCTGTCCCAGAATCCTTTGCAGGCTGGAACAGTTGCCCTGTGTAGGGTGGGTCAGAAGGACCCAGCCCTAAGGAGGGGTTAAAGTCACCAGGCAGGGGAGCACTGTAGTCACTGCAGATCAGATAACACACACACACACACACACACACACACACACACACACACACACACACACACACACACACACACACACACACACACACACACACACACTCAAAATGTAATGATACATGTATAACATATGTTCCAAAGTCCTGCATTCTCTAGTGTAAACAAAAAGGGTGTGACAAGGTAGAACTCAGATCCACTGTCAACTAATGCAACACAACTATTTGAAACTGAGATAGGATAGCATCCCTGTTGAACTTTTTCTACACCTGGTTGATTCCATGCCCAAATGAGTGGAGGCTGTTCTGAAGGCAAAATGGGGTGCAACACAATATCATGAAGACACCCGTAATGTTTAGTACACTTAGGGGTTAATTTACTGAGATACCAAATACTGTTAATGTTATTTTGTGTGTGCACTCAAAGTATTTGCATGTCTGATAATTCCACACCACAGCTAAGAGTCATTATGTAAATGATTTCAGCCGCAAGCAGCCATATTTAAATGTGGGAGTTTGCATATTTGGAAGGAATCTCGACCTTTGTTTATGAAGGACTGTTACACCGGATGTCTAGCAGGAGTCAGATATTTGTGACCCAGGGCAGTCATACTCTATTTCTCCCAAAAGCTGCAAAATGAAATCACTATTTTGGTAATACGTATCAATTATTTCTGACTCTGACATTGCGAAAAATTTAACACCAGTGGAAAAATACCTGTCCTCCACATTGTGGACTTTGATTATTAGGATGCCTCCTGAAACCCCCCCAACACACACACACACACACATACTGTACATACACATCTTGGCCATCCTGGTGAGCTGCTTCCTGGTAGCCATAGGCCACCTGCTCCTGGTCGTCGATATAATATCCTGACTGGTAAAAGTCCTGCTCAAACTGCTGAAAGTCCTCCATTCTACTGAGAAGAATGTAAATCAGAGGTAACACCAGGAATAAGTAGGATATTGTTTGGCTGGAAAATACCTCTATCCTAAACAATGGAGCAACACAGATGCCAACATTGTCTACATATACTACCACATAAAATTTATTTTACATAAAGGCCTGTACCTGCTGAACTTGCTTCCTGATATTACTCGAAAGAAATACTCAGAAGCTGAGAATGAAGATGTAAGAGATTACAGAACTAGTTGTTCAAAATGTAACACTCTCTCATTTGCTCAGTAACAATGACAACTACATCACATATGCAATATATGCAAGAACATATATAATGACACATATAATTCACAAACTCAGAAAAGTCCACATCAAATAATGCTACAGGTCCATTTTCAGAACCATTTTCACGCTACAGGATGTTATATATAGAAAATGTCAGGAAGGGTCGATTGGGTCGTTAAATGTCACAGAAAAAGAGAATTTTAACACCTTCAAGCGCCTTCATCTTTAACAGATGTCACATTCAAAACCACCATGCTATCCACACAAAGTATGTGGATACACAAAATATACTTATTAGTACCATTAAGTGAAAAGCAAAACAGTTGAGTACTAAAATACTTACTCTCTGGATCCTCCAATGTTCTTTGATAGTTGATATAAGTGTAAGTAGCCTATAGGCAATATATAATGAAACAGGAGGTCATTTACTGGAGAGTGCTCTGAACATTTCCCACAGAAAATAAAGCATAGAGACTCGCTGTTTTATTCTGTCAGGAGAAAGGGGGATCAGTCTCACCAGTTGTTGAGCAATGAGAAGTTGTACTATAAATAGTTTGCTATATTTGCACTGAGGGTCCATGCAGTAATGGAGGAGTACAGAGTAGAATATTGCTTTACCAAGTTCTCTTAATACAGTGCCTCTCATTTTAAAATGGTGGTCCAAACAAAGTACTCCATCTGGCTGAAATAGGACATCTTTGTCTGCTTGTAACAGTAATATCTAACTGTTCCTGTATAATTACAGTCAGTGGTTCTTCATATGGTCTTTGTGTCCGAATACTGACACTTTAAAATGAATATGATCCCCATCCCAAAAAAGGAATTCATATATGAATGTATATAAATGAATGAGTATTCATTTTTCATTGTTACACATAGTATGTTTTGTGCATTCTTGGATTTTTGCCTGAAGCAGTAGTCTGTAGCCTACACCTTGTTGACTACAGCTTTGAACATCACCTTGTTTAGCAAGGGGATTCCAAGGTTTACCTAGATGATGGTTCAAATGTGATGTACACTGCATCTATTATGTTGAACTTAGCGATCATGTCATTTCATAACATAACATGGTTAACATAATTGTTTTTGCCTGTCGAACTGACCCAGTTTTAAAGACAGAAACATCAGTTCATGAATCCAACTTTAGTTCTCATCATAATTATTTCAGCCGCTTCTGCAGAGGGCCACTAAAATGCAGAAACGCGATTGAATTGCAACTTTGCCATTTTGTACTTTTATTTTGACACATTTATGATGCTGTTGGGTTCACAAGGGCTGTTTCCGGGCGCAGCTATATCAGGTGACTCTGTTAGACACATGACCGGAGATCGGTCACATGAGCAGTATTTACTTTATCGAGCTTGTTCGGTGATCCGTGAGACAGCAAACCAGCAGGGTGCAAAATAAGGGACTCGGCCAGCACACTGTAAGTAACTAATGTACATTTGCCGTCAAGTCAGCCTGTAGATGTCACACAGATTCTCTGTTGAAGGGATTTCACTATTTTTCCGAATAGCTAATTAAAACTACTGAAGTGTTGGTGCTTGCAAGTGGTGATAATATTGCTACATACTGTATCTAGCTTGCAAAGCCAGTCAGCAAGTTTATACTGCAGCTAGCTAATGCACCGCTAACAATTGATTTTGTCTAAGTGTGTGTATCCTAGCCGACCACGAACTGCTGTTGTGCAACATTAATTTCAAACTAACACCAGTCTCGAAGTTCAAACTTTCAAAGCCGTGGTCTATAACTTGAGACGATTTTATTTTTCTTCTCGTTATGCGGAGATAGCAATGAAAAGTGAAAAAGTGGAAGCAATTTCGGAAACCAAATTGCTATTTCAAATTTGCTGTCAGAACACCTTTGTGTCAAACTGTTTTCGTTTCCTTGTCTGATATTGTAGTAAGAGGGGCCACCTGCCTTGTGATAAACACTATATTCCTCTTTACTGGCTGTTTTACTCAACCAGAGGAGAGAGAAAAAGAAAATGAGGCTGGTGATCTTGGACGACTATGACCAGGCCAGCGAATGGGCTGCCAAGTACATTCGGAACCGGATCATCCAATTTAGACCTACTGCTGACAAATATTTTGCTTTGGGATTACCCACAGGTAAGTACCTATAAAAACCAACAATTTCCCCCTTTTAAACCACAGTTGCTTTACCAATTAATACCATGCACTTAAATTTCACCTAATTGAAAGTGCTCTGAACATCCAGTTTGAACAGTACTGCATGAAAAGTTTGTTAATATTGTTTTTTTTTTCTGTTGTTTTGCCCAGAATTGGGTGTGTTGTTTTCCCAGCGTATTCTTTTCATGAACGTTTTCTGACTCCCAACTTCACCAACTCTTTTATAGGGAGCACCCCATTCGGCTGTTACAAAAAGCTAATTGAGTATCACAAAAGTGGGGACCTTTCATTCAAGTATGTTAAAACATTCAACATGGACGAATATGTGGGTAAGTCTTGTGCGCCATGAATGCTTCACCTCAGGAAAGGGAAAAAAAACTGCTCTGTCAGCACATTTGGAAGGCCTTGAGTCACAGTGGTGTGGGTCGCGCTTAACAGGCAGGTTTTAGTGAACAGGATGTTTTTGCAGTTCATGGGGTTCGTCTTGAACTTTGAAGACTATTTTCTGAGTCATCCTCAGTGCATGTATATACATGATTTTTTTCTCCATTTTGTTTTTTCTCTGCTGTGCCTGTGTTTGTGGGTTGTTACTTTGCTTGTAACGTTGAGGTAGAAAAAGTGAAGTGAAATATGAAAGTTCTGCTAAAGACACTGAACAAACACACAACAGGGGGAGAAACATTTTTTTTTGCTATAAGGGGCACACACTTAGTGTTTATTTGTTATCTTTATTTTGCATGTTTATCTCCAGCGCATTCAACCAGACAGGATACTTCTTGGTGTTGTTAATTGACAGTTCTTAATTTCCATGATGACCTTTAGCTGAAAGTGTGAACGGAATGTGAGAACTCTTGTGACTGTGTGGACAGGGGGGCAGAGCTACTTGCTTTGGGGAGTTTTATTGATTTTGGGAATGCCTAAAAGAATTACTAATTAGTATCCTTTTCTGTACTAGATACACTGTTATATTATGCCTATGAAGCAAATATGTCCTTCATTTGTGATTTAATGTAAAGAGAATCTCTTCATTTAGCTGGAGTATAATGACTCTTCTCCCCTGCCTCTGCCGTATCCCTTGCTTTTCTCTCTTTAGGCCTACCTAGGGATCACCCAGAGAGCTATCACTCCTACATGTGGAATAACTTCTTTAAGCACATCGACATCAACCCCGCCAACGCCCACATCCTGGACGGCAACGCGGCCGACCTGCAGGCTGAGTGCGAGGCCTTCGAACAGAAGATCACAGAGGCTGGAGGGATAGACCTGTTTGTCGGAGGTCAGTTGGAAATTTTCGCTGATTTTAACTGTTACTTTTGTTGTGATGATAGGATAGATGGTATATACACAAAACTTCAGTCTGCTACCGAAGTTCAGATGTAGCCATAATGTGTAGCCATTCATGTATGAATACTGGTGAGAGTAATACAGTTTATTTTAATAGAATCTGTAGGTTTGTATTTTCAAATGGACTGGATGATATGCTGACCTGCAGTATTTAAAATGAAATTGCCCCCAACTCACAATATTAATGTAATACCGTTGTATTTAAACATTTCCAACATTTCTGAAAGTGTTTTATGGCAGAAAGCATATAATAAACGATGCGCTAAAACAGTGTAAATGGCCTGTCTCAGGTATCGGACCAGACGGACATATTGCCTTTAATGAGCCCGGGTCCAGCTTGGTCTCCAGAACCCGAGTGAAGACCCTTGCCAAAGACACCATACTAGCCAATGCCAGGTTTTTTGGGAACGACCTCTCAAAGGTCCCTACCATGGCGCTGACGGTCGGGGTGAAAACGGTGATGGATGCTCGAGAGGTAAGGCCGTCCTGTCCTGATCACAAATCCACTGTCCAAGCTGTGTTTTAACAGAACGGTCCACATTACTTTCATATACACTTTGGACAAGGTGTCCCAATCACCTTTTAAACAATAAATTCAAGCCAGTGCTCGTTGACTAGCTCACAAATGCCATGTGAGCTAGAAAGGTATGCTAGCTAGATAGCTTTTTGATGGAAATCGTGTTTTAGTTTCCTAGACAGAGTGATGCCCATTGTTCATTCAGCCTGCCATAAAACACTGCATATTACTGCTACTGCTGAGTATGTAGATTTGATTTTAAAAAAATAAATAAGTGCTTGAGAGTACATTGATGCATTTTGTTTAATTTTGGGATAATAATACATTTTGGCTGGTACATTTTTGGAAAAAATATAATTTTACTCCCTGCTGATGAACCTGCAAAAAATTCACCTGGTGGCTGCAGGGGATACAGTATTTAAGGTATTTGTTTTACCACGTTCTGCTCCACATGGAGTCAAACTCTGCAGCACTGTCTCTGCAGATGGTAAAGCACAACAAACATCATCTGTGAATTCTGTAGCAAATATCCATGCTAAAGCTAACGATCACCCAGTCCAGTGTAATAAGTGCGAATGACGCATGCGTGTGTTTCAGGTGATGATTTTGATCACGGGGGCGCACAAAGCTTTCGCCCTGTACAAGGCCATCGAGGAGGGGGTCAACCACATGTGGACAGTGTCCGCCTTCCAGCAGCACCCCCGCACCATATTTGTGTGTGACGAGGACGCCACTCTGGAGCTAAGGGTCAAAACCGTCAAGTACTTCAAAGGTGAGGCCTTTTGATGACAGGTCATTCCATCTCAAATCTGACCATGGTTGTGTATGTAGATGTGGGATTGCTACCCATTGTTACATGAAAACTATTGTAGTTTGATGTCTTTCCATAATGGAATTGATCTTATGGAAAGTATCTTAACTGCCTCAAAAATGGACAGAGGTTTATCATTATTGTTTCTGAAAATGCTGAGTACTGCGTATACTGCCTGCACTGGTGGCAGCCATTTTAGACATTCATGAAATACTCCTTTATCTAAAACAAAAATGCAGATTGGTTCATATGAATGGTTAACGAATGTATGGAAAATACATGAAGAGATTCTGACACCTTAGTCTGTAGAACCTCCTAATATTGACGTGGTTTGTGTTGGAGTGACCATAACGTACCTGAGACAGGGCTGTCTGCTTTCTTTTGAATTTGGAGAATTCAGGAATGCCGTCCATTTCAGCAGCACTTAATTCCATGTGGAGTCAGAAGTGGGTTCAGCCCCGTAAGATATGCAATGCTATTTAAAATAACAGGCTTTATCGCTGTTTTCAAAGAACAAGAAACCAATATCTGTGTTTGTGCAGTTGTTGTGAATTCAGATGAAACAAAGTATGCTAATCCCTTTCTCTAGGAAACACTGTGTGTGAAAGTTTGTCCAAGCCCTAACTATACAGTTCCAGCAGGCATGCAACCAAGTGTAAACCATTTTAATAAAATTAGTATGTCTGCCAAAAGCATGGACCAGAACTTTCACAATTTCTCCCATTCTCTCCTGTTTCTGTTCATAATTAACTTCTGTGTTTTCATATGAGATTGTAGAATGGACGTTACTATGCATGCAAAACTTAAATTGACCAAGATCCATCTTCGCTGTGGTGTAGTTGTTTTGGGGGTACAGTTGCCTGTATGACTGATTAATTCTCCAAAACAGTACAACACTCCAACACTCCAAAACAGCCATTAATTCTCCCTAAGCGCTATCCATATAATAAGATTTATATGGTCCATGATTGACATATAGACTCCCACATTCTGTTGACTTATAAGCTGCACATTTCTGGATTATAACTTTTTTGTGTTGATGGCTGTATGCGTCAATTGTTTTTTTTTTTTTTTTTATATCATTTGCATGTCTAGAATCCAGTGGGACAGCCGAAACTACTGAATTGGCCTGCAAATCAAAGGTTAATAAAATTCCCATCTCTGCAAATTATGTTTTAGATTATGATAACTAGGCATACATATCATTCTTAGTGGTCATTTTTAAAAAAATTTTTTTTCCTGCCATTGTCCTTCTGGCATTTTTAACACATTTAGAAAAAACATGGCAATTCGAAAAGCTCAGAATTGCCTTTCAGAATTTGTGGTAGGCAATAAATATTGTCTTAACTTGTGTGATTTTGTCTTGTTTTGTCCTTCCTAAGGGTTGATGCATGTACACAACAAACTTGTGGACCCTGTGTGCACCATGAAGGACTATAAGAACTGAGGGAAGGCTCCAGAATTCTGAGATGGACAGGAGACAGAAGTCATTTTATTTACTCAATTTAATGGTGTAATGGTAGCAAACATCAATGAGGTCAAGGACATTTTTTTTGTACTGTATATTTGGGTACCATAGAAAAGGGTGCATTATTTCACTGTCCAAATGGAAATCTAAAATTCACATTACATGGAGTCAATCATAAGACTCAATCTATACATTCATTTCAAAATGTTCTACTACATTTCACTGGGCCAACAAAAGATGAGGGACACCAGTAAATAAACTCCCTCTCCAGTATTTATCCCTGTGTGAAAGGTGAGCTGGTTCTCTGAAGCCCATAAACCCAGGAATGACATTTGGTTGGACCCAACTTGGCACTAAGCAGTCAGTATTGTGAAGGCCGTCTACCTACTTTTTGCAGCCATCCAAACATGATGTCCATCTAAACGATAGAATGCTTTTCTATGACAGAGCCCAGATAAATGCGTGTCTGTTGCTAGATGCGTGTATTGAACGTTCAAAGTAGGGACAATAATTGGTAGGTCTTTCAGGGAACAACAAGGTGACGCTAAACAATTAGCCGCCAAAGTTGTGTTTGTAGGTGAGGTTATCATTTCTGCACATTCCTTACTCTCTATACCGTTACCACAGCCTTTCTCTCTCTAGTTTCGTTTCCCCTGGTCAACAAGGCAATACTGAACCAATGAGAGCATTAGCAGTATCGACATACTCTCACATACTGGAAAAAAAGAACCGAATGGAACATTTGTGAACATTGTTACAGCATTACAGAGGTCTAAGCATTGCATGTCAGTTGAGTTGGGTGCTGTTTGCATAGTATTTTTATGGAACTGTTACACATCAAAAACAATTTGTGGAATTGTTATACTCCACAAAAATGGAGTTATTTTCTTTTCTTGCTGTAAAAGCATGCTAGTTTTTTTTTTTTTTTTTTTTTTTACCTTTTTCAAAACTTTTTATAACAGAGTTGATAAAATATATTATTTTTTTGAACTGTTGCTCTTGATAAAACACTGTCCACTCTCCCTGTAGCCTTGAGTTGTACTGAATTTGTTTTAAAAGTGTCCTTTTGTTATCGTACCCAAAAATACAAGATTCTGTCAGTTCATGACTTGTTTTGTACTGTAAGAATGTATTTCAGTTGCTGACAATTAATAAAGCAATGGCTTGCGAACTTGTTCTCATTCTGATTAAAAACATTGCACATCATCAGCAGTCTTCCACCGACCCCTAGACCTTCATTGGCTGAATGATTTATGGGTGGTGAACCATTTGACACCATCGATATCTCGGTGCTTTACAGCCGCTTTGAGTGTGTTTTGTCTGAGTCCATCCTTTCAACGGACATTATCAAGTTTGCACATGACCTCGTGATCAACATTCAAATGCTTGCTAAGTAAATAACAGAGAAAACACTGCTGCATTCAGTGAGGTGATTTATCATAAAACCAATGATAGTTCCAGCAAATGGTGAGTTTTTCATTTACTCTGTAAATGTTCTGTAAAAAAGCAGTCTTCACCATGCTGTTTGTCAGCCTGGATATTTGCCGCTAAAACTTACATGCCTTTAGCTGAAGCAATCAGGTGTATTCTGAAAAATAATTTTTTTACAGTGCAAAGTACTTTAGGTGGATGTAAGTAGGATGTATCAGATGAAAACATTTAAAAAGTTTTAATAAAGACAATACTTATAATATTGGTGTACAATAAAAGTATATTGTTAATGTGTCTACGATGCTACAGTTGTACTGTGAAACACTTGTTTTTCAGCCTAATGTACCCTTACATTAAATATTCAAAAAGTTGATCCTGTACAATCAGACAGTTGGCTTGGACTACGTGATGATTTGGCTTGACTGTTGTCTGGGAGACCCACTCTATCCCTGCCTCAGCCTACACACTTGGGAAAACCTTTGGGCCTGCCCCCTCAGGCACTGCAGTAATTTGATTGGGTAGTTTCTTCTCCAATCAACTTACTCCTGTACCATCCCACCAATCACCACAGGGTCATAGTCACCCTGACCACCTCTCCATTTAGAGGAAGACTGACCTAAAGTAAGTGCCTGTATATTTCTTCATTGTGAGGAACAGACTCTTGTTAACTGTAATTGTGAATTTACTGTAGGTTAATTTATCTATGAATGAAACTAAGGTAGCTCACCATTGATTTAGCAACTGCTAGCAATTAAAATTCATGTCGACATGCCAAAAATGTCATGAATAGACAGAATCTTTGGGTGCATTCACAGAAGGACGTATGCACAGAGCAAGAACAATACATCGCTCCACAAGTGCGATTATTTGTGTAACAATTCCATAAAATAGTATGTGGACATACAGCAGTACCAAGCTCAACTGACGTGCAACATTCTCAGGTGTCTGCAATGCTGCAACAGTGTCTTATACTCTTATTGGTTCAGTGTTTCTTTGATAATTGCAGGTGAGACAAAACAAGAGAGACACTGGGGAAAGCGTACAAAGTGCAGAAACAACACACTTTCAGATAGTAATCATCTTAGCACCATCTAGCGGTTCCCTGAAATATTTACCAATATTGTTTTTGAATATTCAATCGATGCATCTAGCCATATATATGAATTTACTTTAAGATTCATTTATGCAAAAGTATGCTCCTGTTTGAATGGCAGTTTGTTTGAATGACAATGTTTAAATGACAGTTCAAGAATACAACAGGGCTTTATTGACGGACTGAATGCTTGATAGGTACAACCAAATGTCTTTGCGCGATTTAAGATTGTCAGAGAACCTGATATTTTGTTTTTATTTTGCCACTGTCAGTTGTTCTGGAGTCATATGCACATCCATTTGTCATGGAACTACATTTCTACTTCAATTACTGGAAAGGCATTTTTTATTATATCAAACTCTCACTCTGCTTTAAAATGGAGGAGTCAAAAGCTGCATGTTCCCATTCAGAACCCAGGCCTGCATGTGGAAAATGGAACTGAATGTGTTTTTGTTTATGCTGCAAATGAACATGAGTACTTTTCAATAATAATTGTCGACATAAAATTAAAATCAAGCATGGAATCACTAATTTTACTCTTAAAGTAGGAATTATTTCTATTTGAAAATGATTGTAAACTGTCAGAAATGTCATATCTGCTACGTGATTTTGTATTGAGTGTACACATTTGAAGTAAAAAAAAACCTGATATTTTCTGTCAACCCTTTTTCCCTTTTGGAGGTAAGACTAAAGTCTTATGCATTTTCTGGATTTCCAGCAAAATACATTGATCTCATTTACTCACATTCAAATCATTTCAAACGACATTTTCGTACATGTGTGGATATTACAGCTGGTTTACTATCATTGAGAATGAAAAAATGTAATATTTTACCATCAACCAATTTTGTTTTTTCACTTTTGGAGGTAAGACTATAGTCTTATGTCTTTTCTTGATTTTCAGCAAACAACACATTGATGTAATTTATGCATATTCAAATAATTTCAGACAACTTTCTCTTATGTGGGTGGATAGATTTACTATCATTTAATGTGAAAACATTAAATATTTATCTCTCAACCCATTTTTTCAAGTTTTCGAGGCAAGACTATAATCCTATGTCTTTTCTGGGTTTCCAGCACAATCAGTTTTTTCTTACTTGGGGGATAGTATAGTTATTTTACTGTCATTTGACGTGAAAAAATTGAGTATTTTTCTGTCACCCCATTTTTTCAAGACCATAGTCCTATGTCTTTTCTGGGTTTCCAGCACAAAACATTGATGTAATTTACTCATATTCAAATCATTTCAGACAACTTTTTTTCTTACATGGATGGATAGTATAGCTAATTTACTATCATTTAATCAAAAAATCAAATATTTTTCTGTCAACCCATTTTTTCAAGTTTTCAAGGTGAGTCTATAGTCTTTTCTGGATTCCCAGCACAACACATTGATCTCATTATTTTCTAATTATTTCAAAGTACTTTTTTACATGAGTGGATAATATAGCTGATTGACTACCATAAAATTATTTAATTATAAGATGAAAAAATCTAATATTTTTCTGCCAACCCATTTTTTCACCTTTGGGCATACTACAGTCTTATGTCTTTTCTGGATTTCTAATACACCTAGTTCAATGCTTATAAATTAATTACCCTTTGATACTAAATATCTTCAAAAAAGAATATCAAAATTCTTGTTGCACCTAAAATTAAGCCCAAAAGGTCCAATTTAATGCACTAAAATACCAAGAACTAAACCCTGAAAAAGTCCCCTAAGTCAAGTTAAGTCCGAAAGCTTAGTAACCAAATAACACCTACTAATTTCAAGCAGGGTAAGACTAGATCTGTTTATTATACACTGTGGCACAGCGGCAGGTGTGGCCACTGTGTCAGGTGGTGAGTGGAAGGAAAAACACAACCAAACGTTCAACAAAAAGGGCCGAAGGCCATTTATTAGCCCCTTTTGGGGAAAAAGGAAACACAACCAATGAACTTAACACAAAATAGGGCAGGAACACCCCGAAACACAAAACCCAAAAAAGACCCCTTCAGCCTCTTAGGCTGTGCTTAAATAGATAATAATTGCCAAATTGAAGGCAAGTGCTCACAGCTGAGTTGATTAGAAATCACTCTCAGGTGAGCCTGCCTGTTAGTGAGGCCTCTGCTGTTGCAGCTCTGGGTAACTTTCAGGTTGAGGGAGGGAACCAGGAGACTGACAGCAGTAAAATGGGAGGAGCTGAGGAGCTTGCTCCTCCCTCCACCTCTCCCGGCACCACAACACTCAAAAAAATACCAAAGCAAATCATGAGGCAAACTACAGCACAGGCTCAGTGACCACAGCCTGGCCATCGAGATGCAGAACTGGTAGATACAGAAACTCATGGCTCCCTGAGAAGGAAAGGCTGTGTGGTCACTTCAACAGCAGTGAGGTGGAGACAGAGATGCACATGCTCCAACACTGCACAAAATGTATTACATTTAGGGAGAAAAATACTTTACAAAACACACAGCAGTCAGTTTCACTAGGAGATACTAGGAGGATACACAGTGTGTATCAGTGTGTCACAGTCTGAGGGACAGTGAGCAGGTAACTATGGCACCGCACTGTCTGTAGTGTACATGGGTCTCTTCATTATCACTGATGTGTTTTATTGTTATTTTATGTTTGATTAACACCCCCCACCCCACACACTATGATTACTGTTCCCTCTTCTGTTATTGTTTGCAGTACTCTGTATGCTTTGGCAGCACAATCTGCTTTACTTATCATACAAATTAAGCTGATTGAATTGAACCAAACTGACAATATAATATTTCTATAATGCATTTTTATTGTCCTTTTTGTCATACTGTAATTTACATTTTTTTATACTAACTTAAGTTTACTTCTAAAGTTTGTAAAACTTTCTAAATTGTAATGTCAGATTTGTCTCTGTTGCTTTGTTCTCAGTTACGCTACGAGCCTTTTCCTGCTCTGAACTGCCTGGTTCGACTTTTGCCTGTTACCTGTTTTATCGATTTTTGGATCCTGATTTCATTTTGATTGCTGTGTCTGCCTTGTTACGACTTTGCCTGTTTTCTCAACCTCATTTTTGATTATGTTTTTGTGTTGTTCGCTTTGACTTCCTGGCTTTGACCTGTACCTGCCTTTGATTATGTTTCTGGTTTTGGAATTATTTTTGGCTTTAATAAACTTTGGTTTATTTCACTCCTGTCTGTGCCTGAGTCCACATAGTTTTTCAAACAACCTTAAACTTTTAATTTGAGATGAAAAATAACTTTGGAGTACAACTGAAAAAGAGGCTTACCAGCCAACCCTGGGAAGAGCAGAAGGAGCAGAAAACTCATGACCAGTTTTTCTCTGCAGATTCAGAATGTCCTCTGTAGTACAAACTGAATAATACCACTCCCCTTTGCGATCATAAACCGACCAATGACATGCTCCTTTGCTATCATAAACTGACCAGTGCCAACCTCTTTTGCTATCACAAACTGAACAATGAGATGCTCCTCTGTAAAAAAATGGACCAATGCTCTGCAGTAACACTTTGCATATGATCAGCTTCCAGGCTTGTGTTAGAACTGGTGGGAAAGAGAGGTTATCATCTCTTCATTCTCTCTAAGACACTTTATTGCAGAGAAAATTCAAATATACAGTCTCATATCACTTAGAGATCAGGGAAGGGTTTTATGTGTACTGACTGTCAAATAGCTTGAACTAGTAGGTAAGGGATCACATGAGGTCAGTCACATAAAGAGATGGTTTATATGTGAATTCACATTGACTCCAAGATGAACTGTATACCGCTGTTTGTTATGTTTTGGTCACATAAATTCTAACATTCATATAATTTGACCCGTCAGTGAAAGAAACTCTGGCATCACATATAAAAGGTATCTGTTTATCCAGTCTTTATAGTTATCCAGTTGACATAAACTGAATTCCACCCCTTATATTATTTCCCTCATGGTATGAAAGGGGTCCCCTACTGTAGCTGGTATTTTTGGGGGTGATGGTTTGCACATGCTCTATGCACACTGTAAGTGGTTTGTTTCACAGCACTGAGAGCCTCTAGTAATTTATATGGCCTGATCTGAACACTTAATTTCCATATCCACTAATAAACCACATGTAATGAAACCCATCTGTAACAGGGGTTCCTCCACCAGGGATCATTATGTATAAAATTCCCAAATTTGTAAAATGTTTTCATAGTAAACACCCAGGCAATGTGGCATTACTGACACCTCATACAGCAACACCATACAACATACAGACAGTCACTGCATAGTCCTGTATTCAATGCAAAAGACCAGATGTGCTGTGATCAAACTTACTGAAACTATGATGATTGATCATAATTTTTCTCAAAATATGCATTTCAGAGATAAAAGAGGAACATCAGATTATAAGACACATTTAAGGTCAATGTGCTACTTTATAGAGTGGAACACCATTCAGTATGGAGGTGGACATTTAAACTTTATTAAAACATATTCTGACTGAATGAATAACTTGCTGTGGAATTGTCATTTCATAACCTGATGAATGTACATGATAACTCACTTCATTGAATGCTGCAGTCTTTTTACTGTTCTTTTAGTTAGAAAGCATTTGAATGTCTATCAGAAAGTCATGTGCAAACTTCTGTGCAACTGATAAGGACACCCACTGAAATAACGGTCTCATATAATTTTATGAATCTATCTGAAAGGCGGTTTAACAAATGTTTTTGAACAATCCCTTGGTGACGGGTTTTTCAGCATTGTGGGACATCATGGTTTAAAGCGTGCATATTTCTAATATTTTCATTAACACCAGTGCCACTGTCCCACGTGTGTTGGGTGTTTCTTGGAAACAATGATTTATAATACCAGCACAACATCATTTCACATTCAACAATGTATTAGCAGTTCCTCTGATGACTAATTAACAATATAAGTGCTCGTTATAGACCCCAAAAGTGTATACAGTAAAAGCTGTACTTCCTCCCTTCAAAGTATTTATCAACATATGTGTTTATACACTTTTTGTGTACATTTAATATGTGTTCATATTTTTATTGATGGTGAAAATTTGCCTCTCATATCAACAAAATAATATTTAACAAATGTGGTAACAGTTCTTAACCAACTTTTATACACTTTTTTTTGCTGTAATTTTAGTTATTGTTCAGCACATTTGACATAACGCAAGTGAATGCCCTTGGCTTATTTTACTGGTGGTCTGTGGAAATGAGAAATATTGGTTTATATATACTTTTGCAGCTTATATACACTATAACGAGTACTTATATTGTTAATTAGTTAAAAGAGGAACTGCTAATTCATTGTTGACTGTGGGATGATGCTTAGCTTGTTCTGGTAGGAGAAATCAATGTTTTCAAGAAACAACCCTGAACAATGCAATTTCTGTTGATGAAATTATTAGAAATATAAGTGTCTAACACTGTGATGTCCCACAATGTTGCAAAACCCTGTCAGCAAAAGATTCTTCAAAAACCATTTGTTGAACCGACGTTTAGATATTTTCATAAAATTATGTGAGACCGTCAGTGGGTGTCATGAAGTGAACGGGTTCACAGAAGTTTGCACATGACTTATTGATAGACATTCAAATGCTTTCTAACTAAAAGAACAGTGAAAAGACTTCAACATTCATTGAAGTGGGTTATCATCTACATTCATCAGGTTATATCAATAATTATTCAAAAATAATGAGAATTCCAGTGCAGAGCAAGTTATTCATTCACCCAGAATCTTTTAATAAAGTTTACATTCCCACCTTCCATTTAATTTATCTCAGTCTTGAGAAACTGCAGTGTGGTCTCCTATGAGTTCCACTTTGTCTAACGTAGATAAATATCAGGTCTTTGGGTGTCTTCCAAAACTTCCTCACCTCTTACTTCCTCCTCTCCTCTCCCCACTACCACTGTTTGGGCAGCTTTTTGCTTCTGCATAACTGACATTTCTGAGTATTGGGAAAAAAACCCAATTGCTGTCCGTCACTATAGGAAAAGACAAGGATGGCTGGCCAAAATCAGGCCTTATTGTTTCCTGCATTGGTTAATCAGTGTAATTAGTTATCTGTTGTTCTCTGTGGCATGATGCTTAGGTCATGCTGATCTTACAAGTCAATATTTCCAAGAAACAATACAAAAATGAGGGACAGAGATGTTAATAAATACTTTAAACAAGAATTCCTCAGTCCTGTGTGGTCCATAATTTTGGGCAAATGCTGTATTCTTGTGATAATTAATAAACGTGAGATTGAAAGAGCTTGTGCGGTCCTCATTGAAATAGATAACTGCATGAGGTCATATTTACATTGGAATATTATAGTATAATTACACACTCATTAATATTTAGCTGATGCAGCTAAATTGGGAATACAGCAACGAGATTATAGGTCACATTTTATGTTCATTACTATATTTATACACCAGTCGCCAGCACTAAACATGAGATAAAGCCATTCTATTACTTACATTTAGTTATACAGCTTTCCCTGATGGTACTGAAGCAGATAATCCACTAAAGTGTCCTTGATATGAATTGTTTGCGGCAGGGTCTGAACATGCATGTCTTCTTTCCAAACAGACTCATCCTCAGACTTGACCTTACATGCAGAACTAGCTCCACTTCATTCGCACATCCTTTCACATCTAACCCTAAATTCCCTTGAACTTGAGGTGTGCAGTTCTGGCCTTAATTAGTGAATTTATGGACTTTAGTTTGTGTTACATGCATACCTCAGGTCTGAAAAGGCCCTGATGACATGAGATGCAATATATCCCATTATACTACATTACCATACACTAACTCATTTATACTCACTCCAGCAACCACTGAGGTGACACTGAGAAAATGCAACATTGATCCATCATTATAATAAAATATAATATTGATACATGAAGTCATATCAAATATAACATGGTCCATGATGTTCCACAGCACTGAAGACCCCTACATTTAAAGGACTCTTCAAAAGATATTTGTAAAACCATCTCCTTTCAGTGGGGTCGTCTAGTTTGTACTTCTGAACACTGCAGCATTCAGGTGGATTATCCAGTACATTCATCGGGTTTCTTTACAGAGTATTCAAAACTAACGATCAAGTTATCCATTTACCCAGTTATACCTTAATTACCCACATCCATACTGAGCAGTATATTGCACTCTTTAAAATAGGGCGTTGAGCTTAAATGTGTCACCTTCAGCCTGATGTTTTTCTTTAATGCCTGAGATGCATATTCTGAGTAAAAAAATATGATCAATCATCGTAGTCTCATCACAGCACATATGGTCTTTTGTACTGAATACAGAACTATGCCGTGACTGTCTCCATGGGGTTTTGTGTTCATACAGGTTTTAGTAATGCTACATTATCTGGATGTTTTTGCAACCAAGACACTTCAAATTTATATTTGTAAATAAAGTAAATTATTCCAACATATTTTCCCATGTGACGAAATATTTCATCATCCCTGGTGAAGGAACCCTGTTACAGATGGGATTTATTTCTTCTGGATTATAATACAGTAGGGAAATAACATGTTCACATTGTGTCACATCTCAATGATCTAATTCATTTAAAACACCACTTACAGTGTGCATAGAGCATGTGCAAGACCATCACCCCCCAAAAATACCAGCTACAGTGGGGGACCCTTTAATACCATGAGGGAAATAATATAATGGGTGGATAGACAAGCCATTTACACTTTATATCATAAGAGTGTAAGAAATTATAGAGCCAAATTATAACAAAGGGAACAGCTGAAGACAGGACATCTTGGAGTCAACGTGAATGAACATAAAAACCACTTTATGTGACTGACCTCATGTGATCCCTTACTAGTTAGAGGTATATAAGAGTCAGTACCCATAAAACCTTTAACTCTCTTAGATCTCTAAATGATATGAGAAAGTGTTTTTGAATTCTTGTCTCAATAAAGTGTCTCAGAGAGAGTGTAGAGATGATAACTTCTCTTTCCCACCAGCCCTGAAACACGTCTGTGTCTGAAAGTGCATCATATGCAAAGTGTTCCTGCAGAGTATTGGCAAGTTCATGTTCCAGAGGAGAGTTTCATTGGTTAATTTGTGATAGCAAAGGAGCGTGTCATTGGTAAGTTTGTGATAGCAAAGGGGAGTGGCATTGGTCAATTAGCGGTACAGGGGACACTCATTGGTCAATTTCTGATATGGAGAAAAAGATGTGGCAGTGTTTGTGTATAAATCTGACATTAAGTAGTGAAAGTGCCATTCAGTTCAATAACTGAGAATCTGCAGTGAAAAACTGGTCATGAGTCTTCAAGTCCTTCTGCTCTTTCTTGGGTTGGCAGGTAGGCCTCTTTGACATCAAAGTATTTGGTTTGTTATCTTTAAGACCAGTTGATTTGGGTTTTTTTTTCAGAATTTAGGTCTGGGATTTAAGTGCTTTAAATTGAATTGTGACTTTGGTGCTTGATTTGGTGCTTTGTGCAACCACAATTACAGTTCAGTCGTTCATGCATTTTTCTGAGTTTTGCTTTGGACATGGAAACATTTGTTCCTGATAAATTATACATGTAGGGTCTTGACTGGATTGATGTCTTATTTGAAGTGGCTGATCTCTCTGAGTGGACCTCAGATCTCACATATGAGGGTAAAAAGGTTTGAACCAAATTGTGATTTATATATTTATTTTATATACTTTGCTTTATTACATATAGTGGTCTATGAGCTGTTTTAATTCACTCACTGCCATACTGAAGCTATCTAATGCACTGATTGTCAGACTAAGGTAAGTGGTATATATGGTAACTATAATAGGGTGTGTTCAAGGGTAGTGCCACCTAGAGTAAAGTAGTGCCTGTTTTCCTGACATCTGGCCTTTTTTGGAAGACCATTACTAAAACTTTTTTAATATTGATTTTTAAACATTAGTCTTTTTATAATCTTTCTCTCTGTTTGTCTGTCCTTCATTTTAGTCTGGTCATCAGATGCCACCCCAGTGGAGCTTTCTAAACGGATTGTCGGCGGGAGAGTGTGCCGTGCTGATGAAGCTCAATACCAGGTTTTCGTGACTAATGGTACTTCTATCTGTGGAGGCTCCCTTCTGTCTAATAATTGGGTCCTCACTGCGGCACACTGTGGTGTTAATGATCCGTGAGTACTGTTTTGTGGGTCCTCTTATGCAGGTGCCAAATTTGATCTCAACAAAAACTTTAACTGTAAAAAAGTTTATATCTAAGCCCCTTGAATGATTTTCACATCATTTCAGGGGTGCGAAATATACTGTGTCAGAGATAACCCTCCCATACCACACAAAATTGTAATATTTTTTGTGTATGCTTTCTTCAATATTACTGATAATTTCACATTACAACCTTCATAACCTCTACAATATTACACTCAAATTATGCCAACATAATTGAATATTATATTCAATTATATTGAATTTATATTCATGAATCTAATTTCATGAATATAAATCTAATTTAGATTTGTTCTCAAAATGCATTTCTAAATTTATTCTACATAATAAATTCTTATTTCACAAATTGCACCGGTAATTTATAATACTGAATTCATATACAAACTATAAATTAGACAAAATGTTTTTATATTAAGCATTTTTTCCATCAGAATCTGGTTTTCAAATTAAATTTTTAGTGTATTTGAATGTATATTTATTAAAATTTGTGTATTGGGGCATTGCTGTTCAAGGTTGGTCAACTGGAAAAAGAGATTTCACATCCACTAGTTGCCAAGCAGAAAAGGTAGTGATGATGTCACAGGAAGTCCTCTGTATTTTTAAGTGGAAGCAAATAAGGCACATCATTTTAACTGTGGCCTGATTCACTTTGCATGCTTAAAGATGTTTAATCTTTATTCCAAATGAATACTCCAACTAAAACTAGATTGCCTCAGGGAGTCTGAACTGTCATACAAGCTTCATAAATTGAGTACAACTATGAAGAAAATACGTTTTTATACTGTTAATGTAAGAGCAACTCATATCCAGCAAAGTAGTTTTGTGGTAAAGACCACAGCAGGATCTATGGGTTTCAGGTCTACCAATGAATCTCCACTAACTGGATTACATTGGTAGCTATTATACAGCTGGTAAGTTAGCTTTATAGTCATAAATGTACTGTAGATTAGTGCAAGTAATTATGTAGTAAAACAAAAGGTTTCAGTACTTACAACAACTTTATCAAGCCACTGTTATGCCAGCTGGTGGTATTAATAATTGTATCAGCGCTTCAATACAAGGTGGTGCTAAAAACATTTCAGCTTACAAAATTCTTTTTTAAGTTCATTCTTGAAAATACATCATTTGGCATGGTTGTAATTGCCTAACAGGCAATTTGCCACCGATCTTGTTCATGGCAGTTCTAGCTTGTTTCCCAGTTGAATAAAAATACAAGCCCAAAATGAATACAAGCCCAAGCTCAAAAACACCCTGATTAGATTACTTAAACATGAGATAGTTGATAGTAAGAGGCCATGAGGTTTGATGATACCATCCTAGTGCATGTTTTTATACCATCATTTACACACATGTAACATGGCAAGATGGATGCGACTCAGAACTATTAAACGTTCAAAAGACTTCAGTGAGGAATGATTTGTATTGCTCTTCATCAAGTAGTGCTTGGGCTGCCCCTGTGCATACCAATGTGTGCTTGTTTTTAAATACCAGCTGCTGAGACCTGTTCCACCTATCCAGTGCACTAAAAGGGATGCTTCATACAAATGATGTTCTATGCACACACACCAATGTAAAATACTGAAAACAAACTATGAAGGCACCTGCACTGGTTTTTCCAATATAAAAATAAATATCAGTGACAGCACAGAGTACAAAGTGAAAATAATTAAATCGTGTAGTATAGAATGGAATTTATGAAGGTGCTGTTAATGACAGTGGATGTAAATTACTTTGTGATAAGGCCATAAGAGTTTTCTAGCATTATATCTATCACCTGCTCTAACAATTATAAAATATTATCTTTATCAGGTTGATGTTATTTAAGGTGTTGATATTACTTTGCCCCCCCCCCCATGTAGATGTTAAATATTGTGTGTGTGTTTTCAGGAATCTGAGAGTGTACCAGGGAATCCGGGATCGTACTCAACTGAATGAGCCTTTCAGGATCAGCAGAAAGATAACCAATAACTACAACGAAAACAGCCCAGAAACTGACATCATGCTGTTAGAGCTGAAGAAGCCTGTTCCCAACAATGCTGTCACTGTTAACCTGCCAACTGCAAAAGACTGCAAGAGGCATCACAATAAGGCTCCAGTCAATACAACCTTCTTGTTGCTGGATGGGGACATATAAATGGTACAGTCATGAAAATAACACCCCACACACCCACACACACACACACACACACACACACACACACACACAATAAGATTATCTGACGGTGATTGATCTTCTCTGTCTGTCTTCAGATCAAAGAACACGACCTAATATGCTCCAGTGTGTGGATGTCCAAACGAGGCCATGTCCTGGAAATACACCTCAATACGTTAATATGATTTGTACTCGACCGGTAGCAAGATGTGTAAGTACACAGTTGTTAACTGTTACTCAAATGTACACATGTCTTCATGCTGTTTTAATGTAGACTGATTTATAAAACAACCATTATATTTTATTAAAATAATTTATGGTATTAGCAGTGACTTCCAAATTTGTAAATGTGTTCAGGAAATGACCATTTAATTGTACCTTTAAATGGGCAGGTTTGTTGAACTGAACTTAACTTGTGTTCAGTGGTTAATTGGTTAAAAAATGCACCTCCAGAAATAAAAATAATTACCAATACATAATTTACAACAAGAAAGCAATCTGATTTTCTTACACTATTTGAAAATATAATCTTCTTGATGAAATCCCTGATATTCCTGGTCACCCTTCGCAGGTAATTCTGTCCTCCTTAAAAGAAAAACCTGAAACAGGCTGCTTTGGTCTTTTGTATTAGAATGACTTTGTTATTATAATGACAGTTATTTATTCTAATATGTCCTCTAATGTGTCACTGTCCAAAAGCCGTTAAACTTGCTGCTGCACTAGCAAACTTATCATATCCTCTCTTCTGAAGTTAAACAAAGCCTACACCTAAAAGCAATGTCAATGTTTAAAATAACATTTCTCTAGGAAATGTTCAATGTTATAGTTTGATTTACATATTTTTTAAACCTGTCATATTTTTTATATAATTTAAAATAAAATCCAAAAATGCCCCTGATTTTTTCAGACAAAATGACCCTTAAAATGATGAGCCTTTCATGGAAGGTTTATGAAGGTGGGCCAATTCAGTCACGCAGAAATATTTTAAATTTATACTTCAGAAGCAGATAAGAAGTGTCTCTTGTAGAATATTAAATGCACTTGTATATACTTATTTTTGATTTAAAAGGGTATCAGGAGCTTCATTTTCATGTCCAGACAAA
Organism: Albula goreensis; assembly: GCA_022829145.1. Classification (NCBI taxonomy): domain Eukaryota; kingdom Metazoa; phylum Chordata; class Actinopteri; order Albuliformes; family Albulidae; genus Albula; species Albula goreensis. The sequence goes on from CM040758.1 coordinate 6,634,433, forward strand.
CTGTCATTTTTCAAGGTAGCCTGCTTCTTAACAAGCTTTTCATGATCAAAACTGTCTTTGTATGTGCATTTAAAGAAGGATTAAGATACAATGGTAGAAATGGTGATTTGGGTTTGAAAGGGCTAAATGAATATTTTGAACTAGAAATGACCTTAAATCCTGGAACTGGCGTCTTGATTATGTCAGTTTTTTTCAACAGTATTGAAATATATCTCTGTTGCCGTTGACCTGTTTTATATGTGGGGGCAAAAGAGAACTCTTTTGACAGGAAGTCCAAAAAGTCATTACAAACAGATTCATTCAAAATATTCATCACTTAGACTTCACAGAGAATAACTGCCAGGGGCATGAAGTCTAAAAACAGTATAGCAGCTGCTCATTGAAAATAGTCCTTTGACTCCAGGCGACTTACACTGTAAAGACACTTATTCTGAGAGAAGGTGTTAGCCCAGTGACTGGGTGTTTGAGTTCTGGCAATGCCATTGCTGGCTATGGCTGGAGGTGTGTACTGGTGAGGGAACATTTGGCCCTGTCTTGCTGGGTGCTCGGGGGTAATAGGGGGTAAGCCTGCCAGTTGGTCTCAATGCACTCTAGCGGCCACTCCTGGTCAGACCAGGTACCAGCAGATACACAAACCAAGATAATGCTGACCTGGTAATCAATTGGCAACATGGGTATTATGTAACTGGAGGTGTGTCTGCAGTGTGGAAAGAAGGTTAGGTGTGGTTAGTAATGTTAATTGGTGGAGTCACATGCCGATGTTTGCCTGCTCCTGAAGTTAGCAGGAAGGATTGCTAGTGGGAGATCATAAAGTGCAGTTGAGTTTGTGAAAAATGGGAGGAAAACTTAAAGGACAAAAATTTAAAAAAATACCTGAAGACTGTATATCAACAGACAAGTTCAATGGCATGTTGTGCCAGCTCATTTTGGTTTACTAGCTTTGTCAGAGTATGTTTGTCGATGCTTTTTAAGCCACAGGTAATCAACATGACAGCTGTGGAAAATTGTGAGAGTAAGTCTTAAAATTAAATTGGATGCTCTATCATGCCTTTCATCCACACATGCTGTTGTCTTCTCTTTCACAGGGAGACTCAGGAGGAGGTCTGGTGCATAATGATGGTGGCCGGGGAACAGTGTATGGTGTTGTCTACGGAGGATGTGTTGATAAGCCTAAGAAGCCGACAGTACATTATGATAGTCTTTATGCTAGTGTGTGCCACCATTACACATGGATAAGAAATCATATTCCTTAGAAAATAAAATAAAATGACTGGAGATCATTCTTGAGACTGGATAAGAAGTGAGACAATTCTTCCCTAGAAAATAAAATGATCAGAGATCATTCTTAAGAGCAAACAAACTCCGCCTCCTCTGTTCTCATTGAGTCTCGTTTGTTGTTTGTATTTCATTAATACAAGTGTGAAACTGCATGCATTAGAGAATGTGTTGGAGAAATTCACACATGCACGCACACATACACGCACGCACGCACGCACGCACGCACGCACACACACACACATTTCAGCTACAGTGTCCTTGTTATCAATGGTATCTGAGGGCTCCCGAGGGCCCAGTCTGTAAAATCACTCCCCACTAATGTAGGCTGGGGTCTCACAGCCAAGACAAGCAGCTCCACAGTGGTTTAGCTCTGGGGTCTCTCTTTAGCTGTTTCATATTTGTATTTGCATTTATCAAACTTATGTAATACTTACAGTGGACCTGTTATGATCTACCACAAATCCACTGCATTGTACAGATATTAGGCTAAATCGCTAATTTTCATTCCCAGTATTTGGTAATTTACATTATTTAAATCAAATTGTGGGCTGTGGAAGGAAGAGAGGAATTCATTAAGGTGAGTTCTGTCTGAGCTCTCCCTTCATAAGCAAATGCATACCCACATTACAGTCAGTGGTTCACATACGGACCAGGGGCAGAGACTTCAGAATGCCTCATTCACTTCAGGCATTGATGAAACCAATATTCCAACCCAGAGCATCATTCCTGCTCTGTGAAATAAGCTTAAACAGTGAAATCTGCAGGTTAGATTTTAAACATTGACACAGGTTTCATCTTTTAAAGTATCTCAAAATACCTTGGAAAGCAGCTGGCCCCCCTGAACTTTTCTGCTCAGTAAGTATTGAGAGTTCGGTCATGAATTATTGCTACCTGTAGCTTCAGTCATAGTGCTTTCCATTGCTTAATTATTACAATTTACTATAGACTCAATTTACACAATTTACAATATAATGTTCTTTTTAAAACCATCCAAGCACTTCATCCTTTAATTTCTAGCAAATATTTCATAAATAATGAACAAATACTCAAAATATATATGTATCTCTTGCAAGGTGCCAGCACCGAATGCTCAGTGTAGGGACAATAATTGATCATTCTTTCAGGGAACCGCCAGGTGGTGCTAAACGATTAGTCTCTGCAGGTGTGTTGTAGGAGAGGTTATTGTTTCGGCAAATTTCCTACACTGCACATGACATACCTTTACTTCACCATTTCTCGCTCTAGTTTTGTTTTCCCTCTTGTTATCAAGCCAGTACTGAGCTAATAAGAGCATAAGAAAATGCTTAATACTCTAACACTCTAATAAAGTGATGTTTAAAGTTTATGCTGTTACAACATTTCAGAGATCCAGGCATGAGCAAGCTCCATTTATTTCCTTGTTTTTACATTTGCAAAACCTTTTATAAAAGAGTTGGTATGATGTATTCCTTATAAACTGTTGCATAACCTTTGTACTGGCCAAGTAAACTGGATTTCAAATTTTACCAGCTTTGTTTAAATGTATCCTTTCATTATTGTACGTTAAAACACAAGATTCAATTCATGAGACATTTTCTACTGCAAGAATGTATTTTAGTTGCTGGCAGTTAATAAAGCAATGGCTTACCAACTTGTTTTATTCATTGAACCACATTGCACATCATCATCAGTCTGTCACCGACCCCTAGACCGCCATTGGCTGGCAGATTTATGGGTGTTGGACTGTTCTCTACACACCTGCTATCGAATGCCCGCTGCCACGCCACATTCACATTTAAATGTTTTATCTCGCCCATCTTCTTTTGTCTTATCCCCCAGGTGTTATAGTACATTTTTGTTCATGCATAATATTATTTTCTCTCAAACCAAGTGGTGGAAATCGTTTGCAGATTACTTCTAGATTCTTAAAAAATCTGGGAGAAGTCTGCAATAAAATTCTACTTAAGATTAGTTCAATCTTAAGGAACTACCACGGCCTACCATGACTTCCTGTTTCACGGAGGTGTGTGAATGATGTAACACAGAAGTGAGATCCTTGGGCGTGTTCTGAAATTTCTGAAACTCCCCCACTACCTGCATTTATGACACACTTTTGCTTGGAGGTATTGAGGACAGAATTGTGAAAGTTTTCAGTAAGTGATACATTAAGCTCAATGTGCTACTTTAAAGTGTGAAACACATTATTCAGTAAGGAGATGGGCATTAAATCTTTATTCAAGCATTTACTGGCGAAATATTTAATAGCATACTTAATTGAATGCTGCAGTCTTTTAATTGTTCTTATTTAGTGTGGCACCAGGAGAGGTGGAGGGTGGAGCAAGCTCCTCAGCTCCTCCTATCGCACTGCTGTCAGTCTCCTGGTTCCCTCCCTCAGCCTGAGAGTTACCTGGAGCTGCAACAGCAGAGGCCTCACTAACAGGCAGGCTCACTTTAGAGTGATTTCTAATCAACTCAGCTGTGACCACTTGCTTTCAATTAGTCCTTCTATTTAAGTACAGCCTGTGAAGGGGCTTTTTGGGTTTTGGGTTTTGTGTTTTGGTGTTTCTTGGATGGCTGTGCTGTTTTGAGTTTTGATCCTATTTTGTGTTATTTCTAGTAGTTGTGTTTCCTTTTCCCCCAAAAGGAGTTAACAAATAGCCTTTGGCCCTTTTTGTTGAACTTTTGGTAGTATTTTCCTTCCACTCACCACCCGGCACAGTGGCCACACCTGCCGCTGTCATGTTGGTTTAAAAAAAACATTTGAATGTCTTTCAGAAAGGCCTTCTCAAAATCTGCATTGAGGATGCAATGATGTATCCTATCCTAGAAGTATTTTCACATTTCTGGGCGTCATCGTTGTCCTCAGATCCAGACAGATTAGAAGACTTTGACATTTCTCAGAAACTGGCATAATCAAAACCCTCAAAAGCATGGCAAGGGATTTACTGATGCAAAAACAGAATTGTCAGAATGGTACACAATAACATGCAAAATTATACTTGAAGCATACACATTTCAGTTTTTTTCTGTTTTCCCATGAAAACCGCTGTCAATGTATTACCAAATGGTACAATTGAGCCTTTTAATGAACCTGCACGTTTTTTATGTGCTTGCACATTTTTTTGTTTCAACGGCGACCGCTTCAACTGCAGAGTACATAGATGCAATGTAGGTAAAACAGCTTGCTATCACTAAATGACTAATGAAACTGTCGTCCATATGAGAAACTGACCAATGAAACTGTCCTCCATATCACAAACTGACCAATGAAACTCTCCTCAATAAACTGACCAATGCTCTGCAGTTGCACTGCACTGTAGATATGATCTTGTGAAAATGAGTGGTTATCTTAAAAACACTTTTTATAAAAGACAAGAATTCAAATACACTCTCTTACCCCACTTTCTAACATGAGACATGAGGGTTTTATGCGCACTGGCTCTCAAATAAGTTTAACTAGAGGGCAAGGGATCACATGAGGTCAGTCACATAAAGAGGCGGTTGGTATGTGAATTCACACTGACTCCAAGATGCACTGTATTCAGCTGTTTGTTATGTTTTGGTCACATAATTTCTAACATTCATATGATTTGACCCATCAGTGAAAGAAACTCTGGCATCACATATAAATGGTATCTTTTATCCAATCTTTATATGTATCCAGTTGACATAAACTGAATTCCACCCCTTATATTATTTCCCTCATGGTATGAAAGGGGTCCCCCACTGTAGCTGGTATTTTTGGGGGGTGATGGTCTTGCACATGCTCTATGCACAGTTTAAGTGGTGTTTGTTTCACAGCACTGAGGGCCTCTGGTAATTCATTCAGCCTAATCTGAACATTTCATTTCTGTATTATGTTGCAAACCACACACAATAAAACCCATCTGTTACAGGGGTCCTCCACCAGGGATGATAAAATACCTTATAACATGGAGACATGCTTTGGAATCATTTATAATAATAATCAAATATTAATGTAAAATATCTTCATAGTAAACACCCAAATAATGTTGCATTACTAAAACCTAACACTGTATGAACACAAACAACATACAGACAGTCATTGCATAGTCCTGTATTCAATGCAAAAGACCAGATTTGCTGTGATCAAACTTACTGAAACTATGATCGATCATAATTTTTTTCTCAGAATATGCATCTCAGAAATAAAAAAAACAAATATCAGATTATTTATTTAAGCTCAATTTGCCATTCAGTATGGAGGTGGGCATTTAAACTTTATTAAAAGATTCTGGGTGAAGGAATAACTTGCTCTGTACTGGAATTCTCATTATTTTAAAGTAATTATTAATATAGCCTGATGAATGATAACCCACTTCATTGAATGCAGCTGTCTTTTCTCTGTTCTTTTAGTTAGAAAGCATTTGAATGTCTATCAGTAAGTCATGTGCAAACTTCTGTGCACCTGTTCACTTCATGACACCCACTGACAGTCTCACATCATTTCATGAAAATATCTAAATGACAGTTCAACAAATGGTTTTTGAAGAATCTTTTACTGATGGGGTTTTGCAACATTGTGGGGCATCGCGGTATGAGACACTTATATTTGTAATAATTTCATCAACAGAAATTTAATTGTTCTGAATTTCTTCTGAATGATGGCGAAACAAAATGCATAAGAGTTGGTTAAGAACAGTAGCCACATTTGTAAAATATTTATTGGTTGATGTGAGAGGTTAATTTTCACCATCAATAAAAATATGAACCCATATTATAATTATAATGTACTCAAAACGCAAGAGAATAAACACAAATGTTGATAAATATTTTGAAGGGAGGAAGTACAGCTTATATACACTTTTTGGTGTTCATAACAAGTACTTATTTAGTTAATTAGTTATCAGAGGAACTGCTAATTCATTGTTGGAATGTTGCATACCTTGTGCTGGTATTATAAATCATTGTTTCCAAGAAACACCCAACACACGTGGGACAGTGGCACTGGTGTTAATGAAAATATTAGAAATATGCATGCCTTAAACCATGATGTCCCACAATGCTGAAAAACCCGTCACCAAGGGATTGTTCAAAAACATTTGTTAAACTGTCTTTCAGATAGATTCATGAAATTATGTGAGACCGTTGTTTCAGTGGGTGTCCCGATCATTTGCAAAGCAGTTTGCACATGACTTTCTGATAGACATTCAAATGCTTTCTGACTAAAAGAACAGTGAAAAGACTGCTGCATTCGATGAAGTAGGTTATCATGTTAATAATGACATTTCCAGTACAGAGCAAGTTATTCATTCAGTCAGAATATGTTTTAATAAGGTTTAAATGTCCACCTCCATACTGAATGGTGTTTCACACTATAAAGTAGCACACTGACCTTAAGTGTGTCTTATAATCTGATATTCCTCTTTTATCTCAAAATATGAAATGCATATTCTGAGAAAAATTATGATCAATCATCATAGTTTCAGTAAGTTTGATCACAGCACATCTGGTCTTTTGCATTGCAAACAGGACTATGCAGTGACTGTCTGTACGTTGTTTGGTGTTGCTGTATGAGGTGTCAGTAATGCCACATTGCCTGGGTGTTTACTATGAAAACATTTTACAAATTTGGGAATTTTATACATAATGATCCCTGGTGGAGGAACCCCTGTTACAGATGGGTTTCATTATGTGTGGTTTATTAGTGGATATGGAAATTAAGTGTTCAGATCAGGCCATATAAATTACTAGAGGATCTCAGGGAAACAATATAAGGGGTGGATTGCCATACCATTTATACTTTATATCATAAGAGTGTAATAAATTATAGAACCAAATTATATCAAAGGGAACAGCTGAATACAGGACATTTTGGGGTCAATGTGAATGAACATAACAACCACTTTATGTGACTGACCTCATGTGATCCCTTACTAGATCGAGGTATATAAGAGTCAGTACACATAAAACCTTTAACTCTCTTAGATCTCTAAATGATATGAGAATATGTATTGAATGCGTATTTGAATACTTGTCTCCACAATAAAGTGTCTTAGAGAGAGTGAAGAGATGATAACCTCTCTTTCCCATCAGCCCTGGAACACGTCTGTGTCTGAAAGCGCATCATATGCAAAGTGTTACTGCAGAGCATTGGCAAGTTCATGTTCCAGAAGAGAGTTTCATTGGTCAATTTGTGACAGCAAAGGAGTGTGTCATTGGTAAGTTTGTGACAGCAAAGGGAGTGTCATTGGTCAGTTAGCGTTACAGGGGACACTCATTGGTCCATTTCTGATATGGAGAAGAAAGATGTGGCAGATCTGACATTAAGTAGTTAGAGTTCCATTTAGTTCAATAAAAGAATCTGCAGAGAAAAACTGGTCATGAGTCTTCAGCTCCTTCTGCTCTTTCTGGGGTTGGCAGGTAAGTCTTTATTCTACTCTAAAATTATTTTTCATCTGGAAATACAGGCTTAAGTTGTTTGGAAAACTATATACTTACTCTACTACTACTGCTTTCCTATTCTCCAGATATAAAGCCAGGTAGCATGGGTGATGGGTATGACAATTGCCAAATGTATGCAGCTGGCATTACAGTTTAGAAAGTTCTCCCTCTCCTAGTGAAACTGACTGCTGTGTGATTTGTAAAGTATTTCTCTTCCTAAATGTAATACATTTTGTGAGGTGTTGGAGCATGTTCATCTCTGTCTCCACCTCACTGCTTCTGAAGTGACCACACAGCCTTTCCTTCTCAGGGAGCCATGAGTTTCTGTATCTACCAGTTCTGCATCTCGATGGCCAGGCTATGGTCACTGAGCCTGTGCTGTAGTTTGCCTCATGATTTGCTTAGTTATTATCTGAGGTGTATAACGAACAGATCTGGTCTGATACTGGTTTGTAGGTGTTAGTAGGTTACCAAACTTTAGGACATAGTATTTGGTTTGTAAGTTTTAAGACCAGCTGGTTTATTTTTTTTTCTCCAGAATTTAGATCTGGGATTTAAGTGCTTTAAATGGTATTGTGACTTTGGCTTGATTTGGTACTTTTGCAACCACAATTGTAGTGCTTTTTTTTGGGATATTTAGTGTCAATGGGTATATTTTTAATTCAGTCTTACATGCATTATTTTGAGTTTTGCTTTGAACATGGACACACTTGCTTCTGCTAAATTATGCATGTCGGGTTTTGACTGGATTAGTGTTCTATTTGAAGTAGTTGATCTCTCTGATCGGACCCCAAATGTCACATATGGATTGGCTGACACAAGGGTCAAAAGGTTTGCCCCAAATTGTAAATAATATATTTATGTTATAGAGTCTTTGCTTTATTACTTATTGTGGTCTATGAACTGTTTTAATTCACTCACTGCCATACTGAAGCTCTCTAATGCAATGTGTTACTACCCGAAAATCCACCAGTGTTTCAATATCAAAGTGGACGTAAATTGGTCTCAACACTAAACCACCACGATCATACGATCGTAATCAAATACGACTGAACACACCCAGGTGAGCAGTCCAGAATACAAAAGACAAACGTTTTATTTATAACAAACAATCTAAGCAACATACCAAAGTTAAAAGTAAAACATAAATAAGTAGCAAATAGCATACATACAAAAGGAGTTGTCATGGTGTCCTTAATCTGTTTTCAAAGTTTTCATTTATGCAAAAACTACAGTAGAGTATTAATAGCAAAATCTTGTCGGCTGAAACAAATTTAGCGAATTCAAACAAGGCGCGTAACGGTTATAACTAAATCGAAATGAAAAGAATGTCCTGATTAATGTCCAGATAAAAATCCCACGTAATGTACAGAGAAATATCCGAAGTAAATGTTGCGGGCGATCCATTTTATATCTCGGCATCTTTCTAAAATCGTTGTTTGGCGATGGCCATGACATCCCTAGATGCAGCATCTTCTAATTGGGTTCCGGGTGATGATCGGAATGCAGACTCGTTTTCATTACGATGGTCTTTGGTATATCAGCTGTTTCCAAATCTTCGCCTGGCGATGATGATAGTGTTTGTAACTCCATCTGAAGAGTGAAAAAGAACACAAAGCAGCGAAAAAAACAGAACACAGAACAAGCAATATAAAAGCAAACGGGGTAACTAGGGGGACGTAACAACTGACTGCCAGACTAAAGTGGTACACGTATATGGTAACTATAATACGGTGTGTTCGAGGGCAGTGCTGCCTAGAGTAAAGTAGTGCCTGTTTTCCTGACATCTGGCCTTTTTTTGGAAGATCATTACTTAAGACTTTTTTAATATTAATTTTTAAGCATTAGTCTTTTTATACTCTTTCTCTCTATTTGTCTCTCCTACCTTCAGTCAGGTCAACAGATGCCACCCCTGTGGAGATTTCTAAAAGGATAGAGGGAGTTAGACCATGTGGCAAAAATGAAGCAAAGTACCAGGTTTATGTACATTCTTCCAAAAAGAATACATCCTGTGGAGGCACCCTCCTGTCTCATGAATGGGTCCTCACCGCTGCACGCTGTGATGCTTCGTGAGTACTGTTATACGGTCTCTCTGATGCAGGTCCAAATATTCATCTCAGCAAAAGCTTTAAGTGTATAAAACACAATAAAAAACACATCTCAGCTCCTTATTTGTTTATATATTTCATTTAATTTCATTCATTTCAATCTAATACTTTCAATTTGTCTCAACATGCTTTTTTTAATTCATTCTACACAATGAATTCTTATTTTGTCGCAAATTATAAATGTAATTTATTTATAATGCCTAATTCACACTCAAACTTTTTATTCAATGAAATTTTTTTATATTAAACATGTTTTTCTTCAGAAACTGGTTTTGAAAATCAGAGTTTACTGTATTCAGATCTAGGATTTCAAAACTATATTATATTGTCCTCAGGGTCCTATATTTTTAAGTGGGAGCAAATAGGGCACATTAGCCATGGCCTGTTTCACTTTGCATGCTTAAAGATGTTTAATCTTCATTCCAAATGAATACTCCAACTAAAACTAGATTGTCTCTGATAGTCTATAACAGCTGGTTGTGAAAAAAACTGAAAAAAAAAAGGAAATTACCAAGCTCACATCTCAGCTCCTTGTATTTTGTATCTTGTTTCAGTAAAATGTGATGTTTAAAATACCCTGTCACTGAAAATCCTCTCATAACACACAGAACCTTCCTTCTGAAAACTGTAGTCCACACTTCTCTTTTTCTACTGTATAATGTTTCTACAGATGATACAATATAATACAAAATACAGGCTGTAAAGAATCTGTGACTGCTGAGCCAAAGTTACATCACTTACTGACATTGCTCACCAGGCATAACTATGCTATGTTAATATTATTTCCAGACTAAATAAATACTGTAACTATGTATCCAGATGTAACTGGCTGCAACAAAGACATTCACTGGATAAAAGTACTAACCTAACATTAAATATGTTGATAAAAATATGTGTCATATATGTGGATAAAAAACATGCCTTAATGTGGTCGTGTGTGTGTGTGTGTGTGTGTGTGTGTGTGTGTGTGTGTGTGTGTGTGTGTTTTTTTCAGGGATGTGCAGGTGTACTGGAGCATTTGTGATCGTCAGAAAATTCAAGGTGGAAGCATCCCAATCAACAAGAAAAAGAAGGATGGAAAAATAAAAGCGTTTTTTAAACTGTTATTGACCGGAATAAGGAAAGACATCATGCTGCTAAAATTGGAGCAGCCTGTTCCTCAAAATGCTGTCACTGTTAGCCTGCCACTTCAGGAGAACTGTAAGCTGTATGGCAATGTGGCTCCAGGCAATACAGACCTTCTCCTTGCTGGATGGGGACTTGATGGTACAGTAATGAAACTGATACATACACACACACACACACACACACACACACACACACACACACACACACACACACACACACACACACACACACACACACACACACACACACACACACACACACACACACACACAATTATCAGACTGTGACTGACCTGTCCTTTCCTGTCTATTTTCAGCAACAGGCCAGCGAAAGAATGTGCTCCACTGTGTGAATGTCCAGACAGGTCCGTGTCCCCTTCGATATAAGATCTCAAACGATGCGTTTTGTACTCCACCCATAGGAAGATGTGTAAGTTCTGACAACACCTTTGATCTCCATGTAACTGCCTATGATAATTGTGAACGTACACTGAATTAAAAATATAAACAGTTATTACATTTTATCATCATAAATTTACTGTATCAGCATTGAATTCCAAACATACATGTTTAAACTAAATCAGGAATCAACAAAAGTTACCACTTGCTTATATTATTCATTTAAATGGACAGGTTTGTGTTTTACTTCATGATTAATTTGGATTAATTCCAAAATAGGGTTTAATGCACTCTTGAAATTATATCTTCTATTATGGCATATCTATAGTTAAGCATGTTGTGCTGATGTTACAGCTGACAGGCCTTCATAAATGTATGATCACTTTCTCTTTTTTAGGGCGACTCTGGAGGAGGTCTGGTGCATATCGATAATGCTGGCCAGAGAACAGTGTATGGTGTGCAATCTGAAGTTTGTGGGCTTGAGAACAAGGCTACTGAAAAGAATTGCCATCATTTGGCAACTATTTTCACAAGTGTGTGCTATCATTTAAAATGGATTAAAGAAAAGATGGGTCTTTCTTAAGAAATACAATAAAATGATCAGAAGTCATTCTTGAGTTTTGGATGATAAGTGTGATGGATCTTCATTAGAAAATAAACTAAAATGATCAGAGATCATTCTTAAGAACAAGCAAACTCCGCCTCCTCTGTTCTCATTGAGTCTCGTTTGTGTTTCATTAGTACAAGTGTGAAACTGCATACATTAGAGAATGTGTTGGGGAAATTCAAACACCCACGCACACATACACACACGCATGCACACGCACACGCACACGCACACACACACACACACACACACACACACACACACACACATTTCAGCTACAGTGTCCTTGTTATCAATGGTATCTGAGGGCTCCTGAGGGCCCAGGCTGTAAAATCACTCCCCACTAATGTAGGCTGGGGTCTCACAGCCAAGACAAGGAGCTCCACTCTGGCCTATTTCACATGAGCAGAGATCTGCAGCAGTGAGGCACAGTGGTACTACATGAAAACAGACAAAAATGTCCTACTTATGAAATCATTCACATACATGTTCTGAGACAACATAAATCATTAAACATTCCATCAACAATACAGCTAACACCATAACACTACTACTGAAAGCATGATTTTACATTTTTCTAAAATGCAATGTTTTGCATTCTTCAATCTACTTGCACCGCCAGCAATCTCCATTAATGAAAAGCATCTCAGCTCTGAAATTCAATTAACAACATACACTACTGTCATGACCTGGGTGATTGTTTGGTTTCAAAATAAAAGCCCCAGTAAATTGACCATCACATGAGAGGGTTATGCTGTCATACACATGTAGCTGTGTAGCCTGTTGGAGGTGCTTATACCACATTCTTATCATTTCAGCAATGACACACATATTAACAACATATTTATTTTAGCTCTCATGAAGTCCTTTTAACATACATATTCTCATCGAGGCATGGCACAATGTAGGTAATAAAGATCATAAATGTAACCTTTACAATTGTGCTGTCATCGTGAAATGTTTTAGCTATGTGGAGGAAACCTTCCTCTGACTTACATATCCTTCATATTAGTTACATTTTATAAGCCTAATAATGGATGTGACAGGGGTCTGTCTGAGATTTTCAATAAAATGCTATTTATAGTATAAACCAATGTCTAACTTTCACTCAGTTTATTAATTATGTATGGGTCATTTTTAATAACTCGCAACACAAAAATATCCCTATGAATGTTCTGTATTATTTTGAAGGTGTGTAGTTCCATGAACAATGTTAATATGTGACACCAGAACAACTCGCAGTGGCAAAAGAACAAGAAAATGTCTGGTAATTTAGTCAATAAAGTCAATAAAGGCCTGTTGTATTCTTTCTACAGCCATCCAAGTTCTTTAAACTGTCCTGTAAACACTAGCATACTTTTCCATAGAAGAAACCTAAAATAACTTAATGTATGTGGGTATATGCATGCATTGAAAATTCAAAGTAAGGACAATAATTGGTAGCTCTTTCAGGGAACCGCTAGATGGCGCCAAAGGATTAGTATGTGAAGATTTGTCATCTTTGCACATTCCTTACACTCTATACTCTTTCCTCAGTGTCTGTCTAGTTTTGTTTCACCTGTTATTCAGGAAACACTGAACCAATAAGAGAATAAGCACTTCCTACATACTCTAAGAAAATGTGAAGTATGAATTGCAGACACCTGAGAACATTGCATGTAAAGTTGACTTGGATGCTGCTATATGTTTCTGCATACTATTTCTATGGAATTGTCACATATAAAAAATCTCACTCAGGGAGAAATGTATTTCCCTTGCATTGTGCATAATCCCTCTGTGATTGTACCTAAAATACAACATTCTGTCTATTCATGACATATTTTGCACTGTAGACATGCAATTTGCCAAATAAATGGCTAGCTAACTTAATTTCATTCATTTAATCGTACAGTCAAGCCAACATGCTGTGCGTATGGGATGGTGTTTCTGCATTGTGTTCTGTCTTAATGCTGAGGAAGCACAACTGGAGGTCTCCAGGCTCCGTATTACTCATTAGTGGCACACAAAACTTATAATGAATATACAGTATGAATAAATAGATTACAATATACATTAAATGTGGATGTGTGTGTGTGTCTATATATATATGACCTGGATGATCCCCTACATGGGGTTGGGACAATTAAATGCACAACATAAACTGTGTAGTTGGTTCAGTTCTTTAATTATAATAGATAATTGAGTATTGCAGTGAAGGGCAGGGTTTCTGGGTAATTTCAGCTAATTGACCTGCTGCTCCTCCAGATCACCTGGGCTCTGTGTTCTCTTAAGGCGTCATCGCCATGGGGTGTCAAGAAAAACACAGACAGAGAGTCCATACTTTCTGAACTTTTGTCAACTTTCTATTACATTTATGAAGAACCTGAAGGCCGATGGAGGTGACCTGGCAGGGTATAAAGGATTGGGGTTATCACAGATTAATGGGTGTTACAGTGTAGCCCTAAAATAAGTAGTTAACATGTACATTTGATGAAAGTATACAGGAAAAGCACTGCCATTTGGCTGTAAAGATAAATGTAGTAAATCTTTCAGTGTTAGTTACTTTGCATGCTTAGCTGTGTGGGTGAGCAGACATCTCCTTGCAGTACTGAGATTTTGCCACTAGAGGGGGAGCCTACAGCATTAGGCAGCCATCTTGGTAGGCTCAATTAGTGGGACTGGTCACCATCTAACGAGGCCACCTGGCCATGACTTGCAGCGGGTGACTACACTGTCACAACAACACAACAGGTACACGTGCTTTCCATGGCCCTCCTCAACACAGCCTCGCTACTTACAGACATTAACCAGCATGAAATAACTGGCCTGGGCATATCAGTATTTATAAAGGGGGGATTTCTGACATGGGAGAATATTTATGCTGAAAATACTTTCTCCCATTCTGACCTGGCTTATTCAGCCACATCCAGCCCGCACAGGGAAGAAAAGTAAGAGGATCCATACAGGAGACCCAGGAAAATGACATGGTGGAATTTATGTCATTGTCTTTGAACACAATGAAGGTGTAAATTGTCACTTTATGTAAAATGGTCAGTGATCACAGTTGTGCATTGTCATTGCCAAAACCCTCAACAAAGAAGTAGGGACACAATCATTTTAAGTCACTTTATTTGAATGAGGCAAAGAGTCAAAAGTGTTACCATAGTATGTCACATATCAGAATATGTATAATAAAGCTAGTTTCCATTGAAAACTATGATAATATGGTTTTTCACAGGTATATATGGAGACTCATTAGGTACAAAAGTAGGAATTAAAATGCATGTTGTTTTTACAGATTGCTTTGTGATTACCAAACTTGTGAGTATATCTGTATTTTCAACCTAAAGCATGAAGCAATAGTCTGAAGAGAGCAGTACTTCGTTTGATGGTTCTTATTTGTCTTTGGTAGACACATTCAGAAGGTCTTTCTTCAGGTTGCCAGTTTTGTCCACTTTATACCCATTCCTGGTATCGATCCTTGAGAATGTACCTTCACGTGAGAGGTACAGTCGTCCTGCGACAAAACGGCCACCCAAAAGGGTTAATTTTTTCTAGAAGTCTGAGACCACTGGAGCTTCTATTTTGCATTGTCTTACAATTTAATAAAATTGTTTAATTACAAACTATATTACCAATTTGAGTGAAAGGTTGTATCTTTGAAAAATGTACATGAATTTCCAGAATGTCTCAGTTTTCAGTATGTCCCCCTTTTGCTTTAATGACAGGGTGCACTGGAGCTGGCACGGACTCCACAAGTTTGAGCAAAACCTGATGATACATGTTATCAAATGGTCTTTAAGTGCACAACACTTTCTTGGCTTTTAAGTGCCCCAATAAATGTTAGATGGAGTCTGACCTTTTTTTCAAAGGGATTGACAGGGGCAGTATCACACATTTGCTTAAAATTTACCTAGACATTGTGCAGAATCTTCAATATTTCTTCCTCATTTTAGATGTCATAACTTTTTTTTGTTTTTAATGTTTCAAAATCCTGATTCTGATTGTTTCCCTGCTTATGCTTAAACCAATGGAAAATGTCTTATGTCTGTATAATGCTCATACTATAACATAAGTAACAATGACAAACAGGCACAGTCTAAACTCCGTAACATAACACGTATATTTGGCACCTTTTGCATTGTATTTTTTTCATACAGTGTTGACTAGTCAGTCTGGTACTATTAGCTTCATATATCTGAGATTCTGCGATATCATGTGTATAATATTATCAACCACTATATTATTATAAATTTACATTTCTATATGTTACAGACAAGCACTACTTTTATAATTGAAAACACCAATGCATAAACAGCAGTTATAACACTTTTCAGGTTGTGAATTATTCTCCTGAGCTCTCACCTTGGAAGTTGAAGAAGTTATCGACCGTACTTGGAGCACCTCTAAAGATCTCATTTATGTCACGTGGGAAGTTTTTCTCAACGCTTCCAGTTTCAACGTTCACTCTGTAGATGGAAGTGACCTCCCAGGGTATTAGTTATACTTGCAGAAAATCACACAGTATCAATATGAATCTTCTAGTAGGCAGAGTTTCTTGTTGGAGTAAGACAAACACTCAAAGGAACACTTCACTTGTTAAGGCCTCAAGCTCTGCAGCTTTCTTACCTCTGGCCTGAAGTTAATTTCCCAGGTTGTTTTGTGGAATTAATGAAAGTTAGGATGAAGCCTAAATGAATCAATGTGATATTTGGTAATTTGGAGTGCAGGAGAAACAGAAAATGATTCTGCCTTTTTCCTGAAGATATACCAGGCGTAAAGAAAGTACAGAACTTAAGATGTTACAAAGTGAACAGGTATGTGTCATACCTGGTGTGTTGGAGGCACCCGTATACTCGCCATCATAAGGTTCTATGTTCTAACGTTTTACAAATGTTTTAAATCTTCAATTAAAAAACAGATGCGGCTAAAAAGGTAGTAAAACTAACAATGCAGTCTCAATTTTATTCTAAAGGACCTTTTTCATCATATCCTCATATTTCCTTGTTTTCGGTCAATTTGGTTTAAAAAGACATGTACACTCAACTTGAAATCTCATACAACACTATATGCTTGCCACTGTCATGTGACCAATCATATGTCATTGGTATATATAGTCTTAAATAATACACATGTATAACTGGGATGGGCATGGGTAAGTCTGATCATTGTCAGAATGCTTGCAAGTTTAACAGTGAGGAACCTGTTCAATGACAGAAGTCATCTGGGAACCTAATAAGTAACTTTTGTCATATGTGCATGGACATGCTAATATTCTTAAAGGTTTAATTTGAATAAAGATGAAACTTTGACTCAAGTTACTTACTGGCAAGCCTAGACTATTTAGTGTATTTTGTGTGCTCTTTGGTGACATTCTTATGCTCTTTTCAGATAGCCTGCCAGTTTAGTGCTGGATATTGCACACCTCCTCATATTATTTACTTGTTTATTTTCAAATGTGCGTTTCAAATGAGTGTTTATTGCCATATTGTACAGGAATGATGTCTTCAGTTATCTGCAGATGGTGCAACAATGTGCATGGATTTGGCTACTGGGATTCACACAGTGGACATTTTTACGACATTGATATCATTAAAGGAGGGTAAATTTGAACTTGCACAAAGAAAATTTGTTGCGCTATAAAGGGGTAGTAATTTAAAACTTTTTATTTTAGAACTATTATGTAATATGTGTAAAGGCCCAGAGGCCCATTCCAAAGAAAGGTTTCCAGAAAATATCACTCACTCCCAGCATTTTGTCCCACTGAGGATAAGGGCGGTGTTCTCCTCCACCACATTCCAGCATCCACCTTAGTTATGGTGTTCGGCAGCCCAAGGTCTGAGAGCGCATACTCTGTCTCTTTGTCTTTCTCTGGGCACTCCCAGTAAAACTTCCCTGATACAAGAAAGGCAGACAGTGAGAAATCATAGCGGCTGGTCTGTAGATCGTATATTATCAGATTATGTTATGGGATATATCTGTATCTTAGTACCATGTTCCAGACACACCAGACACAAAATGTAAAAACAGACTGGTCGTTGTGTTTTTGTGTTTTTTTTTACCTGAGAAGAAGTACATTGTCTTTTTGAAGCGGTTCTCGAAGACTGCGTCAATGGTTTCTGGAAGGAAAGGCCATTTCTTGGACATTTCAAAGGACCCTCAATCTCACTGTTCTTGCCGGTGCCGGTTTTCACCTGAAGTATTTCCTGTGTGGGGAGAGCATAGAATCGACTGCATTATTTTTCTTGCATTTTGTCTCACGTATCTACAAAACACCAACTGTGCAACTTGAGTCTGAGGCCAATCGCACCATCTGCATTCAGGCCAGACCACCAATACTCCTTTCACACTGACCTAAAAACACAGTCTGCATTCAGGCCAGACCACCAATACTCCTTTCACACTGACCTAAAAACACAGGGAAAATGGGTCCTGTTGCTGGTGTAAATGGGTTAACCCATTTGGATTAAACCCATGTTCAATAACCCATGTTTGATAACCCAGGTCAGTTACAGGGTTGAGGCCTGAGTCCGACACAGCTCGGCTTCAGCATTGAATGGATTTCTCTGGTTATGCCTCACCCACATTGCGTTTACGGTGTGTACTGGCATAATGTAACTTGCATTCACCAAAGGTATTACCATAGGTCACATGGTATTACATGGATCATTCATAATAACCCAGGTACTGTGTACAATGAGCTCTGGCGTGATGCAACCAGCTCTTAACATAACCATTGATGACTGAAAGTGTGGACCATTCAAACAATCTCTTATTTAGAAAGCAGCAGTTCATTATTTGGTTCATACATGCAAAGGAGCCTGGCCGATAAGACTAACAAACTTAATTAACTTAACACTTATCTTTCCCTGGCAAGGTTGAGCCTAGCATCTGGAGACTTCCAGCCATAGCTGATGTTGGTGTGGTTAGGACTCAAACACCCAGGCAGAGGGCATGAACGTGTCCTGAGTGGAAGCTTACCCATTTTTGAAGAGATGGAGTTCTCCCTGGATTTCAGTGATGCCATCATATGTCTCCACCTTACTGAGATTAGCACCTGCAGGATGGAAGGTGGGAAAGTGAGCCACATCATCACAGTTATAATACTGCTCTTTACAATCACATGTATGTAACTGTGTACAAAGTGCATTATTAAATACACTACCCTCACAAAAATACTGGAACACTTGTAGTTCAGTGCAACATTTAACAACAACCATACTTTTACTGCATATATTGTATTGCCTGGTGCATTTGCTTGTGGAATGAAATAAATGCTCTGGCGATTACTGGAAGATCCACTGCCATGGTATAAGAGGAGTAATGAGTAATAAGAGATACAGTGACTAGCTGTGCTAATACAATATCTTATTCACACAGATACACAGTGTGACAGTGGTGGCAGTTAGTGATGGGAAGATTTTAAATTTGAATGCTTATAAGATATTCATTTGTTGGTTGCAATAAGAGGGTGGTCTGGAGAATCCTTCGCTGAGGGAAATCTGAAATCCCCGCAACCAAATATGTTAATTTATTCATGAAACACTGGCACATATTGAAAACAAAGTTATTTTTAACAGTTATAAAACATCTCAGCTTGTAAGTAGCAGAAGTTTACATTTGAACAAATCAAGCCATGTAAGAAACTGTTTCTGAAATTGTTTTCGTCACTAGATACTTCCCTCTCATTCCTTGATAACGATGGGGAATTGGCAGATATTAGCCCTTATTCCTGGCTCTTGTTACTCAATACTCTTTGGTGTAATGCTTGCTGTTAGACATATATACACAACCTTATTGCACTATTTATGACTTACCCCATTTTTTCTGGATTATTTCAATATCGCTTTATTGAGAGCAAATGTCTTGTCATTGGCATAAGACTTGTACATGGATGTCTTCTGAAAATCCTTGTCAGGGAGGCCCAGAACATGTCCAATTTCATGAACCGCCGCCAGAAACAGATTAATCCCTGACAATCAAGAATGGAACACAAACTCTATCAGAATTTTTTTTAAATGACAGGTGTTAAAAGAAACTAGAGGGACTAAAACAACAAGTGAAAGTTATAATGAAGCAAATTTGGGGAGAAACTGTGTTTTTATTATTGTTTTTTATGCAATTATGATATGTAGCTGTTTTGTTGCACCCATAGGATTTTCCTTCATATTGCCAATGTTGGGGTGTCCTAAGGTCATTCATATCAGAATCAAACATTTTCTTCAGCCACTGAAAAATCTGATGCTTTGGTGACATCATCAATCTCTGCCAGATTCATTTTAAACACAATCGGAATCGGCTACTTTGGAACCTTGGCAGAGGCATTCTGACCAATGGTGATTCATTTTGTTTGGTACATCTGTTGTGATGGATTTTTATTTGATTGGATTGAGCTGTTGATCGACCAAATTAATGTCACACATCTGTTTAACTGCTGCATCATTACAAAACAGACATACTGCCCATGTTTAACCAGACTTGGCAAAAATGTGTGTTGCATTTACAGTGCATGACTGTATAGTGTTGTTGACTCTTTCTTACCTCCCTTACTCTGGTCTTTCATGCCTTTCCAGTTTTCATCATCGTCAAAGTGGATCAGCCCGCCTGTCTCACTCTCAGACAATGGGTTTGAGTGGGTTGGGTCGCCCTCAGTGAAATGATCTCAGGAGCACATACACCCAATACTGTTACACTTTAAAAGGTTCTGAACTGTGAACTGACCTTCAATCACTACATGACAAGGCATGCACAGCGCTGACTGCAAGGACTGATGGAGCTTTCTCTCAAAAAGAATTTTGATAAGCTTTATGACAGTAGATACCGCAAATTTAGGAGAAAGTATTTAGATAATGGAATTAGGTACAGCAATCGTAAAAATCAGTCCAAACATACAAATAAGCATTATTTAAAAGGTAAAAGGGTGGACAGTGTCTTTAATTGTCCAATAATAAATCCAAATAAATCAAATCAAAACTATCTTGCCTTACCACCATCCTCAAAGGACAGCTTAATGTTGGCATCCGCATCGACTGGTCTGAATGTCAGCAGGCTCACATCTGCCCACACTTTGAAAGCTCGGGCAATGATGTCACAAACCTCTTTGTCATCAATTCTTTTGCATTTTCCTGAGATACTGCAGAGCACAAGAGCATGTTGTAGGGAACATGTCTGGCAGAAATCAAACACAATGAGATTTAACAGTGGCAGTATGCAAGAATGTTGGAAATATGTTCATTCCGGCCTCACTTGTTGAGCCTGAGAGGTGAACTAAATCCACCCTGTACCAGCACCAATCAGATTTCAGTAGGGCTGGGCCAGAAAAGGTAAAAGTTATAAAGATCAGAAGTTAATGGCTAAAATCAAGACTGTGTTCTGTGTCATTTGCTCATTTTGTAAAATGCCTGTACCTAGTAGCCTCTGGGTTCTTCATTTTGACTGGAGTCTGGACCATTGCAATGAGTTTGAACCATTATAAAGAGCATTGAAAGTCTAAAATCAAGACTGTGTTCACAAACCATGCATCTGTCCATTGCTCTGTACCTGTAGGTGAGGTTTGTGTTGCCATCCTTGAGATCCTCCTTTCCGCTGATGCTAATTCCAGATTTGTGGTCCTAATGCAGGAAGTTGAGAATAAGTACAACCTACTCAGGTATAA
Source organism: Albula goreensis (assembly GCA_022829145.1). Classification (NCBI taxonomy): domain Eukaryota; kingdom Metazoa; phylum Chordata; class Actinopteri; order Albuliformes; family Albulidae; genus Albula; species Albula goreensis. Next base: position 6,655,970 of record CM040758.1, read on the forward strand.
AGTGAACCAGAAATGACAGAATCAATAGAAGAGGTGGGGAGCATTGCTCTCAATTAAAAAGAAAACAAAAAAGTAGCGAGACTTTGACCATCAGAATTTAAGTGAGGATAGGTGGAATAAAACACTTCAGGAAATTAAGAAGGGAAGAGGTTGCCACAGTGAAATGGCATTAGAAAGCAACATACACATGTTGCTCTATGGAAAAATGTACAGCACAAAACTGGGGGCTTTTAAGGGCTAATATGTTTTCCCTGGTTAAAGAAATGTCTCATACTTCAAGCAGGAAGGAATGCAATGAGGTTTTTATGGAGTTTGGAGGACAACACAGGGAGTAGGTGTATGTGCGTATGTGTGCATGTGTGAGCATGAGTATGACCTTAAAAAGTAATAATGTTGATAGTGATAATAATTGTAATCAGTTAACAGAAGAAGTGGGATAGAAGAGGGAAAAGAGAATGAAGAAGAGTGAAGTGAATGAGTAAAACTCAGCGAATAGTGTTTTGGAATGTGGAAGTGGATCAGTCTTGTGTGAGATTAAAAAAGGTGAGAAATGGTTTTCAGATGTCAATGAAAACTATATTGTTTTGGGCAGTGGACATTTTTATACTGTTATCAAGTTGGTCCAGTGGTTGATTTTTAAAGAATTCTTGTTTTTCCAGTTTTAAAGGATTGTTTTCTTGGTGTTAGAGAAATGAGTAGGGGGTTTTGTATTTCAGAGGGAGAGGGGGGTGAAATTGGGTGATATCTCTGAGGAGGCATGGCGAAGGGGATAATGGGACTCTGCTGTGTAGGAGTAAGAGGAAAGTTAACTGATCCAAACAAACCAAAATGAACAAACAACTTTGAATGTTCTTGGAAACATCACTAAAACATTCAATCACAAACCCATTTCAAACATGAACTCCCAATTCATCAAAGAAACATTGATTTGTCTACTCACCGCTGCCATCCTTGCTATCTCTTGAAATGTGTCCTGAGTGAGGGCTCGGGAAAGATATTGATGAACGCTCCAAAGTCAAGGACTATAGCTGTTTGTGGATGAGTGAGACTGGTCCAGGTAGTCGTCAACAGGACACTGAAAACCTTGACAGGAGTGAAGCACTCTGAACTGGTCCGTCTGTGCAGTGTCTACAGATTTCAGGTTTGAATTTATACTCTCCAAATGTCTTTGTCACTTTGTTCACACCTCCTTTGCAATGTTCACTCCCACTTTTTCCACATTTGTTTAATATGAAAGAGTTTCTGAAATGTTTGCCATATTTGGTAAACAACAAAAGAAGTATCCTCTCCATGATCCTGAAGTAACAAAATGTGATAGACTTGCTCCAGTTCTGACATCAGTATCAGGTTTGCAGGTGACTAACACAGTAACACCACCATTTCCAAATGCATGCAAATATGAAAAGGGTAAATGATAACCATGACAGGTTGAATTATTCATGTACCAAAGCTGGCAGTACAGAATCATGATAAAACACTGCTTTATAATGGTAATGATTCTTTGCATGAGAGTGACTGTGAGTGACTGTGACCTCTGAAGTTAGGTGGGTTTAATTGGTAAACAAGTATGGTAGAAGCTAGCTAAAATAATTATAATGATTTTGGGTGCAATGACAAAGGAAATTCAGGTTGAGTTTTGGTTACATTACAGGCATTTAGCAGTTGTTCTTGTTGTTCTTGCAACATGGCCAATGGCAGAAGTACATAAATCAGGGTTGAAGAGCGGGGTTCATGGGGTGGGGGCGGGCTGAACAGGCAGCAGAGATCAGTCGCAGGCATTTTGGCACAGTTTTGTCTCCCTTTGGTATTTTAATTGCCTCTTGGAACACTCTGGGCTACATTTTAAACATCTAAGCAACTGGTCTGAACACATGATCTTATGAGCATTTGGGGCATGTCCAAATCCCCTTTTTCTTGTTTAGCGGTGGAGAAGGTAAACCTATTCAGGAAGACCCTATCATACAGTCCAGCCAAAGACAATGTATGCATACACATCACAACATCATACTTCACATGCAAAAAACTGTAAATCACGCTGATAAATAATATTTTAATTGTGAAATTAAATCAAATTCACATGTGGGATGAGTGAGGAATTTTAGTAATCAGTGCTGATTGAGTTTAGTATTCAAAGTGCTGGATATTAAACCAGGATATTCATTGCTAAAAGTCCTGGATTCATGCTATTTTTTCATGCTATTTATTGTTTTTTTCTTAATTAAATTCTCACTTCCCTGACAGGTATGAAACTAAATGTGGGAGGCTTGGGCTTGTTTGGGGCACTCAAATAAAATGAATTTGAATAATCCTTAATCTGATTGGCATACAAAAACTAATTTGTTAATTGATTTCTGGGGAATGAGCATGCATACATGCTTTAATGTAATAGTCATTTTTTTCCATCAGACAAGTTACTTTAGCTTGTCAGGCCACTGTAAATTTGCAGTGTTTATGAATGGTGTGTAAGCTTGTTGGTGTGTTGTCAAGCTTAATCAATCTGTGTGTCAATCACTGTGCACAATGTAACATCGTATGTGTTGGTGCTGACTGGCTGCAAGAAGTACAAAACTGGTGATAAGTGCCTCTAAATAATAAGGGAAAAACACTTACCAAATAAACAACATAACTAGGACAGCAAAGTCTTCCACTTGCAAGATAAGACTGAATTTAACATGTGAAAGCAAGGCCCTCTAAAGCCACTCCAGGGAAGAGAGATTGACAGGCAAAAAAACAAACAGGATTTCTGGCACCAACTGGGAAAGACATGGGTCTCAGCCAGCTAGGGGGCGATGCTTCTCATCAGGTTCCAGGTAATCTCCAGGTAATGATGGCTGACAGCCGCTCTCCATGGTCCTGGAGGCTGCTCCTGCAGGGAAGTGCAGTCCTGGGTGCTGAGGCATGACAATGCTGGTAGATGGGCTGTCAGGCGAGTTGTGGCTTGGATGCAACCCATCCTGTTTCACAACATGTGTGTGGTTTTTACAGGGAATTCGTTTGCGTAACAACAACAGAAAACTAAAACTGACCCCACCCCAAACCCACTTTGTTGGTATGCCATGTACCATAAGTTTATTTATTATTATTTCTCTTTAGTGCAAATGTTATGAAGGCCAAAAAATCTAAAGAACAAAATCAAATTGCTCAAAGCACATGACTTAAATGGAATTGTTATTATTGGACTATTTTTTGTTTCCTGTCACTTGTGGCTAATGTTTCTAACAAATAGATTATATAAGTAACACAAATACATTTTCATGCTTAATCCTGTGATCAGATATTTATTACTGTTGGTTTATAGCCTCTTTAGCCCATGATCTGAAACCTTACATCTGTTTTCATTGAACATTTTAGATGTCAGTTGAACAGTAACTGGAGATGTTGGTAAATACCAGGTATTCATTGCTGGAAGGTTCAAACAGAGACAATGTGGTTATTCTTCCAGAGGCTTGCATTAGAAAATGATTTCAAGTATTGGTTTCTTTGACAGGAAATTACTGTCATGCTTGTTTTGTATTTTTTACGTTGTCAGCTTTCGAAGTTCTGAATTGTGCCATACATTCTATTACACAACTTTAATTCAAACTATGCCCTTACAATGAGAAATTAAGTGTTTGTTCTTCATTTGGCAGATTTTCCTAACATAACGGTAGATGTAAAATTGGAGAGAGACACGATGTAACACATATGGAGCCCTGAGTGCAGGCACATCGGGCTGAATTCAAACCTGCACTTAAGTGCATTTTCAACGTAAGTCTCCCATTCTCGCAATGATATGGAAAAAGCACTTAAGTACAGATCTGAATTAGGTCCATAGAACATAAATAATCATAATGGTCGATCAGAATCCTTTTATAGTGGTTCAGAGAGCAGGCCCAGTGTCTGAGAAATATATCTGTAAATCAAAAGCATATTCAAAACCGGAGTTGGGCTGAATATACTGAGATATGAGCTCGCTGCGTGTGATGAAGCTCTGCTTCACTGCATATTGAATGAAAATCATATCTTTATGTATCAAATGGCAGCCTCATGAATAAGTCCTACTGCCATAGCTGTACAGCACTTCTCACAGTAAAAAAGAGGAAGAACTAATTAGACTTTACATTTAACTGTGTTTGTTGCTTTGTCTACTGCTGTCATCAACAGGAAACCATAGTAATAAGAGAAACCAATTAAAAGGGAGGTCTGCACAGTGCAGTGATGGTTTTGACCTATGACATCCTCAACAATAGAATGTCATTTCATGGAAGATAATTCACTAATGAGAGGATAGTGGGTCAGTCACTGAGCACATTGTAACACTGTTTTAGGGTAGTATTGGCAGGGTGGCAAAACAAAAGCCTGGAGATAAGTGCCACAAAATATTATAACCTTATGGCCATTTTATGAGTGAATAGAAAGAACTTCATTACCAACTTTTGACAAAATGAGCTAGACCTAATCACACAAACATTCAGCAAATAAAAAAACATAAATTAGGGCTGCAGAATCTTCCACTGTCAAGAAGAGGCTTTCTATGGCGTGTGGAAGCAAGACACTATTACACCGCTCCAGCGGAAAAAAAACTTCTGGTTTATTATGCAAATTTTGAACTGCAAAAGGACAAACAGGGTCTGTGGTGGAAAACAGAAAAGCTATGCCCCCCCCCACCAATTCCTCAGAGGGGAGTGATTGGGAAATGCCTGGCAGCCCCTCTCCACCCCTCTCTGGTGTTCTTAAATGGGCGGCAGTGCCCTTCTCCATCTGTGAATATACATGTTCAATAACGCCTACTCACATAAATGTCTTTGTGTAAATGTAGACTCCTCATCTCTCTCCAGGTCTAAATGTATCTCCCGGGGGCACACCTGGTAGAGCTGTGGTGTAAAATCTTGTGTGCTTTCCATGCTGCATGATCATTTAACAGCCTTACAGCCCTAAACAGAGTGTGGACTTATTTTTGCCACAACAAAAGTATATGCCAAAAAAGTTAATTTATCTTATTTGAATATTTTTAGTTTCTGGTCCCAAGGGGATACTGGTTCTAACAAATTGCATTGTTAAGTAATAGAATAATAAAATGCATTCAATGTTTTTAAAAACTGGTTGATAATTTCTTTGGGCTATAATATAGAGTACTCAAATCATTGACAATTTTAAATGTGTAATGGTTCTTGAAATAATACCAGAAATATTGGTAAATAACTGGTATTAATAAAAGAATTTTGTGAGTATAAGCTTAATGGTTTTTTAGATTGAAGGATTGCCCTCCTAATGTTGCCTCAGTGCTTATGTAGTGGAGTGACATTGTTACACTTATTATGAGCAGGGACTATTAAGGTGAAATGTACTAGCACATATGCAGAAGTAATTATCAGAGTGCTCAAACACTTCCATGTAGTGTTGTTATATAAGTATATTATATTTTTTTAATTCATTTATTTTTGTTGTTTTTCACATATAATTCAGACACTGTTGTGGTGAAAATAAATATTTTGAGTGAATAAAGATATATATAGATAAATGTTAAGAGGATCCTTTTTCCTGGGTAGAAAAAACAGTTACACTTGCCAAGTCACAGCTTGTTTCCAATGTGATATGTTTTCCTTTTGGGTTTGTTTGGGAAACAATAATACTGTTGCTGTCAAATTTTAAAGTAATTATATTTTTTGTTCTAAATCAAAGCAGTTTACACACATTTCCAATAAAAAAGTGCAAACATCATGTAGCCTATATTGACAATTTATTTGGTATTCTTTCTAATGGTTTTCTCAAGAGTCTCTCGTCTTATAGTATTACACAATAGCTTTAAAATAATTGGACTTTTAGGAATTTAAAAAAGCAATATAATTGTGAGATATTGTTCTGCACCGCTGGACTGGTCGATAAAGCAAAAAACGTTTGGCTCACTCAGGGAACTCAGAACTAAAAGTTTCAGAGGCATGACCTTTGACCTCTGACCTTTCCCTCTGGGGCATAGGGACTCACTGCCTTTGCTATCAACCCTGAATCCTGTAGAAATAAACACGCTGACAAATTAGTTGTTGAGAGGATTTGCTTTATTGACAGAAAAGAAAAGAAGAAACAAGTGTACATTTTATCATAAAAAGCAAAAAAGGCTATGGTCCCTGTCACTGATGGCATCAGTTTTATTCTGGACCTAACCCTGAAGTAAGCCAACAGCAAAGTCAAAAGTTCTTTAATAAAAAAGAACTGCACAGTGTACATTACAAACTAGTAAGTGGACTGCAGAAAGGCTTTCGGATATATATGAATTAATGAGACATGGTTTTAGCATGGTTTACATAATATGGTGCATTTACTTTAATGGGAAACATGTTCACTTTAATACATTAATTCAACATTTATTTCTCACCACTTAATTTTGTTTTTATTGTTGCTGTGCCTTATAATTGATCACTGCAGTATACATTGTGTAATAATGTTAATTAAAATTATGTAACAATATTATATAGATATAAAATAATATGAATAATGTATACTTCATGCTTATTGAAACCTAGAATTTAAATTGCAGTATCATGTCTCCTTTGCTCTTCGCCTTAGAATTTTGACATAAAGTAAGACATTTCTTTTTAGGTTGTAAGGAAAGAATTTGTTTTTCAGGTTATAGGAGGAAATGTGTTGTTTGGGTTATAAGGAGTAAATTTGTTCTTCAGCTTACAGGAGGACACACCCCCCTCCACCTCCACTGTTCCTTGATGCTTCCACCTCCTGGCGTAAGATGTGAATCTGTGACTCCATCTCCCTTGCTCTTGACTCGAACCCCTCTTCCATCAGTGCTTTCTGCTCCTGCAAAGGGCAAAGAGATTGACAGGAGATTTCAGACCTCTCAAACAGTCCAATCAGGGCCTCTCACATGGTGAATTTAACAGCCAATCAAGCAATACTAGATAAAGTTCTACAGGTTATCTGACATCTGCGTTAGATTTATACTCAGACTCTTGAAAAGTTTGCTTTAATACTATATTGAGAGTGTGCATTTCAGTTCTCCTTTTTAACAATGGAATTTGACCCAGTAACTATTTCCTTTCTTTTTCTCCCATTTACAATCAACAGTTTGTACCCTGGTATTTAAAAAACCTCTGTGCTGTGTTTGTTTCATATTAGCTGGGATACCTTCAGCCGTTGATCAAGAACTCTCTGGTTCTCCTCGAGAGCAGCTTTACGCTCCCTCTCCATCCTCTCCATCAGCTGACGCTCATTCTCTCTGTGGGCTTTCTCTGTGTCCTCCAGTCGTTTCATCGTGTCTTCTTGTTCCCTCTTGGCTACCTCTGCCTTAAACCTCTCCATCTCTGCACGTGCTTCCTCCTCTGATAATAAAGGAAAAAATTATATACCAAATGGTTCCAGTTTTTAATGGATCAAATATTTGGGTTATTATACTGTGAATACAGTGCAGAGGTAGGTACAGTGTGACTTCTATGAATGTACACCTTGCTGTTTGTGCTTAATTCTAGATACATTTTGTCTCCAAAATATATCTGCTTTAAATATATCTGCTTTTGTCTGTTTTTATGCTATGTTAAGTCATTATGCAATGCCACCAGTGACAGAACTGTAAGTACGAGGTAATTCGTACTCTCTTTCCCCACCCCATCATGAAAATTTTTTTGCGTTTAAAGTTGAGCAATAAAATGTTCAAATATTGTTCTTTTACAACTGTAAATACAGCTAAACCTCCGAGACACAAATCTGTGCTGCTTCCTCTGATAACAAAGGAAAAATTATTTACCAAATGGTTCTGATTTTTAATGGATCAAATATTTGGGTTATTGTACCGGAAGAAAAAAACTGATACCATCGCACTCAACCTCTGATTAAGGGTAGAAAGGTGCGTAAAACCAGTCACTGTAAATACATAGAAAAATGGTTTGCACACACTTTGCAAAAAACGTATTATTCATATTTATTGGTCGAATTTAGAGCAGCAGGGGACCAAAACACACGAACGCTTCGGCAAGTAGCCTTCTTGAGTGTTCAAGTTATTATACTGTAAATGCAGTGCAGAGGTAGGTTAAGTGTGACTTCGATGAATGTACCCCTTGCTGTTTGGGCTTAATACTAGATTTTATTTGGGACCAGAGTGTAAGCAATGGCATCTTATCAATATAAATCCCATTTTTTTTATCCCTGATGTAAAAAGTTTACATTAAATGTTAAGATTTTTCAGTAAAACCTCAAAGCACAATTGAAAAAGTCAAAGGGAACGTTTTAGCCTTACAAGAAAATAGAATTTGCGTAAAATGATCATGATTGCAGGTGCTATCTTGGGTTTTATTATTTGTTTCGTGCTTTTTCGTTTGTACTATCGTCGGGAAGCTAACGACGTTCTTTTGGTTATCGGTTGATTGCTAGGTGTGGACGATTAATAATTGGTTTCAGGTGTGTGAGGTCTTTATATTACCCAGGGCTTCAGCGTCTCTTTGCGTTAGTGTCGTCTATACACTTCGCCGGCTTTGGCAGAGATTTTGTCCGCTGGTTTTGGCTTAGTAGCCTTGGATGTAAGTATAAATGTAGGAATCGTTACGAAGTTCTTTATTTTCTTTTTTTTTTTTTTTTTTTTTTGCGGGGTTGATCCATTTTACCCGCCGAAGAACTTTGGTGTTTAAGGATCTGCGTGGTATTTCGCAGTTTGCTCCGTCTATATTAAGAGCTGTTAGTTATTTCACTCCTGAAGCCTTAGTTTCTTTTTATTTATCTTAGAGTGGGGATTCTCCCACAGGAGTGTATTTTCTTTTTGTTTTCGGGATTTGTTCCCTCTAATCAGTCTGCTTTGAGACCTTAGTGGTTGAGGAATTAGTTCTTTAGCTTGTAGTCTGTGTTTTGTGCACACTAAGGGGTCCCATCATCATCATCATCATCATCATCATCATCAATCATCATCATCAGTCCTTACAAAAATAAGTGTAATTTATAAGGAACACAATAAAACTAAAGGATGATTCTGGTGTAATGATTTCCCAGTTATGTTTGCAATGGTTTGTAGGGACAAAGTGAAAGTAGTTTTAGGAGTTCACATGAGTCTTGTGTTGACAATCAATACAATTTCAAATTTGTATCATTTCAGCTTCATTAAAGTTATGAACTACTCATGAATAGCTCAGTGTCTAATTTTACCTCAGTTTTCAGGAATCTTTCAAAATGTATTATGGAAGAAATGCATATACTGGCGGTATACTGTACCTATTTCTTGTACAGAGTAACTGTAAAGCAGTAACATGCGGTGAAGTCTTTGTGTGGGTAGGCAGTGCCCTATCAATGTGGCATATGTCTAAATTCAATTAACGCAGCAGCCCGAGTTTATATTGCGTATGAATACGTATATATATTACGTTTAAAACAACTATACTGACTAGTTTTACTGGAGTACGTGTAATCCTGAATAATGAGAATTTTAAATAAAATAAACAATTATGAATTATGAACATGAAAAAAATGGTCAATAGATACAACTATCATGTAATCTCAAAATTTCTTTTTAGCTTTGGCGAGGCACTGCCTACCCTGCCAACCCTGACCACACATCTGTGCTGTAAAGGTACCAGCACTATGAGACTAACAAGAATTTGACTTCATTGACATGACTTCATAAGAAAAGTGCATTTCACTTTTGGAAAAAGAAACTATCACTAAGAGTAAATTACCTACAAAGTGAACCATCACTGCAAAACCTTTTGATTATTAAGAATGGGCCTTTAACTGTAGTACAAAACTTGTTGAATTTCAGTACAGAGTTTCCGTTAGATATCCCTCTCACCCTTTACACGCCTCTCCTGCTCCGTGAGGTTTTTGTCTGCTGACAGAATGGAGGCCCCCAGATCACTTTTCTCCTTAACAAAGATCTCCAGAGCTTGATCAGCCTATGAATGAAGAGAACAACCTCAATGAGGCTTCAATAAGCCCCAGACAAATGCTAGAAGAGCAGGGAATTAAGAACAGACATGCACACACCTGCACACAAACAGACAATGCTGAGCAAAATTCTCAGACCTTTTGATTTTATGGTCTGATACACAAGGAAAGTTTTATTATATCCAAAATAGCACCTTTATACACTACTCCATAAGCAGTAATTGAGTTGTTCTGAGGTATTTAACTGTTATGGTTGTATAGATCAGCCAGGTCAGTACCTGCACGCCTTTTCCAGGTGTACCTTTGTAGGTTTGAATGATGGAGTCCATCTGGACCCTGTAGTCTGTATACCCACCAGGTCTCATGAAGGACTCATGGTCCAGTTTACTCCACAGCTGCTGCAGTAGAGCAGCGCAGTGAGTTTGAGACTGTACCGCATTCTCACTACATTTCCCATCATACTCGTCTTTAATTCGCTCCTGGGAAGGAGAAGGACGCACCATCAACAATTTCACCAACCATCTACATCCAGAAGCACATGCAATTTTTGAAAGGGATGTTCATTTGAAAATAGAGGAATTTTCTAGCACCAGGAATATCTAGTAACAAACAGGTTTAGCGAATAAAGTACACAGTACAAATCCCTGCCCCCTATTTGGATTTCAATAATTCCCTTTCAATATTCACTTAATGAAATATCACAGTCTTAAATAATTCAACTCAATAGTGACAGAGGTATGAAGGACAGCTGAAAATTTGGATGGGGAGGGAGTTGCATGTTTTTGTACAATGAATTTTTCCAAAAAAGATTGGTAAATATGCAATATGAACAATGTGTACCATGTCCTGCTTTGTATTATATTCTATTATACTATAACACATACACATTGTAATGTATACCTTCTAGTGTACATGAATTCACTTTATGTCAGAAAAGTCTTGTTTGACTGTTTGCAGTATAAATATGAATTACCATGAGGTCTTTCTGGTAAACTTGGTTTTCATCCTTGAAGGAGCGTTTCATGAAGAACTCCAGCGCCTCCTTCAGGCACCCTTCATGAACTCTGGAGAGCTCCTCCTGTGTCTCTGTGTGCAGTTTCACTCGCTCTCCCAGCAGCTGCCTGTAGAGGGCGAGAGACTGCTCGACCGCCGTTGAATTCTCAATCTGAGACAGAGCCAGCACTGCGTTCTCAAGGCATGGAACGCTCCCATTCCGAATGGCTTCCACGTACGCCGCTGCTAGATTCCCCAGCACTGGAGTCACCACAGACAGATAAGAATGGAAGTTACAGAAGAAGAACAGAAATCTGTGTTCACCAATGTCATAACCAGCATCATCTGTATTTCCTCTTACTGCATATTCTTAGCTGCATATTTTGTACAGGAAATGTTTGTAAATACTGAATTGTCTTCAGTTCGTTCTGTAAATCCATGTTTGTGTGCTTACTGTGTCCAGTGGCTGTGAACCCTCCTGTGATGGTTTTCGCATTTAAATGGCTAAATATGTAGCTGCAGAAGTCTGCTGTTTGCTTGACAAAATATGGCTCCAGGTCTGCGTCAGTCAACTGTTCCATGATCCTCAGTTTGTCTTTGGATGCAGGCTGGTCAAACACAAAACACTTCCGACTGGGGAAGTAGTTGCGGATGCATTCGCGAGGGGCATTGCTGTACGCTGCCTGTTTTGAGTGACCTTGAGAACATAAATTCAGAATAACATTTCCTTAGACTTTTATCCAATATATATATATATATATATATTTTTTTTTTTATTATGAATAATTCCCAAGTTTAGTACCCAAAGACAACTGAGGTAGAAAATAAACATTAGCTCATACACGTACCCTTCATCAGCTTGAGAGAGTTCTCCAGGTAGTCATCAGCAGTGACCTGTTGCCCACCAATCTTCAGCTCCAGAGTGAAGTCTCTCACAGCCCACACAAAAGTGGGGAAGAAGCGGGTGAAATTAGAGGCGGTCTCTTCCTCTTTCTCCAGGCTTGACTTCACCTTGATATTCTCAGTCAGCTCAGTCACATAGCTGTTATGTTGTTGAGGAAGAGCTACTGGAAGTGTGTGATGGAAACAACATGAACCACAAACGTGTCTCATAGTTTCCTTGAAAGCCTAAACAACCTATTTTAATAACTTGTTAATACTTGACGTAGCTTCCTAAAATAATTCTTAAGAATTATTTTAAGGTCCAATTAAGGATTTTTACCAAGTAATTTACATGACAGGGAGAAATAGATACCAGGGTTTGGCAATGCTAAACTAAATCCTGGTATACTAGTCTTCTTTTACCACTGTTGCAACAATTTTCACACTGAATGGTTTAACAAAGACATTAACTCAGTCTCAACATTGTAAAAACTTTGTAAATCTGTACATCTCTGTTGCTTGTAGTGTTAATGCCGACTAATGTTTCCTTCTGATCTTAAACACTGAACAAAATGATTACCAGAACACAAACCTTACTTTTCGTGTTCACATAATGTAGCATTATTTATTTTTATTGGTTCTAATATCATAGATACACTGTGAGAGACACAGCATATATTTTATAGAGTGCCCCTTAAAGAGACTTAGGGCCAGAATTACTAAAGGACTGCAGTGGGTGATAATCACTATTAAGATGGAATTTGCGGCAACTACATCACTTTGCATAGACTTTGTGAAGTCATTGTGTGGTTACTAGGATACTGCAGACTCATTAAAGCTTCGTTGTTGATGGTGCCCATGCTGTTGTAGACAAAGGTGCTGCTCAGGAGGACGGCCAGTGCAAAGATCCAGGTGTCATGAGCCTGGTCTCCCTGTTGAAAAAGTGCACGTGTGTTTCAATGCAATGTGGAGTAAATTGAGTTTTTTAAAATACTATAAATCAGAATTACTGGATTTTCAGTAGTTGCCAGTATTACAGAGTGAAATAAATAAAAATCAAATATTAAACATATTAAACTGAGTGTTGTATAATATTATTATAACTGTGGCAAGAGGTGGAGGGAGGAGCAAGCTCCTCGGTTCCTCCCATTTTACTGTCAGTCTCCTGGATCCCTCCCTCAGCCTGGAGAGGAACTGGAGCTGCAACAGCAAAGGCCTCACTAACAGGCAGGCTCACCTGAGAGTGATTTCTAATCAACTCAGCTGTGAGCACTTGCCTTCAATTAGGCCTTCTGTTTAAGCACAGCCTGAGAGGCTGGAGAGGACATTCTGGGTTTTGTGTTGGTGTTTTCCAGGTGGCTGTGCCGTTTTTGAGTTTCTGCCCTATTTTGTATTTAGTCCATTTGTTGGGTTTCCTTTTCCCTCCAAAAGAGGTAAAGTAATGGCCTTTGGCTCCTTTTTGTTCAACCTTTGTTGTGTTTCCTCTTCTGCTCACCACCTGGTCCAGTGGCCAAACCCGCTACTGTGTCATAAAACATTGCAATTTTTGTTGTTTTTAAGTCATATTACAGAGACTGGAGTATCATACCTTCTCCACATCTCCCAGTCCCTCAGTATCCAGCAGGACCAGAGTGTGGTTTTTTTTGTAGGGGTGAGGCACACACCACATCCAGATACCCTTAGTCTCAGACTGGATGGTGGAGCCCAAGGTGAACCCTGTGAACACAGGGAGAACCCAAATATTGTAGAGCCCTGAAAACCCCAAAACAAGTACAACTGTGGAAATGGTGAGAATCTTTGGACTCTAGTGAGCTGCAGTCACCAGAACCTTAAAACCTGAAGAAGCCAGAGATACAAGAAGCCTGAAACCACAAGGACAATAAGGAAAACCTGACAGAAAGAACCCAGAGAGAAGACAATAAAGCTGAAAAGGCAACCCTTTCAGGGCAAAACCCTGAGACTATGAGGAATGTCATTCACAGGGTTTAGTCCAGGGGTGTCAAACTCCAGTCCTGGAGGGCCGCAGTGTCTGCGGGTTTTTTGTTCTTTCCTTTCGATTGGCAGCCATTTTAGGCCTTGGAAACCAGGTGTGTGGACTCTTTAGCCAACCAGTGATTTTAATTAATCAATTAAGTGCTAAAATACACCAAAAACCAGCTACCACTGTGGCCCTCCAGGACTGCAGTTTGACACCCCTCCAGGACTGCAGTTTGACACCCCTCCAGGACTGCAGTTTGACACCCCTCCAGGACTGCAGTTTGACACCCCTGGTTTAGTCTATGCTATCTGTTCTGGCACTTGGGAGTTTAACCCCACTTTAGGACTTTAGCACTCTCATCCCTGGCTTAATACACTTTGAGTTGTAAGTTGCTCTGGAAAATGCCCATTATGTAATGTAATGTAATGAATGAAGAGACCTCTGAGATAGATAGGAGCCCTTACCTGTTTGTTTTCCAGCCAGTCTGTTCATGAGGTAAGACTTGCCTGTGCGGTACATGCCCACAATGGACACCACCACCACAGGCTGCCTGATGGAGCTCAGGATGTTTAGGGCTTCCTGGTTCACCTGGAGTTCACCTGTGCTCTCACTATCAATCAGACAAACTGGCTTCTGCATCTCCACAGACCCTTCCTGTGATTAAAACACATGCACACACAAACACATGGATGTCCTGTTAGCATTCACGCGAGTGCTAAACTACATTTCCCACCACTCTGGGAAGGGAGGCGGTGAAGAACAGGCAGATGTCCATTAGCAATCTAGTACTACATTTTCACATTCAGACAAAGGAATATTTTGCCACTGACCATTTCAAAATCTTGTCACTCGACTTCTACAACAGTATGTTTGTACATAGCTCAGTTATACCTGGTGATTTTGACTAAAGTGTGAAGTTTCAGAGTTTTCAAGAGTAAAACCCTGGTGCAAAGCTGACTGAAAAGGACATTTTACTGTCAGCTATGTTATGGTGAGATGACTGGCACATTCCACTGAACATACACTGCAAGACAGACATCGGACACTCTTCAAATAGATACACCTGAAGCAATGGCACATTTTTCAATTATGCTGCTTGGCATATATTATCAGATTCCATGCATTGAATATGTCAACCGGTAACAAAATCAAATCTATCAACATCCAAATTTCCTTTCTTTGTCTTTAGTTACCTGTGACATGACTGCTGTTCTGTTAGGTGGGTATGATGATTATGTTGATGCTCCTTTGTCGTCTGGAGGGATCACTGCACACAAAGCAATACAACATGGTTAACCTGCACTTGCCAAATAAAACCAATACAGTATATTTAGAGAATATATCCTCGTTTCCTGGACAAGGATTAGGCCTAGTCCAAGACTAAACACTTTTTCAGTAAGGATCTATGTTTAAGTTCTCCAATTGTAAAACTATGATTAATCCATGTTTGGCCCTGATAAAATAAGCGGTTTAATATAAATCAATCAGGAGTCAGTGTGTGCTATTACAGTATCAGTCAATGAACACTTTTATACTGTAAATTGTAGCAAAGAGAGACTGTAATAGTTTACCTGTTTATGTGATTAATTAAAAATGAATAATGAGTATTTCTCTGTTCTAATCCCTTTGTTTAAACACAGTCAGTTAACCACTTACATGACGTGATTAAAATGGAAAAGACAGGTAGATACGCAAGTGCCTGTTTCACTTGTGAAAAACTTTTAAGCATCTCTATATAATATTATATGAACGTTGATTTCAATATCATAGATGTACTTCAAGTTTCATTTATCACATAAAATGGTAAATGTCAGGAATTGTCCTGTCCTGAATTTGAATTGCATAATTTGTATTTTAAATTGCATAATTTGAATTTAATAGTGAAAACCGAGTGCCATAAAATTCAGTTTCAAAACATTATGTTCAATTTCAAATAGCAAAATACAAGTAATGCAAATGTAGTGTCATCATTGAATGACTGTGATGCTCTGCAGCACTTGGTACATAATCATTACGCATCTACCCATCTGTAGTAGTTCTTTTACAGTAATTCACAAAGCAGGTCCGCAGTCAGAGAAATCTCCAATAATAAATATCAAGATGTGTTCAAACTCAGAATAATGCTGAAAGGCTAAGATGCGAGCTGATTGGGTGAAATACAGCTTTACTTGCTCAGGCTGAAAGTAAAACGTAGCATTTCCATCCATTAGGTCCTTCTGGGCCCTCTGCCAGGCTACACCTAAAGGATGGCTCAACATTCTTACAATCATTTAAATCGGGGCTATTAATTCATGAGTCCACCGGGTAGCAACATCATGTGTCAAACAAAACAATGGGTGGATAAATAATGGAAACATTAAACTGCATGGCTATATTTATGAACCAGTAAGGAGCTGGGTTGGGTTGCCCCTGCCCCTGCTTACCTCAACACTCATCAGTCTAAGCTACCCCCTTTTTCTGAAGCTCAGCTTTATATTGTAATCATGCTAACATGAACATACTTGCACGAGCACACAGATTAGTACATGACAGAACATAAAAAGTAACCATATCTACCTCTATCTGTAAGAGTCAGGTTGCAGCTTCCATAGCATGTCCACTTGAAAAATCTTGAATAATCAAAAGCAAGTCTTCCTTAAAAACAGTTTTTTCATTGTGATGCTCTGTTAAAGAATTATTTGAATAAATAATATGCATCTACCTACCTGCAGTAGTTCTATTACAGTAGTTCACAAAGCAGGTGCACGGTTAGAGAAATTTCCTTGAGTAATAAAAATCAAGATGTGTTCAAAATCAGAATGAGGTTCAGACTGCTGGGATGGGAGCTTCCTGGGTATTATATAGCTTTGAAAGTGAAACAGAAAGTGAATTTGAAATCTGTAATGTCATGCTTGGCCCTGTGCCTGGCTGTTTCCCGGTAGGCTCATTCAGAAGGATAATTTCAGACATTGACTGCATATCCACGAGGCTTGACTGGCAACAACATCAGCTGTGTCAGCACAAAATAAAACAGTAGACAAAATAATGGAAGGCCTAAACTGTATCAAAAGACTTATTCAGCAGTAAGGAGGTTTGTTGCCTTTACTTGCTTTGAGTAGCTTCAGATGTTGGATTGCCATTGTGTTCCCATCAGCATTAGCACGGTGGCACTGAAAGGTACACCTCAGGCTCAGCCTGTCAGACTTAGCCCAACATCTATCAGCCTTTGCTATACCTCTGTCAGTTTACACTTTGTTAGGCTTTGCTCAACTTTGATAACCAGTTTAACCTGTAATTTATCAGGCTTAGCACAACATTCAGCAGCCTATGACATATCTTTTTCAACCTCATCTTTACATTGATATCATTATAACATGAGCATGCTACTGATAGCACGCTCATATTATCACATGAGAGGACCGAGACTAGACCTCCTGTGGCTGCTACAGTACCCACCCTTGATGGGGAAACTTCCATGAATGACCACCCTCATGCAGCAGGTAATACATCCCAAAGTCTCCACCCCTATCCCACAGAGGCCGAATCAAGAGCCAGAGAGACTGGCAGGGGCATTAAAGCTGGAACTGCAGATGATGAGAGAGCTGGGAGTCATTTAGTCATCCAAGAATAATTGGTGTGTCCGGTGGTTATTTTGCCCAAGAGGAATGCATCTCTCTGGGTGTGTATGGACCTCAGAAAACTCAACAAAGTCTCCTGTTTGGATCAAAGCCAAAACTGAGGGTCGACAACCTGCTGGAACGGCATGCGAAAGGCCACCACTGATGTAATGGGTCCCCTTGAGGCTGCAACCAGGGTGTACACCAAATTCTGGACCCCCGTGGGCCTGAATGGGACATGTGGGGCTGAACAGTTACCTTGGGGCCCGTGTTGCAAGGTATGACTCAATGGTCACCTGATTAAGAGGATGCCATAACCATCAGTGGATTGCATAGTTGTAGGCTACAGTAAATAAGTAAAACAGAATTGCTAAATGATCAAAAAAGAATAGATTCATATAATTTACTTCACTGGTCAATATTTTGTGAAAACAATCTGTCTGTTCAACAGAGGCAATTAACAGGATCTCTCCAAGATATTCTCACAGGTAGAGATCCCCAGCATTCCTATTCATTAGGGTTTGGACATATCTAGAGGAAGTCTGCACTAAAACAGATAAATGTGTGTTGAGGTTTAAGAACAAGCACAATTAAGGCACCCTGGAATGTGATGGACCAATTGCTGAGAGACGGCAACAGTAGAAAGGAACTCACTTAATGGCTACATGGGGCAGCCTGTAGTCTAGTGGCTAAGGCATGTGACTGGGACCCCCAGGTGCCTATGCTGTTGGACGTTGAGCAAGGCCCCCATCCCCACAATGTTATAACCAACTGCAGATATCTAGCATCTACTAAATGACTGTATGCTGATTGGGTAGTTTGTTATTTGTGATGTAATCAGCCAATGTTAGCTTGAGAAGCTGTGTCCCTAGATTCATAAAAACAATTTCAAAATTTTAATAGTTAAATGTCAAGCAAGCTTGATGTGAACTGCTGCAGAGGAATGCCAAAGTTATAACAGTGCACCTGATGCTGAACAGATTAAAACACCAGCTCATTTCAGAGCTGGAATGCCAAAGTCCAGTGCAGAACAGATTAAAACACTTTGCAGAGCTAAGTCCTGACAGCTTCCTCTTGTGAGAAAAAAAACGTCTTTACACATAGTTTTATCAGCACATACGATTATCACTGCCTTTAATGTCAACCCTGACTCCTGACGAAATAATCAGCATGACAAATGATGAGGCGAGAGGATTTGCTTTATGAATACAAAGACAGGAGACACAGCATACATTTCAGCATCGAAAGCATAACAGGCTATGGTCCATAATGCAGTTTGACAGTGGCTTCAGTTTTATCCTGGATCTCACCCTGCAATAGGCTAACAGCAAAGTCTAAGCTTCATTCATGAAAGCATGATGACTGTAACCTAGAATTTTTAACTTGCAGGACCATGTCACCTTTGCTCTTCGCCCAAGAATTTTGACAAAGGAAGATATTTCTTTTTAGGTTATAGGAGGAAATTTGTTCCTCAGGGTGGGGGAGGAAATTTTTTTATTTGAGTTACAAGAGGTAACTTGTTATTCAGGTTAAAGGATGAAATTTGTTCTTCAGCTTACAGGAGGACACACCCCCCTCCACCTCCACTGTTCCTTGATGCTGCCACCTCCTGGCGTAAGGACTGAATCTGTGCCTCCATCATCTTCGATCTGGATTCGAACCCCTCTTGCATCAGTGCTCTCTGCTCCTGTAGAGGGGAAAGAGTGACAGGCGAACTAGGACCTCTCGCACAATGCATTTAGGGACGATAAAAAATACCAAGTGCAGTTTTATTGTGGAAAATACATTGGAATAGTGCTCTCACGCTTAATTATATTACAATAATTATATTATACGCATAAATACTATATTAAGAGTGTGCATTTCAGTTCACTTCATCTTCCTTTATTTAAGCAAGGAATGTGACCCAGCAAGTGGTTCTTCTCTTTGTCTCTGAAATACAATCAGCAATTGTACCATGCTGTCTCATAACCTCTGTGGTGTGTATGTTTCATATTAGCTGGGATACCTTCAGCCGTTGATCAAGAACTCTCTGGTTCTCCTCGAGGGCAGCTTTACGCTCCCTCTCCATCCTCTCCATCAGCTGACGCTCATTCTCTCTGTGGGCTTTCTCTGTGTCCTCCAGTCGTTTCATCGTGTCTTCTTGTTCCCTCTTGGCTACCTCTGCCTTAAACCTCTCCATCTCTGCACGTGCTTCCTCCTCTGATAACAAAAGGAAAAATTATATACCAAATGGTTCCAGTTTTTAATGGATCAAATATTTGGGTTATTATACTGTGAATACAGTGTAGAGGTAGGTACTGTATCTTCTATGAACATACATCTAATGGTTTGTGCTTAATACTACTGAGACATTTTGTCTCAAAGAGCTATCTTCTACTATCTTCATAATGCAATGCCACCAATGACACAACTGCAAGTATTAGGTAACTCATTCATTCTCTCCTCATCCCATTATGAAATACATTTCTTACATTCACAGTTGAACAATCAAAAATGTAAATTTTATTATTTAGAACTGTTATTTTAGAACTGTATGTACAGCTGATACAGAGACACACATCTTACAGGTATGGCCCGAGCAGTCAGCTGGATGGATTTGGGACCAGACTATAAGCTATGGAATCTTATCAATATGAACCCCATTTTTATCCCTTCTGTAAAAAGTAAAAATTAAATTGTAACATTTTCCAGTAAAACATCAAACTGCCATCAAAACATGTCCAAAGGGAACGTTTTTGCATTGACAGGAAATGCAATGTGGGAAAATCAGCCTCAAACGAAAAACAACAAAACTAAGGGTAACAGGTGACTGGAAAATGGTCTCATTTTTAAACTGACATTCTGCTCTAATGACATCCCAGTTATGTTTACAATGACAGAGAGTGTATGTGGTGACAAAGTGAAAAGTATTAGTGAAAGTGAAAGTTTAAGTGAGAGTCTGAAAGAGTCATATGTTGGCAATCGATACAGCTTTCTAATGTGAAGTTCTTCCTTTTCAGCTTTACTAAATTTTCAAACTGCTCATCAGTCCCTCAGTATCTAAATTTACCTCAATTTTCAATAATCTGTCAATATCTACTGTATTATAAAATAAATCATGTCTAGACTTTAGGTATACTTTACCTATTTCTTGTAGCTACTTGGAGTAACTATTAAGGTACAAGCACCATATTACAGAAGTGAGACGAACAAAAAGGCCTTTAGCCTCCTCTCATATGAAAATGTGAATGACTTCATAAGAAAAATGCATCTGACTGTCACAAAAAGAAACTATCACTGAGAGTAAATTACCTACAAAGTGAACCATCACTGTAAAACCTTTTGATTATTGAGCACGGGTCTTTAACTGAAGCATAAAGCTTCCTGAACTGCAGCACAGAGTTTCCGTTAGATATCCCTCTCACCCTTTACACGCCTCTCCTGCTCCGTGAGGTTTTTGTCTGCTGACAGAATGGAGGCCCCCAGATCACTTTTCTCCTTAACAAAGATCTCCAGAGCTTGATCAGCCTATGAATGAAGAGAACAACCTCAATGAGGCTTCAATAAGCCCCAGACAAATGCTAGAAGAGCAGGGAATTAAGAACAGACATGCACACACCTGCACACAAACAGACAATGCTGAGCAAAATTCTCAGACCTTTTGATTTTATGGTCTGATACACAAGGAAAGTTTTATTATATCCAAAATAGCACCTTTATACACTACTCCATAAGCAGTAATTGAGTTGTTCTGAGGTATTTAACTGTTATGGTTGTATAGATCAGCCAAGTCAGTACCTGCACGCCTTTTCCAGGTGTACCTTTGTAGGTTTGAGTGATGGAGTCCACCTGGACCCTGTAGTCGGTATACCCACCAGGTCTCATGAAGGACTCATGGTCCAGTTTACTCCACAGCTGCTGCAGTAGAGCAGTGCAGTGAGTTTGAGACTGCAATGCATTCTCACTACATTTCCCATCATACTCGTCTTTAATTCGCTCCTGGGAAGAAGAAGGACACACCATCAATAATTTCACCAACCATTTACATCCAGAAGCACGTGCAATGTTTCAAAGGAATTTTCTACTTCCAGGGATAACTTCAATTAATTCTGTGTGCTAGCCACAGCATAAATCCCAGCCTCCTTTTTTGGATTATGGTTGCTCCCCTTTCAATATTCACATGCTAAGTTAAATATCACCATCTCAAATATTTACCCTAAATTCTCAAATAGTGCCCATGGCCTTTATTTACCTCAACAGAAGAACCAACCAGGCCTTTATTAGAGACAGGCTATTATTAGAGACATGCCATTATTTATATAGTATTATATTATTTGTCCTTTTTCAGTGGTGTATTTTCTAATATTGTCGTAATGTTTCATTTCTGATTTATCCTATAAGGATTTACAGACAGTCTCCGGGTTATGAACGTCCGAATTACAGACAACTCCTACTTGCGAACTGACTGCCATGAAGCCTATTACATTAAAAATTCGAGTTAAATACAATGGTTTGTAATAAGGAACGCATGCACTACTCATGGAAACATTCTGCCAGGGAAATTAAAGTCTACAAATAAATTACTGCACTGAGTAGTTGTAAGCACACTTTTGGCAAAATGTTTGTATAAAGAAGACAGACATTTTAGTATTAATATGTGCTATATTATTGTGTTTAAGATGTTTTCCTGTATTTGGATGTGTTTTATATGCATAGAAAGGTAAAATAAATACTATACACTAAGACTGACTTAGCGTCAATTAGTCATATACATTTGACTGACTGACGCTAAGTACGAACCGTTTGTACCTGTACGTGACTTACATACAAATTCGACTTAAAGACAGACTTTGGAACGGATTTCGTTCGTAACCCGGGGACGGGCTGCTCTAATATAGCCTATACTGTACTGTATTTAAAGAATAAAAATATTAGGTCAACTAAAGGCGGTTTGTTTCAGATTATAATGATATGTTGATGATGACAATAACAGCAGGCAAATATAAAACAACCGAAGGTAATATCTACGAGATATCTGATAAAAAAAGTCACGCAGCACAATCAAGCTTCTGTATCAAATACAAATGTATTGGTCCACAAATTCTCAAATAATAACACACTGTATCACGGAAACAAACGTTTTAATTATTGGGAAAAATAAAGAGCATGCCAGATATACCGTTAGGCTACTTGTAGGGAAAATACAAACTGTACAAGAAGTACAGTAAAACATTAAAATCACAGCTTACCGTGGTAAATGCAAACCTCTATGTACTACACAATTAATCACGATCCTCCTCCTCACCACCGTCATCATCGTCACCATGCAGCATGTATATCCACAGATGGTTTTAATCTGTCGATAACTGTACTCTTTGTTCTCTATCTGTAGTCAGGAATTACTTATGTATAATGCATTACTACGATCAGCAAGATCATAATGCAAACGAAAAAGCGCAGATTCTTTTAAGTTTGTGTGCTATTGTGAAAGCTACAACGTGAGATGGAGTGAGATGTCTGTGGAGTGTTTAATTATATACATATCTATATTTTGCATCAGCTTGTGTGCAATGCACAATAAAGCTGATGTTTCATGAGCATTCAAACTGCAGAATTTTCGCAGATCATTTTAATGTACTGTGGAAGGGAGAGGGGTATAAGAGGACCTCGGAGAGCGGCGCTGGCTGTAGGAAATGGAATCACTACACACATCTGTCCTCACTTCCCGATCAGACCAGCTGCCGCCTCTCCGGGCTAATTGCTAGAAGTTAAAAGCCGTCGCGTTCCTCACTTCGGGGGAAATCATCTTCTCCTCTCTGGGTGAACCAACGGTGTCTATATGTCGTCACAGACTCCAGTTAAAGCTGACGAATACCAGATACAGACCCAGACGTCTCCTGTGGTCTCAGAGCGCAGAATAGTAATAATGGGCCATTAAAACATAGTCCGACAGAGACCACAATCCAAATGACTTAGAATTTCTATCGGTATGGTATTTCTGTTAAAAAGTGAAACTCATACCAACAGAGTGGTGAGCATAATTACCATTTGTTGTAATGATGTAAATACTGCTGTGGAAATATAAAAAAAATGTACCACCTCAGCCTTTCTGTAATGTATGCTTTTTTTCACCCGGCCTGTATTTGGATCTGGCCATTTATTTGGCCAAACAGGTAGAACCCCCAGCTATAAATTGAAACCCGGCCATTATTTGAGTCCTGGCTTTCATTCGAGAATTTACGGTACCTCAATTGTGATAGAGCTATGAAAGACAGCTGCGAATTTGGATGGGGAGGGGAGTCCATTTTTT
This sequence comes from Albula goreensis, assembly GCA_022829145.1. Taxonomy (NCBI): domain Eukaryota; kingdom Metazoa; phylum Chordata; class Actinopteri; order Albuliformes; family Albulidae; genus Albula; species Albula goreensis. The sequence continues at coordinate 6,679,563 of CM040758.1, forward strand.
TTATACATACTATGACTTTTTTTTCCCAAAAAGATAAAGGTAAATCTAAACACTTGGTCCCCAAGTCCTGTTTTGTACTATATTCTATTACACTGTGACACACAGGCCTATACATTTGAACACATACTGCTACTTTCTAGTATACATGAATTCACTTTATGTCAGATAAACTCTTGTTTGACTGTTTGCAGTATAAATATGAATTACCATGAGGTCTTTCTGGTAAACTTGGTCCTCATCCTTGAAGGAGCGTTTCATGAAGAACTCCAGCGCCTCCTTCAGGCACCCTTCATGAACTCTGGAGAGCTCCTCCTGCGTCTCTGTGGGCAGTTTCACTCGCTCTCCCTGCAGCTGCCTGTAGAGGGCGTGAGACTGCTCGACCGCTTTCTTGTTCTCAATCTGAGACAGAGCCAGCACTGCGTTCTCAAGACATGGAACGCTCCCACTCTGAATGGCTTCCACGTACGCCGCTGCTAGATTCCCCAGCACTGGAGCCACCACAGACAGACAACAAATTAATATAAAAATATGTATTCAATTTCAACATCTTCTCATTTTATGTAGTATAGCTGTAATTTGTAGTTCTCTACATTTTTTATTCCACTGTGTATATAATCCTATTGTGTGTCCTCAGTTACCTGTTTTTAAAAGGAAGTTCTGGTAAATATTGAATAAATTGTGTCTTCAATTCATTCAATATTTTGTGTGCTTACTTTGTCCAGTGGCCGTAACCTCTCCGGTGATGGTTTTTGCCTTCGATTGGTTAAATACATAGCTGCAGAATTCTTCAGTCTGCTTGACAAAGGCCGGCTCCAGGTCTTTATCAGTCAGCTGATCGATGATCTGCAGTTTTTCCCTTTGGGCAGGCTGGTAAAACACAAAACACCTCCGACTGGGGAAATAGTTCCGGATGCACTCGCGAGGTTTGTTGCCGAATGATGCTTGTGGAGAATTACCTTAAGAACACATATGCAGAACTTCATTTCATTAGGCATTTTGAGTACATCAGTTTTTCAGAGTAAACCATAAGCCTTCAAAGGAAATACACACACCAGGAATTATCAGGAGAATTTTAACACGTGTGCACCTACTCATTCATGTAATTATGTAATCAGCCAACTATGTGGCAGCTGTGCAATGCATAAAATCATGCAGATACGGACCAGCAGCTTCAGGTAATGTTCACATCACCCATCAGAATGGGATCTCAGTGATCTCAGTGATTTTGACAGTGGCATGACTGTTGGTGCCAGATGGGCTGGTTTGAGTATTTCTATGACTGCTGATCTCATGGGATTTTCACGCACAGCAGTCTCTAGAGTTTACTCAGAATGGAGGGAAAAACAAAAAAATATCCAGTGAGTGGCAGTTCTGCGGACGGAAATGCCTTGTTGATGAGAGAGGTCAACGGTGAATGGCCAGACTGGTTATAGTTGACAGAAAAGTTACAGTAACTCAGATAACCACTCTGTACAGTTGTGGTGAGCAGAAAAGCACCTCAGAATGAACAACTCGTTGAACCTTGAGGAAGATGGGCTACAACAGCAGAGGACAACGTCGGGTTCCACTTCTGTCAGCCAAGAACAGAAAGCTGAGGCTGCAGTGAGGCACAGACTCACCGAAACAGGACAGTTAGAGACTGTCAACTGTGGAAACGTAGCCTGGTCTGAATCACTATTCCTGCTCAGGCACACAGATGGTAGGGTCAGAATTTGCCACCAACAGGAATCCATAGACCCAACCTGCCTCATGTCACCAGTCCAGGCTGGTGGTGATGGTGAATTGGTGTGGGGAATGTTTTCTTAGCACACTTTGGGTCCGTTAATACCAATCAATCATTGCTTGAATTGTTCCTTCTTCTGATCATATTCTCACGATTGTAGCAATTTTCACAACTACAGCTACCTACTGAGGGGCAAAGCCTTGGTTTTTGGTCTTCACCCCAGTGGTCTACCATTAAAGAAGCCATTCAGCGCATGGTCATAAAAGCGGCAGGCAGTTAACTAATCCTCAGCACAACACAGTTAAAAGATTAAAATATTTTTGCAGAATTAAGATAGATGCAGATAGACATGCACCTACCCTTCATCAGCTGGAGAGAGTTCTCCAGGTACTCATCAGCAGTGACCTCTTTGCCACCAATCTTCAGTTCCAGAGTGAAGTCTCTCACAGTCCACACAAAAGCAGGGAAGAAGCGGGTGAAATTAGAAGCCCTCTCTTCCTCTTTCTCCAGGCTTGACTTCACCTTGATGTGCTCAGTCAGCTCAGTCACATAGCTGTTACATTTGTTTAGGAAGAGCTGCTGGAAGTATGTGATGGGAACAACATGAACCACAAAGGTGTCTCATATTGTTTCCTTGAAAACCTAAACAACCTGCTTTAATAACTTGTTAATACTTGACATAGCTAATAGCTTGACATAGGAGTTGAGAATTATTTTAATAATTAAGGATTTTTACCATATAATTTACATGACAGGCAGAAATAGATACCAGGGTATGGCAATGCTAACCTAAATCCTGGTATACTGGTCTTCTTTTACCACTGTTGCAACAATTTTCACACTGAATGGTGTAATAAAGACATTAACTCAGACTCAACATTGTAAAAACTATTTCAAATGATTACAAATAACAAAAACTTGTAAATCTGTACATTTCTGTACAACAAACTTTTTTGTGTTCACATAATGTACCTTTTTTTATTGGTTCTCATATCATAGGTACCCTATGAGAGACACAGCATATATGTTATGGAGTGCCCCTTAAGGAGACATAGGGCTAGATTTACTAAAGGACTTCAGTGGGAGATAATCACTATTAAGATGGAATTTGCAGCAACTACATCACTTTGCATAGACTTTGTGAAGTTATTGTGTGCTTGCTAGGATACTGCAGACTCATCAAAGCTTCATTGTTGATGGTGCCCATGCTGTTGTAGACAAAGGTGCTGCACAGGAGGACGGCCAGTGCAAAGATCCAGGTGTCATGAGCCTGGTCTCCCTGTTGAAAAAAGTGCACAATTGTTTCAATGCAATGTTGAGTAAATTGAGTTTTTTTTTAAATACTATAAATCAGAATTACTTTATGTTCAGTAGTTGCCAGTATTACAGAGTGAAATAAATAAAAATCAAATATTAAACAATATTAAACTGAGTGTTGTATAATATTATTATAATATTACAATTATGATGTTTTTAATTCATATTACAGAGACTGCAGTGCCATACCTTCTCTACATCTCCCAGTCCCTCGGTGTCCAGCAGCACCAGAGTGTGGTCATTTTTGCAGGGTGAGGCACACACCACATCCAGATACCCTTAGTCTCAGACTGGATGGTGGAGCCCAAGGCGAACCCTGTGAACACAGGGAGAACCCAAATATTGTAGAGCCCTGAAAACCCCAAAACAAGTACAACTGTGGAAATGGTGAGAATCTTTGGACTCTAGTGAGCTTCAGTCACCAGAACCTTAAAACCTGAAGAAGCCAGAGATACAAGAAGCCTGAAACCACAAGGACAGCAAGAAAAACCTAACAGACAGAACCCAGAGAGAAGACAATAAAGCTGAAAAGGCAACCCTTTCAGGGCAAAACCCTGAGACTCTAAAGAAAGGCCATTCACAGGGTTTAGTGTATGCTTCCCTTCTGGCACTTGGGACTTCTACCCCACTTTAGGACTTTAGCACTCTCATCCCTGGCTTAATACACTTTGAGTTGTAAGTTGCTCTGGAAAATGCCCATTATCTAATGTAATGTAATGAATGAAGAGACCCCTGAGATAGATAGAAGGAGCCCTTACCTGTTTGTTTTCCAGCCAGTCTGTTCATGAGGTAAGACTTGCCTGTGTGGTACATGCCCACAATGGACACCACCACCACAGGCTGCCTGATGGCGCTCAGGATGTTCAGGGCTTCCTGGTTCACCTGGAGTTCACCTGTGCTCTCACTATCAATCAGACAAACTGGCTTCTGCATCTCCACAGACCCTTCCTGTGATTAAAACACATGCACACACAAACACATGTATGTCCTGCTAACAGTAATGGTACAGCTAAACTACATTTCCCACCACTCTGGGAAGGGAGGCTGTGAAGAACAGGCAGATGTTCCATTAGCAATCTGGTACTACATTTTCACATTCAGACATAGAAATATTTTGCCACTGGCCATTTCAAAATCTTGTCATTCAACTTCTACAACAGTGTGTTTGTACATAGCTCAGTTATACCTGGTGATTTTGACTAAAGTGTGAAGTTTCAGAGATTTCAAGTTTTCAAGAGTAAAACTCTGGCGCAAAGCTGGCTTAAAAGGATGTTATAATGTCAGCTATGTTATGGTGAGATGACTGGCACATTCCACTGAACATACACTGCAAGACAAACATTGGACGCTCTTCAAATAGATACATCTGAGGCAATGGCACATTTTTCAATTATACTGCTTGGCATATATTATCAGATTCCATGCATTGAATATGTCAACTGGTAACAAAATCAAATCTATCACCATCCTAATTTTCCTCTCTTTGTCTTTAGTTACCTGTGACATGACTGCTGTCCTGTTCACTGGGTATGATGATTGGTTGTTGCTCTTTTGTTGTGGAGGGATCACATCACAACTGAAATAACTGCAACAGAAACACATATGTGTCACCTAATTTTCTTTCCCTCACAAATCAACTGATATAAATATATTCAGAAGTTGGCCAAACATTTGTCCACATAGTGGCGCTTTAGGTTTATTTTAATGTGGTGTAATATGGCAGGGTAGGTTTTCGTGAGAATCTGCCCTGCCTTACCGTCCTTTGCACACAGGGCAAACTGGCAACAACTGCTGTTGTGTGCCCATCAAAAAGCACATAATGCATAGTTAGGACCATTAATGTAGTCTGTTGGTGCCCTGTAGAAATTTCACAACCTAATGACCTCTTGCAAGTTAAAATTTAATGAAAACACAATGCTGAATTAAGTTAGTGAGTGTTATTAGATCATACATAGGTTACCTACATCACTATTCAAGAAGGACTAATGTTAGCTAAGATTTCAAAGGGTTCATAAATGGAGTAAAGACTATATCAAAATAATGCATTTTATATTAATCATGAATTTCATATGCATTTCATATGGAAAAACTTGGCATTAATCTCTGCTGCCAAAAAGTTTGCAAAATACTGCCTTCAGAACAGCGTCTCTATGGATTGTGAGTGTATGCCTCAAGCTCAGTTCATCAGGATTAGCTCAGCATCCATCAGCTTTAGCTACACTTCTATCAATTTACACTTCATCTGGCTCACCTCAACACTCATCAGTCTAAGCTAAGCTCAGCTTTAGATTGTAATCATGCCAATATTAACATGCTTACATTAGAACATTCTAGATGAACAAATGAGAGAACATGAAAAGGTAACGATTTATTTATAATAAGGTGTGTTAATAAACCATTTAAAAGATATTGCCAAATGGTTAATTAGATATTTACAAGCCCTTACAAGACATTAGATAACATAAGTAGATTATTATTAAGAATCCTTTGTAAGACACTTAACAAAATGTTGTAAATTCTTAATTCATGCATAATATATGTTTATTAATGGTAAGCCCATATTTAATAAAGATGCCAAAAACCCATATAAACTTATAAACGTACAGTTCATTATTATATAAAAATAGAACAATTAGGAGCGATCCTGTTTTTCCACTTTTTGGAGGTAAGACTATTCACCTATGTCTTTTTTGATTTTCAGTGAAATAGGTTTTTTCCATTTACCTCCCTTAGAAAAAATTCTGATGATTTTTTTGTTTCATTATTAGCAAATTTACATGACATTTTAAAGCTTAAAGTAAAAAAATGGCAAATTTAGGAGCCATACCATTGTTTCATTTTCAGGTAAGAATACAGGAGTGTTATGTCGTCTTACCTCAAACCCCAATTCAGCACTTAAATTACATTACTATTTTATTCGTTTCAACTGCAAAACAAACAGCAATTTCAGATTTATAACTGCTGAACTACTGTTTGTAGGCTGAGGAAGCTTTGCGGGCATTTCTGACAGAGAAAAACAATGTGGGAGAGGGAATTCATGAAGGAGATGGAAAAATGTCAGAACAAGAGAAAAATCTGCAAGGTAAAATTATGAGTCAATGGCCTATAATTACATGTTTCACAAAGAAACAGATTTCCCAAAAAATGTTTTTTTTTAATATCTTGAACAGATTGTTATGTTACAGAGCAAAACTCTGGTCAAAAGCTTTGGTCGATCTCACCACTATGGTGTCGTGCAGGCATGGAAGGCATTACATGTCAGTTCACGGCAATTTTGACAATAGTTGTGGGGAGGGTGTGACAGTGTAATGTCCAACTAGATTTTCCCTCTTTATAAAACCCAGTGTTTGTGCTGGGTGGACCATACATTTAATTCTCCCTGACTCCAACAATCAACCCAGCTATTAAAAACTGTAAATTTGGGTTTGAAGATGTAACAACCCAGCTATAAAAATTAGTTTCTGGAACATTCCCCTGACGTCAGTAAAAGGGTATGGGAACACCAGATAAGAATATTGCCAGAAGAGATACAGTACAGGAGTTCCCCAGCTGTCCCCAAACCATATCCACACCACTGCTGTAGAACTCTTTTAATAATTGTTTCTTAAATAATTTAATTACTTCACCCAATTACACATTTCAGAGAGGAGTTACAAATACAATATACAAATGTGGATGCGTACATTCCACATATGAATATATCATAAACATTTGCAGGCAGGGTCATAGTTGTTTCTTCACAAATATTTATACACCAATTTTTATACCAGGACTCTGTGTTGAACTCCTTGGTTTATTTGTGGTGTCAGTTGACAAAACACAATCATTAATTAAAGGAGTTAAATGAGGTGATGATAAGAGAGAAGAGAAATATGTATCACAAGCCAGTTAAAAACCACTGACACGCAAAGCAGCTGCACAAAAACGCGTATTTAAATTTGTCATGTGTATTTCTTGATAAAAAATGAAGTGAATAATCCTTTATCATTACAGAAGTTGCAGGGTGAATTTAAGCCATATTCAGGGCTCCCGGGTCAGTTTTTACCCTGTAAGTCAATTTGCAGGCCCCACAAAAATCCATTTTCAAAAATTAAGCAAAAAAACAAAGAAATTGAAGCCTTTAAAGTTGTTTAAAAATGTGTAAAAAACATTTGCATGCATTTCGGCAGAAAGCCATCATCATTGCAATTCTGAGAGCAACAGCATGTTTCACACACCAACAGGAGCATCAGCTTTTGGAATGAATCAGCATAATTGTGAGTGGAATCGCCATTGCAGGGATAAAGGAAATGATATGCAATATTAATAATAAATTGCATCAAATATGTTTCTGCCTTTTTAAACACATTTCAGATGTAGCTCTTCTTGTCCTTCACATTCCCGTTAATTGGTGGACGGACTACTCTGCTCCACACACATTATAACACACACTTATTCTCTAGCCCTCATGTACCAAGGTGGTATACCCACAAGAAAAGGGGAAATTCCCCTCTCCCGTGCCTCACGTTCAGCCTGGAATCTGGCCCACAGCTCCTGGTTGGAAAGAAAGAGAGAGAGTCAGACACTGCTCTGTAACCGCACACAGTATCTCTTATTTCTACACCATACCGATATAATGGCTGGGAGAAAGAGGGAAAACCATGAAAATGCTGAACAGTATTTTGCATGCAACCCAAATTTAACAATTTCATATTTACAATTGCACAAGCTGTTTTGCAGGAATGTAACTGGACTCTTAAAATGAACAACACATAACCCTGTACATTTGAGAAAGATTCCTAAACCTCCAAAATGAACCTCCCTTTTTTAGCATAGCTTTTGAGGGAAATATGTAATATTTTGACCACACAACCAGTGTGTCGCTTTTCTGATCCTTGAGCGCTATTCATGTTGCTGGGTTTTGTTCCATATTTATCGAATTAACAGTTCAGTTGTGTATCTAAGAATGATTTTACCAGTATTCAAATTAATACATACATAATCTTATTTTGTAGACAAAATAAATTATAACAAAATTAACAAAAATGTATTTTCTCTGCAACTTTTCTACATTTTTATCCATGACTTTTTTCTCCACTTTCCCAACCTGCAGCTGGACTTGCTGATCTCCTGCTAGCAACCCTTCCAGTGGACTTCAGGAGCATGTGTCATAAGCATGTGACTCCTATGTGTCACATAGTGGGTGAGTTCACTTCTTTCCACACTACAGGTGCACCACTAATTACATACTGACCATAAGATTACCAGGCCAGCATATTCTCAGTTTGTGCATCTGAAAGGGTTCTGGCCTGACCAGGCAGGTAGAGAGCAATGAGGCCCACAGAACCAGCTACCTCGTCCCTTATCACTCCCCAGTGAAGCTACGTCAATATTGCCTCACCAATGTTGACCTTCAGCCATAGCAAGCAATGTCATTACTGGGACTCAAACATGCTCACTTCTGCCTCCTCTGGAAGAGATGGTTGTGGCAGGAGGCTAACAAGTTCATTGTAGTTTAGGGTGTGGAAAAAGAGTAAAGGAAAAAAAAACATTTAGCAATAGAAGGAAGTGGTGAAGGATGTTGTACCTCCAGTGCCTTTTTTTGTTCCTCTTGGGCTGCTTTCCATTCCCGCTCCATGTGTTCAATCATCTCTTTTTCCCTTTCTTTATGTGCTCTCTCCTGTTCTTCTTCAAGTCTCTTAAACATGGCCTGCCTGTCCCGCTCGGCCTCTTCTTTCTGCTCTGTATCTCTCCATCTCCGCTCGAGCTTTTTCCTCTGTTAAGAGAACAAAAAAACAAAAACTGATCAAAAAAAATTGCTGCACCTATATTCACCTGTTTGAAATGCAGATGTCTATGCACCCGAAAGTATAAAATATTTGTTATCATGTAAGAAGAGAGCCATCCACTCAAAAACTTACTGTTTAGAAGTAAGTGCACTAGGCTAGGCATCGAATAATGACAACATACCCCTTAAACGATCCTTGAGCAGTGTCATAACTCTGTCTGTCATCTCAGCTTCCTTTATTTGCACCTCTTTCGCTTTCATGAAGGCGTCCAGGACTTGGTCAGCCTATGGCAAGACGCAAGATGGGTTGCAGGATGAAAAATGTCACAATACAAAAATCTCAAGACCTCATATAAGACCTGTCATACAGGCAATACCTTTGTGTCTTTTACCAGTAAATTTCTGTAGGTTTCAACTATTGGCTCAGGTGTCCAGAGTAGATTTTAAGACATAAATTATCCTAAAAAGTACCTGTGTGTCTTCGTCCATGTGTATGTGTGTACCTTTTTGCATTATTCAGGTAGGTTTGAATATCTGGCTTTGGTCTCCAGAGAAGAGAACAATTACATATTTTACAAACTACTTGTGCCCTTTGCCAGGTATATTTATGTACGTGTGGATATTGGACCCAGCACAGGTTCTCAGATAGTCTGATCTAAACACTACCTTTGAGCCTTTTCCAGGTGTAGCTCTGTATTTCTGAATGATGTAGTCCACCTGGATCCTGTAGGATGGGTATCCCCCTGATCTCATGTAAGAAGCATGATCCAGACTGTCCCACAGGCGCTGCAGTAGAGTACTGCAAAAGGAGAGCGCTGCATTCTCACTACATTTCCCATCATACTCTTTCATGATCCGCTCCTGTGGAGATGGGAAGATTGAACTGGAGTTACACAAATACACTGTGAAGCATGCATAATGTAACAATACAGACTACAATATATTACACATGAAATATGTGCAGTCCTCTAACTTACTGACCCTGATCCAATTATTAGTTAGTCATGCGGTATTTGAATTTTCTCTGCAGTTGAATTTTACAGTGCAAAAAAGGTTCTCATGTATTTTAGAGGCAAGAGGTTGGAAAGAAATTGTACAGTTATTCCTGTAACCATCCAGCTACATGGATGGATACAGGAATAATTATGTTGTGTTAATTAATATGTGTGCATTGTGCTGCTCCAAATCCCTACCTTGAGGTCTTTCTGAAATTTGTCCTCCTTGTCATTGAAGGACTGAGCCTTAAAGTGCCGAAGTGCCTCTTCCAGGCAGACATTGTGAACGGCAGAAAGTTCCTCCTCCTTGACAGCCCCAGTCTCTGCCGATAGGACTACACGCTCTTCCAGCAGCCTCCTATAGAGGGCATAAGACTGCTCAACTGCCGCAGCGTTTTCAACCTGTGACACCGCCAGCACCGCATTCTCCAGACATGGGATCGTCCCACTCTGAATGGCATCCACATATGTCCCTGCCAGCCTCCCCAACACTGAATCCACATTAAAAGAAAGAAGAACCAGCATTATTTGTTTGAAAAATAAACACATTAGTATTGCAATTTATTACAAAACTATGGGTCAGATCCCACTGTATGTGTGAGGCATGAACCACCAAACTTACCAACAATCGGTTTTAGGGTTAAGCATCTTTTGTGAAATGTGAAAGTGAGACCAAGAATTCATACTACATTAATACAGTATGAAGACTGTCATAACTTTGTCTCCAGGGAGTTCAGACTCACCTTTCCCAGTGACAGGTGTTCCCTCTGAGATCATTTTCTTCTCTGAATTGTCAAAAATATACTTGCAGAACTCTGTTGCTTGCTGGATAAACCCAGGGTCCAGGTCAGTGTCATAGAGTTGATCAAGGATCCTCAGGTCATTCTGTGAGACAGGTCTGTACATCACAAAGCACTTTCGTTTTGGGAAGAAGGTCTGAATGCATTCACTTGCGTCATTGCTGGCAGCAGTGTGTTTAGAGTAACCTTTAGGGCAGAAGGGAAAACAGTAGTGTGTAAAATAATTTGTACAATAATCGACCCCAATACGTTCAGTAAATAAGCATCAATTGAAGTAAATGGACTGTTAACTGGTGTTACAAGCATTAGGGCTGATGGCTTTTCCATCTCACTCACTTCATTCCCTTGTGTACCATGTCCTATGATCTACCAGCCTATACTAACCTATACTCACCTGTACAGTTTGCAACTGCAAACTGTGACTGGAAACCCCACATTACGGCACATATTTTGCTGCGGCATCACCTAGGTGTTCCTATTTCACTGCTGGATAGGAACACTTATGGTCATACTTCTACTTCATTGTCTGATAGTAACTCTTGTGGTCATGTAAAAACCTGATGGTTTTATAGTGACTCTTGTGGTCTTGTTCTCTCCTTATATTTTGATGGTGACTCCTGTGGTTATGGTGACACCACATTGTTCAACAGTACCGCTTGTAGCTGTGTTCTCACCTCATTATTTTATTTCACCTTTATTTTACCAGGGTGTCTAATTGAGATTAAAAACTCTTTTAAACGAGACCTGGCCAAGAAGAGCAGCACGTTTTAGTTGGAGGCCATAAAATATAAAAGCACACAAAATGAGGAAGGCAAGGAAAATATAATGAAGTGCAAAAAGGAATTAATCTGTGGCTAAAACATTTGTCATTGCAAATGCAATTGCTCATTGTTCGTTAGTAATGCTTGTTATGATGTGTTCTCCCCCTATGCAAGGAAATATGCAACCCAGGTGCTCCTCTCAAACTGACAGAAAATGCATGGGGATTCACATTTTGCCCTTACCTGTTTTAAGCTTCATAGAGTTCTCCAAATACTCATCTGAAGTGATTTTCTTCCCATTTGAAACCAGATCCAGAGTGAAGTCCCTCACAACCCACACAAAGGAGGGGAAGAACAGGGCATACTTAGAGGAGGTCTCATCCTGGCCCTCAGAGCCGGACTTCACCTTGATGTGGTCTGTGAGTTCCGTCACATAGCTGTTGCACACAGTTGCTGAGGAAAATGTGAACTTAAGCACCAAGAGAAAGCACAGATATGAAACAAGGTTGTATATGGTTCATATCCATTTGAGCATTGGCAAATTTATTCAATAACAACAACACAAAAAAAGGTTTACACTAAACCAGGGGTGCACAATGAGGGCCGACCCATTTTAGGATGTCGTGCCAACTTCTGCCCTGAATTATTTAACTTTCCAGTCATTTATTTGACCTGATATTTTCATAAAGTTGTTACCAGCTGCTGCACTCAACATATGTAACCTTGGTGAAAGCACTTTTCTGTGGTCCAGCATAGAACCAGCTTTGGTGTATGTAGTCAATTAGATAACTGATCATAAGAAAATCTAGTGTACACCCTGGCAATCCAAGAAAGGACTTCTGCAGCCCTGAACTATTCCTTGTACAGGCACTGTGTACTTCTCAGCTCTTATATGAGCCTGTGTTAGCTGGTAGGATACTAAAGGTTCATCAGCGCTTGACTATTGATGGTGCCCATGCTGTTGTAGACTAAGGTGCTGCTCAGGAGTACGGCCAGTGCAAAGATCCAGGTGTCATTCTTTGGGTCTCCCTGTTACAACGACAAAATATTAATAAAGTATCTAAGAGAATACATTTACACATTGACAAGATTTTGTAACCACAACATTTTTACATTTTTTTGAATAAATAAGCCACAGGGTAAATAATGTGTTGTAACTGTAAAAGACAAGGGTTGCCATTCAAGGAAATGGGGGTGTCCTACTTTTTCCACATTTCCCAGTCCCTCAGTGTCCAGCAGGACCAGAGTGTGGTCATTTTTGCAGGGGTGAGGCACACACCACATCCAGATACCCTTAGTTTCAGACTGGATGGTGGAACCCAAGGAGAACCCTGAAGACAGAGAGAGAAGCCTGAAATTCTAGAACCTGAAAACAGAACATCCACAAAAAAGGGGCACGGGTAAATTTCATTTCTGTACAGTTCTGTATGGAAAAAACTGCAAAGAATCCCAAGACATTCTGAAGGACACTGTAAGCGATGACCAAACCCCTTGGGTAAAAAAAAAATAAATAAATAAAAATCAAGATGAAATACAAAAAAAAAAAAAAAACACTATGGGATGGACACAAAAAATTGACCCAGTACCTGATCGTTTCCCAGCCAGTCTGTTCATGAGGTAAGACTTGCCTGTGCGGTACATGCCCACAATGGACACCACCACCACAGGCTGCCTGATGGAGCTCAGGATGTCCAGGGCTTCCTGGTTCACCTGGAGTTCACCAGAGGTTGTATTCTCAATCAGACAGACAGGCTCCTCCATCTTATTTTCGTTTCCTGTGTACAAAACACCCAGACAGACATAACATTATACATGTAGCAGAAAAAACAAGAAAGCAAGAAAAAACAGCAGGGATTTGGCGTCATTCATCAGGAATACTTCATATCTCACACTTGAAGCAAAAGTGATGCAAAGGATAAAGAAAAACCAGCACCACTCTTGTCAGTACCAAAAATTCAATAATTTGGAATGCATTGGTCAACTAAATTATACACTGTAGAGGAAGATAATTGAAGAACACATTTAAAATACATTAATTTTCACAAATTAACTTTAGCTGTCTGTCTCTAAGTTGTATTCTGAGAAAAAAAATCCCTTGCCTTCAAGTTTCTCTCTTTTTTTCTGGAATCAGAATAAGGTGGTGTGACAGATGGTGAAGTCCTTGGCCTCTGCCCTGACTGTCCTGCCCTCATCTCTAAGGAGTCTCGCTCCAAGATATTGAGGGGAATCCCTCTGTTAGCAACCCTCTTCCTCATTCACGGCATGCTGAAAAGAAACAGAATGCGATTTCTACTCTTAGAGGTCTCAAACCAGAACTGGCCCTCGGACCTAATTAATCCGGCCCGTGACATGATGTCAAATATATAGTGTAATCCATCCTGTTCATTTATTTATTTGTTCTTTTTAAAATTACTATTATTTTCTAGTTTCCTCATTACAAATTGAATAATCGCCCCAAAAAGAAGTAAATTTTAAAAAATAATTTTTGTAGAATAATCTCAATATGCGCAAAACAGTGGCCAAATTCAATGGCATATCATGCGAAATTTGGTCCGCCCAGGAAATTTGATCCAGCCTGATGCAATAATGGGTTCTGTCAGCGAAGACCTGGCGTTTAGAATCTTGGCAAGTAAAATCGCTTGCAGCTTCACATGATTTTACCTCAGAGGAATTTACCTCACAAAGAGACTTACTTTTTTTTTCAATAGATGCAGCAGCAAATGTTGAAAGTTTTTTCTGTCTTCTTGGTGGGGAGAGGGTCTAACTCAACATGTGCAGTATGAGTGTCATCACTTCCATGTTTCTGATTGGAGGATTTGGAGCAGCCTATAGCCTAGTGGCTAAGGTACATGACTGGGACCCCTGAGGTTGGCGGTTCAAGTCCCAGTCCAAGAACACCATTGCTGTTGGGCCCTTGAGCAAGGCCCTTAACCCCACATCTCCCAGGGGAGATTGGCCCTTGGTTAGTCTAATCAACTGTAAGTCGCTTTGGATAAAAGCATCAGCTAAAATGACTGTAATGTAATGGAATAAGACTTGTTGCAACTGTCCCCTGTTGCAACTGTCCCCAGTCTCTCCTATTTGTTTTTCCTGTTAAGTGATATTTCAGTAATAATACCCATCAACTCAGCTTTAAACAATATCTTAAATGTTCATATATCTTTACCTCTTTGTACACCCCAAATGAATTACAAGGAGAACAACTGATGTATGAGTGCCATAATAAATCTTTACCTTTCTGTCATCCGTCTCAGTTCCAACAGTCTCTTAACTAGCAATGCGCATTCAGGGAGCTCCTTCTTGATGTTTCCAGAATTAAATGAAGTGCAAAATTAAATTTCAGTTACCTCTGTATTCCAAACAAGAAAAAAACGTTACATCTCTGAGGGTTTGGTAACTAAAACCTTCCTTATCTGTGTCATCCCTAAGCGCCACTTTTTACTATCGCAAAAGAAACAGGAGAATGTGTTTTCCGGAGATAAAAATGCTCAGGAAATACTTGCAAGTGCACAACAGAAATCACCTAGACAAGCACTTTACTACACAAATCTATACATTCAGCGTGAATGTACACTAAATGTAGACACTCTGCAAGGAAAAACAGCAACTAATTCAGTCATTGCTTGGTGAAATCCAAGAATTTAGTTGTAGTTGAAACTAGCTTTCACTGATGTATGAAATGCATCGTGGGAGGTGTAGTTTTACACCATCGATAGGAGGCAGGTGACATGAGGTTCAGTCAAATAAAATGGATACAATACTATATATACATTACACTATTGCAGTGTATATACAGAACTTCTATATGTTCAGGTCAGTTTTATGCTTTTATTGTTTGTTTTATGTGCAATTAACCTCTTTTTCTCCACAGGTATTTACTCTATTTTGATATTCTCTTGTGCAGTTTGTTAGACTGCTTTTTAGTTAGTAAACAAGATCCTGTTACTATTAGTATTATTGTTATTGCTGTTTTTGATTTGTTATCTTTGCAGGTGTTTCATATTATTAAAATGAATGAGCCATCAGTTTAAGCCATTTCTGTAAAATGTAAAATAATGTAAATAAAATGTTCATTTTAAGAAATATTGCACTTTTTTGTAATACTTGAATGTTGAAGTGGCCCTCCTATGAGAAGACAATATTATCAGTGGCTCTAAGGTAATTTGAGTTTGAGACCCCTGTTTTAGATGCTTTATTCACTGTATGACACCCATCCCCCACCCCCAACCACATACGCACACACCTCCTGTCCCCCAGCTGTATAGCAGTATATTGGTGTGTTCTGATAAGGCTGCTTAGCTTGTTGCAACTGTCCCCACCCTATCAGCCATAACAGAACGTCATGTGTTAGCTAGACACACTGACCTTGACACAAGCTAACCCTGTTACTTAGAACAACACTTTTTTCAATAGATGCAGCAGCAAATGTTGAAAGTTTTTTCTGTCTTCTTGGTGCGGGGAGGGTCTAACTCAGCATGTGCAGTATGTCAAAATAAAATGGATACAATACTGTATATACATTGCAGTAGCAACAAGGAACAACATTATGTACAAGCTCAACATGGGAGATCTTTCCTTTTAGATCGCCAAGGGTTTTTTCACAAAACCATGAAAGGTTGGGACTAAGACTTCAGAAGAATACCTGTTACCTGATACAGACAAAGAATTGTGAGGGAAATAGTTTGCCTGAGATGCTACCTGAGAAGTTAGCAGAAATACAGAATAATGTGAACTAGGTGTAAGTAAGCAGGAAAACCAGAGTGCAAATACCTGCGCTAAGTGCTAACTGTGCCTAATGCACAACAGAACACAAGAAAAGTAAATATTAGATTGGTTTCCAGGTGCCTATTGCTTACAAGTTATAACCTGCAGATATCTAGCTTACCTGATGCTGATTGGGTAGTTTGTTATTTGTGATGTAATCAGCCAATGTTAGCTTGTGTCATCCCTAGATTCATACTTCGTACAGTTCGTACTGCTGCAGAGGAATGCCAAAGTGCAGTGCACCGAGCAACAGATTAAAACACCAGCTCAGTTTCAGAGCTGCCAAGTCCTAGAAGTGAAAACACTTTGCAGAGCTACCTGACAGCTTCCTCTTGTAGAAAAACGTCTTTACACATAGTTTTATCAGCACATATGATTATCACTGCCTTTAATGTCAATCCTGACTCCTGACGAAATAATCGGAATGACAAATGATGAGGCGAGAGGATTTGCTTTATGAATACAAAGACAGGAGACACAGCATACATTTCAGCATCAAAAGCATAAAAGGCTATAGTCCATAATGCAGTTTGACAATGGCTTCAGTTTTATCCTGGATCTAACCCTGCAATAGGCTAACAGCAAAGTCTAAGCTTCATTCATGAAAGAATGATGACTGTAACCTACAATTTTTAACTTGCAGGACCATGTCACCTTTGCTCTTCGCCCAAGAATTTTGACAAAGGAAGATATTTCTTTTTAGGTTATAGGAGGAAATTTGTTCCTCAGGGTGGGGGAGGAAATTTTTTTATTTGAGTTACAAGAGGTAATTTGTCATTCAGGTTAAAGGATGAAATTTGTTCTTCAGCTTACAGGAGGACACACCCCCCTCCATCTCCACTGTTCCTTGATGCTGCCACCTCCTGGCGTAAGGACTGAATCTGTGCCTCCATCATCTTCGATCTGGATTCGAACCCCTCTTGCATCAGTGCTCTCTGCTCCTGTAGAGGGGAAAGAGTGACAGGCGAACTAGGACCTCTCGCACAATGCATTTAGGGACGATAAAAAATACCAAGTGCAGTTTTATTGTGGAAAATACATTGGAATAGTGCTCTCACGCTTAATTATATTACAATAATTATATTATACGCATAAATACTATATTAAGAGTGTGCATTTCAGTTCACTTCATCTTCCTTTATTTAACCAAGGAATGTGACCCAGCAAGTTGTTCTTCTCTTTGTCTCTGAAATACAATCAGCAATTGTACCATGCTGTCTCATAACCTCTGTGATGTGTATGTTTCATATTAGCTGGGATACCTTCAGCCGTTGATCAAGAACTCTCTGGTTCTCCTCGAGGGCAGCTTTACGCTCCCTCTCCATCCTCTCCATCAGTTGCCGCTCATTCTCTCTGTGGGCTTTCTCTGCGTCCTCCAGTCGTTTCATCGTGTCTTCTTGTTCCCTCTTGGCTACCTCTGCCTTAAACCTCTCCATCTCTGCACGTGCTTCCTCCTCTGATAACAAAAGGAAAAAATTATATATCAAATGGTTCCAGTTTTTAATGGATCAAATATTTGGGTTATTATACTGTGAATACAGTGCAGAGGTAGGTACTGTATCTTCTATGAACATACATCTAATGGTTTGTGCTTAATACTACTGAGACATTTTGTCTCAAAGAGCTATCTTCTACTATCTTCATAATGCAATGCCACCAATGACACAACTGCAAGTATTAGGTAACTCATTCATTCTCTCCTCATCCCATTATGAAATACATTTCTGACATTCACAGTTGAACAATCAAAAATGTAAATTTTATTATTTAGAACTGTTATTTTAGAACTGTATGTACAGCTGATACAGAGACACACATCTTACAGGTATGGCCCGAGCGGTCAGCTGGATGGATTTGGGACCAGACTATAAGCTATGGAATCTTATCAATATGAACCCCATTTTTATCCCTTATGTAAAAAGTAAAAATTAAATTGTAACATTTTCCATTAAAACATCAAACTGCCATCAAAACATGTCCAAAGGGAACGTTTTGGCATTGACAGGAAATGCAATGTGGGAAAATCAGCCTCATACGAAAAACAACAAAACTAAGGGTAACAGGTGACTGGAAAAAGGTCTCATTTTTAAACTGACATTCTGCTCTAATGACATCCTAGTTATGTTTACAATGACAGAGAGTGTATGTGGTGACAAAGTGAAAAGTATTAGTGAAAGTGAAAGTTTAAGTGAGAGTCTGAAAGAGTCATATGTTGGCAATCGATACAGCTTTCTAATTAGAAGTTCTTCCTTTTCAGCTTTACTAAATTTTCAAACTGCTCATCAGTCCCTCAGTATCTAAATTTACCTCAATTTTCAATAATCTGTCAATATCTACTGTATTATAAAATAAATCATATCTATACTGAAGGTATACTTTACCTATTTCTTGTAGCTACTTGGAGTAACTATTAAGGTACAAGCACCATATTACAGAAGTGACATGAACAAAAAGGCCTTTAGCTTCCTCTAATATGAAAATATGAATGACTTCATAAGAAAAATGCATCTGACTGTCACAAAAAGAAACTATCACTGAGAGTAAATTACCTACAAAGTGAACCATCACTATAAAACCTTTTGATTATTGAGCATGGGTCTTTAACTGAAGCATAAAGCTTCCTGAACTGCAGCACAGAGTTTCCGTTAGATATCCCTCTCACCCTTTACACGCCTCTCCTGCTCCGTGAGGTTTTTGTCTGCTGACAGAATGGAGGCCCCCAGATCACTTTTCTCCTTAACAAAGATCTCCAGAGCTTGATCAGCCTATGAATGAAGAAAACAACCTCAATGAGGCTTCAATAAGCCCCAGACAAATGCTAGAAGAGCAGGGAATTAAGAACAGACATGCACACACCTGCACACAAACAGACAATGCTGAGCAAAATTCTCAGACCTTTTGATTTTATGGTCTGATACACAAGGAAAGTTTTATTATATCCAAAATAGCACCTTTATACACTACTCCATAAGCAGTAATTGAGTTGTTCTGAGGTATTTAACTGTTATGGTTGTATAGATCAGCCAGGTCAGTACCTGCACGCCTTTTCCAGGTGTACCTTTGTAGGTTTGAATGATGGAGTCCATCTGGACCCTGTAGTCTGTATACCCACCAGGTCTCATGAAGGACTCATGGTCCAGTTTACTCCACAGCTGCTGCAGTAGAGCAGCGCAGTGAGTTTGAGACTGTACCGCATTCTCACTACATTTCCCATCATACTCGTCTTTAATTCGCTCCTGGGAAGGAGAAGGACACACCATCAACAATTTCACCAACCATCTACATCCAGAAGCACATGCATTGTTTGAAAGGAATATTCATTTGAAAATAGAGGAATTTTCTAGCACCAGGAATATCTCGTAACAAACAGGTTTAGCGAATAAAGTACACAGTACAAATCCCTGCCCCCTATTTGGATTTCAATAATTCCCCTTCAATATTCACTTAATGAAATATCACAGTCTTAAATAATTTAACTCAATAGTGACCAAGGTATGAAGGACAGCTGAAAATTTGGATGGGGAGGGATTTACATGTTTTTATACATTGACTTTTTCCCAAAAATGCAAATATGCAATATGAACACTGAGTACCATGTCCTGCTTTGTATTATATTCTATTATACTGTAACACATATACATTGCAATGTATACCTTCTAGTATACATGAATTCACTTTATGTCAGAAACTCTTGTCTGTTTGCAGTATAAATATGAATTACCATGAGCTGTTTCTGGTAAACTTGGTTTTCATCCTTGAAGGAGCGTTTCATGAAGAACTCCAGCGCCTCCTTCAGGCACCCTTCATGAACTCTGGAGAGCTCCTCCTGTGTCTCTGTGTGCAGTTTCACTCGCTCTCCCAGCAGCTGCCTGTAGAGGGCGAGAGACTGCTCGACCGCCGTTGAATTCTCAATCTGAGACAGAGCCAGCACTGCGTTCTCCAGGCATGGAACGCTCCCATTCCGAATGGCTTCCACGTACGCCGCTGCTAGATTCCCCAGCACTAGAGTCACCACAGGCAGACAAGAATGGAAGTTACAGAAGAAGAATAGAAATCTGTTTTCACCAATGTCATTACCAGCATCATCTGTATTTCCTCTTACTGCATATTCTTAGCTGCATATTTTGTACAGGAAATGTTTGTAAATATTGAATTGTCTTCAGTTCGTTCTGTAAATCCATGTTTGTGTGCTTACTGTGTCCAGTGGCTGTGAACCCTCCTGTGATGGTTTTCGCATTTGAATGGCTAAATATATAGCTGCAGAATTCGGCTGTTTGCTTGACAAAAGATGGCTCCAGGTCTGCGTCAGTCAACTGTTCTATGATCCTCAGTTTGTCTTTGGATGCAGGCTGGTCAAACACAAAACACTTCCGACTGGGGAAGTAGTTGCGGATGCATTCGCGAGGGGCATTGCTGTACACCGCTTGCTTTGAGTGACCTTGAGAACATAAATTCAGAATAACATTTCCTTAGACTTTTATCCAGAGCTCATGGGCCCAACAGCTGCACTGACTGAACCCCAAATTTCAGGTCCCAGTGAAGTGTAATTTTGTCTGATTGTGATATGGATCAGTTCAATGTCTCAGACTTTCTACATCAGCTTTGAACATGGTTTCCCTGTATATACATTCTACCTGTATTTTAGAGCTCCTTTTTTCAAAGAGTACTGTCACACACAGAGCAGTCTGATATATTGTTTTGTTTTTTAATTAATAATTCCTAAGTTTAGTATCCCAAAGTATAGTAAGAAAAGAAAATAAACATTAGCTCATACACATACCCTTCATCAGCTTGAGAGAGTTCTCCAGGTAGTCATCAGCAGTAACCTGTTGCCCACCAATCTTCAGCTCCAGAGTGAAGTCTCTCACAGCCCACACAAAAGCGGGGAAGAAGCGGGTGAAATTAGAGGCGGTCTCTTCCTCTTTCTCCAGGCTAGACTTCACCTTGATGTGCTCAGTCAGCTCAGTCACATAGCTGTTACATTGTTGAGGAAGAGCTACTGAAAGTGTGTGATGGGGAAAAACATGAACCATAAAGGTTGAAAACTATACAACCTACTTTACTAACTTTTTAGTACTTGAAGTAGCTCCTTTATCTGCTCTCCAGTCACAGGGAGATGGATATTAAGTAAAAAATTCTCCTGACCTACTAAATTGTACTTACGCTTTTTGTTGTGTTGCTTGTAGTGAGAATGCTGATCAATGTTTTATGATTTGAAAAACTAAATGAACATAATCATCTCCAGAACACAAACCCTACTTTCTATGTTCCTATAATATGCCTTTTTTCACTGGTTATAATGCCATACATACCCTGTGAGAATCAAAGAGGATACATTATGGAAAAGGCCATTAAAGAGACTAAATGAGTTTAAGTGAAACGGAAAAAACTGTGCGTGAATGAAACTGAGGAGGTATATTCTACACTTGCTTTCTTTCTTGCATCTTGATAATTTAAAAAAGAAACCAGGATGTTCATTCAGTGGTCCAGAGGGTTGGCCCACACCTCTGTACCAAAATGCTGCAAGCTGCACGGTATTTATCACTATACAACAAACAGTAATATTCTGAAGCAATCATTGCAACAAACTTAATTTTTAAAGACCAGATGAAGTCCCTGTATGGACCCAATGTAGGCTGTGTGGTCGCTAGGATACTGCAGACTCATCACAGCTTCGTTGTTGATGGTGCCCATGCTGTTGTAGACAAAGGTGCTGCTCAGGAGGACGGCCAGTGCAAAGATCCAGGTGTCATGAGCCTGGTCTCCCTGTTGAAAAGGTGCACTTGTGTTTCAATGCAATTTAGAGTAAATTGAGGTACAGGGCTAGCATTTTAAAAACTCTGTAATGAGGAATTATTGTACCATCTGTATGTAGCCTATGGGAAATACGTTCAGCAGTTAAGCACTCAAAAATATTATTTAAAAAAATATTAAAAATAAACAGGTTAAATACTATGTGTTAATGTTGTTTTTTTGTACATATTTTGCATATTGTTATTTCTTGGTAAAGCTCATTGATTGTATTGTTGACTTGGTGTAAAATAATATTGTGCTTGTTCTGTACTGAATTCATAATGATGTAATGATACTTTTTATTTGCACCGGAAGAACAAAAAGGGATTTCAGTTACGTTTGTTAGCTGGACCAATGAGAAGCGGGAAGGAGAAAGAGGAGAGTGAGAGGCTGTGTTCCAATACTCAATTTCGTCTCCTCCTTTCCTCCCCTCCTTTCCTCCGTGCCCCGGAAGCTGATTATGTGTCCTCCTTTCCTCCACTGTTCCAAAGTGCAATCTCGCCTCCTCCTTTCCTCCTTTCCTCCTTTTTCGTTTCCTCCAAACGGAGGATACATCGATGTATCCTACCGCGGAAGTCTTTTCACCTTTCTGCGTGACATCATTGTGCTCACGACCAGTCAGATTAAAAGACCATTCCACTGAATATTTTGATTGGCTTTGGTATCGTCAGAGTCAGTCGAAATTATTACTTCATCAATAGCCGACGTCGACTTTGATGACGGGCGAATCGGATTAGCTGTTCCAATATTCGATTCATCTCCTCCTTTCCTCCTTTCCTCCACTCGTTTCCTCCCCTCCTTTCCTCCATATATTTCCGGCATACTTCCGGGGTAGGAAAGGAGGGGAGGAAAGGAGGAGACGAGAAAAAGTATTGGAACGCAGCCAGAGTGTGTGACAGAAAGAAGGAGCTATTGCTCATTTCGTGTGTAAAAGTATAGATACGTAACTCGCGTATTTCGATTCTTGAGTTAGAGATATGGTAACATAAGTGCACTGACAGTGAACTTTGTAGTTATTGTATCCTACGAACAGACAGCTGTGACCAATATCTTTGGGCGAGGAGTCCACGGTTTTCCAGCTCGACTGCTAGCTTAGCCCAAGCTAGCAAACCTAAGGGAAATAGCGGGCACTCGGCTAGTTCGCTAACCCAGCGAGATATCAAGGGTTGGAGCACAGCGGAGCAGAGTGTCGAGAGAGAATGAGAGAGAGAGAGATAGAGAGACTTCGCAAACTTCCCTTCTTGCTGCTGCATCAGGGAAACTGTGAGTTGTCTTTTTTAGCCCCTCACATTCTGCTCATTGGAGTGAAGCAGCCCATATAGTTTGGCTACTACGCACGCTAGCTACTCTCCAGGCCTGCAACGCAATCGATTGGGACACATTTATTTTGCCGGCTTATGGTTTTGAAATGTATGTTACGGGCCCAATGTTTGTCTAACAGTATTACCAAGTATATTGCTCTGAAAGTGTATTTTTGTTTGTTTATACTCTTTAGTGGTTAAAGGTAAAGGGTACGAGTTTATGTTAACATCTATAAGGGGAATCATTTCATTAATTTCTGTTGTGTGACTGTGAATAAGTAAATAGTTGTCGTATAAAATCTTGTGATTGAATGTCTATGCACTATGTAAAGTTCACCTAGCTCTACACCAGGTGGGGCTAGAGTCCAGTTACTTAAAAGTGAGCTAAATATCTGTTTGAGAACCCCACACATTACAAGAATAGAACATTATTAAAGGAGACAATAATATATCGTCTGATAAAGGAACTCCCTCATTTAATGCTGGTACATGCAAGGGGGTGCTACATGTAATTATCTACGCAACTGAATAAAAAGAAGAAAAAAGAATTTATGAGACTGAAGTGTCATACCTTCTCCACATCCCCCAGTCCCTCAGTGTCCAGGAGGACCAGAGTGTGGTTTTTTTTGTAGGGGTGAGGCACACACCACATCCAGATACCCTTAGTCTCAGACTGGATGGTGGAGCCCAAGGCGAATCCTGAAAGCACAAATGGAACCTAAATATTCTACAGAAATCTTAGACACTGAAACTTCAATTACATTCCTGGAAATGCACACAGAATCTCCAGGTCCCTGAAACAATCTACACCCCTGAAACCACAAGAAAAGTAAGAAGAACTTAATGAAGAGAGTACAATGAATGTTAATGAAACCTCTTGGGCCTAACCCTGAAACTCTGAGGAATGAAGACATTTATGACAAGGAGCCCTTACCTGTGTTCTTCCCTGCCAGTCTGTTCATGAGGTAAGACTTGCCTGTGCGGTACATGCCCACAATGGACACCACCACCACAGGCTGCCTGATGGAGGTCAGGATGTTTAGGGCTTCCTGGTTCACCTGGAGTTTACCTGTGCTCTCACTATCAATCAGACAAACTGGCTTCTGCATCTCCACAGACTCTTCCTGCAATTAAAACGCATGCACACACAAACATGGATGTCCTGCTAACAGTAATGGTAGAGCTAAACTACATTTTCCACAATGGCAGTGAGGAAGAGGCTGATGCCATTGCCCATTTCACGTTCCTCAGGGTATCTGGAGCAGTATGCTCAGACATAGCTCAATTATTCCTGGTGATTTTGAATTTGTGTCAATTTTCAAAGGCAACAGGGAAATTGAAATGGAAAGGTCCAAGGTTTCCTGCAAAAACTGGAAGATTTACTATGAGCTGTTTTATGGTGGGATAGCTGGCATATTCCAGTAAGTATGTGCTGCAAAACAAACCTGGGAATTGCTTTCGATAGATACACCTGAGGTAATGGCAAATTTTCTGACCGGCATATTAATTTCTATAATGCTGACAGGCATTTTAGAAAATAGATATAGGCATGTATGTCTGGACTCGATGCATTGTGCATGTCAACTGATAACATAAAATCTATATCAACATCCTCATGCTCCTCTCTTTGTCTTTAGTTACCTGTGACATGACTGCTGTCCTGTTAACTGGGTATGACGATTGGTTGTTGAGGGATCCTGAGAATAGTCTCTGCTGTCCGTTTGTTTGCAGGAGGGATCACTGCACACAAAACAATGCAACAGGGGTTAACCTGCCCTTGCTGAGTAAAACCAATACATTTAAGAAAGCATTAACTTAAACACAGCTAAGACAATAACGAAACAAACGGTCTAAAACGCACAGATCAGCAGTCAGGACACTGTTGCCGTTTCTCAGCCTGACATTTGGAATACTTTTAAAGTGTCATACACGCCGGACAGTCTCATCGCATTTGATTGATAAAAATTAATTATGTGCGTCCTTCTTTACTTATTCTTCTGTGAATTCGTTATTTAAATGCTGTCAGTGAACCACAGACACGATGCAAATGGGGAAGACGGATGAATGACTATTTCAGTTTCGAATCTAGGGTGGTTTCACTTTCGTCGACTCGACGGACAAAAAATAATCGATAATATTTGTGAAAATCGATTTCTAAAACACAAATAAACCTACATCATATCTGAACTGTTAGCTGGTAGACATGATTGTTTAAAGAGCTTGGCACCATACAGGGTGGAACCAACAATAAGCGTCTCCTCCAGTGCAGCAAACAACAGTCAATTCAGCCTGAGTAAACGAACCAGATAAAAATAGGTTCCTATGTTGCGACTGACCTTAACCGCCTGTTAACAGATCGTGGAGATTTTCTTTTAATTTACTTTATCCGTTTAATTATAACGACATAAAATTAACACGTTGCGAAACACGGGAAAAACGAGGAAGTTTCACTGAATACGGACAATTTGAGCATAAATAATCACATTCATATCTACCTACCGACCTGTAAAAGTCCTTTTACAGCAGTTCGCGAAGCAGGTCCCCTGTTTTAGAAATCTGCCTTTTAATGGGGTAATAAAAAAAAAATTTAAAATCAAAATAAGGTTTCAGCTATGCAGATGAGAGGTTAGTGCGGTACAGTCGTTCTTCCTCAGACTGAAAGTGAAACAGTCAGTTTGAGGAATGGAATCTGATTAAACGTTCCCCTCCGTGGCCTCCTCTTTGGCTCAGTGCCAGGCTGCTCTCTGGGTAGGGTTCACTATGGACGAAGTAAATTTTTTTACAATAAATATTTTACAATAAACAGAATTGCGTATGTATGCCGTCTTCAGCCAGCATTATCATGCGTCTTGAAAATACAAGTGTTAGACAAAATAACGGAAAACTAAACAATACCTTAAAATTTAACCAGTAAGGAGTTGGATTTCCCTTTTCCTCATAACACTGTTGGTATAGGGCAGGCCATCCATACGCCTTAGGCCCAGCTTGTCAGACTTATCTTTGAAATTCCAATAGTTTAAACCATCTGTTAAAATGTTCCTTGCCTGTGCTTGATGCTTCAGGCAATATATATGCAATCATAATCTGCCTTTCCTGATGATCTTCCCTTCCTGAACTTATGGCTAATCTCTTTTCAAGTTGTTTTTTCAAACCAGTGATTAATAAGTTTTGTAAAGTGCAGGCCAGAAGTATTTTGGTCAACTGTGTTTTTTGTTTCACTGTACATCTTTTGGATGAAATAGAGGCTGATTTTCTTAAGAGCTTTCCAGCTTACTGCAGATATTGATCTCCCTGTCTAGGTGCACTGTCACAGGATTTTGACACTTTGACACTGACCTGAACACTAAAAGAGCGACCACGCCTGTCTTTTCTCCAGTGTATCAGGGCCAGAAAAGAACTTTATGTTTTCAACTGCTTTATTTAGCTTTGTTTAGATTTTGTTGTTAAAATAAACTGACCTGTCAGGGCCTTAACTATTTATGTTCTCTCTGTCCTCTCACTCACTCTAAGATACAACAATGGCTAAAAGAGGTCAACAGAAGACAGGGAGAAGCATGTCTGTATATATTTCCCGAAAGCCTTGTTCAAATAAACGGAGAAAGTTTCAATAAATTGTTTAGATGAGTTCATTTAAAACTTCTCTCAGAATAATATGATTTATTGATTCCCTTGGAACAGTAATGAAAATCTTTGCCGAGACTTCTACTCATGGAAAAAAGTAAAAGTAGATGTATGAAGAAATGGTAAATTTATTTTCAGGGTTCTCCTTGGGCTCCACGATGCAGACTGTTGCAAATGTATTGTGTGCATCACCCCTGCAGAAATGGCCGGGTAGGATAAGCCTGTTTACACATACCTGGGAAGTCAATGATCAGTCAGACCAAAAAAGACCATAACCCCAATGGATTTCTAGTCCATTGTCTTAACCACTCAGCCACTACTACCTGCGCCAGCGCCAGCGCCCGCCACACCAGCCCGGAGAGGGATGTCTTGTTGTTCGGCAGCGCTTAAAATGCCAGCTTACAAAGGCAAGGGCATGGGAGAGCTTGTCAGAACCCACGCCTCCAGGGGAGATTGCGACCTGAATGCAGCGTCTTTGACCGCTCGGCCATCCTGACCACTTCAGGCATAAGAGAGATGCAGGTGCCTGATGAGCAAAGACCTGTAACAACGAAACAGCACATGTTCAGCGTAGTTTCCATGGGATAGGGCAAGCGGCTTCCTCACAGCTGTTATTTGTTAGTATAGAGGCCAGTATCCCCGCCTGTCATGCTGGAGACTGGAGTTCAGTTCCCTAATAGGGAGAGAGTCAAACTTTTTCCCATCTCAGACAGCTGACTGCAGTGTCCCAAAAAACTAATCGCACCAGTGATGGGGAGGGCTACCACTTACACACATGCATTTACCCAGGCAGGGTGCTGATCACCTTGGTTTAACTGAAAAATATGATACTTTTTTACTTTAAAGGACTTAAATACTTTAAATGATAGTAAATCCACTATGTTATCCACCCACACAAGAAAAATAGGTCAGAAATTATGTCAAAGTGAGTCAGTGGAATCAGTATGTTATGCTGAAAATCCAGGAAAGGCATAAGACAATTGTTTTGCCTCCAAAAGTGAAAAATAGTTTGACAGAAAAATATTTGATTGTTTTATGTTAACTGACAGTTAATTAGCTATATTATCCATCTACACAAGAAAAGGTTTTCAGAAATTATTTTGAGTGTGCAAATAAAACCATTGTGATGTGCTGAAAATCCAGGAAAGAAATAAGTCTATAGTCCTATCTCCAGTCTGTCTGCAAGTCTGCCACTGAGGATAAGAAACACAATATGGTGTAAAACTAGCTGTGATATGTCATACTGCTTTATTAAAAGTATAGTCTTGCTGCATTTGTGTAAAATGTCAAATTAAACACACAAATAATTATTCAACAATAAACGCTGGTGATTTGAGGTACCTTGGTGTAATTTGTGGTGCTCATTGACAAAACACAATAATTTGTGGAAGGAGACAAATTAAATAATAAAGAGGGGAGAGGAATATGTATCATGAGCCAATCAAATCAAATCGAAGGGTATAATTATTAAAATGTTAAGACCAACAGGCATGTTTCACATACCAACAGGAGCATCAGCTTGTAAATGTACAAACATAATTGCAGGTGGAATTGCAATTACAACAACCGAGGAAATTAAATAGAAAATTAAGAATATACTAATATGTTTTTAGCATTATAGAGAGGTCCACAACTGTAATGCACACCCCAAAACTGTGCATTATTAGTCCTTGGCTATATCCTCCATGAAACAGATTATTGTTAATTAGCACCTTTAAAACTTGTGGGAGTCACAAGTTTGTAATATTTCTGTACATATGTATTGATATGCTACGTACATAAGTACATTTCCTGATCTGTACCTGTGCCTCATCTATATATGTTTGGATCATAAACTTCTGTATTAGAACCATGCCTGAATTGTAGTAAAAAAATATTATCAAAAATAATAAATGGCATGTTGTTTTTTCTGCCTTCGTTTGATCCTTTTCACAATGAACTCCAAATTCATCTGGTCTTCTCTGTGTTTCAGTTCCATGGTGATTAGGCTCCTCTGCTCCACACTCAGGACAGCACACACTCTCCCTGTGCCCTTTGACTGGCAGGTATGCCCACCAGTCAATATCGCAACTGTAATTTAAAATTGCAGTGCCCTCAACCTCGCATCATATTCTGCCTGGAGTCGGGCTCTCTGCTCCTGGGTGGACAGAATGGAAGAGACTAATGTAAGGGAGGGAAATCATTGGGAACACACCCAACCAACAAACTATGTTTGTGTCTCCCTCAAATTCACAAAAACATTTCTCAAGTTTTTAAATGTATTAATATTGAACTTAGAAAACTGGGTAATTCATGGTCCTTGAATGTTATTGATATTGCTGGGTTTTGCTACATATTTATTAAACTGACAGTTTATGTATTATTTCAGGAGAATGTTACCCATATTCGAATTCACACGTACATAATTTTTATGTTGTAGACAAAAATTCTTTGTGCCAAAATTAGAAAAAATATATCTTCTCTCCAACTGGACAAATTTTTATCCATGACTTTTCCCCTTTTTCCCAACCAGCAGCTGAACTTGTGGGATGCCAACAAGTTTTTATCAGGGGAAATATAATTTTACATTTTTAAATGAAACATTTTTATTTAGTGCTTGCAGTTTGCATAAAATGAGATCAAAGGTGTTTGTACCGCAAATATCCTTTCTTGTTCCTGTTGAGCTGCTCTCCGTTCCCGCTCCGTGCCCTCCATTATCTGTCTTTGCCTTTCTTTGTGTGCTTTCTGCTGTTCTTCAAGTCTCTTAACCATGGCCTCTTGGCTCCGCTGGGCTGCCTCCTTTTCTGCTTGGTATCTCTCAGTCTTCAATCGAACCTTGTCCTCTGTCAAAGGGAACAAAAAACAAAAAATGTCCAAACATATAGTCCCTCATAGTCGTGCATTTTATAATGCAGAGAAATGTCTGTGCACTCTTTTTGAAAGTACAATGCTTTTGGTATCAAGTAAGAACACGGCTAGCCTCTCAAAACGATGCACTAAGCCAGCGCCACTCACCCATCAAAAGATGCTCTTGCAGTGTCAGGACTCTGTCTGTCATCCGAATTTCCTTTATTTGCCCCTCTTTCTCTTTCAGGAACACTTCAAGGACTTGCTCAGCCTATGACAAGATGCGAAAGGAGTTTCATGATGCGAAATGTCCTTGAGACAGCACAGTGTCTCAAAACCTTTGAGTCTTATCCAGGTATAGGTCTGTAAGTTTGAACTTTGGTCTCCATAGCAGAGAATTTTAAAATATTCTACAAACTACCTATGCCCTTTGCCAGGTATATATGTGTACTTCTATCTGACTCAGGTTAAATTTAAACTGTACCTCTGAGCCTTTTCCAGGTGTTCCTCTGTATGTAAAAGTCATGAGTTCCAGCTGGAACCTGTAGAGTGTGTATCCTCCTGATCTCATGTAAGAAGCATGGTCCAGGCCGTCCCACAGGCGCTGTAGTAGAGCACTGCAGAAGGAGAGCGCTGCATTCTCACTACATTTCCCATCATACTCTTTCATGATCCACTCCTGAGGAGACGAGGAGATGTTATACTGGTGTTATACTACTGCCTGTATCTGTAATTTATCTGAGCTTAAAATGGCCTGTTTCCATAAGTATACATGAAAGATATACATGAAAATTATTCACCTTTCTGTTTGGAAATAAATACAGCTATTGAAGTGAGTGCACTCCTCTCACTCATTTACCTTGATCCAATTATTAGTTTCCATGAAGCAAGTCACACTACTTTCACCCACTGCTGTTGTCATAATTGACTAATGACAAAGACCTGATTCCGCCCTGCAGTGTCATAGCTTAAGCCTTAGGTTGACAGTTTTAGCCGACAGGACGCACTGAGTGAACCACATGGGAACCGACACAATCCGAATGGAACTTTCTGTATTCATAATAACCGTTTTATATTTAATGAGGATGTTGACTCAACCCTGCCAATTTTTGTGACCTTGTCCCAACTGTGTTGCCTTCCAGGCATTTTAGATGCAATATTTTCTCTGTAGTTGATTTTTACATTGCCAGAATGGCTCTGATGTAATTTACTGGCAAGAAGCTGGAAAAGATTTTGGAGTTCAAGTTCAATTATCCTGAAGGGTCTTAAGGCTAGGGGTGATACAGGATACATGAATAAATGATCATTCTGGCACTCCAAATCCCTACCATGAGGTTTTTCTGAAATTTGTCCTCCTTGTCATTGAAGGACTGAGCCTTGAAGTGCCGAAGTGCCTCTTCCAGGCAGACATTGTGAACGGCAGAAAGTTCCTCCTCCTTGACAGCCCCAGTCTCTGCCAATAGGACTACACGCTCTTCCAGCAGCCTCCTATAGAGGGCGTAAGACTGCTCAACTGCCGCAGCGTTTTCAACCTGTGACACCGCCAGCACTGCGTTCTCCAGACATGGGATCGTCCCACTCTGAATGGCATCCACATATGTCCCTGCCAGCCTCCCCAACACTGAATCCACATAAAAAGAAAGAAGGTTTATTATTTGTTTTAAAAATAAACACATAAGCATTGCTAAAGCTAGTGAAACTTGTCATACTGTTACTTGGTGCAAAGGCATAAGATGGATTAATAGCCCTAGGTTCTGGCAAGCTGGTAAACTAAGCTAGATTTAGCTTGGTATTACATAACTTGAGTTGTTTATTTGGCTAGTACTGAACAAAATATCTTGCTTGATAATGATAGCTAACATCTCTCTAACCTACGTAAGTTAATGTAGGGAAAGGTTCTATCATGAACTACCTTTCATGAAAAATGTGAAAGTTGGACCAAGAATTCATATTACATTAATGCAGTCCAATGACTGTCGTCATTATTTCGTCTCTAGCAATTTTGCACTTACTTTTCCCAGTGACAGGTGTTCTCTCTGAGATGGTTTTCTTCTCTGAATGGTCAAAAATGTAGTCGCAGAACTCTGTTGCTTGCTGGATAAACCCAGGGTCCAGGTCAGCATCATAGAGTTGATCAAGGATCCTCAGGTCATTCTGTGAGACAGGTCTGGGCATCACAAAGCACTTTCGTTTTGGGAAGAACTTCTGGATGCATTCACTTGCATCGTTGCGGGCAGCTATTTGTTTAGAGTTACCTTTGGAACAAAATAATGGAAGACACCCCATTATTTTATTTTATGTTATATTATGTTATTTCATTTCATTTATTAACATTTTTGCCACTTTTTTCTCATTGAGTTGAAAAACCCTTTTGCAAGATAGACCTGGCCAAGAAGAGCAGCACAAAAAATATAAAAGCATACAAAAAGGATATGACAAGCAAAATATGCAAAAATACATTTAAGTGCAAAATGCAATTAATTTATTTTACAGCTAAATACATTTGTAATTACAAATGTAATTGTTCATTTTTTGTTAGTAACACTTGTTATGATGTATTCACTACCTATGAAAGAAACTATACAACTCAATTCCTCCTCTCTCAAACTGACAGAGAATGCAGATGGTTTCACATTTTGACCTTACCTGATTTAAGCTTGATAGAGTTCTCCAAATACTCATCTGCTGTGATTTTCTCCCCATTTGAAACCAGATCCAGAGTGAAGTCCCTCACAACCCACACAAAGGAGGGGAAGAACTGGGCATACTCAGAGCTGGTCTCACCTTGGCCCTCTGTGTTGGACTTCACCTTGATGTGGTTTGTGAGTTCCGTCACATAGCTGTTGCACACAGTCGCTGAGGAAAATGTCAATATAAGCATTGACAGGAGGCACAGAAATAAAAAAGGATGCAGTGTAAGTTTGAGGTCGATGTCCATTCAAGTGTGGACTAATTTATACCACACACACAAAAAAAAATTGTGATCACGAGGGCCAACCCATTTCAGTTTGTCAAGCCAATTTCTGCTCTGAATTATTTCACTTCCTGGTCATTTATTTGACCTGTTATTTCCACTCAACATGTGTAACTTCAGTGAAAGCATTTTTCCGTGGTCCAACACAGAACCGGCATTGGTGTAAATAACCAGTTTGATCTAGTATACAACCTGGCAATCCAAGAAAGTAATTCTGTACCCCAGTGCTATTCCTTGCACAGAACTGAATATGTATCTTCCCAAACATGCATATTCCCCATAATTAGAGATCATATTAATTGAGTCCCGTTTAGCTCCTGTGCTCAAAATAAAATGAAGGATGGACAGACACTGTGAGTTTCTCAACTATTATTGTTTGTGCCTGTGTAAGCTGGTAGGATACTAAAGGCTCATCAGCGCTTGACTGTCGATGGTGCGCATGCTGTTGTAGACTAAGGTGCTGCTCAGGAGGACGGCCAGTGCAAAGATCCAGGTGTCATTCTTTGAGTCTCCCTGTTACAGCAACAAAATATTAACATTTGAAGAGGCAGATAAAAAGCAAATATTCATATTCAAGCTTCAGACAAGAAGTAGGATATCAAAGACAATTTTAAATAATATATTTAGACATAGACAAGATATAATATTAAAAAATGAATAAGCCACAGGGTAACTAATGTGTTGTAACTGTAAAAGACAAGGGTTGCCATTCAAGGAAATGAGGGTGTCCTACTTTCTCCACATCTCCCAGTCCCTCAGTGTCCAGCAGCACCAGAGTGTGGTCATTTTTGCAGGGGTGAGGCACACACCACATCCAGATACCCTTAGTTTCAGACTGGATGGTGGAACCCAGGGAGAACCCTGAAAACACAAAGATAGAAGCTTGAGACTCGAGAACCACAAAACAATACACACAAAGAGGGGTAAAGTATATTTCAATAAAGTATAGTCCTGTAGACAGAGAAAATCATGACACACATGAACCTTGGAAATGGAAAAAATACTGCAAAGAACCCCAAGAAAAAGAATAATCCACAAAATTAGGACGAGAAAACAATAATATTAGTAAACAATGGGATGGACACAAAAAATTGACCCAGTACCTGATCGTTTCCCAGCCAGTCTGTTCATGAGGTAAGACTTGCCTGTGCGGTACATGCCCACAATGGACACCACCACCACAGGCTGCCTGATGGAGCTCAGGATGTTTAGGGCTTCCTGGTTCACCTGGAGTTCACCAGAGGTTGTATTCTCAATCAGACAGACAGGCTCCTCCATCTTATTTTTGTTTCCTGTGTACAGAACACCCAAACAGGCATAACATTATATGTATACCAGTAAACAAGAAAAAAAAAACATCAGCGATATTTGGTGTCTTTCATCAGGAATACTTAATATTTCACACTTGAAGGGACAGTCATGCACAAGGTACCACTGTAATGAGACACCAGCAGTACACTTGTCAGCACCACAAATTCAATCACTTTGAATGATCTCTGTCACTATATTGGTCAAGTAAACAATGCACTGCAGAGGAAAAGAATTTCAACAACAGTTTACAAAAACCCTCCTTCCGAGCCTACAAAATACCATACTCCGTCTTAACTGATAAATTATTGGCTTTTTCATTTTAGCAGTTATACAGAAGCTGAACTTTCAATTTCACGAACTGGAAGTAGTACAAATACTGAAACCCATGAATTTGAGAAGTACAGTCTGTCCTCCAAGTCAGAAAATAGAATATGGAATAATAGCTTTCATTCAAGCTTGCTTTCACTTTCGCATTGGTTCCTAGAGACGAGAAAGTAAGTACTTCAATGAAATTTATGCTCATGGCTTTTCTTGTGAAGTAATGTATGGTAACATACTATGATTCCCCCTAATATTTCAGTAAATATAACCCTCAACAAAGCTTTAAATAGTATTTCAACAAAGTGTATATATATTTACATCTTTGCACGTCTCAAATAAAATGCAGGGAGAACACATGATGCATATATGCCTGCTAATAATCACTCACCTGCCTTCCTTCTCACAGCCAGGAATGTGCATTCAGTGAGTTGTTTGAGTTGTTCTTTAATGTGATCAGAAACAAAATCATGAGCACTTTTACAGAGACACCGGCTTTCTGTTGGTTACAAAGGTCCA
Source organism: Albula goreensis (assembly GCA_022829145.1). Classification (NCBI taxonomy): domain Eukaryota; kingdom Metazoa; phylum Chordata; class Actinopteri; order Albuliformes; family Albulidae; genus Albula; species Albula goreensis. The sequence goes on from CM040758.1 coordinate 6,714,353, forward strand.
GGCGACTCAAAATGAAACTGAAACAAACAGACTGGTTCAGTCATAAATGCTGCTGAGGGTGGTGCCAGGGCACAAAAAAAACTTTAACAGTTCCTTACATTACATTACATTATAGGCATTTAGCAGACGCTCTTATCCAGAGTGACTTACAACACAAAGTGCATTTCTTTCCAGTGAATGAAGCAGTGCCTTAAATGGTGAATGCAACTTTCCTCCGGAGTGCATCCAGAAGTACTTTCCCAACAGGAAGTGCTTTGTGTTCGACCAGCCTGCCTGCAAGAAGACACTGAGGATCATAAACTAGCTGACTGACACAGACCAGGAGCCGGCCTTTGTCAAGCAAACGGCTGATTTAATAGGTATAAAGGGTATAAAGTTGTTTGTGTGGTGAATTAGGTAAGCCTTTAAATTCCCCTGTAATTTTTTACAATAAATAAACTCATATCATAAATATTGATGACATCAGCCTTCTGGCATTTCTGCAAAGAGACTGACACACTGCTTGCTTTGGCAGTGGAGTGCCAGGTGAAATAGCCAGGTTTGGGCTTTGTGTTTCTTTTACAAGGCCTGAAAAAGAGATTTTCTCTTGCTTTACTATTTAGTTACTCATAGGTGTATGCAAGACTGTGACTGGGGTTTAAACTAAACTTGTCCTAAACTTGCACTTACAATTGAATAAGAGATCTATATGTTTTCTCTGAAAGAACAGTATGGTGAGACAATGTTTTACTGTGTTAGCAAGTTCAGCTTTCAAAACATTGTCTCACCATACTGTGTCAGTGAGGATATAGCTGAAGTTAAGGACAAATACTGTTTTAAACCCAGCCACCATATTTTATCTAAAAAATTGTTAATGCTGGTACAAGGAAAGATTTTTCTGTCATTGTAAAGAATAATGAATCAAACATGTATCAACATAAAGTACAATAAAATTGTAACATTGTTATATGTTGTGGTGCCGGGAGAGGTGGAGGGTGGAGCAAGCTCCTCAGCTCCTCCCACAGTACTGCTGTCTGTCTCCTGGTTTCCTCCCTCAGCCTGGAGAAGTAACTGGAGCTGCAACAGCAGAGGCCTCACTAACAGGCAGGCTCACCTGAGAGTGATTTCTAATCAACTCAGCTGTGAGCACTTGCCTTCAATTAGGCCATCTATTTAAGCACAGCCTGAGAGGCTGAAAGGAGGGGGGGTTTGGTGGTTTGGTGGTTTGGTGGTTTGGTGGTTTGGTGGTTTGGTGGTTTGGTGGTTTGGTGTGTTAAATGGCTGTGCTATTTTTTTGTTTTTGCCTTATTTTGTGTTCAGCCCAGTTGGTGTGTTTCCTTTTTCCCCGAAAGGGGCTAATAGCCTTTGGCCATTTTTGTTGAATTTTTGGTTGTGTTTTTCCTTCCACTCACCACCCGGCACAGTGGCCACACTTGCCGCTGTGTCATAATGTGTATATTTATTCAGAATACAACTTTTTCCTGACAATCTGTATTATTTTGACAGAGAAGGATAATGAAATAAAACTGAATGAAAAGGTAGATATTCAATCCAAACACACACAATCATATACAAATATACATGGACAATCAATGTCCATTAAGATTGGTTTAACAAAAACCGAGTATGTTCTGAATTTATCTAGATTTATAAACAGTTATGATGGGGCATTCTTAAAGATCTGAATGCTTTTGGAAGCCTCATAGATCTTGCCACATTCCAAACTTACACATAGTAAGAGGCAGATTTAGTGATTTTGGGGCCAATTTCACATCTCACTTTTGGGCTCCATGGCCCTGAGGTTAGGAACAGCAGTTAGGAACTCTGAAGTTATTATCTTTCCTTCTCTTTCCCCCTTTCACAACTTGAAGAAAAGAAGATGGTGCTGTTGTTGTTGATACTTGGGAATTATTTATAATGGATGGAGGTCAGTAAAAACCTCAATGAATTTAATAAAATACCAGATATCAGTTGTGGTTTTGCGGTCTTCATTTCTGTGTGTAAATGTGAAACAGGAGGGAAACAGGAAACAGTGGGGACTTCCTTTCTGTCAGAATCCCGAAGGATTCTGGAAGGAAGCAAATTGTGGAAGGAATGTAGGATTGCTTCATAGCCATTTTTAGTCTTGTCTTTTTCTTTTTAATTGCTTTCACTTGTATGTACTTTTCAGTGAGAAACATTTAGCTTCACTCATTGTTTGTTTTATCTTGTTATTTAGGATAATCATACACAGAATTTGTAAGAATGTGACAACATTACATGTGTTTTTTTTTATATTTTACTACAAAAATGTGGGTCAACTGTTCATCAGAAGGAAAAATTGATAAAGCATTTGACACAAATAAATTTCCTACAAAATGTTTTACATTTGTTTCCTTGTTTTTTTGTGAAGGGTAATTGGTACAGGTCCAGATCAAGGACATCACATTTAATTACCTAAAAATTCTACTCTACCCAGAGATTAACCCCTTCTGTTTAAAAGTTCAGTGAAAAAAGTTCAGGTCATGGTTGTTATGCCATGGATATGCACAACTGCAAGCGGACGGTATTTTGATTAAATAAACAGAAAAAACTCCATATGGGCATGTTTCTTATCTCACCATGTTTAGATCTCAATGTCTCCTCTGCTCAACAGATGATTGCACAAAAGAATAAATACTTTATTTTAATGTGATGGAGTATCTAAGGCATGCTATTCTTCTTTTCAATCCCTCTATTTGTCAGGATTGTGCAACTTCAGAACAACTTCATTGTTATACTTTACAATGTTCAATGTGAGATGAAGAAGCTCCATTAGTTTCAGTGGTGAGGTTACTTTCACTTTGGCACTGATGGATAGACACCATTGCTCTCCGCCCAAGACAAGGAGGTCTTTGGTAACAGTAGTCTCTGATAGCAGTAGAACCTATAGGCATGCATAAGTGAGGGTGATTAGTATTCATTGTAATCGGAGTTTGATAAAACAAAATTTTAGAAGGATGATTCTCAGACAACCCTTCAACCAATTTCAACTAACTTTTCTGGTTCCAGGCAAGTACATAAACACCACATTGCTCATTTCCCATCATGCTCAGCATTTCCGGCATAACAGTATGTCTGTACCACCTTGTTTGCACCCCTCTTTCCAGATCATGGAAATCCAGCTTTATGCATCCAACAAAGAGCTATCCATTCTTCCAGAGACTGGCTCCTCGACTTCATCTCCCCGAACAGTTTCCAGAGAAGCTCCCGAGAACAACACAGCAGCTCTAACTTGCGGTTTGCCTCTGGGACTCTCTTGAACGAAGCAGTTTCTTGATCCGTGCACTCTTTTCCCTTTCCCTTCCCCACCTTTCCCTCAGCTGCCATCTACCCGGTTGGAGGTGGCGGGCCCCACCTCTTGCTCTTGGTGCTAGCTGACCCGCCTCTGCATGCGCTCAGGTACCTGCCCCTGAGGTTGTCTCCCCACAGCTGTCATTGTCCTAGCCAGAGCTGGTGGGCCCTACCTGGTGCCCTCAGTGCCAGCTGACTTGCCCCTGCATGCTTCCAGAAACCTGGCACTGTGGTCACCCTTCCTCAATGCTGCCACTGTTCTGGCTGGAGCCAGTGGGCCCCACCCATTGCCACCACTTGCCCGCTGGCCTGCCCCTGCATGCTCCTGGGGCCTCGGCGATCCCCCTCCTTTCCCCCAGCCGCTACGGACCCTCCCAGAGTTGGTGAGTTCCATCCCACACACCATACTCCAGCCGAACAGACCCTACATGCTCCCGGGGCCCCAACGCTGCGGTAGTATGCTCCTCCAGCTGCCACCGTCCTAGCTGGTGCCGGAGGGCTGCATCCAGCACACCATATGCCCCCTGACCCGCCCCTGCACGCTCCCGGAGGACCAGTCCAATTGCCCCCAGCTCCTGCTTTGTAGCCTTATCAATTTCCTTTCCAGTAACCCCCAACCTCTGTTGTTTCTGTTGCTTACCCCTTACTCAGTTTTCTTTTGCATTTAAGACCAAAACATGTATCATGTGCCAATCAAAAACCACTGACACAACAAAGCAGCTCCACAAAAACATGGATATAAAGCATAGGTATACATTTTTTAATTTTAATATCCATTACTTTGTTTCCTACTTTGTGCACAGTTACAGAATAACATATTTGATATAATTTTGTTCCCTAAAGTTCATACGTGTACATGTGCAATTTACAATACACATTGGGTACTGTTCTATCAATATTTTTGCTATTATAAATACTTAACATTTAATAATAAGAAATAAGAAAATTCATATCAGATGATTCTGTGACATAAATATTCATACTTTAGGTGTGTAAATAAATACAGAAAACTAACAACACTCTTACACTACCATGTTATTCTACCTATATGAAAAAGATCAGAACATTTTAAAAAGTAAATTTTAAAGCTGTAAATTTCAATAAGCAATGTTGAGAGTAATAAGCATATTTCACACACCAAAGGAAGCATCAGATTTAAAGTTAGCCAACATAATTGCAAGAAGAATTGCAATTATGGAATGCAGAAAATTAAACAATATTGAGAAAAAACAGCATCAAATGGTTTTATACCTTTTTCAGCACACTCAAGACGTAGCTGTTCTTGTCCTTCCCGTTCCCGGTCAATGGTGGTGGACGGACCCCTCTGCTCCACACTCAGGATATCACACACTCATTCTCATTCTCCCTTCTGATTCCAGCAAGGGGAAAAAAAGGGTTAACTCCAACTACTCCACCAACAATTCCCCTCTCCCTCAGCCTCTCCCATGCCTCATGTCGTTCCTGAAATCGGGCCCTCTGCTCCTGGGTGGAAAGAATGAGAGAGAGTAAGATGTAAGGCACCACTCTCAACTGCACACGATATCCCGTATTTCTATGCCACAACGAAATCGCAGGTGGCAGAAAGACAGAAAACCATGTAAACACTTCACAACATTGGTTTGACCATTCTATTTTCATGCTACTCAAATTTAACAATATCACACATGCTCTCATGCAAGACCTGATCCTTCAAAATGAAAATTCATTCCTTTTTTAGCATAGCTTTTGAGGGAAATATGAAATAAATTGACCAGAAAAAAATTGCCAAGTTTCTGAATTTGCAAATATTCCTCAGTAGTGAATGATATGTTGTGAATGATCCTTGAGCATTATTTATGTTGCTGGCTTTTGTTATATATTAATTGAATTGATTATCAAAGGAGACTTTTACCTGTGTTCGAATTAAATACATACATAATCTTAAAATAAAAAAAATATATATTTTCTCTGCAACTGTTTTTTCTAAACTTTTATCCATGACTTTTTTCTCCACTTTCCCAACCTGCAGCTGGACTTGGTGATCTCCTGCTAGCAACCCTTCCAGTGGACTTCAGGAGCATGTGTCATAAGCATGTGACTCCTATGAGTCACACAGTGGGTGAGTTCACTTCTTTCATGCATCACTAATTACATACTGACCATGTCATCGGAAGATTACCAGGCCAGCATATTCTCATTTTGTACATCTAGAAGGGGTCTGGCCTGACCAGGTATGGCAAGTAGAGAGCCACAGAATGAGCTACCTTACCCCTTATCATTCCTGGCAAGGCTGGGCCAATTGTTGCTTCAGCCATAGCTGGCAATGTCATGACTGGGTCTCACTGCATGACTAACATGCTCACTACTGCCTCCTCTGGAGGAGAGGGTTGCTGCAGGATGCTAACAACTCTTAGTTCTTAAATCTTAGTTTATGGTGGGGAAAAATATTTTTTTTAAGTTAAAACAAAAACATTTTGTGTGTGCAATTTGAACCAAATTGGAGGAAAGGTGTTGAAGGATGTTGTACCTCCAGAGCCCTTTCTTGTTCCTCTTCAGCTTCTCTTTGTTCCCGCTCCATGCGTTCCATCATCTCTTTTTCCCTTTCTTTGTGTGCTCTCTCCTGTTCTTCAAGTCTCTTAAACATGGCCTGCCTTTCCCGCTCGGCCTCTTCTCTTTCTGCTCTGTATCTCTCCATCTGTGCTCGAGCTTTTTCCTCTGTCAAGTGAAACAAAAAACAAAAACTGATAAAAAATATAGCTGTAAATAGTCTCACCTGCTTAAAATGCAGAGATTTCTATGCACTGAAAAGTACAATGTAGTTGTATCATGTAAAAAGAGGGATATCCACTCAAAACATTGCTGTTGAGAAATAAGTGTCTTTGCAGCTAGTGCCCCTTACCCCTTAAACGATTCTCGAGCAGTGTCATAACTCTGTCTGTCATCTCAACTTCCTTTATTTGAACCTCTTTTACTTTCATGAAGGCGTCCAGGACTTGTTCCGCCTATGACAAGACGCAAGATGGGTTGCAGGATGAAAAATGTCACAATACAAAAATCTCAAGACCTCATATAAGACCTGGCATACAGGCAATACCTTTGTGTCTTTACAGGTAAATGTCTGCAACTATTGGCTCAGGTATCCAGAGTAGATTTTAAGATATGATTTGTCCTAAAAAGTACTTGTGTGTCTTTGTCCGGGTGTATGTGTTTACCTTTGTGCATTATTCAGGTAGGTTTGAATAACTGGCTTTGGTCTCCAGAGAAGAGAAATATAATATATTCTACAAACTACTTGTGCCCTTTGCCAGGTATATTTATGTACGTGTGGATATTGGACCCAGCACAGGTTCTGAGATAGTCTGATCTAAACACTACCTTTGAGCCTTTTCCAGGTGTAGCTCTGTATTTCTGAATGATGTGGTCCACCTGGATCCTGTAGGATGGGTATCCCCCTGATCTCATGTAAGAAGCATGATCCAGACTGTCCCACAGGCGCTGCAGTAGAGTACTGCAAAAGGAGAGCGCTGCATTCTCACTACATTTCCCATCATACTCTTTCATGATCCGCTCCTGTGGAGATGGGAAGATTGAACTGGATTTACACAAATACACTGTGAAGCATGCATAATGTAGTAACACAGACTGCTATATATTATATATTACACATGAAGTGTGTGTACTCCTGTAGTTCACTCACCCTGATCCAATTATTGGTTAGTCATGTGGTATTTGAATTTTCTCTGCAATTTAATTTTACAGTGCAAAACAGGTTCTCAGGTAATTTAGAGGCAAGAGGTTGGAAAAGGTTTCGGGATTCAAGTTTAACTGTCGGAGTCTTAAGGCTACATGGATGGATACAGGAATAATTATGTTCTGTTAATTAATATGTGTGCATTCTCTTGCTCCAAATCCCTACCTTGAGGTCTTTCTGAAATTTGTCCTCCTTGTCATTGAAGGAGTGAGCCTTAAAGTGCTGCAGTGCCTCTTCCAGGCAGGCTCTGTGAAAGGCAGAAAGTTTCTGTTTCGTAATAGCCCCAGTCTCCACTGAAAGGACTGCGCGCTCTCCCAGTAGCTGCCTATAGAGGGCAAAGGACTGCTCAACTGCCGCAGCGTTTTCAACCTGTGACACCGCCAGCACCGCGTTCTCCAGACATGGGATCGTCCCACTCCTAATGGCATCCACATATGTCCCTGCCAGCTTCCCCAACACTGAATCCACATAAAAAGAAGAACCAGCATTATTTGTTTGTTTGAAAATAAACACATTAGTATTGCAATTTGTTACAAAAATCGTCAGAACCCACTGTATGTGTGAGACATGAACCACCAAACTTACCAACAATCGGTTTTAGGGTTAAGTATCTTTTGTGAAATGTGAAAGTGAGACCAAGAATTCATACTATATTAATACAGTATGAAGACTGTCATAACTTTGTCTCCAGGGAGTTCAGACTCACCTTTCCCAGTGACAGGTGTTCCCTCCGAGATCGTTTTCTTCTCTGAATTGTCAAAAATATACTTGCAGAACTCTGTTGCTTGCTGGATAAACCCAGGGTCCAGGTCAGTGTCACGGAGTTGATCAAGGATCCTCAGGTCATTCTGTGAGACAGGTCTGTACATCACAAAGCACTTCCGTTTTGGGAAGAACTTCTTAATGCATTCACTTGCATCGTTGCTGGCAGCTATGTGTTTAGAGTTACCTTTGGAGCAAATAAAGGGAAGACTAGAGTGAGGAAGAATTTGTACAATAATGGAATCCTCCCCAATATGTTCAGTAAATAAGCATTAATTGTAGTAAACTGTAAAAAGTATTTCAATGGACTGTTAACAGTAATGCTTTTGGCTGTGTTCTCACCTCATTATTTTATTTAACCTTTATTTTATCAGGGTTGAGATTAAAAACTCTTTTAAACGAGACCTGGCCAAGAAGAGCATTTTAGTGATAGACAAAACAATATAAAGCACACAAAATGAGGAAGACAAGAAAAATATTCAAAAATACAATCAAGTGCAAAATGCAATTAATTTACAGCTAAAAACATCTTCAATTGCAAATGTAATTGCTCGTAATGCTTGTTTGGATGTGTTCTCCCCCTGTGAAAGAAACTGTGGAACTCAGTCCCTCCTCTCTCAAACTGACAGAAGAATGCAGATGGGTTCACATTTTGCTCTTACCTGGTTTAAGCTTGATAGAGTTCTCCAAATACTCATCTGCTGTGATTTTCCTCCCATTTGAAACCAGATCCAGAGTGAAGTCCCTCACAACCCACACAAAGGAGGGGAAGAACCGGGCATACTTTGAGGAGGTCTCATCCTGGCCCTCAGAGCCGGACTTCACCTTGATGTGGTCTGTGAGTTCCGTCACATAGCTGTTGCACACAGTCGCTGAGGAAAATGTCAACTCAAGCACCAGGATTGTGTATGTAGTCAATTAGATAACTGATTATAAGAAAATCTAGTGTACACCCTGGCAATCCAAGAAAGGACTTCTGTACCCCTGAATTATTCCTTGTACAGAGACTGAATATGTATCTTGTCAAAGGTACATATTCCCAGTATTTACAGATCATATTAATTGGGTCCTGTTGAGCTCTCCTATAAAAGTGAGCATGGACAGGCACTGTGAACTTCTCAGCTCTTTTATGAGCCTGTGTTAGCTGGTAGGATACTAAAGGCTCATCAGCGCTTGACTATTGATGGTGCCCATGCTGTTGTAGACTAAGGTGCTGCTCAGAGTACGGCCAGTGCAAAGATCCAGGTGTCATTCTTTGGGTCTCCCTGTTTCAACAAAATATTATTATTTAAAGAGTCTTGACAGAATATATTTACAAATTGACAAGATTTTGGAAGCACAATATTTTTACATGTTTTTTTTAATAAATAAGCCACAGGATAAATAATGTGTTGTAACTATGAAAGGCAAGGGTTGCCATTCAAGGAAATGGGCACATCATACCTTCTCCACGTCTCCCAGTCCCTCGGTGTCCAGCAGCACCAGAGTGTGGTCATTTTTGCGGGGGTGAGGCACACACCACATCCAGATACCCTTAGTCTCAGACTGGATGGTGGAGCCCAGGGAGAACCCTGAAAATAGATAGAGATGCCTAGGACTCTAGAACCTGAAAACAGCCTAAAAACAGCACACACATAAAAAAGGGGCACAGGCAAAGTACATGTCTGTACAGTTTTGTATATTAAATACATGTATTTCTGCATAGTTCTGTACACAAAACAAAACAGCATAGAATCCTAGAACATTCTTAAGTACCCTATAAGCTATGACCAAACCCCTTGGGAAAAAAAAAGACATCAAGATAAAAAAAAAAAACAATATAATGGACACTGAACCAGTACCTGATCGTTTCCCAGCCAGTCTGTTCATGAGGTAAGACTTGCCTGTGCGGTACATGCCCACAATGGACACCACCACCACAGGCTGCCTGATGGAGCTCAGGATGTCCAGGGCTTCCTGGTTCACCTGGAGTTCACCAGAGGTTGTATTCTCAATCAGACAGACAGGCTCCTCCATCTTATTCTTGTTTCCTGTGTACAGAACACCCAGATAGACATAACAGTACAAGTTTACCAATAAACAAGAAAATCAAAACTGCAGGGATTTTGAAGGAAAAGTGATGCAAAGAACAGCACTGTAAAGAAAAACCAACACCACCCTTGTCAGTACAGCAAATTCAATCATTTGGAATGATCTCCATCACTGTATCAGTCAAATTAATAATGCACTGAAGAGGAAGATCATTTAAAAAGGTAAAATACCATGCTCCCTCTTAACTTAGATATTACTAGCTTATTTTTGGTGTAAACTTAATGCGTAATCTTCATCAGCTTCATGCTGATTATAAAGATGCTGATCTAACAATCATAGATGACTTTCACTTTTACTACAATGCACTACTTAAAGGCTTAATTTCAGAAACTGAAAGCAGAACTGATACTGCTACACAAGCCTATGATAACTGACCTAATATGGATCACCATGTGACTAATAAAGCTTCATGGCTAAAACGGATTGATACACAAACTAAGCATTTTAATATGATATCAGTTTTCAGGATAGATCTCTTGAAAATAATTACAGAACTTCAGGAGCTGTTTTTTTAAAGAATGTTCAAAAACGTCGCTTTCATTCTAGCTTGCTTTCACTTTTGCTTAGCTTGCGTAAAACAGGAAAGGATGTACTTAAGTAAAATACATAAAAATTGATATTTGTTTTTCCTGTACAATAATGTATAATAACTTACAATTAAAATTCCCACTCATATTTCAGTTATAGTAACCATCAATTCAGCTATAAGTAATATCTTCAATATTCATATATTTTTACATCTTTGTAGACCCCAAATTAATTACAAGGAGAACAACTGATGCATGTGTGCCATAAAAATCTTTACCATTCCTCGTCCGCTCCATTTCCAACAGTCTCTTAGGTAGCAGTGTCAATCGGGGAGCTCCTTCGTGTTGCCAGAATCAAATCAAGAGCACTATAGCAAGGACACAAGCCTTCGGCTGCTTACAGAGATCCCGTTGACTCAATAATAAATAAAAATAGACTCAGTTTCGAAATGTCCAACATTTAAGTTAGCTCGGTTTTAGGAACAAGAAAAACAAACTTTACGAGTCGTTTTATGATACAAATCCATACGTTAAGCATGAATGTGCAACAGATACTCTAAGGAAGAACAGTAATTAATTCATTCCTTGCACATCATTTCGTGATATCCTAGAATTTAGCTGTCCTTGAACCTCGCTAGCTTTCGCTTTCACTTATGTATGAAATGCATCATGGGGGGTGTAGTTTTACACCATCGATGGGAGGCAGGTCAAACTGAGCTCAGTCAAATGAAATGGCTACACTACAACATGTATGACAAAATGGCTGTGCTGGTCCATCTGAGAAAAATGTGTTCCTGGAGTTGTGAGTTGAGCTGGGAGGCAGTAATAGTGAAGCAATGTAGACACAGACCTTGTATGTATATGTATTTTATTAAGGCAAAAGCAAAAATGTCTTAACTAATACATTTCAATTCATTACATACAAGTTCAACTACCTTGAGAAAAATGCAACTAAAAATATTAATATTAAAAACAATCACCACATAAATGAATAGTAAACCAATTCAAGTATCTGCCAAGGTGAGATGCAAACCACAGTGAACAAAAAATGATACAATTAAAAGAGAACTAATACTCCAGCTGAACAAGCATGTAATACATAATAAGCTTTTAGATTTTAGGTACGCATACAGGTAGCATGCTTGAGGTATGATGTACAGTGGGCGTATTGTTTGGCTTGACATTAGCAATAGTTTAAATTGCAACACGTGTAGTTGTTGTCAAAGCATGCAGACAAATGAGGGATAAACTGAATGATTGAATGAAACTCGGTTTTCATTGGAGGACAGCAAAATTATTCAGCTATTAAGCTGAAAGAGCTTACTTAGGCCACCGCTTTATTGTGATATAGTTTTTTGCAGAAAAGCAAGACATTATGAAAATTATTGAACAGTAGTTCCTGTTTTCTAAAGTGACGTCTCAAGTGCCATAATTTTAACTGTCCAGCCGCAATGTCCAAATGATAATGTTTAACTAGCTGGTTAGTGGTACTTGAGATTAGCAGGTATTTTTTGCCACTTCTCATGGTGGGGTATCCTGTTTGCATAGTTGTAAAACTTGGGGCACAACAGTGTCCTGACTTAATGCAACTTCATATGAAATTAAGTCACTTTATGGGTTATGACCATTTAGACAATAACATTAAATAGATACAAAAACAAATCAACACACAAACACATGACTACGACTGTTCCTCTATTGCTGGCCACACACTGGTGCCTTGTTCATTCAGTTCACTTTCTGTTTATATTCTGACATTATTTTTGATATTATTATTATTAAAAAGATTAGCCTAAAAATGACTTTCGTTAAGTCTTGTGGTTTAATTTATAACACTGTCTATGATCAGCTTGAAGCCCCACCCCTCAGGAGAGGACACACCCCCCTCCTCTGCTTCTTCTGCTCCGCTGCTGTGACTCGTTTGTCCTCTGTAGATTCTGGATCTGCACCTCCAACTGTCTTGTCCTGTCATCGAACCCTTCTTGCAACAGGGCTCTCTGCTCCTGCAAAAGTGAGAGCAGGAGGAATGAAGAAACCCCCATCATTTTCTGTCCCTTGTTTCATATTATTTACTTACTCTGCAAATCCCAGAACCGCAAAATGAAGGTAACTTGGAAAACTGGCACCAAGTTTTTCAAATCATATCTGTGGTACCTGGTACCAGCAATACTCATTCAGGAATATTCCACAAATCCATACCCATCCCTATGTGTATAACAAGGGGGAAAGGGTTATATGTAGAAATAGAAGGTATCAATGTTATAGTGGGTGTACAATGAGAGAGTAGTAGAGCACATTGGGTGTGTATTGAGAGGGTAGTTGAGCTGAACTGGCTATACAATGACAGGATAGTGCATCTGGATTGGGTGTATATTGACAGGATAGCACATCTGGACTGAATGTAAACTGAGAGGGTTGCACAGCTCAACTGGATGTGTATCGACAGAACAGAACGCTGGTACTAGCTGTACAAACAGAGGCTGTCCAATGGCTGAATACTGTACCCTCAGTTTCTGGTTGAGAACTCTCTCATGTTCCTCTTGGGCTGCTCTCTGCTCCCTCGCCATTTTGTCTTCCAGTTGCCTTTGGTTCTCCTTTCGGGCTCTTTCCATATCCTCCAGCCTCCTCTCGAGGGCCCGTTGATGCTCTCTCGCAGCCTCTGCTCTGTGTCTCTCCATCTCAGCCCGGGCTTGCTCCTCTGTTAGCGGAAACAGCACTTCCTCTTCACTCAAGACCTCCAAATCCAGCTATTTTTATCTGTTCCATGAATTCTTAAATATTTCCTTTGTCTAGTTTATATGGTACTGTTTATTATTCTACATTGTTAGGTCAAAAGTTTGTTACTGAAGCTCATCCATACTTCTGTTTTTGTAATTACACCCTTTTCCATAATTCTATGCCATCAAAAGGGTTCAAAGCACAAATCACAAATCGGCATTGTATGAGACCATGTAGCTACCCAAACACAACCCTACTCACCTTGGAATTGCCGCTGTTGTGCTGAGAGACTTTTGTCCGCCATCAGAATGATTTTACTCCGTTCATTTTTTTCCTTCAGGAATTCCTCCAAGGCTTGCTCAGCCTGTGGTGCAGTGATGAGAGGATTATGAATTTTCACAGACACATTTCATTTCTTTGGCAGCACTTTGGCAATTTGAAGGTACCACAAGTAGTGATTACCTGACAATATTGTTTTGGTAAGTAATGAGCTATATAGCTGAATTACATTCAGAACAGTTGAATTACAATCAAAAGTTACAAAGAGCAAAAAAAAAAACAAACTAGCTGGTTAGCTGCCCAGCTACTTTATTTTATTTTTATACTTTTTAAAAAAATTTAGCTCCTGGAAAGATGTTGTGTCTATTGATGTCTTCCATCAGTCAGCCAGCTTCTAGCCTATCTTTAACAACTTGATTACTCAATTTTTTTTTACTTAAAGTTAATTTTTCACAAAACAGACATCATCGTGTATTTTGCACCAGCAATGTGAAAAAAGAAGTGTTTTGGTTTCAAACCAGTGGAGTTGCAGATTTGAAAAAAGTGCACTGTTGTGTAAGAGAGGGCAAAAATTGTTAAATTGTTTAATTGTACTTTATAAATTATAGGGGTTGGTGAATGGATGAATGGCCCAATGATCTAAAGAGCAAGGTCCCTAGCCAAGTTAATTAATCACTCCCTTATTAAACCTTGAGGTCAACCAGCCATGTTAGCTCACGTCTGTCAACTTCATTTCATATGCACCAAAGTAACAATCTACGAAAGCATTATAATAAGTTTGTATTCTCACTCCTCCTTTTAGGGAGGTGAGCCAAACCATGGTTGACCTAAAAACAACAAAAGTGTAGCTCTGGGACTCATAATACAATATGGAACTCAAGATTGAGTGGAATCCTGTTCCTAAATTAAATTCCTGGTTCTAGCTCTGTTATAGGTGTGAAAAAATCTTTGGGGTGGGTTACCTTCACCCCTTTTCCTGGCGTGTTTCTGTATGATTGGATTAAGTCATCCAGACTGGCCCTGTACTGGTTGTACCCCCCAGGCTTCATGTACGACTCCTCTGTATCCATGTCGTCTTCCAGCTGCATGAGAAGAGCTACGCAGTGATTCTGCGAAATGCTGTCATTCTCCTGACACTTTGCTTCATATACCGCCTTCACCCGGTCCTGTGCACAGAAAGGAAAAACAGCTGGAAAAAGATATGCCACAGATTTTCTTCACTAACTACATGGATAGCTAGATAACTGTAATCAAATGTAATATACTAGCTCCATTTTTATATAAAGTTGGTTCTCTCCTGTCTCCATTCAAGCCGAAAGTTCCAATTTTGTGTATCTTATGAATTAATAAGGTGGCAGCATGACTAAGGACACTTATATTTTAACGGATGTTCTGCCCTTAGTAGAGAAAGTACTTTAAAGCCTGCTGGTCTTGCTGGAATCCGGCACTCTCTACTCGGCCTTCCTGGACCTGCATGGAGACCTCAACCTACATTCTGAGATGCCAGCATTTAATCACATTCAAAACAACTCTGAAATATTCCAGCTCTTTTGTGAACCTTGTCAGTCAGAAAACCACACCCAATAGAAAAACAGGCCTGCCTACACACCATGAGGCCCCTCTGGTAAGCCTGGTCCTCATCCTTGAAGGAACGTTTCATGTAGAACTCCAGCGCCTCCTTCAGGCAGACCTCATGAATGCTGGAGAGCTCCTCCTGCGTCTCTGTGTGCAGTTGCAATAGCTCCCCCAGCAGCGTCTTGTAGAGGGCGTGAGCCTCCTCAACCGCCGTCGAGTTCTCGATCTGAGACAGAGCCAGCACTGCATTCTCAAGACAGGGAATTCGGCCACTCCGAATGGCATCCACGTATGTCACAGCCAGGTTCGCCAGCACTGAAACAATATTGCAGAATTTGAACAAAATTTTAACAAGTCAAATATATGTTCATCTTAATTCATGGTAAGACAAGGAAAACACACCAATAGTTATATCTTAATGAGGGAACCATTTAACTCACATACAGTTTGTAATTTTAAACTTTGGTTTTTTTCAATTAATCATAGTGGGCTATGGCTGAGGTCTGCAATGGCAAGGCAACAGCTGGCCCAGTCTTGCCAGGGAAAGCAGGGTTTCAGAGCTGATTACGTTTGTAAAGTCTTATCACTCACTACTGGGCACCCCTGGTTGGCCAAACACCTGTGCTATATATGTAATTTCTGGTGCATTTGCATCGTGAAAAGAAGCAAGCGCTCATCACCATGTGGTAAAGGGTTGCTGTGTGAGGTTAAACTGGTCGGCTGAGAATAAAGAGGTGCGCATTTTTTACAGAAAATGTTGCCAGTTGTCCATCTCACTGCCTTCAACTTACAGCTCCCAGTGACTGTAATCCCCCCTTTAATGGTCTTCTCCTTAGAACAGTTGAAAATGTAGTTGCAGAAGTCAGATGCTTGCTTCACGAAGTCTGGGTGCAGGTCAGACTGTTTCAGTTTCTCCAGAGACTTCAGATTCTCCTTGGAGGCGGGCCGGTCGAACACAAAGCACTTGCGGCAGGGGAAATAGTTTCGGATGCACTCTCGAGCATCATTGCTGATAGCAACAGCTTTAGAGTGACCTGGGCGGAAAGGAAGATAGAATTTAGAATGCTTTAAGAAAACTATTTTTACTCATGGAAAGGTAAAATTTTTAAATAGAAGAGGTTGACACCAGCACTTCCAAGTTTCTTTAGCTGTAGTCATTCTGATGGGCTATAGGGCAGTGATGAACTGCAGTACTACTGGAACCTGCTCTATGATTCAATGTTTTTAAAATAAAACACAAAACGAAGGATGCAAATCCTGCCAAAGCATCATGATATAGATCATTAAAATCACACAAGTTTACCTTGACTTGTGTAAATGGGTTTATTTCCAACTTGCTTTTTCATTGGGAAAAGTGATATCACATAATTTGACCAAGACCCACCTATTGCAGTCAGGGTTTTTCAGTAACACTGCTTTCGATGATTGACTCTGATTGACTTTGCTAAGGTCAAGGTCATTTTAGGCCTATGAAAAGTGCTTTACCCTGTTTAAGCTTGAGAGAGTTTTCCAGGTACTGATCAGCGGTAACTGGGTTCCCATTGATCTCCAGCTCCAGACTGAAGTCTCTCACGGCCCACACGAATGCGGGGAAGAAGCGGACATACTCCGAAGAGGTGTCTTCCTCTTTCTCCTGGCTGGACTTCACCTTTATGTGCTCCGTCAGCTCCGTCACGTAGCTGTTACGTTGTTGAGGAAGAGCTACAATGTTCATGTGATAACATCCTCAAAGGTGTCAAATATGTTTAATTTGAGAACCAAGAGAACCTACTGTAATAACCTTCCCATAAGTTTCTCCTTAATTAGGCTTTCAGTGTTTGTCGATGAAGGACAAACGAATGACTTCTCATGTGTAAATAACATTGTAGGAGGAAACTTAAAAATGTCTTTTTTAGAAAGGAAATTAAACACCTCCCTCTGAGGATGGAATCATTTTTATATGCTCCATCAGCTTCATCAGATGTTGCATTACTGAACATAAGCCATGGGAGATGTGTGAAGCAATTACAAATAACAGCTATATGCGTTTCAGCAAATCTTTGTAACTGCCTTTAAATTACTCCGTATGATCTCTTTGACAATGACATAAGAATACCTTATTTATCAATCTCTTTGTCATTATTCCTGTCTGACCTGTTTTATTGTTTCTTTTTTCTCTGTCAGTTCTGGTTGGTTGTTTCCGTGTTTTTGTTTTGTTACCTGTCCATGTGCTTTTGTTTTCATTCTGTGTTGCTCCGCCCACCTTGTTACCTGCCCTGTGATTACTCATTTGTTTCACCTGCCCTGTTGTGCGCCTGTGTCTTGTCAGCTCGTTAGTCTGTGTATTTAAACCCTGCCTTGTCTCTTGTTTGTTGCGAGTTTGTCTCAGTTACTTCTGTTCCTGTGTGTGAGCCTTTTGTTCCTGTTCTGCCCGCCTGTTGTTACACTGTCCGTTTTTTGGTTTTTGATTCTTTGCCTTGTATTTTTGTACCATTGCTGTGTCTTCCGGTTTATGAACTTCACCTGCCTGACTTTTGACCATTCTCTTGGATTGTGTTTTGTACTTTTGCCGAGACTCCTGGTTATCACCATTGCCTGTTTTTTGACCACGTTTCTGGATTTTGGACTTTGGTTTCTGATAATAAAACTGTTAACATTTACATCCACATCAGAGTCCTACCTGAGCCCTGACACTCTTCAATTCACTCTGTTCCATCAGTACAGGTAAAATGAAACATTTGGAATATTTTCTTTATATTTCACATTTGTCCTCAAACAAGTATTGAGGCTCAAGTATATATTTAACAAGATATCAGGTGAAATGAAATCACTAACTTCATCTAAACAGAATAAATATAGTGTAATTAAGTACCATTTTAATGATACCTTCAATTTCAAACTCTGAATGAGGGCACTGACTGAAGCATTAACTCAAAAAGCTATCACACTTATTTATGAAAATACAAATTATATCATAGAAACATACGCTTTTGCTTTAGCACTATTGCATAAGGGCATTACCATTACTGCATAATATTTGGGGAATTAACAACCTGGCTTTACTAATTTACTAATTCTAAGGCAAACAAATGACTACCTAGCTAGATGGCAAAATAATAGATGTTTACTGCCAGCTAATCTGCCATATCCATTACTGAGACATCTATAGGCCAAGCCCATATATATTCACATAACTTTATCAAGCCTCCCTCAGAGAATAGGATACTGCAGACTCATAACAGCTTCATTGTTGATGGTGCCCATGCTGTTGTAGACAAAAGTGCTGCTAAGGAGGACAGCCAGTGCGAAGATCCAGTTGTCATTCTTCTGGTCACCCTGTTGCAAAGGCAAATTTTGACAGGGTCTTGCTTTTTTAAATGCAACCCATCCTAAATCTCCCATTCTCACTCCAAGCAAAAGGGCAATTCTGTAGCCACCAAGATACACCGAGCACACAATATGTAGCGCATAGGACCAAACACAATACAGTAATTACTGTAACTTTGAGGCATCTACACATCTTGTAATTTCAACCTATAAAATGTAACTAACATATCCATTACAAACAGATCATAAGCTCTGTCATCATTTCCAATCTTTAATGAAACATACAAGGAAAGCTTGGAAACCTAATGACGTCAAAGTTATGGGGGAGCTGTACCTTCTCCACATCTCCCAGTCCCTCAGTGTCCAGGAGGACCAGAGTGTGGTCATTTTTGCAGGGGTGAGGCACACACCACATCCAGATACCCTTAGTTTCAGACTGGATGGTGGAGCCCAAGGAGAACCCTGAAAACACACATAGAGAGAACCCTGAGACTCTATGACCTCGACACCACAGACTCAACACAGAGACACGAGCCACTAAACTATGAACAACCCCTAAAAACAATGGAAATCCCCTGACACCGTCTCCTAGCAACTTCACACAAAAGGGAGTAATAAATGAAAACAGTTTTTTTCCTGTGAAAGATGAATGACTATTAAGACAATTAAAAATGTAAATACCTTCCACTATAATCCCTTTTTTAATTTGCCAATCCGTTTGAGTGATTGCTCATCCAAGGTGTTCTGATAATTACTGAATGCACGCTCCAGTGCATTCACACACTGGTATACAACGCATTTGGAGTCATCTTATTTTAATGAATTAAAATTCCCTAGAAGCAGTCAAATGGCACCAATTATGAAAATAATTAAGAACAAAACTGATCCCTATGATTTTGACACTGCAATATTGGCCCTAGCAGGTTGCTTCCTGTTTAAGCCTACAATGTGAAATTCTGGGAAATCCACCAAATCATAAGGCCCCTTGGCTTTTTTTGTTTCCTTTTTACTATTTTGTTCCAATGAAAATTTACAGCTAAAGGGAAATGTTTATAATATGGGCACCAGATCTGGAAATATGTTTCCTGCACCTGCCCCTTCCCTTACTTTTTTATTCCCTCATATAAGATAAATAGGCAGAACAGCATCTGGGATATTTGCTAATATTAGGATTTTAGATTTAGATAAATATGAATAATACTTAGTAAGACTTAGTATGGTTGAAACAAAGTTTCCCAGCTATGGACAGTTGCCTCTGTGTCCAATCTACAGACCCTGATTTTTGGAAGCAATAGAGTAGCAAGCCAATGGTTTATTAGCAAAGCACTTGCCTGCATTTGGGCGTAGGTTTTCCGCAATGGGGACAGTAATTTGTCAAGTGGACCAAGTAAGTTGGACCTATTTGTTTTACAAAGGTGAACATACCTGACCCCCACCCCCAGTCATACCTGTGTCCTTCCCAGCCAGTCTGTTCATGAGGTAAGACTTGCCTGTGCGGTACATGCCCACAATGGACACCACCACCACAGGCTGCCTGATGGAGCCTAGGATGTTTAGGGCTTCCTGGTTCACCTGGAGTTCACCTGTTTTCATGTTCTCAATGAGACATACAGGCTTCTTCATGTCCACAGGGCCACCCTCAGCCTATAAAACATTAACAATTAAATCCACACACTGTGGATAGGCCCCACACCCCTAGTTTTACCTCAGCACAATGATGCCACACATGCGCGCACACACACACACACACACACACACACACACACACACACACACACACACACACACACACACACACACACACACACACACACACACACACACATTTTCTTATATACGTACAAGAATGGAAACAAAAAAAATACAAACAGACAACCATACTTGCAAGTATACACAAATTTGCAAGTGGTCAGACACCCCACACACACACACACATTTTGATTGATACTATACATGCATGGAAACACAAAAAATACAAACAGACAACCACACTTGCAACTACATTGACATTAACAAGCGGATGCCCACCAGACACACACACACACACACACACTCACAAGTGCACACGTGCCAGCTCACCAAAGCTCTGCCCTCTCTCCAGGTTGCAGATGGCGCTGTGTGTGAATGACTGTATGCGTCATGCCTGCCGCTGCCAAGTGGCATCTCTGTTTCCACCTTTACTCTGTGAGCCTCGCTCACACTGCCTCCGAGCGGTGTCGCGGTTTCCGCCATATCACCACGCAGCACCCTCGTGCAGCTGCCCCGCGGTGTCATCGTTTCCTCCATGGTCCGCTGCTTCTTTGTCGGGATGTCCAGGTCCATGGGGGAGGCCAGGTCCTGGTCGTCCTCCACCATGAAGGCACCCAAAGCCCTACTGTCCAGCTGGATACAGGAGCCTCTTGACAAGCTGTCTGCAAACTGTTCCAAAATGTCTCCCAACTCTAAAGGCAGACAAACGCATGCCGCTCTGTTTTAGTTATCTTAGGCACATGGTCTATGGCGGCCAGCATTTAGTGTATCTAGGTTTGGTAACATCCATTTTTGCTTATTATATGGCTGTATTTTGGGACAGCAGCTGTCATGCAGTTGTGAAGGATGCTGGAACTTGTATACTTAATTTCTTCTTCCAAATGGTATAAATAACATGTAATGTGGATGAATACAAGTGAGAAACTGTTTCTGTTGTAGGCAAAAGGCAAGCTAAGATAGCCTGTTTTCAGTTAATCTGGTAGTCCATTCCTAAATATTGTACGACCAAATGTAGACAAATGAAGTATCTGTTACCAGCCTCAATATGAATTCTCTGCCTGATTGCTAACCTTTGCCACTCACGGCTCCATGGTCTGGGTGCACCTTGGAACTGCTCCTTTGGATGGTTCTCATCAAAACCCCAACTGGTTTTGAAAGCGGGGGTTGAGCTCGGCCAGCTCCTCAAGACCCCCCACATCCTCTTCATTTTCCTTCGGGTGGCAGAAATCAAACATCTTCATCCTGTTCCTGGGAAATAGCTTGCAGATGGTGCTGGCGGGAGAATGCTGGTCTGATGATAAAAAAAGAATACACAAAATTTCAGTCGAATTTATTTATCTGCTTGTGCTCATCATGTATAGTCCTTCTACACATCTGAGAATTTTCTAGGCATTCAAATCAATCAACTTCTAAGAAGTCAGAGAATAGTTTTCCCCTTTTATGCACTGGCTAAAATGGGTTCTCCTTCAGTCAGAACTATGATGTGGAATAACCATGTCACCCTGTGACTCACTGAAGGCTTTGATATAATCTATCCTGTATCCTAACCCTTTGCAGAAACATGGAGAGCCTCCTTCCAAACATTTATAACACCCTGCAATATACAATTTTATATTTTAATTGTTCTTCTCTCATGAGGAACTTTAGCCAGTTAAGGGTCTGGTTCATTAATTTACATTCAAAAACTGGGTCATTCTTACCTTTCTCACTGGACTTTTTTGGCTCTGGCTTGTGCTAGTGATGATAACAAGTTTAGCATGCTCCTAACTGATGGCTCATCATGGAAGCTTGGTTCTCTAAAGGAGGAACTGAGATGCGACGGGCAGAATGTCTGCTGTCTGCCTGTACCCGCTCATGCAGGGTGAGAGTGATAAAATATGAACCAGAACATTGTAAATACTAGGAATATTTGGCTTTGGATTTTTGGATCTGCATTTTGGATCTGCATATTATCTGCCTGTAATATACCTGGAAGCAGATTATTATAGTCTTCAGTCAGTCATAAGGTAACATCGTTATTCACACACATGATCTGGTTGGTTCCTTCTTCAGAGATTCAAGGATACATATGGAAAGATAAAGGTTTTCTATTTAGAATGGCAACTGAGATGAAGTAATCTTATCAGGATAATGTGAGGAAAATGGTGAGTTTTAAGATGGCTGGATACCTTTGATATCATTTAAGACAGAATCTAAGAAGTCAGCAGGTAACAGCTCCACATCGCCCATGTCAATTTCCAGGTCCACGTCTCGCACACACCACACAAACTCTGGCAGGGGGCTCTCATCTGACCCGTTGATGGGAGGAAAGCTCACCTGATTGGTCAGCATGGTCACATGACTTAAATAGTGTGGTTGTCAAAGAAAATTAACAAGTTACCCTTAATGCAAAACAAAATTGGAGCACTCTGTCAATGACAGCAAAGCTTTGACAGTTTCCTGATTATCCGATCTAATGCAGTCAGTCATGAAGTTCGTTGACACAATGAGCATAGGCAAGCCCCATAAAAACATGACCTTGGGTGAAAAAGAATTGTTTCATAAAAACTGTCAGTTTGAGATAGCCAAAGCCAAGCCAAACAAATGTTCAGTTCTTGCATCAGTGAAATACACCTCTTTTAAGTGTACTTCTTGACAGGCTGCTCTCTGTATTCAAATGTGTACTGGCCCAAAATGAGCACTGCCATTGGGAAACACGTGTTACCCATAATCCATTGAGTCTTCCACCATTGGTCATTTAGACCGGGCCCATTAGGTCGCTTAGCTACTGTTCCCATTTCTATGTTAAACCTTTGGAAAAGGATACAGGAGCTGGTCCAGTTTGTCCAGGGTCACTGGCCCTCTGGTGTTGTACAGAAAGACAGAGCTGAGCAGCAAAGACAGGGTGAACATGGGGCAAGAGGCGTTGCCTTCCATCTCCTGTGGGACAATAAGTAAATCAAATCACAAAAAGGTGTTAGCAAATGTAATTCACAGTACATCAGGCATGGGTTCAATGTGTTACAGTGAGTGAAGTTTGCTTAGGTGATTGCTCCACTTTGTAAAGATAAAAAGAAAAATATGTATCTAAGTGTAGCAACAGTAACGACAAAAACTGATGAAATGACAAGCAGGCATAAATCATTCAAGAAAGGCTATGTTCAGGAATTTAAATTAAATATTGGTTATTTCTTCAAATATGTAAGAATGTCAGTGTATGTGTGAATGGGTGCAACATTTGTTTTTTACTTCATTAAATGCATGTGTGCACTTTTCAGTCCAAAGGGGACAGTCATTTGTCCTTCTTCAAAGTGCCAAAAGGTAGCTCAGTAGATATGAATGATAACAATGATAAGAACAAGAACCTTTGCACAGAGGAAAAAGCCCACAATTTAGCTCAGCCAACAACACACATATTCAACCAAGGAAATGTTTTCCCATAACATTGTAAGTCTTTAAATATATCATTCAAGTTATAACTCAAAAACCTTAAACCTATGTGTATACAGGCAAATATCTGAAGAATGACCATAAATTAAAAATATAATGAACCATAAACATACCATTTACAAACTGTATTATAACTTACAATACACTCAAAGGTAGAGCTTTACTAATGCTTATACGTCTATAGCATAAATATATAAATGAATCAGTTTCCAAATCAGGCTCCTATTTCCAAGACTTACCAGATCTTCTTCAAAGACCTCAGTATCCAGCAGTACCAGCCTAGGTTCAGGGGAATCCTCATCCGGCGAGATCCACATGCAGATCCTCGGATCTTTGGGAAAGTCACTGC
Source organism: Albula goreensis (assembly GCA_022829145.1). Classification (NCBI taxonomy): domain Eukaryota; kingdom Metazoa; phylum Chordata; class Actinopteri; order Albuliformes; family Albulidae; genus Albula; species Albula goreensis. The sequence continues at coordinate 6,738,159 of CM040758.1, forward strand.
TGGAGACAGTGAACACTGTGGGGAAAAGCGACTAAGTTCAGTTATTCTGCCATCCACAGCCCAGAGAGAAGGTGCACCTTCTGTGCGGAGCTCCATAAAAAGAGCTGTTCTGCATTGATTTCATAGACATCACTTGGTTTCCAGGTGTGACATACATGCACCTCCATATCACTGCAATCACTGTATCCAAAATAACAGCACAGGTAGTAGGCTTTGATGAATGCTCACACATATGGGGAAATGAGTAAAAAAGTGCAATATCGTTACTCAATGTTACTAGCTTGTGTCTACCCCGTGTGTGTGTGTGTGTGTGATTATCATGAGACATTTTCTCACATTTGTAAAACCTCTTCAGACTGTCACTAATATCTCACTGGAAAGCCATTCTGTTTCCAAACAAAATGTCCAACAGTCCAACTTTTGTATGAAACAATAGACACTGATACGACTGAGTTCAAATCAGTGCCATAATTATAACCACATTGTCATTTAACACAAGCTTGACACCTTCATTGACTCATAGCAGTGATCTAAGTGCACTATTTATACATGACCTTTATGTCCAACAGCAGGGCTACACATTCTTATCTGTTATTCTTATCTTAGCTGTGATTGTTTTATGACTCTTTATCGCTTCACCTGGACTGCCTGCCAGGAGGTTGAGGAGGAAGGATTTTCCGGACTGGCGTGGTCCAAAGATGCTGACGACCCGCAGGGGTCTGGAGACGTGGCCCAGGGCACGGAGGGCCTCCCTGTTCACTCTCACCTCGCCCATCGCAGAGCATTCCGCCAGCCAGATCGGATCTTCAGACGCCATCATTTCTTTCTCAATCCCTGTCAAACGTGGAAGAAGACTATCTGGTCCCCTTCTATAATGTTTTTACACCACTTCAAAACTAAGGGCCCTATTTATGCCAGTCATTAGGCAAAGATGGCACTAAAGAAATATTGATTATTCTTTGAAATTCTGAGAAAACAGCAGTTACAGTTAGTTGAACGGCACTTGAAAAGTTTAAAATTCAGTGATCCCACAGGTGAAAACAACACAGATGCTCAGGTTGAGGAAGGCCGTGTGCCGAAACGCATCATTGTTGTGTTGCTTGTGGGATCATTACATTTTACAACAGTAAATATTTTTTTGGCAACAATACTTAATCATGTAACAGAACCTGATGAGACTATTGCAAGTCATTCTTTCACCCATTTCTGTTGGTTTTGCTGTTGCATATGTTTCCTCTTAGTGACAGTAAATTAAATACCTGGTTGGTCTCTTTTAAGGTGTGCAACTATGTGGGAGTGGGAACCAGATGAAACTGAGAAGATGTCAAATCACACATCACTCTCCTTCTTTACGTGATTACGTTCACCTCACCTTGACAATTTAATAAATCAGACTGCTGCTTATTAAGCTCGTTCCCAATTTAATTCCATGTTGCAGTGTTGAAGTGTGGCAGTGTGGGTGTGACATAATTACTATAAAAATTGTTTGTCTTTAACAACGGTTATTAAAAATATTGTTATCGTAACAATAACCACATGTAGCCTTTCGAAACTGGCTCTGCTGGTAATCTGGGAAACGTTAAAAACAACTTTCCTGTATTATAATTAGTAGGCTATAAGACGACGAAAACGATACGACAGATTCTGTGTGGTGTAAATGTTTTTGCTACCTATAGTCGCAATGACTATAAATGTAATTATTTTAGTGTGGGGAAAAACAAAATAAATACCCGCTGTGCAATACGGGTGAAGTGCAGTATAGATGAGCACAAAAATGCAAATCAGAGAGAGATTCATCACAGGCGACACCGCATCGCTGACATTCTTCACGAAAAAATTAGTCTATTTGTTAAACAACGCGTTAAGGTAACTTAAAGTTGTTTTGTTGTCATTTTTCCGCAGCTTCGGAAACGTCGCATAGATTGCCAGTATCTTTGCTGGACAGATACTCCGTAAAACCGCACCCATCTAGGATACTGAACATCGTCTTAATAACGCTATTGTAGTCGACATTTGTATTAATTGTGGGCCTACCGTCACAGAGAAGAATAAAGTATCCCTTGAGCTCTTCTTTAACAACTCCGTCCGTTCCTTAGCAGTAGAAATGTTCTTCGTTAACATCAGTTCAACCATAAACCTACGCATTGTTAACTTGTGAAAGTAAAAGTAAAACTAGACAAAAATGACGACGCCTTCCACCTTTCTGACTATTAAGTAAGCTTACATAAACAAATACTTTCGAGCGTCGCTACAACGGCAACTTTAAGTGCTGCTTGATTCAGTATTAAACTGAAATATTTTGTGTCAATGTATGCCGTTGCTAATGGCATGAAGCTCGCAAGAGCAACGAAAGGCGAAAATGAAACTAGTGAGGCAGGGAACTGAAAAGGAAACTTTTTTAAACAGGCAGTGACAATATATAACCCTGGGGTGTAATTAATGATTAAGCTCTGACAAAAATAATACAGAATCTCCAGAATCTCTCTTTCTCTCTCTCTCCACACACCGACACATATAATAACATTAACTCACGCTCACGTGTACACATGTGGAAAACCCCAGCTTCAGAAAGCAAATGTATTATGCTCCACCCATGCACAAAAACAGCTCAATGACATCAGCACAGTTCCTCAGAGAGCCGGACAGAGAAACCAGATAAATCACATGAGAGGAACAACACCAGGGTAGTCCTCTGTCTCTCTCTCTCTCTGCTGTATTTCTTCTTGAGTGTTAATGCATGGCCATGCATGGGTGTATCAAGAATGATGAATGACCTATCATGCTAAAAACATCAATTTCCTCCAGTCCAGGGAGAACCAGGATATGGTGAAAATTGCCTGTGTCCATGGATCCACCCTATTTGCTGCCAAAAATATCGGCTGCTGATGGTGGTGTAATCTATTTATAGGGCATGTATTTCTAGTACACACTGGGTCCCTTGACGCAAATAATAGTATATGTAGTTAATAGTATAAATTACAAATAATGAACTTCTGTATGACATCTGCAAACCTTGATATCAAATGACAAAACATGGTCAAAATGTCCTGTTTCTCGGTTCTTAAAATACAGAGATTCTGACGCAAACATTTCTAAGCAATTCAGCAGGCACAAACGGGGGTTAAGATAGTGAAGTATTTAAAGACATAACTGAGTCTCGAATGAGAAGAACCTCCTTTACTTGGGTGATTCTGGGGTTTAGCAGTGAATTATGTCAAAGGATGAAGTTAAAGTTTGAGTCAGGGCTTCATATGTTTTAAAGAGAGGTTTGAACATATTGCTCCTCTGTGAGTCAGCTGTTATTCCTGTTAGCAATGCTGTATTTTGACTATTAGGTGAAAGGTTGACTGTGCGTCATCATGTTTTATTCAGGTGGATTTCTGCCCTTTTGACCTCTGAGCCAGGAGGGGCTCTTTCTCCATTGGCTCTCCTGGCTCGATGTTTCCCTCTTATCACCTGTTTCCATGACACACAGAATGTTCTGCTATTCTTCTCCATGAGGAACTTTATCGGAATGGCAGATAGTATTGTTTTGTTTTGATCTCCCCAAATGACTTAACTATCAATATTCCAATTAGACACTCATTTATTTATATAAATGTTTCTCAGGCTATTATAACAATAAGGAGCAGAATAATAATTCAGTTATAGTCAAGCAATAAACATAATATAACAAGCCATTAAAATACATAAACCAATAAAATGTCAATATAAAGATTAAGAACTGTCTTCACTTTGAGAGTTGCCTTTTGTACAAAGGAACTACTTTCTTAACTACCAATCATATGGTTTTGTGAGGATGGTGTTCTCCAGTTTCTGCTTCCTATTACTGATTCTGTTTATGCCCTGTTTTAAGCCCCTGGCATAGTGGGTTAAGAGTGATTGCTCCTTATTTGAAAACTGGCTGTTCCATGAAGTAAGCCCAGTGCCTCACTGTACATCCGAGGGCAAAACAGGCATGGCACATATGTCCGGTCGACAAGACTTTGGTTTCATATGCTAAAAGCAATAAAAAAAAATTAGACTTCCTCAGAATGACACTCATTTTTATTTGACATTGAATGGCAATTAAATGCAGTGTTTGTATTTTCACTGGGGTGGTGTGGCATATGGAACAATGACAGGTTGAGGATGACTGTTTTTCAGCCTGCAGAACACAAAGCCTATCCCTTTGGTCTTTCAAAAACACAGCGTCTTCTCTGGGGCTGGGAATTACGGAACCCAAAATTGGTGATTGTACTTTTGTTAATTCATACATTTTGGTGTATGTACTTCTATTTTTGTCAAAACATCGGCAACTCCTGGAACAAAACCAATAATCTGGGCTTACAAAGCACCAGCACCAGCACAGACACAAAATTTAAGAAACACTATATATTAACTGACTGACTAACATTGCTTTCAGGTTTTTATTTTTCAACAAGAATACAACAAGTCTTCAGCAGTAAACAAACATATACATCTCTAAATACTGTTTAAATACTATTTTTTTAACTGAGAACCACATTAGTACACCAAATACCACTTTGATCCATGATATAGTAGCATTTAAAAGATAAAACAAATACAAAGCTATTTCATGAACTATATCAGATTTAAATAAATAGTTGTAAACTAGACATCAGCTATGTTTTCTGTCTCTTACAAATATTTTCCAATAGAAAGAAACATTCAAAGGTCTTCCTCATACTATTACACAATATCATATATGACATTTTGACACACATTGTCACTGCAGTCAACTGTTTGTTGTTGTTGGGGAAATTGTTTTGTTGAATGCATTTTAAACAATGCATGTTTTTATCAAACGTATATATGTACATAGCCATATTTAGTGTTTTTGCTGTGAGTACCCTTTTGAACGTGAGAACTCACATAAGACATGGTAAAAATTAGTTTTAGGCTTTGTTTTCACGCTCCCACGGGATTGGATCTTGTTCATCGCCTGCGGTTGTGTTCCTTCGCTCTTGCCAAAAATGTTCCAAGTCTGGCAGAATCCTGTCGCAGGCTTCCATGCCTAGCGCCTCTTGGCTCTCGGGTGGGGACACGGTTTTAAGGTCCTGCAGACAATTAATAACACTACCTGTTACCTCTGCCACGTTTTCCCCCAAAATCGGGCTCTGGGTATCCCTCGGAGCTTTAGAGCTTTTGCGAATCAGGGACAACCACACGTGGTATAGACTGTCTCTAAAATCTTCAGCCATTGCGAAGAAAATTATCGGGTTGGCAGTGCTGCTGACGTACAGAAATACCTGCGCAAAGATGAAGAGGCTAGGATAAGGTTTTAAGGCATTGCTGAAACTGTGTCTAGCCCAGATCCATGCGCTCAAATCTGGTAGCCACATAAGCGCGTAAGTGACACTGACACAAACAAGCATGAGAGTGGTAAGCTTGTTCTGTTTCCGGCCGTTTGGCGCTTTGTTCATCCTCGGTTTGTTTCGAGAGACAACTTTTGAGTAAAACGTAACAGTATAGATTATGGGGATAACGTAAGCCACCACTGGGTAGATTTTGCTGAAAACACTCATGAAGTTAACCGCAAATAAAGGAACTTCAAAGACGCAAAGGTCTAAGACATTATGCTGCACTAAGGTGGTGAAAATCATATGCGGAATTGGCAAAACCAGTGACACTATCCAGATGGCGACAATGGTTCCGACAGTTCGTTTTGGATTGAAGCTTACATAGTCAGTTGGGTTTAAGATGTAGTTACATCTTGCGTGGCTCACAGCTGCCAGCGTGAAACTTTTGGCAAGCAAACAACAGTGCTGAAACCAGTCCGCAGTCTTACAAACAAAACCGCCCAACGTCCACCACTGTCTGGAATAAGTTACTGCCCGTATAGGAATGCACAGTACTATAATCAACAAGTCAGTAATGCTAAGGTTTATCAGTAGCGTATTAATGAGGGAGACTTTCCCGTTCCTGAAGTCGTGGATGAGAGCAATAAATATAAGGGAATTTCCAGCAAATCCTATCACGCAAATTCCTGCCAAAATAATAGGCAACAGGACTGTAATTTCCACTCCTTCGAGAAGCTGAATTCCCCCGGCGTAATCAAACAGAGAAGCATTCATGGTCGCGAATTTCCTCGTTTACAGTCGTTGTATCCTCTTTTTTCATAGGGAAATCTTCCAGGATCTGTAACTCTTATTGTTTTGATTATTTTCAAAAACTTCCGCTTGTTTTAGGGAAAAAATTATGAAGTGCACATGTATGTATTTCGTTTTTGTCATACGAACATTCCTGTGAAGAAAATGATGGTACGACCGCTGCATTGGGAACTGTTCTCGAATTCCGTGTTGCTGAAAACCAGGGTGCGCACATTTCAGAAAGTGGCATTCTTTTTATGTGCGTTGATTTCATGTCGTCATCGCCTCTCGTCACTTGCACAATTATTAAGATTGTAAGAACTGTGGCTCCTATTAAATGCTATACCTGGAGGTTAAAAACCATAAATGTACAAAATCAGGTGGCTTATATGGATTACAAAGAGCTTGTAACACATTTAGGAAATATTTGGAAGAAAGGCTCATGAAGGAATATATTAATAAAACGTGTATAAAAAAGCACATTTACATTTTAAAGACAAAAAACATTTCACAGCTATTAATATTATAAAGAAAATGAATAACTTTAAACAAAATTCATGTCTCTGGTTAATATACATATGCTATTTTGAGCAAGTCTTCTAGAAAATGTCTGCATTGCTGTATTTTTATGAATGCCATTTTGCAAAACCAAGTCAGCCTTTTAATATTCAAAACAGCAATGAATTATTCTCACCCATAAGTTCCTTGAATCTGGTTGTGGAAAATTTAATCAAAGAGAGAGACAAGCAATAAAAGTGTCAATCAGGTTAAACACAAACTGACTAGTGGGTGTACAAAGATGTTGTTCATATAATCCAATCAATAAATAACTCTTCATAGACCCAGAACAGCATGCATGTGGCCATATGGCATGCAATTGCTATATTCATGCACAACTGCGTAAATGGACACCATGGATGTACAAGTTTATGATATCACAGTTTGGAATGTAACCATTATGGAATGCAACCATTGGAGTGTAACCATGGGAACAGTATGAATGAATTTACATATGCATGATTAAACCGATATATTCATTGGGTGACAAGTGTTAGTAGGACAGGTGCTGCTTCATATTGCCTTCTCAATTTCAATGGGTCACTATGGATTTGAGAATCATGTTTTTCTATTGTTATGCAAATGACCCTATTAATTCAGAGTAACCTCAGAATTTCTGTGTGCTACTGCTTGTTGAAAGCAATCAAATGTATGGATGTGTGCCAGCACATTCGTGTGTGTGTGTGATATTTATCCAGTCACACTTCTACATGAACAGTCTGTGTGTCACTGAATGAGTTAACCAACCAAGCACATACACAAGCTGGGGGAATAACATAGAAAACGGATTGCAGAAGTAAAAGAATCTTCAGCCCCTGAGTTGTGTAAGTTACAAATTCTCCACAACCAAATGTGGAATTTTCTGTCAACTGTCATAATAGGAAACTTGTGCTTAGTTTATTAGACAGGTAATTTCACCTTCTGATACAAATACTATCTCCAGTTCCTGTGAAATAGAGGGGAAAGCACTTCGAGCCTGATTTACAAAGCATTTTTTTGCTGGTGCGAAAAGAGGAAGAGGGCATGTGATTGGTCGAGGTAGTTTGTTTCCTCCAGTCACAAAGCATGTAACTGAAATCGCATATGCATAAATTTTAAAATGTGGCAAAGGCTTTGATAAATCTGGCCCCTTAGATTTATGTTTTAATTTTTTGCTTAATTCATTTCATCCCCAATCAGCCATGTTAGGGTATTTATTTACAATTTTCAGATAGGTTGATCACTGGATTGCAGAGGAAGTTAGGTGTGGAGTAAGAAAGCCAAGCGGTTTTTGCATGGTTATCTCTGTGGAGGCTGAAGTACCCTAAGCAGTTGATGGGGTCACTCAATGACAACTCATGTCCCTGATGTTCCGTAATGAAAGGACGTACTTCAGCCCTGAAATGCCTGCTGCTGAACATATGAGCTGGAGGAAGTGAGTACTATAACCCTGTTGCTCATAACGAAAAAAGCAGGTTGCTAGGATACTAGAGGAAACACACAGAGAAAGCAAATTAGCAGGGAGGGGCAAGAGATTGGATCTTAGGAGGGAAGTCAGAGAACGGCATCGAACCGAGCAAACATAATTAGCTCTGCAGAGGTATTGGGGTTGATGTGGGGGGAGGGGTGGGGGTTGTAGTTCTTTCTGCCAACTCTTCTGCAACCCCTGCACTGAGGATTTTGACTTAATCCCTCAGTCTCCTGTCAGAGCTGAAGACTCTGCCCCTTCAAATCCAGCCTGTGACTGTCACTGTAATTGCATTTCTTTCCTTGTGCCACCAATACACACACGCCCACCCATCACTGCCCTGGACACACATTATTCCACAGGACAACTGATCCGTCAAAGGTGCAAATCAATCAGATGTTTAGTGCCACCCCCTACACATGGGTCAGACGGAAAAGCCAGGAGGCTGTCCTCCATTGTGGTATACAGACTAAACGCCACAGCCAAACTCACAACTCATGATAAAACATCATGGTGACTGTGACCTGGCAGTCTGGTCTCACGCCCTTTGCATTAATACAGTCAGTGGGCGATTTCATTGGAGATGATGGAGAATGCCCTTGTTAGCAAAATGACCAAAATGCACCCCCCCATTATTAAAATTAATAAATCACCTACTGATTATAGTCAGATGCCAACCTATTTATGTGAATGGCATGAGACTAGGTTGTTTACTCTAGTGTCAAAGGCTATCCCATAGATTATATTCACATTATGGCATTCCTTTAAAGTATACATCAAACTCAACTTTGAGGACAACTGGACTGTAAAGGTCAGCTTTGACATAAATTGTCACTTTTAAAGTTCAAAGCCCGTGACAGTTGACGTGCTTCCTGAGTTTACCTGCAAAAAGACTCATTAAGCTAAAACCTTCTTCATTGAACATTACAGTTAAGTGATATTTCAACGTTAAAAACATTATTTTCTGCACCTTTAACAGTTAGTCATTTTACCAGCTTGGTCTCATGCCCTTCATGTTGATAGGTTGATGTCTGATCAAAGGAACATGAAAGCATGAGACCAGACTGAACCAGCAGGACAGTACCGTGTTCAATCATTTTCATTGGTCCCATTTCCAAACTCACAAGATGGTTTTCTGTAACATTGGCGCTGCTTTGTATGAGAAGCCTACATTTAAACTGGGTCAAGCTCTTGACTCCTGAACTGAAGCAAGCTGTTGTGATCTTTACACGTTTTGCGCTCCAACAAGCATCCACCTGTTGGGAATCTGTTTTGATGGCTCACTGGGGTCACCATGAAGAAAGACACCTTGCCACAGCTAGCCTCTACTCCACGTCTCCTCCAGAACAAGGTCATGGAACGGGGTCCAGAGTGGTCTCTGCCCCATCCCCCAAAATCACAGTAAGGGGGAAAGACTGGCAAACATGTCCCATGCCAAGTCTCCCAGCATGCACTGGGGCTCAGAGCAACATTTGTCTCCCTCCCACAGACGCACTGCTGTCATCATCTAGAAAATGGATTTACAAGCTCCCCAGCTGGCGAGCGAGGTTCCTGTGACAACAGGCCACGGTTCTGGACACGCATCAAGGAGACAGCTTTGGATGGAGTTAACTGAGTCGCCTGTCTGAGCAATTCATTTGCCTTTCTTTCCCCCTGAGTCCTGTGAACGCATGCCTGGGTGGCATCGGTCTAAAATAGCAAGGAAGATCAGGACACTCTAACACAGCCAAATAATTACCTGGAGTATGTTAGCATCACGTACCATTGGGGGTACCAGCATGTTGTATTGAGATATGTTTAAAAGGTTGTATTGATTGGTCGGGAAGGTACTTGTATGTATGACCATATGCTGCATGTTACTGACCCACTAGTCAATCTGACATCCACAGTCCTACACAAGCGGAACATTAAGCATGCACCCTTCCACCACGATGACCATTCAAATCGTCTGGTGCACTATAAGGAAAAGTAGAGGCATATATTGTATTTCAGAGCATATCATGTGTTTGTCTTTGTGATGAAGCCAGCTCATAAATATACAATTCTAAAACGGACGAAAAATTGGTTGAAAAATAAAGTGTGATGCAGATGTGGATATTTTTGGGGTAAGCTGTCCTCTTGGCTCCCGGTGAAAGCGCTGCTGCGTTTGTTGCCACAGATTCCTCTCCAACCATTTGGAGGGTGAAGAGTCATTTTTCTGGATTTCAGCTGTATGTTAAATCTCAATCCATCACTCCTTCTCCAAACAAGCACAGAAAATAGCCTATGGGCTCCACAGACAAAAACGCATAACATTTTTTTATTTGAAACAATTTTTTTATTTATTTTAACTGTGCCCAAGAGCAGATGAATAACATAAAGATAACACAGCTATTGACAATAAGTGCTTTGTTTTCTCCAGGGGTGCTTTTAAAAATCACTTATCTGTCACCCATAGTTATGTCACTAAAATCTTTAAAGCATAAAATGCACTCAGAATGAAAAAAAGAGAATGAGATCAACAGCAAAGCCGGGTATTATTTCAGTGCCTGAAAATCACAGCATACACATGTAGCACATGCCTGTTCTAACATCACATCATTGCTGTTTTGAACTATTCCTTGGGGCATTGGACCCTTCCTTTAGAAAGAAAGCCTTCTGTTCTTTCAGGGATGATGGGGCGGTAATCTACTCCCCATGCTAAAGACACTACATTTCAGAATTGTCCAGAAAGGTTTAATAGATCTGGTGATTCAGGAGGTCATGGAAGGTGTTGGACTCTAGTCTAGTGTTCTTGAAACTTCTCAGATCTGTCTTTGTAGTATGTACCAGAGTATTATTATCTTGGAATACCAGAAAAATCTCTAAACATAGGGTGTACCTGAACACCCAATGTATAGATATTTTTGTTGTCATTTTTCCCAACTCTTACCATCAGGTGTTTTATGTTTCTTCTGCACAGTTTATGATTCTTCTGGGACATGGATTTCTCTCCTTTACAAAAGTAAGACATGGGGGATCATTCTGTTTGCCTATAGCAATGACCAACACAACTGCATGTGGGACTTCCTGCTTCTCCTGAGCCAGTGAACACACACTGATCAAATGAATATAGGGTCCCATCATAGTTGAATTGAGCAGAGTTGGTGATTTTGAGATGGGCTGGATATTTCTACTCTGCCGGTCTTTTCTGAGGCCCCAGACAAAGCCAGGCCTCACCCTTGGTGAGTGATGAGACTTTCATCATAAGAGACATTATTCATGTGACTGGGACTTTTCAACGAGGAGGAACACTCTGTCCCAAGCTCCAGGCAGCACTCTGAAATACGGTGCTTTACTTTTTATCTGTACATTTCCTCACTGCTTTCCTTTCCCCAGGTTTCAGTGCACTAGTTTCAGGGATGCTAACCCATCCCTCTTATCTACAAACATATCTACTCCATATTCACCGCATTATAATATTCACATACGCACATAAATGCTTTTGTTACTGCCTGTTCATTGCACTTGCCTGTGTAGTCTTGAAGTGCACTCTGTCTGCCTTCTTATTCGGCTTTTCCTTGATCCCCGTTTGTGCTTGCTGTGTGGCTCATGAGCGACAAAATGTCCGGCTACATCGTTGAGAGGAGGACCCGCATCGAGGAACTTTGGCGGGCTTCGCGGTGCCTGATCTGAGTTGCACATATTTGTCACATTCCATGTGCCTGCTCCGTTTTCACAGTTGCTGGAGAACAGTGGAAATCGTCAGGGGGACGACTCAGATTGGCTGCCGCCCGGCACTTTGTTGACAGGAAAGACACGCATTAATTAATCGAGCGCGGTTAATCCCGGCCTGTCCCTGCAGGAACCGATTTACATGTGAGACGCGCCCCCTGAGCTGGAATGAAGATGACACCTGTCACCCGCCACCGGTCCAAATCGACCATCGGCCTCAGCAGCGGCTCATTGTCACAGTGAGCCGCTGACAACCTCTGACAGCTATATCAAAATCATCTATGCTTCCTCTCGTTACTGTCTGCCAAGGATATCGACATGACAGTGACAGGGAAGAGAAAAGCTTTTTTGTCCTAATGTTTTACTGTCAAAAAGTCTGTTACAGCTAATTTTACCAACCATCAAGACTGACCAACGCTGACAAGAAACACTTAGTCAATCCCATGATCACTTGAATCCATGATCAGGTTGCTGAAAATATGCATCAGTTATTCTGTAGGCCTAGTTTTTTCCTCTAAATGTATCTGTAACACAGTGCTGGTTTGGCTCATTTCCATTTTCTTAGTCATGTTGCATAAATTATTTATTTTCAGTGACCTGATTCCACACAAACGTTAAAAAGTGGCCATCACAAAAAATATGTATAAGTCAAAATATCCCAATATTGTCATCTGCTGGTGAAGATTATCCCTACAGCCTTAAAATGAATAATGAAAGCTTCTCTTCCAGATTCAAAAACATCTACAAACTGTTTGCCCACATTTACAGATTCGCAAATCTCTCTTCACACAGTACCTTTACTAAATGGAAAATCACTCTGAAAGCTGTCTTTTTTTTAACTGGATATCAACCACTAACCTGGCTTTTGTACACCGCAGATGAGAATATTTTTCTTGGAAATGACTGGAATGTTTGTGCACTCACTGTATTATATGGCCATAAAAATCCAGAGAGCAAATAAAGCTGACAGCTTCAAGTCATAAAAACCACACATACAGGAAACTGAGGCTGACTCACACTGAAAGTGATACTGTTGTAAACCATATCGTAAAAACTGACGTGGAGACTGACAGGACAGGGCAGGCCAATACAGAATGGACTGTTGCCAATATATTCTCCTGTTCTACAATTATGCTTTCTTATCTCTGATGAGGGTGAGTACACTCTGTGTACTTTGCACATAGATTATTCATTATTTATGGCGGCTTTTGCTTTTCCTTTACTTATTGTACCTTTAATCTCACTGCCTTTTATTGTCTCTTTCACTTGCATCAACATTAATGCACGTGTCTATCAGTTCAGAATTTACCCTTAACTACATTCACACTATACCCCCTTGTTCTGACCAGATGTGAAGACATGCTAAGACAAACATCTTTTCCAATGCCTCTTCCAAGTAGTGAGACGTTCCAAAACAAACGTTGAAAGAAATATTAATTTAATATGGAATACCCAACGTCAATTGCTTCTTTGCCACCACTTTTGTTTTAATTACAATATTGATAAACAACCTAAACCATATGCTTGAATAATTATTTAGCTCTCCATATATCAACATGGTTTGTGGGATAATTAAAATGATGCAGTTCATAGGTGTGAAGAATGTCTTAATTAGCGTATGCAGCCACATTACAGAACAATAATGCTGTAATAATAATAACATTGGATATTAATTTCTGTAATCAAAATGTGTGGGTGTTTGAGACAACAGCCTCGGTGTGAAATATAGCAGGAATATTGAAACAAAGGAGACGTAAGTACTAATTAATGACTATTAAAATTCCCTCCTTTTGCTTTATGCACACCAGTGACTCGTATTCAGCTCCAAATAACAAGATAGCTGGATCAAACCACATGTAATTTTTCTCAGTCAAACAATAGCAGTAGATTGTAACTGAGTATCAATGTATCTTAATTCTCCTTGGCCCAAACATTTGTTTCTTTACTGCTAACCAAAAAAGCCTTTTACCAGCTTTGCTGTCCAGTATAACCAAATACATGCAAACCTTACTATCACACCTTCTTGAATCAATGGAGTGAACCCCTTCAGGGTTTGTGTTCTGTGCTTGGCCTTTGTCAGAGGTGAAAATAATGAATGAAAATAGTGTGGGTCAAAGAACACGAAGCAAATTGCAAAAAAATTGATCAAAACATTTTGCAAATCATCTATAATGATTTATAACCAGATTACAAATTATTATAAACCACACATTAATGTGTTTATAAGCTAGATGTTGCATTACCCAATCTAAAGTGGTACCATTTTGCTCTGTCATTCCCGAAAAAGCCCCAAACATACACTCAATTCTCTATGCGTCTCCTTTGCCCTCCGATTTAAGTTCAATATTACCCATGTCACTCTTTCTCAGCGGTGTCATTTTCTCTTCCTGCTTCTTATAATTCAGATAGCATTCTTGTAACTTAAACAGCGTCCATGCGTCAATGTATTGAAAGTGTGACACATCTCAACCCCTCCCATGAACCACAAAAGATTTCTTGTGCAAGGAAGTAACCACCACATCCATGTAAACTGAAGGAAAGCAAACTCTCACGTTTCTTGAGTTGACTAAATACTGCCACCTCGTGGGAAACCTTGTCATGACAGGTTTCATAACTGTGTTGAAGGACTGGCTGCCATTGCCATGCTCAAGGTAACTAGCGCATGGATTGACCATTTGGACTCTACAGACTCTACATTCCAAAAAAAGCTAAATTCCTATACCTGTTTTCTTCACAGACTCAGGACAGTATATTCAGATCAATATTCCTTACACTGGCTGTCTTAAATCACTCAGTATTTTATTATTTAATTTTTACTGCTCTGTTTGGCAGACTGCATGCTTTGGCTATAGCCTAGCCTGTTCCAAAGCAGGACGTGTTACTTATCTGGTGTTTCAGTTACCCATTTTAGATCACAAAAATACATTTTAGGCAAATTAATGACCGTTGTTTTGTATAATAGCTATTATGAAGATTTGGGGGGATCTCTCCCTCAGTGAAAAACATATTTCATTAATTTGTTTTTGTAAAATGAGTAATAACCCTCCCTGTAAAATAAGAGGCACAGTACTGAAATGGTAACTGAGCAACTGCCTGCTCATGGCTGCTTCAGGTGGAGTCTGAAATGACAGCCTGTTTGTCTTTGTGCAGAGAGAAACAACTGCAGGATGGACAGGCATAAGATGAATACTAAAGAAATGCAACTATTTAAAACTTGGATATGACAGAAAAATACCGTAAGAAGAAACAAACCTGACTCACTCCTGCCAAACCTATTTCCCGATATTTCTTTCCAAAGTAATACTCATACAACTGAATCAGATATATGTAACACAGGAGTTCAGAGTCAAAGCTGGAGCAGAAATGTCTCCTCAGTTGTTCAGTTATCAAAATGGCTGCACACATCATAAATGTACAAAATTATTTTTGGTGTAAACCATTTACTTTTATGGACAACATACTCACTAAGTACAGGATGTTTAAATGTAGTTAAATAACGTCTGCAAATTCATGTCATTGCCATAATATTATCTACCACCAGAGGGCAGCAGACACTAAAGGTTGAAAAGGTAACTGGCCCCAAACCAGGTATATTATCATCATAATACAGTATCAATATAAAGATATTCTTCATTTCTATTTAAAGTATAAGATTGAATGTCCACCCAATCCTTTATTTTCTCAAATTTATAAAGTGACCCTATGAGATCTTTCACTTTTATTGTGAGCCTGTTATTTAAAAAATATTTTTCTTTTGTTTCTTCACCATTTGGAAAGCCTTATTGTACTCTTGGACCCATCCCATCACTTCAGATTGAGGAGAGTGTTCAGGAGAGCAAAGACAAGCATGTATGGTCCTCCAGACTCTAGGTGTCAGCATACTTAGGAGGTGAGGTATGGATTAACTTGCTGACTGAAACTCCCCCTGACCTGGGTCAATGCTGTGACATTAGCACAGTGCAGGCAGACACAGCCAGCCTGGCACTGCCATGGGGAGCATGACTGTGCTGGTTGCCAGTTCTTCAGCACAATGAACCAGCCAGCATCCCTCCACAGGCTTTATTACTGAGCTTTGCATGACTGATTAAAAGGTTTTTTTCATTTTCTGTATTGCATAAAGTAGTCAAGTAATGACTGGCAATTGGTGTCAATGTAATTTCAGAGAATCTATGTCTGTTTAAAGTAAACGTAAGCTATTTCCAATGAAACTGAATGTAACATCTACCTGAATATGTGTCAATGGGGAAATCCAAACATCGTGTTCATGTAGAGGTGAGCTTCAGTGTTAAAAAAAAGCACCCACATGGAGATTTCAAGACTACAATTAAAAATCACACACTTATTTATCCATACCCACATTTATAATAACCCATATTTCCATGATTCTATCATCATTTGACATGGATATTAATTTTACGTGATGCTACTTTTATATATTTTAGTTTTTGCTGAAATTAGGTTATACTAAGAGAGCAGAAAAGATGCAAACACCAAGTGAAAAAAATCTGTATTTTGAATAAACTAAATTGTAATTTTAAAAGAGTCCAGAGATTAATTTAACATTAATATCAATACTACCACGATGTTTCTGAGCTGTGTAAAAAGTAATATAGTCTAATCTGGTTGTCTTGACCGGCAGGTGCACATTTTGAGAAAGCCAAAGGGAGCTTTCAAAACACATTGCCTGTTCCTCAGAGGTAAATATGGTGGAGGATCTGTCATGGTATCAGCAGCCATTCTTTAGAAGTCTGGGTCTCTGCTTTGCTTTGCATGGTAAAATTACAGCTGAGGAATATAAAGCCATTTTAAGTACTCCTATAGTGCAGATATTGTCTGCTTAAGATTCTCTCATAATCCAAGATGATACCATCCCTATACACTCTGCTAAATGGCTTCAAGAGTGGTTTAATGGTCTCTATGATGGCGTCAAAGACTTTCCATAGCCATCCCATTCACCCATTCTAAACTTTATTAATCTTTATGTTCAGAGTAGGTCTCCACATGCTTCATCGCTCAAAGAAGTGAAGATTTCCTCTCTTGAGAATAGTATGGAAACTTGTATAATGTTTCATGAATGAGGTTATTCAGTATAAGTATGGCCATCCTCCTGAATAGTTACTGAGTATCCATTTTTGGTGTTTCAATTATTTTTTAATATATCCTGTAAAACACTTACAATTAAACTTCCAATAGTGATTATTTGCGTTCACATCCAAATGCACCAGATGCGTATTAGAGCTTGGTGGTTATTGGAGACTGGGGTGAATTGGACGTTCTATGGCACATATTTATCTGACTGGGCAACACAGGGGCCAGGGGCAGTGTCATTGTATTTTCTTCCACTGTAAGTCTTTTCTGCTTTGAATTCAGGGTTGCAAATGTAACCTTACAATTACACAAATCCAAGTAATGTATGGCCATCACATGTTGGTCAGCACTGCAAAACACCTGCATTTCAGGACCTTTTACCATTTTTGCTTCTTGGGGTCGTGCCAGCATGAAATTGCTGGGAACCTATGGACACCAAGACAAAAACATGTTTGAGGAATGCGAATGGGACTTTCTTACACCATTAGCACAGAATGAGTGAAAGGGGCAGTGGTGTGAGCAAAGTTCTACAGATATGGCCGAACATCCAAGCAGTTGAATACCAAATGACACGTTGTAGTAACAGTGGGCAATAGGAGAATGAGTAGACTTCAGTAGACTGAGTTACCATGGGAGTGCTGATTCAGTCAACTGAACCATTGCAGGACTTTTGATTGGCTCATATAAATCTGTAATTTACTCTGCATAATAGCAGCACCCATGAAAAGGTACATCAATCCATTACCCATAATCCATTTGATCATTACTGCTCTTGTGTTGATCCAACTGTGTAGCAGAGGATCCGGGAGTTTACATCATGCTCTATATGTAACAAAGGAGAGTTTACTGAGTTTTCCTCCATTCCAAAAAAGTTGTGACAGCCAAAAGTGTTCACATGGGTACCTGCAGAGTTGGCACGCTTGAAGTTGACCTCAATGTATTTCCTTCAAATTGCCAGTTCAACCCCTTTTCAGATTGATTAAAGCAGTCAGAACTGGCAATTGACAATACAATGGCGTGGGAAGGGGGAGGGGAGATCCAGGAAAGGCCATTTTTGTTTCCATTGAGGTGAATTATGATTCTTCCTTTTATGCATACATAGTAAAATAATCTGGTGTGCTATCAGTAGCCGTGCAAATGAAAAGAGCTTATCCTGATGTTAGCCCGGGGCGTGATCTTCTCTTATTTTATTTCGTTCTTTTGCCAATTTAGCTCGGTAGAATAAGGACGCCACTTAAACCATGTGACCAGTTGAAATAACCCCAGAACGGAAGCACGGCTGCACAGGGATACGGAGGAGGGGAAACGCTAAATGAAAGAATAAAATGAAGAGTTCTATTGGGATGCGATTAAAATAAATGGAAGCGAGCCGCGATAAGACACCTACCATTTCCTCACCTATTTAACATTCATTGAATTGAATAATCCGTCCTTATTATCGTAAATAGTCTGCATATTTACCCTGAATATGCTAATTTAAATTTGCTGCCAGCGTTTCCAGACTTAATAAAAAAATATATGTGTTTATATATAAAGAGAGAGAGAGAGAGAGAGAGAGAGAGAGAGAGAGAGAGAGAGAGAGAGAGAGAGAGAGAGAGAGAGAGAGAGAGAGACTGCTTATTGTTTCTTTTGCTTTTATTTCCTTTTGCTTTGGGGCAATCCAGTTACATTTCAATCAAAAGATTCATTGAAAAGTCATTATCCCAAACTAACTGCTGATGATTGCCAGACACTTTGCATAGAAACGGCGTTCCTTGCTCTGGGCAGAAATTACCGCCTGCTTTATCTGTCGCTTTTAGGGGAAAATAATAGACAATTTATCATTAATCTTTGCTAAGAAATATTAACAAGTTAAATGTCTTTGCCATACTCTCCCTGTGTCCTACGTCCTTAATCGCTCTGTGTTGCTTTTGGCTACGAACCTTGAATGACTGACCATTGTATCCAAATAAAAGTGTTTATCATCTCAATAAGGACAAAGAAAAGTTATGAATGAATATCTCTAGGAAGCTACGAATACAAAGAATGGAAATATGGCAATCGTTTATAGCTTAATAAAACTATGGGTTACTGTTCATTAGTTATAAATGAGTTGATTAATTAATTAGTGATATTTCACCGCACGCAGGTTTGGTCGGTTGTTGTCTGACAACGCAACAGGCAAAAACCAACCAATGAAGCAGCTTTTGGTTTGACTGGAAACTTGCTGGTCAGATGATTTTAGGATTAATACGCCACCTTCACACATTTATTCACTGCTATTCACAACGGAAGAGAATGTATTTAAATGCTTTATTATAGTTCCTAATAACATAATGTTAATGGAACAAGCCAAAGAGAATTCCATGATGCACATGTCCAGAGAACCGAATGTTGCTGCTAGATTTTATCTGTTTTTTTTTTTTTTTTTTTCCTGAAACGCAATACTGCCAATAAATGGAAAAATCTCATGACAGGATGAGACCTCATGTGAGACAATCGTCGTTTTCTCAATTATCGTGATAAGCCCCTTGTCACGTAGGTATTTAGAGACAACAGCTATTATTGTAAGTAGGAGATAAAACCCCTAATATAATTATTACACGTGATAAGGTGTTTTGATGGCAATGTATCTGTTTTGGATCATGCTGAAGACGCATGCGTTACCGCTTCATCGCTAGAATGTTCTGTCAGGTGTGATCTAGCCAGTTAGATAGCAGGCCAACCAAGGTACCCAAAACTAGAGAGCTGATTGGTGGCAGGAGCTTCTATGCTAAAGCATGGCTCATGGTCATTTTTTTTCTCTGGCCAAGCAAGCGAAGCCTGACAAAAGTGATTTCAGCTAGTAAACATTCATGGTGAGTAAACGGTTCCTCTGTGGACTGAACCGGTATAATCCGTTTTTGTTACCTGTATATTCCATGTTAACAATTACAACATATTAAAAGCATACAGAGCTCATATTTTGCAGCATGTTATGAAGCATACTCAGTCTGCAACTGATAGGTAGTGAGGTACCGGACTGTGTGCGCTGCTCAGATAGCATAGCTTCACATGCGAATAGGCCTACCACACGTCCTTAATGTACGTTGGAAAAAGCAACGGAATTATTTCTCTCTGAAACAGTAAAGCCTTTGCTTTGACAAAATGTCATTACGCGTTAGCACTGATGCTCGACATCAGTGCATGGCTAATATTTCATGAACAGGTCGTAGAGGTGGTACTTTAGCATATTGGCTATCATTTCCCATGTCCACTTAAGAAAATTCCGATGAAACAGTTGATAAATTGAAGTCTTTGTAAGAAAATAATTTCTGCTGCATTTTCAAACGCTTGTTTGAAGAGCCAGGCAGTGTCTGCCCAAATAACCTCTTTAGTTTTATGCAGTGTAAGTGCATGTTATGACTTCTGTAGGCATACAGGTCTAACGTGTCAGCAAAGTGAGTCAGCCTACAGGTGAATGTAATTTTATTCTTCGGATCTTTGTCTGTCACTGGAAAAACAGGAGAAGAGGTGTCCCTCCATAATGACACTGGGATGGGACTTTGAACTCAGACACAATTCTATCAATTATATAGACAGACACTTAAAGTTGTGGAACTTCAAGAATTTAAATGATCGAAATATACAGAGGCCCCATTCAGAGCTACAGAATTTGTTCTCTGATGCCTGTCAGACATTAACCATTTACATAGGTGAGCAAAAAAGACTGCAAAATTCAGACCCATATTGAAAGTTATGCATATGAATGCTTAGCGGGTACTTCCATAAACAATGCCAAAACATTACTTTATTTTCAAAGGACATCAACCTGACTTGCGGAGGTTCTTACTCAATGCTGAGACAATTGTGACACAAGTTCACCCACTTGACCACACGGTATTCTCTGCAGAAAGTTAAAATCTGTTCAAAAATTCTCTGAATGCTTCGTGGCTACTTCTGTAAACATTGCCAGAACATTACTTTTTTCGAAGGACATGAACCTGACTGTATTTAGTACTTGATATTTGGATAATACTCCAAAAAAAATTGTATAGTTTAATTAAAGTCCTCAGTTTTCACATTATATGGGAAATAATTTTCATTTTTTTAACATCCATTACCTGCAGCTCCATTGGGTGGCATGCATCTGCAGTGAAACATTACATTTCCAGTTTAGTTAAGGATTTAATCCTAAATTAACAGGTACATCAGTGTTACCCCTTTGTTCAGGTTCTCTTAGATGACTAAGTTAATTCGTCAAACATACTGGTGCCCTGATGGAAGAGCCTTTTGAAGGTTCTAGAAAGGATGGAACAAGGTGGATGTCTTCATATGACCTATTACCTATTAGATCACAGAGGCATGGGTTGAACATTCAAGGGAATTGGTGGCACATCACGCCTGGGACCTGTCTCATTCTTATGTGGAAGCTTTTGATGTGTCCAAAGCGGTATTTTAATTTGGCACCCCTCATAAATGTGGCATTCATTACATCCAAATAAAACATTATTATAAGGGGGGAAATTGAAAGAGGTACTTTGCTGCAATGCTTTGATATACAAATAGAATACATTCCAGCCCAAGGCACTCTATCTTTTGACAAAAATGTGTTTCTTGTAAGCCAGTGTGCCTTTTACCTTTTGTGAATGTCACAAATGAATGGCAAGTCAATAGAGCAAAGTATTTCCCGTTTTCTCTCCTCAAACCAAACAAAGCTGTTTCCGAAAGCCCATATGTCACCACACACTTCTGAACTAGGCAGCGCCTCCATACATCGTTCATAAAATGTTATTGTTTTGTGTTCATAATGTCATATGAGCTTGTATTAGTTTGTGCAATTGATTTGGAGGTTGATGTGACTCATTCTATCTAAGAGTAGATAATTGTGTCCGTTTGGATGATTATCAAGATCTTAATCAAGATCTTTGACTTTTTTCAGGAGCTGTTATTGAGTTTTAATAGCCTTTTATCTAAAGAAACTATAGCTATAAAACAAGCGACCGATAATTGTAGCCTAACACAAAGACACGCACGAGTCTTCATGTTTAATTTAAAGCAATAACCTGTACCTAATCCAAGAAAAAAATTCTATTTACTTTACGATGCAGCTCAAATAGCCAGTCAATAAGATATAATTGCGGAATTAATGTTGCGAGGTGCAAGGACAAGGGGGACGCCAAAGCGAAGCCACCACAGCAGGCGACGTCACTTTCGATTCGTTCCCAGGATTACCCTTCGCTCCGAAGGGCAAGAGCAAATGACTCGCTTGGCATTCTGAAGCGACAGTGCCCGCCTGTGGCCCTGTTTGGACAGGAATCAATCTGACTGGAGACAGCAATCAACCACAGGAGACCTAGAACGCGAAGAAGGCAGAGATTAGTGCAAACGCGACTGTCTCTTGTTGACAAATAGCCTACCCAAATCCCTTCGATGAATTCTGTGCGTCTTTGGCTTTGACACTGCGGTTGACTTTTCGTGGCCGTGCTAGGTATTGTAGTTACATATACCAAGAAACAAATAATAGGATATGGCTTTATAAATATTCCAAAATGTAAATTTTATTTGATTTTCAACATCGTTTTTCCTTATTTATATTCAAATTAGGCAAAACAATGCACTCTGGCAGTCAAGATAGGCGACATATTTTCAAGCCTTTTCACGTTCGGGTGACTGTCAAAGTCAAGTCAAATGTGAAAGTAATTCTTAAATCCATAAAATGTCCAGAAGTGTCTTACGTGTGAGTGATATCTCACACAACCACATCAGAACATTCCTAAATATTAATTGTTTGGCCAATGTTCTAAATTACCAGTGATTACATTGTAATATTTTATATCTGTATTACTAAAAGATTAATTATAGCTGAAAATAAATTCGTGCCAATTTGCCTGAGGACGTCGACTTGCATCAAAAAAAGGAGAAAACCGAAAAGGCCGAGTATAATGAGCGATAAACAACGACATGGGGAATTGCTATGCAAAGAACATCATGAACCACTTAACTTTAGTTAAGTGAAAGGTTTATATATTTATTTAGTATGCTCTAATCTAATTAAATATGCCCCGCAGGTCCTCGTTAAGTGAATGCCGTGGAAATTCAATCATTGTTTCTCTAAGGTTTAAGTTTTTAGCGTGTGCGGAAAATTGCTGTGAGGATGGGATGCGCAAGTTAGTTTTTACCACCAATTTCTAAAGAAGCGAAAATGTGAAATGAAAATGAAGACGTTGCAAAGTCATTCGCCGCGACTGTTCTTTTTGTCTTTGGTTTAACTTGACGTGGCTTTAGGATGGAGAAAATAAATATTAGGTTATTAGTGGCTTTGCATTGCACGTTAAAAGTGATTCATTTTTGTATGTGGTTGTTGGCGGTGTAAGTTTTTGTATGTCATAAGTAGACGATTACTGCTGTCTAAAACCTTTGCCACATTGTGCTTGTGTACACTTGTCCACTTGTTGAACTTTACATGATGTTGTAGCTATAGCTTTGCTAGGGACATTTAATAGAGCTGTCTGACTCTAGAGCTCGGACACTGAGGATTTAATACATAATATAACTTGCTTGGTACTGCAGTATGCACATTTCGTCATGATTGCTGCACTCAATGAAAATGAGAGGCTTCACCAAATGTTAACGGAACAGAAGAATAAATTGACAGTTTCTAAGAATGAAAAGGAGCAGAGCATAGCAAATTATGTAGGTATGAAATGCTGTACAGTATTGGCAGATTTTTATTGTTATGGTAAATATGAGGACTTTGGAAAAAGTGAAAACGGATTGGAGTCAATAAATTCAATAAAATATTATGGAAGAATTATTAAATTCACCTGACGCACCTGATCAGATGGAGGCAAGTGATCACCTTTTCCTAAAATGTTTTTTGTACCTGTAAGTAATACTTAATACCAACTGTTCAATTTCCAAGAAGGCTCTTTTATTTTCCCTGTGGAAGACCAGCTAGATTAAGAAAGCTTGAGTTTATTCAGAAATAAAGAAAAATGCAACACTTTCATCACATTGGCCCTGGTCCTGATGAAAATGACAAAAGGCTGCATAAAGGATTTTTCATTCCCCCCCACCCCCATTCACCGTGGTGAAAAAAATAATCACACACGCACGCTTCTAACACTTTAAAAGATTAGCCGGGAGAGAGGGGACTACCTGCATTTCCCTTCCAATTATTAAAATGTCACATGATTAGATCAGACTAGCCCCAGAGATTTAACTGAATTATGCGAAGACAGGAGCCGGAAAGAAGCAGGCGTGAAGTTTGCAAAAGAGCCCGTTTTCAAATGGCTCCCTGGCTAACATTTTGAAACATGTATTTACCTGTTACTTAAACTTAGTCTATATTATGATTATTGTTATTATTATTATGGCATTTCACTCCCAGAGATGGAAGCAGAAATCATTTTTGACTTCCATGTATGAGCTGAGAAATACCCCATATAATTGAAGCACAAACAAGCAAAACATTTTTTTTATTTAATTAAAAAGAACTCTATTAATCTACCTCATGATGCATGCTTTCTGTTATGATTAGTAATTAAAGGTAATTAGTATAAAATATTAAAATACCCACTGAAAAATAAATGTTGGATTTTTTCTGTGACAAGGCCAGTGCTTTCTCAGACCACTTTTTGTTTTGGCATCATTCTTCTGTTTACTGATAGTGGTGTTCCTTAGTTCATTATCTTCAATTAGTGCATTGTAAATCAGGGTTGCATCTCAATGGAACACATTGTACACACTAAATATGAAATCCGCATAACCTTGTAAGCTTACCTTTAGGCCTACATCCATCTGTAGTGCTCAGCCTGTTGCAGCACAAAGATGTTACCTGTGCAGCTACCAACACATCTTGTAGTGCTAAAAAAAAAAAAAAAAAAACAGGAAGTTACGCTGAATATTTGCAGGCAGCACACGGTAGGGGCGCGTTGGAGAGAATGCATCTCAGAAAGGAAGTGCCACCTCCATGGGGGACAATCCTGCACAGGCAAGCAAACAGGGTTAACAGTAAACAGCGAGTTTCGGGTAACGGAGGTGTTGGGATGCCGGGGGGGGGGTCGGGGTGTAAAGGCGGGATCTGCATCCAATGTCCTACCGACTTATTCTTATCGCTGTTGTCGGGGGTAGTCGGAGGAACTGGTTGTGCACAGTGCGCTAATTACTGTATCAGAGGCGAAACTGTTACAAGCATGCATCGCCCCGCGAAAGGGGGCTGATATCCTGTCTGTCAGCCCGCCATGGGAAGGTTCTCACCACGCATGGGTGTCCTGGTACATGAATAAAAATAAATGCGGGCCTTTTGTTGTAGGCACTATTGTTGCAATACCGCTGCAGCATGGAAAACCACATTATAAAGACAGCTATGCTGCAAAAATAGCCCTGTGTTAGATTGTGAGATTTAGCATACTTCACCTGGTTATAATAGGTATTTAGAGAGAGTCGGAACATGAGAGCATGCATTGGCCAGCTTATCGAAGCAGGCTGGATTGTAACATCTGTCACTTGGAGAAGGAGAAGGTCAATCAAACCTGTTGGGGGGACGGGGGTCGATCAGAAAGCAAACAGCTCTTCCGTAATCCTTCCTTTACTTTCACAAGAGTCTGTGAGAAGGTTCTGGTATATAAGAACCCAGAGTGCCCCCGCAGGCACGTTCAGCAGCCACCCACTACGGCCATCCGCCTGTGGACTTGCCAGTGGACCTGGGATAAATGAAATCTCTTCAGCTATTCAAATGATGCCATTGTGGTGGTGTAACAGAGGGTTGGTCTTTTTTCCTTGAACAAATGGCAGCAGTCAAGGGTTCAGTACCCCATGCTTGTCCTTCAGTCCCCAGTGGCTGAGTCTGGGAGCTCGGGATCTGTCCCTCATGTTCATGTGCGCAAGGCTGTAATCCCCAATCCACCACCATCCAACGACACACTGTCATCCTTCAGTTCACAGAGACACTCTATAACAACTGTCTACAATGGTCGGCACATGGCCTACAAACAGGACAGCCCTAAACGGCTTCAATAGAGAGAATGCAGACCGTCAGAAGGAAAGCTCAACATAAATCCTTGATGACTATGGACACCCACTGTAGTTTTCATTCCAGAGGATTCCCTAAAGGTGCTGTGCCCCCCCCCCCCAGGCAGAGAAAAAAACTCCAATATAAATAACATATCCCTAAGCTCGTGGTTGTAGAAATGAACAATAGATCAGGAGATACCCGAGGAGCATTTGAGTGAATGTTGTTTGTCTTGCTAATCCATGCATAACTATGAAGCTGTAACATGAAGCTGTAGCCTGAGTAATGACAGTACATGAACCAAATTATATTATAAATCCTGTTATTCAACGCATCAATTTTTTGTCATAAAATTAATTCACAGTTCATGTATAGGAGTATTGTTGGCTTGAATACTGCTCTCTGAATGAGCACTGTAAGTTATATTAATAGATGGGGCTAGAAACATGGGGCTGCTAGGAGGCTTATCCAGCACTGTTTCAGTGTGTGGGTACTGAACCTGGTCCACTCCATTGCTGGCCATGGATGAGAGCTATAGCATCACCCAGGAACAGTGGCATTTGATTGGCAGGAATGTCTGCGTCTACTTGCTCAGTAGCAGCCCCTGCTGGCCAGTTGGGACCTACAACACCAGTGCATGACACAAAAGCATGTCATGGATGTTGCCCTTCCAACATATCCTCGATAGAGAACAGTCTTTTTCAATTCCGCTCATTGCATTATGGTGTCTTTACCGCCGTCCAGCAGAGAGAGATGTGGAGCTGATGTCTCAGTTAGCCTTTCAGTCAAACAACAGGAAACAGAATTAACAATTAAGCCCTGCCCCACCTTTCTTTTGATGCCAACGGCCCACCTGCTGGCTCTTCACAAAAGAAAACCCTGCTTCCTCTCTGTAGAATGCAGCATGAATATGCAAAGGCCTTCTGTAAAACAACTGCAGCTCAAACAGTGATTAGGAAATACATGGTTAGTGGCACAGTGAAAGGCTAGTGTCAGCATTGAAGGTGTACAGTCTTTTTAGGCTAATATAGACAACATAACTATCTAAAATATACTCTCATGTTCATAATAGTATGTTGAATAAACTTTTATGATAGCTAATCGCAAGAAACAGTTTGGACATACTTCTATTTGTGGGATGATGTATGGTTTTACAGTAGCCTGTGTGTTTTATGTGATTGTCTTGCTGAGGTACTTAGGTGTGCAAATTTTCTTCAATGGGCCACTCTCTTTCTCTTTCTAAATCGCCCATCCACAGTGCAGAGTGTGTTTTTATTCCAGTGTTTGATATATGCTGGTGTCTGAAATGGCATTGCGATGTGACCATGTGCCGGCACTGGTGTAAATGGAAGGAGTCTCTCAGTATAGCTTAGTCCCACTCAGTACACCATTTCAGAGTTTCAGCGCGTCTCAGAGCTTGTTCATGAGCTGCTGTCCACAGCAGACTGCACCACCCCCCCCCCCCACCCCTGTCTCAGCCAAACTGTTCCCCCAGGGGCTGTGGACTGCTTTTGGTCCCATCTGTAGGAGGTCAATCAAAACGGCCTTACAACCTCTCAATCCCTCTTTTTCCTCTCTCTTTCTTTAACCCCCAACCCCCCCACCCCCGACCTGTCTAACTATCCTCCCCTTCCCACCAGAGGAATTAACCCCCCTTGCCCTGGCAACCCAAAACACACAGAGAAGTATGGAGCTTACATGGCTCACCAATCCCCCTAGGGAGATCAAAGGCCAGCAGGCTGGCTCCACCATCTCAGGTCCAGGATGGGTAGGCATCAATGGGTGTGAGTCAATTAAAGAAGGACTTTGACTCGCCCTCCTCCACCCCTCCCTCACCACCTCTTTCCCCCCATCCCCTCTTCTCTTGCCAGCACTCCATTGTGAAAGTGTGACCTCCTTAAAGATGTGGGATCAGCATAGGCTCTCTCCCTCTCTCTCTCTCTCTCTTTCCACCATTGATTATTGGCATCAAAGCAAATCGCCGTCAAAACAAAAAAAAAAAACGTCGAAATGTGGGACCTCAGGGTGACTCCGGAGAGCACGAGCAGGGTCATGGGGAAGGCCCACATCACAACGGTCACAGGCTCTGGTCTGTTGACTCAACGGATAGAACATGACAAAAGCTGCAGATGTCATCGTCGGTGACCTTGGTGGATGAACTGTCCTCCTCACTGCTCTCCTGGAGGCCAGAGTCATTTTAGGGCCTGGGGTGGGTGCTGTTTAACCACAACATGGGGGCCTTGACCCCTCTACCCATTTTAAAATGAAAAGGACAAATATAGACTTCAGTTCGCATTAGACACTGATTGGCACCGAGATTTAATGCTTCCTAATGGTTGTGTATGACACAAGATACAAAAAGCAATTGCAGGTTGTCTCTTAAGCTTGAATTGTATAAAGTATATATAATGTCATGTTCTTAAAAAATGTCACAATAAGTAGAAGTAAAGACTGAGAGTGTAGAATGACTAGTTGTGTGTCATAGCAAATTCAGCAAAGTTCATGGTATGACAGAGGAATTTAATTAGTGAACCTCAAACATACTCTTGTGCAAAATCTGAGAGGATATTTTGGGTACATTTCATTTTCACAGGTGGGGGGGCGTTGAAAGCTTACCTACGAACGAAGGCGGGACATTATTGTTTTTTAACCCATGGCCAGCAGAGGGCGATATAGACAGTTTTTTTTGGTGTGCAGAGACATGCGACAAAAAATAATTCTTGGATATGATAGGGAAGTGTAATAAGATCAGCGAAATATCCTTAAAATCTGTTTAATCACCTTTTTCATTATTGTAAATAATTCCTTGTGTAATTTGTAATCTTTGAAAAATATACAAGCTTGACTACTTTTATTTTGCCTGGATACCCCAGATTGCATGAAATCCATTACCACCCGGCCAACAGGCAGTTTGATATAGTTACCATAACATATCCATGACCTTTGGCTACAGTCATAGAGTACTTTTATTTATGAAGCGCATTTATTACGAAGACGACCAAGTCGTCATCAAACAGCTATTAGTCGGTACCGTGAAATGCGGAAACTTGAGTATTGAGTAAACGTCTTTTCCCTGAGAAAATCAATTTATGCAGTTCAAAAAACCGAGATGAGAGATGTATATGGGCAATACCGTAACTAATCCATCCCTAACCTAATTCTTGAGAATTAATCATCCTTTGAGCTCAGGTGTTGAAAAGCATCTGACATTAAGGGACATACGTTTTTTTTGTATATAGGCCTAATTATTATGAAAAACTGAACTGGAAACCATCCCTGTGAACCCTTCCACTTTTCTCGTCGTATCGGGTGCAACAGTGAGCCTTCTCTCAGCTCTTTTGCTACGTGATTGACATCCCTGGAGGTCATGGCGCTGCTAGTTCCCACAAATGGCTTCCGACCACAGTTTAGCGGATAATTAAAATATAAATTGAGTTAAACCGCTCAAAGGGGACGAGTGTCCCCGAGCTCGTAAACCAACACCGAAATAAGCCCCAAAAGAAAAACACGCGCCGCCTCGCCAGCTGTCCGGGACAAGTGGTCGCCGAGGAGACTGGTCGTGGTCCGAGAGGCGGCTCACAGAGAAAGTAGCCTGTGAGCTCCGGGATGCACCGCTCGGCGCTGAATTAATCTGCCGCGCTGTTTAGATAGGATAACAGCCGTCTACACACAGACAATGGGACAAGCTCGTTCTGAATTAAACAGATTTCAGGCTGGAATTTCAATATAGACAAGAGAACCATTTCTGTAGGGCGGTATAACGCAGTACCATGCTTCTTGTAGAGAAGAAGTAAATAAACCGGTTTGAATGAAAGGGGCAATTATTTGGAAAAGATGGCGATGTCGCTCTTCCTAGTGCGTGCAATCAGTAGTGACAGCAAACAGGCTAACAGTGAAATACAGACTAGACGTGAACATTCCAGTGTCCTTTTTAATTTGACTTCGCAGTGAGTCGTCTTCAGAACGTGATGTGGAGAACCATTTTATCCATGAAAAAAGAGCACCTATGCGTAAATGTCAAAGATATGTGTAGGCTTGGAACAAGGCAGCACACAAATACATGAAGACACCCAAAGCAGATCACTAATCACATTTTCCAAATGATATTGACATATGAAAAACCAAGTGTCCAACCAATCCTTTCTTCTACTTTTAATTGTTCACTTTCCTGAATCCTTCAGTCCAATTTAAACAAAGTATCAGAAATTGTGTGGATTAGATTTGGACGTAATGGTCAGAATGGAAGAGTCCTAAGGTTAACAGGAGGTTACTTTCCTCACAGAGATGATACTGATGCAGCAAAAAAAGAATGATAAAAGATTAAGGAACTTTTATTTTTTTACCCTCAGCACCGACAGGCTATACAGTTGACATTGTGGTTTTGGAGTACTTTAACGTTCATGTTTATTGTCTTCCTTTAAAGGGAATTCCTTCACCCATAACTACCTTGTGGGTACCTACCTTCTCCCACTCTCTTTTGACCTGGTTGACCTTTCTCAAGATAAAAACTCATTACCAGATTCTCACACAAAGGTCTCCAATCGTCACCTGATCTCACACCAGCTCCCAAAATATTTTGGTTCGAGTTAAAAAACGACTCATGGGGATCAATACTTTGTCCCAGAGGAGGGTGATCGCTGTCACTTCTCACTCTGGACAGGAGAGGTGCAGTGTGTCTTCACCACGGCGGGATTCTTTCAGACCACCTGATGCCACCGATGCATCTGTCTCAGAAAGACAGGATATAAGGTGGCAAATTGCAGTAATCACGTCAAACTCCCTCCTGGCACCCAAAGAAAAAACGTTAGTTTCTCGATGAATTATGAGGAAGGAATCAACTGAAAGTCTGGTGCTGAAAACTGCATGCCAACACCATGCACTTTCACTAAATTTACTCAATCAGTATCTCAGTAACGATTCATTAACCACAAACCCATTTGTCTAAAACTATTTGATATTCCTGTCTGTAGATTACAGTGACTAAACAGAGACGCTCAAATGGACTGATCAGCCATTTAATGTGTATCTCCATTGTTTATTATGTGTATCTCCGAATGTTCCTGTGTGGTACTGGTATTGCCAGAGAAAATAAGGACCTCAGATCTTTCAATGTTGTCTTTTTCTGTGCTGTATGCTTTGGCTGCCCTTCACAGTCTGTCCATTAAAGGCAAAACCTAGAACAGAAGTACAGCCGCCACCATGGGCCTAAAGTCTATCTAAACGTCTCATCTGAGTTGTGGAGGCAGAACAAGCACTCGGCGGATATGGTCTGTGGTAAGGGGGGAAGCTCTCTGCCCCAGGCCGCAGTAGCCAGTCCCAGATGGAGAAGATAAGGCACAGGACTGAGTGACTTTCCCTGCAACATGTATCCATGGCCTTCGACCACATTTACACAACACACCACAAATCGCAATCAGGCCTCTGGCGAGGTTAAGAGCAGAGGCCAACACAAGGTTCAAGGAAGGCAGCTTGGGAATTCAGGTGGTGGCTGAGGTGGGTTGTAGGCCGACCATAATGAGGAACCACGGTTCTTTTGGCATCTTAGTTGCTCCCAAATGTAGAGCATACAGCAGCCAAGCTGCACACAACAACAAAAATAGCTTAGCCAGCCATGCTCACTGCCCCCTTCCCATCTCCTGCTAACAAGACTAATGTAAGAGCAAGAGATAAATTTGTTTGCTCATGAAGTCTATTTTCCAGTTAAACCTTTTCAATTATTGCCAAAATGATGACTTGATGAATTAAATCAGAAAGGCCTTATCTGCTTTCTTACTCTGCACAAACCCTTGCTTTCAAATCTGGAACCATTTCCTGGAATATGTTCCTACTTACTTAACCTGACTTGGCAGCATCAGTGCCCATTACAAACACTAGAAAAACAAATAACAAGCATTTATTTTGTTTTATTTCCAGGATTTTCGTTGTCTTTTTGACAGGGGAGTATCAAATGACGGCATGTCTGCCCTTACACACAGGCCATTTGCCAAAGAAGGGTGGCTTCATCGCATCTATGGCCTGCTAACTAAGACTGCAAAAACAAGCAAGTTCCTGCCCTCAGGTCTCTTAAAATTGTCAGAACAAAATGATGTAAGAATACTCCTGGACAGCCTACTTCTGTAACACAACAAGGTCCTTAACACCAAGCAGTTTTCCAGGTCTTCAGCATATATTAGCTCTGAATTTATCATTGCACTCACATGTTTGTACCTACCATTTACCTACCATGTACTTTCCAAACGTGCACCTGTTATGGCATGTAATGATATG
Organism: Albula goreensis; assembly: GCA_022829145.1. Taxonomy (NCBI): domain Eukaryota; kingdom Metazoa; phylum Chordata; class Actinopteri; order Albuliformes; family Albulidae; genus Albula; species Albula goreensis. Next base: position 6,770,278 of record CM040758.1, read on the forward strand.
TTGTCAATTGATTAAATCACTTCTACTTTTGGTTGTGAGACTATAACTGATATTATCTCAGCCCATTGTCTAAACATATTGTATGTACTTTTTAATGTTGCTCTGAGTAAGACAGTTGATTAAGTGCTTGAATGTAAGATTTTTACAGAGCTACTTGAAGGGCTTGGTGCTGACTGAATTTAAAAATGAGGGCTATACTTTAGAATACATTTGTGTAAAAGTTGATTGATTTAAACACCTCAATCTTACACAATATTTATAAATGGACTCTCAACCTGATATGAGAAAAATGAATAATGGCAAAAGGAAAAATGGCTTAATAGTTACACATTTTAATTTTGCACCCACTGTAAACAGGGCAAAAGTCTATAGCTGTTTTACCATATAAAGTTAGAAAGTAAATACCAAACTCATTTTAATTTCATGGCAGAGGTGGGGGAGGTGTTGCATGAGTGACGTGAGCCATTTTAAGCCACAGCTGCCTTGTCCCGCGTAAACCTATCCAGTGTAGGAGCCTAGGACAAGGACGGGAGCCAAGAATTTCATTACGGGACTGAGGATGTGAACCTCGATTAGATATCTAATTACCCAGTTTAGACCCTAAATAGGCCATTTGCACTTGGTGCTCAAACTGGACCCACCCTGCACCGGGACTCTCTCCGTTGCTCTGCAGCAACGACTGGGGGTCATATCTGCACTGTCGCCTATTTTCAGTCCCGGGCGGGTATTAACGGTGTCCGTCAAAAGCCCGGTCACATTACTGCCCAACCCAACTAAGTGTGCTTATGTAACAGCTGCCCAGTCAAGATTCTGCCCTTGATATGAACCTAAGATAATGAACGACGGGTGGAGTGACAGCTCCCTGCCAGGAATAGCTGAAGTATCCTCGCCTGTTAATTGTGTTTTAATTATGGGGGAGACCTAGGCAGCTCGCACTGTCTGTTGTCTGTTTGATCCCATTGTCTGTTTGATGATGGCTCGACTGGCCTAACGAGCAAGCTTAGGTGGTGAAAAGGACTGAACATTTAAGGCATTCAGTAACTGAGGCTCATGAGTTTTTTTTTTTTGAAACTCTGAGAGTACGGGTTTAGCATGTCATCAGTTTAGCAGACAAAATAACCAAAATGTAGTGCAATGTATTCATGGAAACTAAGTATCTGGGTATATACTGTATATTACTGACTGCTTAAAATTGTATTTTTTTGGTAGGAAAAAACAACATTTAGAAAATGGAAGGGGGGGCTGTAGTGACATCACTCCTCCAGCAGGGGGCATTGCAGGCTATAATAATATAACTGATGCTAGCATTCCAGTCTCTGGTGCATTAGGTCCCACTGTTACCAGTAGTTACCAGGGCTGTGCTCCTCAGTTTCTCCTTACACCCTCAAACCTTAAGTGAGGGCTCTTGTTTTGATCATGTTATGCTGTTGCCAACCTTAGCCCTGAAGGGCTGAGAGATCAAGACACTGGGGGTTTGAACTGACACTGAGTCATCATAAAACCACTACCTTATAAAATGGTCCAGCAACATCTTGTGTTTACAAGGTGTCTGACTGTCAAGGTTTTTGAGATGATGAGCTGGGTGCTTATGAATTATAAGAAAAATGTGAGGTATGCATTACAACAACTATTTGGTGGCCCAAAACAAATGTAGGGCATATATGGTCAATAAATTGTAAACCACAACTAACATTCATTAAAATACGCAGCAAATTATTACGCTCAGTGTCTGTGTTCCTCAGATGACCAGTTATGAATGAAAACATGCATGAGTTATGAAGCAGAAGAGTTCATTTTCTTTTTCTTTAGTGTAGGTCATAGTTCAAGCTGCCACTTTTCAGATGCTATGCATATCTATGTAGTTTGCTGTGACGAACTAAGAAAAGTATGAAAAACACCATGAAAGACAGTGGACAACATTTTTTTGTTTTTAGTTCAACTACAAATATTTTGTAGACCCACAGAGTTTACCATGAAGGTGGCTTATCAAATTAGCTGGCTGAAAATGCTGAACTAAACATATTTAAGAGGCAATTTTAGGTCAGGGACAAATCTTCACTAACTGTCATGGATTTAAAAAAATTGATTTCAAGATAGTTCCATTAACAGGAATGCATTCAGATAACCAGTGAACTCAGTTGTTACAGAATCAAAATTATCAGGGGACAAAGCACCACAGGTATGAGGCACCATATTGTAATTGCTAGATTATCTGCCTGGTCGGTTTTGATGACACTTTGCCCACTGGTAGAGACTTGAGTAGTTTGGACATGATGCAGATTTTATACAAATTGGCCAGATGGCGGTGCTATAGTAAACCACAACACATTTTGGTCTATAAATCTTGAATCATTTAGCCAAGAGTAAAAATTCTTTTTCCCTCCGATTCCCTGGCACCAGGTAGAACAGAACAGCTCATTGGACCTAAAAGAAGCACCAAATTTGATTTTCCACCATTTTGATTTGTTTTGGTAAATCTTTAAGAATGTATCTCCTCCCAGACAGTTGAACCGATTTGCATGGACTTTGGTAGACAGTATATTCAGATCAATATCTTTAAAAGTTATACAAATACATTTGCAGTGTAACAAAAATGTGACTACAGTAAGCCAATGAATTCTGTGGCCTCCATTGATATAACGAGGTTTAACTGCTGATCACACAGTTCAGTCGTCACAAATCTTGGGATCTAACATCTATACATTATGAGGCCTAAGCCAAGGAAATGTGGTGGTAACAGATGGTCCTATAGCAAACAAATGGCCATAGATCCTAAAGCAATTGCCCAACGAAGTTCAGATTTAGTTCAATGTGCATCACCATTTTGAATTTTTTTGAAAAATCATTACAAATCTATCTCTGCCTGGATGTTTTAAGAATTTACACAAAATTTGGACCACTGCATCTTCAGGCAAATATCTGTAAATGTTATATAAAGTTATGCCGTTATGTTTTAAAACAATGTGTCCACAGTAAACCAATAGACATGCATGTTGGTGTGGCTCATTACATAAATGGCAGTAAACCCCCAACAGCTTGACATAAACTGTGGTACTGAAATATTGTCTAAATCAAAAGAGCAGGTGGTGCAAAAATGACCAAAAATTAGGTTTTCTTCACAGAGATTTCAAACTTACTTCAGTGATGAATTTCACTTCAGGAACATAGACAATAGGGAACATTAACCTTTCAATTTGCTAATGAACTGAATTCTGAATATGAGTGTTTAGCCTCCTTAATTACTGCTTGCAGCTGTAGACAGTAGCTTGTCATCATTATTTAGTCATTGTTTATTTACTTGTCCTTGATGGAAGGTTGTGATTCTCGTTTTGCCTGTTAATAAGCACACAACATTGACCCCAAATTTTTTGAAGGTTATTCATGAATTGTGATAAACAGTGCGATGTGTGCAGTGGTTTCAGGGATACCACCTTAGTCCTGAAGTCACCAACATTCTGTCAAAGCGGTGATTTCAAAGGGTGATTTAAACAACCTGAGTGTGATTTCTTTGTTTTAGATTGACACTGAGCCTCAAGGTCTCCGTACTTCCAGCTCCCAAACACAGGACTTTCCAGGCCTGAGGGGTAGTTTTGGAACACGGCCCAGGGGGCCAGGATCCAGACACAAGCCTGAGGTGAAGGATTTTTCTCATTTGCTAAAATGTTTCCTGAACTCCAGCCAGGTCTGTATTACTCCTCACAGGTCTGTGAGAGGATGTGACATCACAGACAGCCAGTACACTGTGCGAGATGTGCTGTAAAGATCTATTACTGAGGAGGAGCTTGACAAATGACAAATGTGCATTAAGTGTGGCCCCTGATTAGTCAGATGAATGTGTCTTTCATCTCCAAGGTGGTACCGCTGAGCTGAAGGGAAATGAGGTGAGAGGGTTGGCTTGTCTGTACTCCAACCAACTCCCCATCTGTCTAATTAAGGTCAGTGTTGAGACTGGTCTGTTGTTTCTTCATGAGCCAGATTAACAGAACCCAAAAGTAACATGTCATTCAGTCCCTTGACACACCACTGAAACAACAGATATGATTAAATTATTATGATATGTCTTGACATATCAACACCCTTTTTTCTCCCGTTTTCCCCCACCCGCACTGTTTAGCCTCCCAGAGCAACCTTCTCCTGTTGACCTGGGCATGAGACAATGAGCTCCCTCTTCTTTCCCACACTTAAAATTCACCACCAATTACATACTGCTGAATACTGTCATCAGAGGATGACAAAGTCAGTGTATACTTTTATTATAGGCACCTGGCCAACCAAGACCAATGTGACTGCTTACAATCAACCACAACCCAGTATTTCCCTGGAGAACCTGCTTAGTGCATGCGGAGCTCCAGCCACAGCTGGTAATGGCATGGCTGGGACTTAAACACCTAGTCACAGGTCTCATGTCAGCTTCTCATGTGTTCACAATCCTGAAATTTATGCCAGAAACCAGTCAGTGCAGACAAGTCAAAGCTTTAACATAACTAGCTTGCTAATATAGACCTAGCTAGCTTTTCTTTACAGCAGAAAATGACAAGAGATAGTAGGGCATATTGAAAACAATGACGCTTGGAGAGGACTCCTCAAATCAAGTTCAGCCCTCAAGCTTCTGTGCAGTGAAAGATGTAAGGGTCACCATCCAAGCCAAATCCACCAGCAACTTCCAACCACGCACAAAATGATGCGATCAAATTAGGCACAAAACTCTTTGGCTTCTGTGAGGGTGCACTTAAAACTCTCCACACACCAGTTAGAGAGGAGAGGACGTGTGTTGTGGGTTCAATCACGAGCCCCATGGCCGCTCCTGGATCTCACACAGGTGTTTACATTGACATCGTACTCTCCTGGAAAGTCTCAAGTGCTGCTGTCATCCGCCTACCCAAAAGCTTTCAAAACACCCCTCAAATAGATATATGGATATCCCTTTGGGAAGGAGCCTCTTACGGCTGCTCCAGGATCTAAGGCTCCTTTTAAGATGGAGATCAGGACTTAGGCCCTGGATGACTGTGGTTATACCTCTGAGTATCGTATTGAAGGTTTCATAAAAGACCTTTATCAAAACATTTTTTTTTTTTACATTTCTCTTACACACTTTGAAAGTTCTCATCTAGCGCCAAGTTCAGTAACTTGAACAAACTCAACAACTAATAAAGCTAGTTCAAAACCTCATTTTATACTGCATTGGTAAATGAAAAATTAAATATAAAATATAATCTTAATCTGTAAATTTCACTTTTTTTTAGAGTATTGGGTATTTTACACATTTCACATTGAACATTGTCAAATACACTGTCCAGGTATTCTTATTTCATGTGGAATCAATTTAGATCATTTATCATCACTGTAAGTAGAAAACCTACACAAGCCTACTCTTTGCTCATAACAATCGTATCTCTTTATGTGGCACAAGTTCACACAAGTAGACTACACCAGTTCTGTGGCTGCAATACTAACATTCCAAGCTGCTATAGAATGAACTTTACTCTGACATTGATTTCATGCAAATATAGGCTTCAATAAAATAAATGATGCTCAAATTATTAAATGTGATATGGTCCACAAGTGACTGGGAAAACATTGTGGAGGATATGTGCCAATTGCTTTTTCAGAATGTTCCAAAGCATTGAAATATTCATTGACTATTGTGACATTTTCGGATTAAAAAACGTGAAAGCAAATCCACAATTCACATTATTATTCAGCTGAAAATGCTAAACTAAATAACATTCGAAAGTAGTTCCTACAATATTCCTTTGAAAAGAATATTCCAGGGAAATCTGGCTTGAAAATGACATCTGCGTCCTTCTCCAGCCTCTCTCAGCAGTGGACGCCAGTTACCCCAGGTTATCGCCAGGGTCGGGTGGGCCGAGGTGGTGTGGCCAGGTGATTGACAGAAGCTTGTGGGTCTGACTTCCTTTCCTCTGTTTCGCCACCTGCCTGTGGTCTTATCTACATCCTACACGCACCCCCCACACCCAGGATAAGAAAGAGCTGAGCACTGAAATGCTGCAGTGCAACGCTGTGGCAGCAAGCCGGGGAAAGTCCTCACAGAGCAGTTCATTTTTGCAACCCTCTCCTCCCCCAACCCTCTGTGACAGCGAACCTTCATGTTCTGCTCTTATCCTCCAGCAAGAGAACAGGGAAGGAAGCGTGAACCTCTCCCATAAGAGATGAAAGGTAGTCCTACCATTAGTCATAAAAGCAATAGTAATGATAAAAATATAATTTTAGATTGCAATCATAAAATAATAATATGTTTGAGATTTCAGTTTGTAAGTGCTTTTTGAGCCAGGATTCTATGTACCTTCCAGAGACTTGGCATGTTTATAGAGGACCGTAATAATTACAAACCTTGTGAATATGTTGCTAATTGGCCATATGGTGGTACTATAACAGACAGCTACAAATGCAAACTATGAAAGTTCAGAACCTCTCCAATGATGATGAACTGTCTCAAAGTTTGATATATGGGTGCAAGGCTTAACCAGGGACAAATTTAACTCAAGGACTCACCATAGCGGCTTTTCTGCCATTTTAGATTTTTGTATAACATTAAGCCTGAATTATCAAAGCCTTGAGCACATCTCAGTGATGTGACTTGTGATTGGAGCAAACAAACAACCACAGCCAATCATATGACGCTTAGGCTTTCTGCACCATTGAAATAGTTTTGCACATACTGAATGCTTTAGCAAATCAGGTCCTTAAACCACGTTTTCTCTGATACTGTTTGACATATCAACAAGCACACAATAACAATATATTATATGGAGCAATATGGAGGTTTTTATTGTAAATCATTAAATTACAATCACTGTGATTTTTGTAGTGATTTTGAAAATTACTGCAGTAACCAGCCCCTCATCAGGAATCTATATATGTACTCTATAGACCACTGACATTTTGGATTGCATGCCACGAGCCAATCAAGCAGCAGTTTTGTTTTGCAACCCTGACACATTGACCTACAATAATGGAATTTGATATGTATATACATCTGAGCCCATAGAAACTACTTACTCATCAGTAGACAGCAATATAAGCTAACTGATATGCACATTCTGTGATGTGATTTTGCACCCCTTATCAATTACATAGTACAGAGCCCCTGAACCAAATCATGAACCTATCAAATAAATCGGCAGACTACCTTTGACCTATTTTTATGAAACTCTTTGGTATAACCCTTGGATTTAATTGTGAATTCTTTGGTATTCCCTTTTCCCTCAAAGACTTGGAAGATATTCCCTTTCTTATGAGGATGAAAGAAATATGAAAAAAATACCTCTGAGGAGCATAATTAGACCAGTGTGGGTGGAACATTGGCAGCCAGCAGACTGGATTCTCCTCCAGCCAGAAGCATGAACTAGAATGAAAAGATTGATGAGCATTTCTGTAATGGTTCGAATGTTGATGCTCACAACAGCCAAGCAAATCTGTTTGGAGAACAGATGTGTGAGGTACACTCTACCAGTCTTGTCTATTATTATCATTGGATTTTCCTGCAAACATATGGAAACTATGGCTTATACCATAGCAACCTCTCCTAACCAAAGAAAATCTGTCTTGATCTAACACTGTCAAATTAGATCCCAGTGATATGATGCTGAATGTAACATTGCTTGCATCAAATGCAATTTTATACATTCAGTAGTATAAGGGGAATGGCATGACTGGGTTAGGGCAGGCCACAGATGGAGAAAATAGAAAGATGGACATAATGCAACATTATGCACCATAAATGCAACGGTGAAAGTTATTATAAAGGCATAAACTAAAACGTCTTAGCTGATGTGTACTATGCCTATGAAATATGGAGACGAGTAGCTGTCATTTTCAATATTCCTTCATCAAGCAACAGTTCAATCAAAAACTAAAAAATACATGATTTTTTATTTGAAAGCTTGGATGCTGAAATCCAGTGGTAGCTTTATATGTTTAGTCTAAGGGCAAATCTTACCTTTATAAGTGGTGTTCATTCGTTTACTTCCTTGTTATATAACAATAGACAGGCTACAACTAATAAAACAAAACTGCTATAGCATTTTCAGCAAAGGAAGGGTTTAGGTTGATTTCCCAGTGTGTGTTCCCCACACTGCAATCATCTCAGACAGAGGTTTAGAATATCAAAAATATATTTATTTTTGGGCCTTCGGGTGGCAGATGGAGTAAATGCAAATATTCATGGAACAGCAATCGCACAGCTGTGAGGTGAAATCCCAATAGAGCCATTACTGGCTATGGGTGGAAGTTTCGCATTTGTGAGGCAACAATCTGCTCGGCCTCACCAGGCTAAAACAGGGGGTAAAGCCTCTTCTAGCAGCCTCCCCTGGTCAGCCTGCAGGACCAAGAACTGAACATGTGATGACTCCAACAGCGTAGGCAATCTGTGTCACATCAGAAGGGTGAACATACATTTTTACATGGTGAGAAATGGGGCACTGCGTAACATTGCAGGCAACAGGAATTTGCTGGGGAAGTCTCATAAAATAACCTTTCTTTCAAGGATTTCTCCGGCTTGAAATACATCAGGGGATGCTGTTTCCCTGTGGCAGACAGAGATCCCTGATCTGATCCAGACGGGATATTGATCTAAAGGTCATTAAAGGGACTGACCTTTAGGAAACGTCTAACGCTAAAGCAGCGTTTAAGAAATGTTACCTGCCGTCTTTGTTTGACAAATTTAATGCAAAATGTATTTAAGATACACACCAAACATGGATTGTCAAATGCCATAGAGATCTTCAGAAATAAAGGCTATAAGTGATGAGAATAGTTTGAACACTATTACTGTGTGCATTCCCATGCCTAGTACAATGTAGAAGGGCTAAAAATCAATACATTTCCAAGCCAGAACTAAAGTGGGATGACAAAGCAGAAAATACTGTTCCAGACATGATTTTACAGATGTCCTGCATATTGAGACACTGAGACACAAACTGGGGGGGGGACATTATCAGAAATAAAATATACCTCAGTACAATGTAAAAATATAAATATATTGCAATTATCTTCACAATATACTGCAAATGTATGCAGTATTTCACATTTCTGTAAAGGTTGTGAGGGCATACAGATAGTGTCTCTCAGGAATATTGTGGGTGCATTCAGATAATCCTACTCTGGAATGGTGTCTTGGGATATTAGTGTTCCAGTGAGTGTCTATAACAAGTACATTTGATCACAGGGTGGCTGTTTCTGAGTGGGTCACCAAAGTACAGGTCTGTGACAGCTGAGCTTATCTCAATCAATCGTATTAATGTACATCTCTAGTGATTTATTATCTTCTCAATACTCCCCATTTCTCCCAACCCCACACCACCAGCCTAACTGCAACCATCTCCCCTAGCTGAGATAGGGGTCCATGTCTTTCCATCCCAGTGTCCTCCCTGCAGTGTGTTCGGTCTTTGTGCCTGGGGATTAACTCAGTGGAGAGTCAAATTATGAGACCTGAATTAAAAATTGCAGTTGGCCAGGCTGAACCTGGGAGAACGCAAACTCCACAGATTCCAGGGAAAAAAAAATGTAAATTACCTTGAGGCATGGGGCTGTGAGTGTGTGTGTGTGTGTGTGTGTGTGTGTGTGTGTGTGGTGTGGTGGGGGTGGGGGTATTAGTCCACCCAATGAAATGTCTGTTCACTGTAACACTCCCAGTGGGATAGGATGAGGGAGGGGTGAGGGCGGGGTGTAGGGAATGCAGTTTGTGAAGAATAGACTTAGCTGGAGTCTGCAATTCTGCAAAGGGTGATTGGACAGTGCCGGAGAGCATTCACCGTGACCAGCAAGCTGTCCTTGTGAGAAAAATCTCTGGAAGGCAGGGCCATAATCAAAGCCAGGAGACTCTGACTTAAAGAGGCTTTTTTCCTGAACGTTCTTAACTCTGTGTGCCTTCAGATGAATCAAAGCGCTTCCATTTGATTGTATTATCAATGGCTTTGTACGAATCATAGCCAGACAGAAAATGGCTCTTCACACAGTTTTATAGAAATATAATGGCAGAGGAATGCACAATCTAAACATGATACGTGGAGGATTAAACAAATGCTCATAGATGAAAATATAATTAACACTCATTTACATTGATTTTGTACGCATATAGAGACAGCCATCTTTGTGGTCTGAGAAAAATATTGCCGTCTAACATCGATTTGGTCGCAACTCTTTGATTATGGCTCCTCCTTGATTGGCATGACTGCTAAACATGGCTTCCTGGCCTCTTGGTGTGAAGCCATCGACGAGGCCTTGTTTCCGATCGTTATGTCACCCATGTCATCAGTTCGATGTGTGTATGGATAGGGGGGTAATAGTGGCCTGACCGCACATGCTCAGAAACCGAGAGGGGCACTATGCCCACTAATTCATACTCTTGGGTTTCACGGGCAAAGGAAACAAAAGGACTAATTTCACATCTTTGGTACACGGGGAAGGAGAGTACCATCCCCCTGATGAACAAAGGGTAATAAATTCATTTCCAGACCATGCTAGCACACTGGAAATTTGACCCTGTGTTTGCACGATACAGCTCGCTCAGCACAATTAATTGCCTTCCTCCCCCCTCTCTCCCTCATCCCCTCCTCTTCACCCCCACCCCCCAGCTCTCTCTCTCGGTCCTAGGTCCTCTCTGTTGATAGAGAGACATGATGCATGACCCCTGACAGGCTGTCTCCCTCATCCAAACAAAAGCCGCAGTAGATACTGGTCCTAAACTACACTAGTCTCATTGCATACGACAAACGTAAGGTAGAGATTTACTTCCTCTCTCAGCTCACAATCTACTTAGTAGGCAAACACAACAATTGTGACTCACCTCTTTTTAAAATACAAATTCAAATATGCAATTAGTTTTAAAACATTTTATCACAACTAAAAAACCACACATACACCAGGGTCATCACCAGACCCTACTTACTGTGGCATGTGCCTCAGTAATAATTTGTTGTACCCCAGTAAATGATCATGAAAAATAACTTTTGTAAAAATGTATCATAAATTGCAAGTGTGAGGATGTGGGCACCGTGTGGGCACCTCACACTGGTGATGTGCACCTTAACCAGTATAATTTCATGCAATTACATTTTTATTTTCATTTTGACTGGTGAGAAGGTCAACGCAGTTTTGCGTTCAAGGTCTCCCTCCACCACATATAAACCATGGTATTGAATGAGCAAGGTTATTTCCTGAAACTTTACTCCATTACAAATATATCAGTTCAGGTGTATGGCTCCTGTGGTGCCTCCCAGACCTTCTTCTCTGCATCACTTCTCTTAGATCACTGACAGCTGCACATTTGTGCATCAGAAGCTCAATAAGTGAATCACAAATGTGCAAGAAGTACCAAAATGCTGGAATTATTAAACAATGTAATGTCCTTTATCAAAGACCAGTTTTGTATGCAGTTTCCAAAAATAAACTATTTCAGTGTCCCTGCACATTCCAGTATGAGCCGAAGGGTAAACAAAAGTTATTGAACTGGAAGCCTGGGGCCAAATGTGGCAAGCCACAAACATATTCTTTGCCTTTTAATCACCGGCAAGAAAAACAGAGTTTCTCACATGAATCAAAATTTGTGACGATGCCCAGGCCTGCATCTGCACATTGTCAGCATACCTCCCACAGCTGACACTAACATAAGTAATAGCTATCAATATTTTAGCAGGCATCTACTTTACTCTCTCTCTCACACACATGTAATAAATCTTATTATGAAGAGAATGGGGGCATTTAAACAGTTGCCACAATGGGTCTGCGTGATCTGTCCCAGGCAAGATATTCATTTGAGGGTTAATCAGTGGACTGACCTTTTGGGATTCCTGTTATGTTGAAGCAACATCCAAGTTACATTTAAAAGATGTCAAAAGCCTTCTGTGTTGTATACTGTTAAATATTAAAGATAATTTTATGTGCTCGAGATTAACATGGCATGGTGAATTTCTGGGAAATAGAAATGTGTTGTGAGAATACGTTGGATACTAATATTTATTACATATTGTTACATGGATTTGACCATACATAGATGTGATTGGGCAAAAGAGCTTTTGATACAGTGTGCCTGTAAATACAATTCAAACCAACAGCCAACAGAAGATGAGCGAACAAACATATATTGTTTTTTGAAGAGGCCAGCCACTGCTTATCAAGACCAGCCATCTTTGCTCAGCATCCCATAGGGGTAATGATTTGGAGGATGTTGTGTATAAATTTGTACAGTCTGTGCTTGAGACGCTGAATCTCTTCACGAGTGACAGCAACACCAACACATACTTTAACAGTTACAGTGTTGAAAGAAGAAACCTTTACGAGTTAGCATGCTGCCTGCCAACAGTTTCCAGATATTTTGTCTACTCTGCGAGGTCTGTAATAATGAACCTCCTCGTATTGTTTGAATTCATCACAATAAAACAATCCGGTTGAATAATCCAATTAAATTATACTGTAAAATTAAAGTGCTCTGTCTGGAAATGTATAGACGAAGTGGTGGTTGTAGTGTTGAAACTGAGCTTAGAGGAAGATGTTTCAGAATGTGGGTGATAAAGTTTTATTCATAGATTAATGACTGTCAGTGATGCAATGAATTTTGTTGTCCTTTGTTTTTGATTTTTTGATCCCTGTGCATTGAGCATAACCCACTTGTCTGATACATTTTTGTAGTGTAAAATAAATATTTAATTATTTGTTAGTGGCCCTTCGAGCCTAACTAGCACAATAACCATGCGCTGAGATAACGTTCGATTTCTGAGTGTTAGCTGGATCTCTCGCATGGCATAAACTGGCAGCTCTCGTCCCCGGGTGCATGTGTGCTGGCAGGGGCTTGGGCCAGCTGAGGTTGCTTGGAAACCGTCTTCGACACAAATTGGTCTTTTGAACCTCAGTACCGCACTGCCATATGGACAGCAGTTCATGCCAAATCAATTAATACTGAATGAATAATTCACAGACATAAAATGGTAACATATAAAATGAATAAGTAGACTTTTTAAAAAGCAGGAAATAAAAAACATCTGCCATGTTTTCTATACCACGGCTTTTAAATTCTCTTCTGGTGCAGACTGATTGAAGTGCCCATGACTGAGCTGATCGATTGATTGCAATCAATGTAGCTGCTCTTGTGATTGTATAATTAATCAATTAATGGCTCTTGACATTTCACTGGACAAAGGTAAGAAACCTGAAGTCGAATGACCTCTCACTAAGGTCATGAGGATACTGCGGACAAAATGTTTTGCATCACTACAGAATTCCCTGTAAGACTGCTTTGCTGCAATGATTTCCTAAAGGTTTCTCAACAGTAAATCATACACCCCAATGGTTATGTCTATGTACTGAGGGGTTTGTTATTTCCGTGGCTTGGTGGTATTTTATTTTAGTTTTAAGAACCTCAGTGTTCCATAATCTAACAGACAATGTAAATAGGTTGACCTCAATTCATGGCATGTTTCAGTTTGTTCTGCATGGTTCCTCCTCATGAAAGGAAAATTAATAATCAGAATGATTTTACACACCAGAGCATATTTTAATCTTAAAATGCAATATAGGTTATATTTGTTTCCTTTTTTAATGTTGTTGATTTATTTAATCTGTTATGTCATTTATCAATTCTAGCCAGCCTGTGGACACATGTATAACAGCTGCCCGGAAAATTATGGCACCCCTCCATTAATGCTAAGGAAAATAGCATCACTGTGCACGTGGTCAAAACTAAATGAATGACCACAAGTTTCTCAAAGGTATGTAAAATACATTGTTGAGTTCTAGAATGCATTGTCCCTTTGTCCGTAACTCTTGTTAAAAGAATGTAAACTTTGGGTATTCAAAAAATGAGATCACTCTTGCGAGGCAAAGTATCACTGAAATTGCCATTTCAGAGTCCTTAATTCAACACCCTTTGTCCCTGTGCTTAAGACCCGTCAGCACATTATGAGCAGTGACTATAATCTATACTGTGCTCATCACACTGAAGCCCTTGGTGGACTGTGAGACTGGACAGAGAAGCGATGAAACAGTGATCCAGCCACTCTTAGGGTGAATATAAGAAGCACTGTCCCTTTCCCACCCAGACCCTATAATCAGTCCTACTGCAAACCTCTGACACAGATTCACACATGTGATTCTTATGAGTCACATGATGTCTAGCATTTGCTGTTTTTCACATTGCTGCAAATGCGACACCAATCACATAACCTCTATGCTGTTGAAGGAATGTGGAGTGAACATACGTTCAGTTCAGAAGCGTGCAGATGTCGGGCTGGGCCAGGGCGAATGAGGATGATTAGTTCAACCATCTTACCCACAATGCTGAATGAGCTTACATGTAGATGTTATTATAAAAATCCATAAATTAGTCTGCAAATGTAAAGCTGAGCAGAAATCTTTGAAGATGGGCTGAGATGTTGTTGGTCCATGTCTTTGGCTGATGCCTATTAAAGTACAGCCAATGATATGATCAAATTGTTTTCAAAATGAATGTCAGATTTTATAAAATATAAAACAGTCATTTTATTTTCTAACTGTCATTATGCTAATTTTACTACACCAAATCATAATTCAGTTTTCTTATCATCAGATAATGCAGTAGTTTCAAAAAGGATTAAATACCTTTCTAGGTGGTGACATTTTGTCATATTGTATATTTCCATTCAATACACTGCTGACAATCATAAATAGGAAATCATATAGGTATTTTATTGTCAAGTGTGAATCAAATTACTCTTTGATAGTAAGACAATGATTTATGTTGAGGAAAAGTTCTGGCACTTTGAAAGACTGTGTTCACGTGTCAGAACATTTGGTTCTGAAATTAAACCATCTTAAAGTTTTATAGTGATATCAGAGATAATGAAAGAGAGAGATGTGGCTGACATTTGTGCAGAAAACAAGACAGTGGTATGCTTCTGTGTACGTAATACACAGTAGAACACAATCAAATGCACATTTCTTTGACTTTGTCTATAGTTCATATTGTTCCAGGGTGTGTTATATAAAATGCCAACGACACTGGTCCATATTCCGCACTGAACCACACCCTTGCATGCCTCTAAGGTCGAAAAACTTATTACGCCCATTGGCTCTTGTTCTATGCGAGCCACACTTGCAGCAGGGGGAATGTACACGATCAACTTTATGCTGCATCCTGCATGCACGAAACAAGTCACGAAGCTAGAACGTACAGTGCCAAGAACGATTACCTGTTTCATCGGTACTAGTCTGTATTCCCTATACTCTCGAGGCAGAGTGTTCTGTGGTGTTAATTTGAACGGATGAAACGCAGAACACTTTGAGCATCTGCAATATTATGTCATCCGGGGCAGCGTTTCTCAACGCTAATGCAGCAGGCTACTTCTGGGGACATCTTTTTCAGAGGGTGGGTTCGTGAGATCTAGGTAAGGTAGACAAACGCTATTTCGATTCTTAACCTACGGGAAACACACATTTTAGTTAGCGGTGCGGCAAAAGGGAAAAAATAGGTTGAAATACTTAAGAAGTTTTAGGGTAGGCTACGCAAGCGGATTCAGCCGGCAATTTTTACTTCCTTGTCCTGCGGGGAGGATAAAGCGTGACGTCGGCGACTGGTTCGCCTTACCCCAGCCATTCAGCGGATTTTGTACCAATTCTGCAGAGGGGAACCTGCCTGGGCAGAGAGGAGCGTCGGCAAAAAAAGCAAAGCACCGTCCGCGATAAGCTCCGACGCACGCAGGGGCAAGTATAACAGAAGCGAGGGAGCGAAGCAAACTTTCGGAGAAGGAACATTTAAAATAATGCGTTGCTGTCAAGCCACAGGCTAGGTTCGAAAGCTTGAGTTGCTGTTTTTTGAAGGACGCGCCGGGTATCGTATTATTTTCCGCTTCCCCCACCCGCACTGTGCCTCGTTTTTATTCCTATAGGATTCAGAGATGTCTTTAATAAATGTAGACGATGACCAGAGATGGGTGCCTACACACGTCCAGGTGACGGTGCTCCGGGGCAGAGGCTTGCGGGCGAAGGGCAAGCACGGGACCAGCGATGTTTACACCATTATTCAGGTGGGGAAGGAGAAATTTTCTACTTGTGTGGTGGAAAAGACGACCTCTCCGGAATGGAAAGAGGAATGTTCGTTTGAGCTGCTGCCTGGGGTGCTCGAGCCGGAGGGACGGAGCGCGTACCCCCAGGGGAGCAGCGACCTGGTACTGACGGTGATGCACCGAGCGCTAATAGGACTTGATGCGTTTCTTGGACAAGCCATCATCCCCTTGGACAAAGTCTTCCAGGATAGGATATGCATGAAAAACGAGTATGTTTGCTTTTCCTTTGTTATACTGCTCACATCTTTTTTTCTTCAGTGCTGGTAGTTTTTGTTACAGGAATGTTTAGCAGAGTATCATATACGTTGCCCAAGGCGTGCGACTTATTCATTACCATATGAAATACAGTTGTTCTGTCGTTCTATATCTCTCCAAAGAAGTGAAGTACCAACAGTTGTACACGAAGCCATTTAAGCAGCTCTTTTGTTTTGCTGGTTTGTTTAAGTGTTGCACCGGCAGTACAATTACACGCGATAAACCAGTAAATGAGGTTTGATCAGAGCTTGAATCTTTTCGAGGTCTTGTAGACACGCCCTCTGCACTTCGCTGTGCAGTACGAGCGGACAGGGCAAGACAGAACTTGGCTACAGATTGACCCTTTGAGGCGAGTGAGCAGATGAGGCCTATCTTGCTAAAGTCGCAAATACCCGATATCCTCCTCTGCGTCAACTGTCGTTATTGAACTTGGGAGCTCAAACCTGCCTCGATTGTTTTGCAGGCGTGTTTAACCGTGCAGTTTTTCACGTGTATCAGCACGTGTAACTTCTTAAGATGTGTCGTCTTCAACGTGCACGATGATTTGCGTCTTATAACTCCTGAATTAGTTTGACTAAACAAACTTGACTGTTGCTCTCCTCAGAACTGTTTGCATGTTGCTAGGGATCATCAGAAACAATGTACCTCCCTTTGCACTGTGCCTCACCTACAAGACTATTTGAAGTATTTAACAATGGGTCACTAATTATACGTATCACCATAACGATATATTAAGCTCAGGGTTTTGTAAGACAACACGGTTTGTCTTAGCTTACAGTTGCAGTAGTTCAGAGGCAGCTAACTGCTTTTAGGTTAGGAGGATGAACAACCATACTGACGACCAACTGATGTTCTTGCAGTCCTATATATACGGTAGCTTCCTCTTGTGGTATCATGCGGTTTTAATGGTAGGCCTAGACAGTCAGCAATTTCTGAGGTCTGGTTTGCTGTGTGTAAACTCTATGGTACCAAATATTAATGCTTGTCTAAGCA
The DNA here is from genome assembly GCA_022829145.1 of Albula goreensis. NCBI lineage: Eukaryota > Metazoa > Chordata > Actinopteri > Albuliformes > Albulidae > Albula > Albula goreensis. The sequence continues at coordinate 6,787,581 of CM040758.1, forward strand.
TGCAGCCACATCAGGCAATTATAACCATGGGAAAGGGTTTTATTTGTTTTGATTGTCTAGAATTTGGTGTGACTATACTGTCCTTGTTGTTGACATTTTACAAACTAGTAATTGTTTTTAAAAAATTATAGGTCGAAACAGGTCGGTGATTGACAGATATTTATTGTTCTTCCCAGTTTTGGTGCCATGATACCTCTCATATTATCTACCACTAACTAGCATAAGCCTTTGAAAAGTTCTTACAGGAAAGTTAGACAGTAATGTGATATGAATCTTGAAGGACTCAAGTCATTTGTGGGAAAGATGTAATTTTAGGCCAAATTGTTGAAGCTCAGTCATCTTCCAACAGTCAGTCAGTGATGAGTTGACATGTGTCCATAAATACCAGAAATATGTATTCTTTGCATGACATATTAATAGAACATATTTGGACTACAGTGGGGATAAGAGATCACACACATGCATTTGTGCACTTGTGCATGTGTGTGTTTATACACATGGATGCACACACACACACACACACACACTTAAATTCCCATTCAATCCTGCTTCCTCTTCACTGCAGAGTGCATCTCCCAAGCTTTGGACCCACAAGTGGGCTTTCAGTGACAAGGCCAACCAGATCATGGCTGCCATACCCCACGCCCATTCTATGGTGTCCCCCTAGGCCCAGACCAGGGTACCTTTAACTGGAAGACTATTCGCAGGGGGACTTACTACTATGGGTGATATGCGGATTGATTTGTCCATACTATAATACATGTGTATGTATTTCTGAACCATTTCAGGCTGAACTGAATGCAGTGTGGGTCAGCAACAGTACCAGCTCATAACTGTAAAGTCTCTGAAGTCTGACTTCCATACTTACCCTCCCTGTGCTGCTTCAGCAGGGGTGGATATGCAGATTCATATCATACAATTTGCCATGTAGCGGAAAAAACAAGCAAGTCCACGCATTCCTGCTCGCCTCGCCTTGCCCCGCTGTCTGGATCCGTCAGGAAAAGTGACTCTAGATCTGCTTGGAAATGGCAAACGGTTTTCCCTTGCACTTTTTCCTCTTCAGTGCCATCTCTATGAAAAACAAGTGGCTCGTGATGCACCGTAAGTTTTATGCAAACAAAGTAACTCATTTAGGCCTTATCTCGCCGCGGCATAGCAGCCCCACTGGGACCACAACTGTTCGATTGTGTGGGCCACTTGCCATTTTTATAGGCGTGTCACCCCCACTTAACAGAGCGTGTCTGGGATTTGTATGCGCTATGACTGAAAGATGTCAATGAGCTGAATTCTTAATTTTTCTTTCTCTTCCCACTGTACTAATTTGAGACCTGCAGTTGTACTGGTTGATTTAGAAGGCTAGTGTTGTTAAGTATGTATGTGAGCCATTATGTCTGTCTTCTGCAGTGTTAGCCTGATGAAGACTTATGACCAATATGATGGATTTTTAAAAAAATATTTTTAACAAAAGACTCATATTTTACTTATATATTTACTTAAACCCTTCCAGGGTTTGTTGTGTTATTGAACCTTCAGCATCCTTAAGCTACTCACCAGTTTTGGCTTTCCTTCAGCCATTGCAGGTTCTCCTGCTGTACACGATGTACCTTTTATAGTTTAGAAAGTAGTCACTCGTCGTTTGTGGATGCAGGCGGCATTACAGTGCATGTACTACAGCTACATCGCTAACTGTATATGTTAAGTATATATTAAGCTAACAAATTTAGCTTACATTGACTACTCTGCCACTGTTAACCCCTTTGTCCCTGAACCCAACCTAACTCCTCCAACTAGTCCCAGCCAATTGGCTAAATTCAAATGTACGTTACAACTCATGCAAGGATTGGAGAGAGCATCGTGCACTGCAGGAAAAGATACATAGACTGAAGCAGACCGCATTATGCAAATGAGTTCTTCATCATTCTGTAATTGAAAATAATACATGCGACTGATTTTTAATAAGCAGCGTTTGCTTAAAAGGGAACAAAATGACACAGACTGGTGATTTTTGTAATTATCGACATGTTGATTATCCAGTGATCATGGTAGCCCTACCTGTGGAGGTGAAGTCGTGGTGACACCAGACCCTGGTACAGCTGACAAATAGAAATGGAAGGGGAAAAAAAGACCATCACATCAAGCTGGGAAATAACAACGAAGGGAAAATCTGTGCATGGGCCTGTTTTAAAGGAAACATTTACTGCGATTGCATGTGACAAAAATTTCCTTTGTAGAGACAAAAATAAGTTTGTTTTTCTCTTTTAGACATTTCAGATGCTGTCCAAGTGAAGGAGTAACATTGTAGCAACAAAAAATAGGATCTATTGAGTATACGGTCCAAAAGCTGATGAGTTTTTGAAAAGGTAGGAAAAAAATCAAATATGGAACTCATAGAGTTGAGTTACAAGACTGCCCATGAATAGGGCTAGCTTAACATGATATTGACCTCAATCTTGAGGCTTCAGAAATCTTACTTCCAGGCACATGGAGGCATTCATTCTTATACCGAGTGCACAAATTCCTATTGCGCTGACTAACTTACCTAAACATTTTGTCCAGTGATTTCTTTGCCTTTAAATCGAGCAGTGTTTCAAGTGTAGAGTGTGCCGAATCGGGCAGCTGTAGGACTGCTTTTTCGCAGCGGCCTACCCTCTTCCAGGCTTTCCTGGCTGCTGCCATGTGGATTTGGCACTGGCGTTTGATTTGTCATCTCATTTGAAGTGTACTGAAAGGGCAGAGGCATTCGTAAACTACAGGGTTACATTGGTATTTTTTCAGCGTTTTTGTGCATGACTGTTTGTGTACCTATCCTCCTGCGGCAGTGCATTTCAGAAGTCCACAGCTGTGGTTTCCATATTATTCTCTATTAGCTCAAACAGAAGTGGATTACACTCTTAGTTTGGTCCTTTGGGTGTAAAATGGAGAGAAAGAATACAATGAGCGTTGATGCTTTTCTTTACAGTCGAGGCTGAAGATTCCAAAATTATCAGTATCAGTGAAATGGTGTTGCACACTAACAGTTGTCCATATGGATGACCACATCATCTAGAGATGCTACTTGCCACATGAGGGCTAGATCATGCGATGAAACAGACTGCTGTCTTTCAAAAGAATGGGTTCAAAGAAAAAAGTGATTCTTTGGAATAAATTTTCCTTGGTGCATGTTTGGACAACGCATGAGTGCCCTGTTTTAGAGCTGAAAACGCCTCATAGTCCATGCGGCACTGATATTAAGTTTGCAGTACATTGACGATGAGAACAATATCTCCTGTGCCTACTTCATATCATGTAAACCTAAGTGAGTAATAATTTTATGCATCTCAGCAGTTTCAAAGTTACGTTATGGAATTCATTGTGTGCTTCAGCCTTGATTAAGCCCTCTGTGATTTGGTTGGGGGGGGGCGATATAGCCAAGTGTAGGCGATACAAGACAGTACTTGCCGAGATGCAGCAAAATCTTGTATGTGGAATACTCTCTTGTTATGTAGGCTGTGTTGCTAATATTATTACTCCTGTTGCGCGTATCAGAGAAGAAAGAATGAGGCCCTGCAAGCCTACCATAGCAACCCTTAGTATGAACCCTGACAGGTATCTTCTGAAGCCATGCTTGAAGACATTTCTCCTCTCAGCACATGTTTATTCACAATGTTTTGGGCAATACCTCCATTTGAAATTATTGACCGAAATAGCACTGTGTGAGTGCGGAGGACCCAAACCTTATTCATTGGAGAGCCGCAGGAACCTCCAGGTGTTCATCCTCTCTTGATTTATTATATACAGGTGATCACACGGATAACCCACCTGTGGTTTGGTTACCGCCAGACCCTGTGGTTTTCAATGACCAGGTTTGGCTTACACATCTGGCGAAACATCGATTTTATCTATTTTGCTCCGTTTCTTTTTTATGACTCGAAAGCATTGAGAGCTGAAATAGGCCTGTCACTATAACCATCCACACCATAAAATCTCCACTATCTGTATCTTTATATCTTTTTTTCAGTTTCGTTATAATTTTGCCAGTTAAAAGTAGTCGCATGCGTATTTTCTTTTTTTTTTGTGTCATATATTTTTTCATGTATTTATCGCGTGCATATTTTCAATAATAGAATGAGGGACAACTTCAATACCAGTCTATGCGTCTTAAAACTCGCTGTTCCCCGTATGCCTCTCCCCCATATTTCTTCTTGACAGGAGTTGCAGTCAACAAGGCTTAGCCAACTAATTCGTTTGAAATGGAATTCCAAACTTCATAGTTATTAATCGTTTGAAATCGTTTTGAGATGTGAGTCGATATGGGTTGAAATCACAAATCTCTTCCTTTATTGCAGGTACATCTGTCCCAAGTGGTAATTGCTGAACTGTGAACTTCTTGAACTTTTTAATTAGCAACCCCCCTTTTCATTGTCTGCTTTTGTATTTATTCTTCCATTTGTTATTCCTACACAGTTTAAGAGAGGCAAAATAACAATCGCTGAAATAATTTTGTATGGGTAATCCCCTCTATTGAGTGAATTTATAATCTGTTGCCCCCGCCATTCCTCACCACTGCAGCTACAGAGAGACTGCAGCTTCCAAACTGTTTAATATTCATGTAACCATCCATAACAGGGAATGTTCCCTTAAGCGTGTTTTACAACAACCTGGTATGTGCCACCCCTCTGGTGCAGCTCTGGTTGTTTATTTTTTTTTGAACGCACTTTCGTGCTATTGGATGCCTTTTTATAAAACAAAGTACAGATAATTTAATTAGTGTTATTGTAAAGTGTGAAATTAATCTCATGTTTTTAGTTTGTGAGCCGTGTGCCTGTTGTGAAGTTAGCACTCTGTGGTGGAATGTCACAGTCTACCAAACGGGAAACGATTTTAACATATCTCTGCTTTCATCCCCACTCTCTCACACGCATCCCTCTCACACCTATGAATTGTCTTTATTAAAGCGACACTGTGTAAGATCATGAGGCTAAAGTTTGTCTTTTCCCTGTGCCGACCAGCTTATGCGACCTGTGTAGCTGCAAGGTTGAACTCTTGATTCAGTTTTTTGTGTATTGCTATTATTAATATAATGATCACCACTGAAGTGAACACAATAAAATGTTATTGTTCACAGTTTCTCAACTGTTTCTCATATTTCTCAGTTCATACATATTAACATTAATGTGAAAAACATAAAGTATTGCGCATTTGATATATCACCACCCATGTGAGTATATAGTCCCATGTTGCACATCGACACACACCTTTTGCTCTGTTATAAAGGTACGATTTATATCTGGGAAAAATGAGCTACAGTACATGTTTGTAGAATTACATCATATGTATGTTTTCTCAAATGGTTCACATGTACCAAAGGTTATTTATTTTTTGTTTTAACAAATGCAATTAGTTTTATGGGACATGCACATTGATATATCTCTATTAAAGTGAATAGTTTCTTCCTAAATCTATTTACAATGGTGGATGTTTGATAATAGACGTTTTCTTATTCTATGAGTATATGATTTGCCATGAGTGAGGTAAATACTAATAATATAACTGGAAATTTGCTGGTATTCCACTGGCCTACCCTTACTTGTGATTTCCCAGAATGGAGGGTGTGTGTCGTTGTGACCTCACAGTGATGTTGACCCTAAAAACTCTCGTTGTCCCTCAGGCCCTGTTGATGAAGTGTCCGCAGCACAGGTCCAAGCGCGTGTCCTCCCACGCCTCTCCAGAAAACCGTAAAACAACGAGGCAGTGTTTTACAGCCCTGTCAAAATGCGCACTGGCTGCTTTACTGTCAGCCGTGGCTTTGCTTGAACAGATTCAAAGCAGTCTTTGCTGCCTCCAGCCCATTCAAAGAACACCTGTAATATCCTGAGATGTCTGTTTGGGCCCAGAGGATTCCCCTTACTATGATGTGCATTTTAGGATGTTCTTTGCCATACGTCTCTTTCAAAACATTTTTGTCTACTGCGATGTGTTTCGGACTGATTGCTATTACAGATCAAGATTTACCTGAAATGAAACGTTGTATGGCCTATGTTCATTTATATCTTATATTGAATTTGCTTACATGTATTCAACATTACATTCAGAAAATTCTAATTGGTCAAGGTTTTCAGACATTTGACAGCAGAAGGGTGGTTTTTGTGCATACTGACTGAGAATAGTTCAGTTATCTGTTACGGATTAAGAACAATGTAGTCCTGCTGTGATTATTTTTATTGTACGTTTCCATTTATGTGAAGAACAGCACAATGAATCTGTAGTAGAGCCATTTTTCAGAGTCATCCAAATAACATGGATCAAACTAAACAGGCTTCTAAGCTGGACAATGGAAACTTTCCATCTGGCACCAAATTACACACTCAGGTCTGAATGTGAGTCATTGATATATCTGCTTTAGCTCGTCCTTTGGCATATTTATGGTTTCCGTTGACTTTCAGTGTGTCCAGACCGGATTCAGAAATAGAAATTCTCTGTTTGATCCCGAGCCTGTGTTATAGCCTTGGTCCTGTTCCATGTTTTCAAGTTTTTTTCCATTGGTTCTCACCCGCTTTTGCACTCGTTCATCCATACCAGGCTGTGTAGACACAGATGGAAACATGGAAACGCTCTCTCTCTAACACACACACACACACACACACACACACACACACACACACACACACACACACACACACACACACACACACACACACACACACACACACACACATTGTAGAAGGTCATCCTTGAGCAGACCTGTCTTAAGGTCTGGTGTAAGCCCTCTGGTATGAGTCAAGGTAGAGTAATTGTCCTTGCACAGATGGTGTCCTTCACTACCTTACTTCCCTACATTTTAATTACAGCAGAGACTTCTCGACCATGTGTTATTGAGAAGGTCTGCACCATTTGTCAGTACCTTCGTACAGAGAGCAATTCATTTGTATGTGTACATTTTCACAGCTGAAATCCTTGTGGAAGACCTTGTGGAATTCATGAAGGCCCGTTGCATGGAAGTATTTTTTTTACATGCAATGCAGCAATGAAAATACAGAATCTGTATTTCCTGGGCTTGTGTCCTGAAAACTGGTCCAGCTTTTGTCAGTGAGTCAGGGTTTTGCAACTCTGCACTGTATATGAAGGTTTGCCCCCTAGGGAATCCAGCACGGTAGGATAATTTTTTAACGGTGACATGGAGCTGACCTTTGACCCCAGAGCCAGCTGTACAGTCGGGGTAATGTTCATAAACGTCACAGGATGGCCAATGGCTTAAATTAATTGAGAACAGCGTTGCAACTTTTATTTCATTTCTCTGTTTCTGTCAAGAAAAACATGACATAAATGAAAGGAAAAGTTCAAGCAGTATGTGGTTAGCTTCCCTCAGACTGGAATATTTTTTTTTTTTTTTTTGCTTCTCTGTACCCCATCTTCAGTTGGTGCTAAATTCCCAGTGCTGATAATCATTCATATAGTTTAGTTTAAATTTTTTTTTGACATGGAGACCTCCACTGTATCTTAAGAGAGAAAACAATTTGTTTTATGCATTGAGAAGGACTGCACCATACTACGCTAGCAATACCTCACCAATTGACAGTCACTTTTACATTTTGTAATATTAATATTTAATATCTGGTGTGCTGATTCAACCTGAATTGTCTTAGCAAAGCCTGGTCTGCAGGTGCAGTGAAAGCCTTTTCCACTGCGATTAAAAACCTGAGATTGGTGGCTGAGAACAGGAATCACCTGCTGCAATGCAGAGTATAAATCACAGTTTATTTTCCCCATTGCATTGGCGAGACTGGATGATGGCACGATATCTGTTCTGCTAATATGGAGGTTAGGTCTCCTTCCAACGTGTGTGAATTCTGCCAGGAATCAAATGTGGAGGACAGCAGGGCCTTGCCTTGGAGTGGAAACCAGCCACCTTGTTCTTCCCTCCCCCGTTCCAGGATCAGTCAGGGAGCAATGAGCTGGAATGTTGAAGAAATCATCTTCACAGTACTGGCGAGCAGTCTCAAGCTTCAGAATGCTTTTAAGAGATACAACAGTCCTGTATGCTCCACCAGTAAAGGACTTGGTAACATTTACAGTTTGAAATGGGTGGCGTTTCAGTAGGTGTTTGGGCCTTGCGATTGTTGAAAGCTGGGTGTGACTGTCCAGTAACAATGTAAAATGGAGACTACTGTGCAATGGGGGTGTTTAATTGACCATGAGTGAATTACTGAGGGTAAACCCACAGAGATTTAATTGCAAACTGCTTATTGCCTGAATAATTTTTATGACCTGTTCCATTTAGTGTTCACATGAATAGCTCCGCTTATTACGCAGCTAACCTAAAACAAGCTGGCTTCACGCAGTGACCTTTCTTTGACCTTCTCCCTTCATGGTTCCATCATCACACTCTGACATAAAAGGGGGAGTCGGTTTTCTGACTTTCTGATCTCTCTGGAGTTGTGAAGGAAGAGGAGGGAGGTCTGAATGAGTGACACTGGCGTATCTGTGTGTGTGTGTGTGTGTGTGTGTGTGTGTGTGTGTGTGTGTGTGTGTGTGAGAGAGAGAGAGAGAGAGTGTGTGTGTGAGAGAGAGCACACTCTACCTCTACCACATGAAAGAGACGTGAACATTCTGGCCACACCTCCGGTGTTCAAGGGCAGCCAAGGAAACCGTCGTAGTTCGCGAATTCGCATTCTTTCCCGGAGAGCTAATCCTTTCATGTTTGCTCTGATCGGTGCAGCAGTGTCAAGCCTTATCGTCATTTAATAAACATCTGCATTAAGCTGAGGGAATATTGCTTTCCTTCTGTCCCACCAATGCTCTCATAAACTAATAAACCCCAGGCTAAAATATGAATAGTATCCTAATGATGGTAACCCTTTCAGACTTTGTCCTGGCGTTTCGGTAAGAGACAGTGAGCGGCCGCTGCTAAAGCTGCCTGTTGACGGATTTAGAGCAACAATGGGACGTTTGTGCCCTGAAGTGCTCGAGAAAAGGTTATGTTTTTCAATAATCTTCAAAGCAATTTGCGTCGTATCTCCATATGAAAAAAGACTTCCGCCGGTGCGGTTATCAGTAATTTTGTGTTTTGACAAAGAGAAAATAACTTTTCTGCTTTAGCCTAGCATAAAGTCTGCTCCTGGTCTTTTTACAGTCTCTTTGCTTGTTTATGGCCCCTTTTCCCTGATTTACAGAGGGGTACTTTTCACAGTAAAATACTGCAGTTTGACAGCCTTACAGCCTCATTGGTGTTGGAAAATAAGTTCCTGGACAAGTGCTGATATAAGCTCTTTGCTTCCCAAGAGTGATTTTTCCAATGTTATTTTTGTATTATAGTTTTCAGTTATGTTTAGCTGTTTTGCTTGATATTGCATATCCTATTGACTGTTACCAAACTAGATTTATTGTAATTGTGTGAAAACAGTCCTGTATAATATGAATCAGCTGCTGTGTGTACCACACATATGAGGAATAAGCCAAAATGGGATGTGCAGTTTTAGGATAATAGCAAGAAGGTATGATACTGTCCCAAGACAAAGCAGAAGGACAGATAACCACTCTGAAGCAGTTTATGTTCACATAACTTTACAGCCCAGAGTGGTCTTTGTATATATCATAGCCATTAAGAATATAAGCAAATAAGTAGTCAAACAAAAAACTGCAGTTGCGCAGTGTTGTTGTTCTTACTTTAATGCCAGTATTCTTGGTTGTAAATCTGATGTTTTAGATTAGGCTGAGGCTTGGGTGTTGACTTGTAATGGCAGCAAGTCCACGTTTGCTATAACGCTCTCGCTTTACGAGCTGTCAATCTGCATGTCACCATCCTTAATAAATGTGTCACATGTATATTAGAAATCTGTAAACTCTTAAAATGCTGGAAAATGTTGAAAATACTCATGTGGCTTCTTAAAAGTTTTCAGGGAAACATTTTACTTATCAAATTATACAATAATTTGAAACATGAAGATCTCTGAACATTGATGAAAATACATGTTTCCAGTGATGTGCAGGAGCAGTAAACAGTGTCTAAAGGCTTAAAGTATAGAAAACAATTATTCGGTGAGATTCTGAAGAGTTACACAGCTGGTATTTACCACCACTGAAATCCTGTTTGTTTAGTCTTTCGTACTACCTATAAAATACTGACAGATTTAGAGCGACTTTTTTTTCACAGGCCATGAGAGTTTGAACCCAGCTTTCCGTGCTCATAGCCTTCCCATTGCAATGTGACACTTTTCACAGTCAACATATACATACACTCACAGCAGAAAGCCGTGAAGTATGTGCAGACAAAGCTGGAGTTGAAACATCCACTCCTTGAGTGTTGCAATACAGAGGAGGACTCAAGTAATGCAATCAAAAATAGATGCTCAATCCATCAAAGAATCGCTTCTAAATATCAAAATGTTGAATGCACTGGAAGTAAGAATAAGAATCATAATTTATTGGTATGGTGTAGTAATGTAGCATTACATTAACACGGTTTGAGTAAAGAGTAACAGTGCAGTAAGAATGAACAGCTTCAGATTCTGTTATTGCTCTGGTTTTGCACCACAAATGCAAACCTGATGAAAGTGTACTAAACAAAGGCTGCCATTATCAAAATAGTAGTTTTTATTGGTCTCCTAAGATGTGTTATCTGTTTACTTTGCACCTATATTGCAAACGGTAGTCAGTCTCAAATAGAGCTCTCCTTGACTCATTATCATGGTACAGACATCCATCTGGATGTGCGATCAAAGAGATTATACTACTATCTTTCCTCATCGGCAGTATCCTCTCCCTTCTTGTGTATATGAGAACTAAATACCTGCATGGCTGTTACATCTACACAGAAAATCCGTTAGCTGGCTAGGTTATGTTAGCTAACTATCTTTTAGTTTTTTATTTATCAGCACATACCAGCCAGTGATCTGTCCTGAGTCAAATATCCATGTTAGCCATGTGGAATGTTGGCTTTGATATTATTTTTGATGTAATCACTTGGGATTGTGTCATACATTGCTTGCACGCAAAACCTCTATGTCTGTCTGTGATTAGCTAGCTAGCTAATGTTACTGTGTTGAACCATTAAACTGGCGAACAGTAAAGCAGCTATCTTGTTCATTTCATATTGCTTTAAAAACTTCTGTCAGATCAGTTCACATTTAAAACTTTTAGGCCTCAATTGACTCGATAATTGAAGTTTTTGAACAGACTGTTGGCTGATTTTGTCATCACACCACGTTGCATCCTGATTGGATGGTAAAATACTACAAAGGGTCCCTTATAAATTACTGGGATTGTGGGGGAAGATGAAAGAAAATGCTTTTTCATCATATTCATATTATGATTGATGTTGTATTTGTTTATCATATTATATTACATTTTTGCTGTGAGCAGAAAGGGAAAATTCATAGTTTAAACAGATTCAAAGACAAACTGTTTCACATTTCTAAGGACTGCTTCATAATCATAAATGACTTTTCTAAGTATCATAAAGTAGTTAATGAGCAAACTGACTGATACAACTTAAATATCCTGAAAATATGATTGTTCTTTGTTAAATCTTTAAATGTTAGCATTTTTGTGAACAGCGTGGATGCCAACTGAATCATTCAGAAGTCTGAAGCCTGAATCATATCTAAAACCATAACAGGAAAGACAAGACTGTATTGTGTACATGCTAAATATAGGCCAAGTAAGACATGTAAGCCTGAGCAGTGTAGGCCATTTATACTCCTAGCTTTATAACAGAGAAATAGCCTGTTTACTCTTTATTTACTTGGTCAGCTCCTGTAATTTTCCAATTACTGACATCTTACAAGTTATTACGCTAAAAATGGGTTCTTTATCACCAGCTGACTGAGACATGCAGTGGAAATTTAAATTGTTTGGAGAGAAAGCACTGTTTTCTGTTTGTAATCTAGATCTTTGGGTGGAAACCCTGGCTGTTTCCATCTGAGTCTGATTGTTCAGGCATTATTTAAAGTGTGAGTCTGAATATTGTCTATGAAACATTGTGTGCTACAGGCACCCCATTTCCTCATTGTAGGCCTAGAAATGAATACACCAATGTTGTTAGGGGGTACATGTGGAGTGAAAATCTGGAACTGCAGAACCAGGGCTATCCTGGTCGAGAATAAACTGAGCAGGACAAATTTTGATTGGAACTGGTAATTTATTGAGAATTATCTATGTGAGACTAGAATCATGCTTCCACACTTAACAAATTCAAAGGATGGAAATGGGTGAGATTTGTCAAAAAATAGATGTAAAGCTGATACCCCTCTCAAAGGGTTCTTCGTAAAGGTCAGATTGCGATCACAGATGGAGGTCTGTGTCGTTTCGAGCCATCTCTTGGCGCTTTGTTTATAGCAGATTAAATGTAGCCTCTTTATATAAACGGAAATGTGTTAGTGCAATGTATCTTTCACAATTTTCGCCATTGTTCCTTTTTTGGGTCCGTTTGTGTAATCTTAAGAGGATTGTCCTGGATGTAGGGCCTGCTAATTCTGTTAGGATTTCCCTACATCATTCAGGAGCGTCACGGTTCTGTGTGCTTTCAGCTAATCCACCGAGCTGGGAAAGCTGCGGAGTAGGTTTGTCGGTTTTGTTTGTTTGTGCCCGATTTTTGCCGACCTTGCCTAACCAAGCCTGTTAAAGTAGGTTAAAACCATCCATCACCGAATGTTTTGAAGGGAACTCATTTGCATTCAGTCAGCGGTAACCAGTGACCTTCAATCAGGAAGGATAAAGAACTTATATTTGATATTTGATAGGTTAATTACTCTGAACTTGTTTTGCATGATTCGGGAGAATGGAGCTGACAGCCCTTCAGCAGCATTCTAGGTTGTGTTTTTGCTTGATTAAATCTATTGCGATAGCTGTGACTGCTCCATTTACATTTAATTTGTTTTATAATGGATTCTTTGATCCTTCTTTATCACAAGAATTATTTACTGTAACCTAGCCTGTTCCTTGTTGTTGGATATAAGAACTTTTGGATTGTGGTCTCACATTAAATGGCCCTATGTATGAAGTAAATAAAATGGTTTGTACAGAGTAAATGAAGTTAGCATAAATGAACCTGCTACATAATTCTTAGAATTGTACCTCAGAATTTGGATATTAAATTTAGGATTGAGAAATGAGAGCAAAAGTATTGCTGAACCACCTTAATAATTGAAACATTTGTTTAAACATTGGTGTTTTTATAATTCCTGTGTCTGAAAACCCATAATTATACAAATATGAATCACATACTGACAGGTGACTCATTATTAATTGGTTTGGTAACTATTCTTAACCATGACAGTTGGTTCAAGACCATTATTTGTTTAAGCTTCAGGCCTTCTGAAAATACTCCATGAGTATTTTCTTTAGGTTTTGTTTGTCTCCACCTGACAGACTTCAGATCGGGGCCCTTTGTGTGTGTTTTGTTTCCGTCCATCAAGTGTGCCTTTGTGTGTGTGTGTCTGTGTGTGTGTTTCAGACTATCAGGTTGTTTCCATGCCTTGTAGCTAAGCTACTCATTCCTCATTTATTAGACTTCAGGATGTTCCAAGTTCGCTCTTTTGCATAGGGCACAGTGATTGGGTCACTTAATGAGTTACTGGTGACATATGGTTGCCCCACCAATTGTTGAAGTTCTTCTCCCATTCCAAGGATGTGATGTATTTGGGCAGAAGCATGTGGACTGAACATCCATCCCATAATATTTTCCCATCTTTGATGGTGGGAGTTGAGAAGCCTTCACCTCCTAGCATAGGACAGCTAACACTGATCGCTCTGTCTCTGTATATGGATGTCTTGGTTTGCCCTTAGCGACAAGAGTATTGTCCTTCAGAATTACAGAACTATAGGCTAAGATTACCCTAGTAACCTTTAGGTCAGTTTTCCATTTCTAAGTCCTGACTACTTTTCTAATTGGGGGTATTTCTTATATTTTCAAGTATCTGTTCCTTTTCCGCCTTTGTGATCTCAGCCAGAGTTTCCGCTCAGATTACAAGCAGCTAAGCAGCCTAAAAGCTTTTCTGTTTCTCTCTCTACTCCTCTCACCTGCTCGCTGTACACTTTTTCTTTCACCCTCTCTGGCTATCCCATTTCTATCAATCCTCCCAGTTTGGAGATTTGGCTGTTTGATGGAGCGCATAAGTAAAGGAGAGGCCAGTGTCCTCCCTGTTAATCGGTCCCATATCAGACAGGGATAATGAGTTCCCACCGGGCTGGGTGGGCCATCTGATTTCCGGTCTGTGCCAGCGGGAAACCTCACCAAGCCGGCTGCAGCTGCTTTGGAGTGTGCGGTGTTTATGTGCGAGCCGTGGTGTGCCCGGCCCTGCTGTCTGTGGCACCTGCCCCTCTCGCCAGTCTTCATCCCCCTCTGCTGTGTATCATGGTCCTAAGTATGCCTTTCATACCACTTTGTGTCCCCGCAAGTCATTTTTCTGTGACCGGTATGTGACCACTTTTCTATGTAGCAGTACAAATTTAGTAGGGTTTAATTTGACGTGCGAGCATTACCGTGAAAGTTTATCATACACTCGGTGCTCCAGAGTGTGACCACTTGGTCTCATTTTGTGATCATCTTTTTGGGTGGGTTGAGATGAGTGCAATTTTTTATTGTTACTTAGTTTTAATTAGTTTGTTTTAATCCACCTGACAATTGCAAGCTTGAACATTGCTTAGATTTTAATAGCTTTGTTGTAGAGCGCCTCGGTTCTGATAGCGTTTGCAGTGCACTTGCAATCCTGTTGAATGTGCCAGAAATGATTCAGTAAGGGATGGAGGCCACAGGTGCTGGCCTTCAGAGGTGCCTGCCCTCGGGGGCGGGGGATTTGGGGGTGGGGGGGGGATGAAGTGGATTCTTTTTCAGAACTGAGGGATGTTTGTTTGAGTTCTGATCACATGCTGATCACATTCCTCAGTTAATGTAGGATTTTCCTTATTTTGTATTTAGTTTCTTGGTATTTTAAGTTATTTAAGTTTTAATGCGCTACAGTTGATTTTTTGTCAATCAGCTCTATTTTAGAGATGAAATTATTATGGAAAAATTTTTAAATGTAAAATTTAAGGTAGCACCTGGTGCAGGTTTAGGTGTGTTTATTTTACAAATGATACATCTGTAAATACAGTTGTGGTGAAAATTATTACTATGCCATGCACTGCCATGTAAAATGTAGGTTCCGTTGAATTTTTTATAATTCAGTTAAATTTTGTGGTTGTCCCAGTAAATTTTGCATACTTTTTTCAGGTATTGGCCTGGAGCCCTGGTCCTTTTTTTCCTTGTGTGTCTGAAGGTCCAGCTCAACACCTTCCACGACCCACCTGTGGGTCTCCACCTGTGGTCTGGTTTGGTGAATTAGCTGTGAGGTGTTTAAAAAGGCTAAGGGTGTTCATACCAGGTAGGATTTGGCTGTACCCCATTGTGGTTTTGTGCTGCATTTGCATTACCACCAGACAGAACCTAGGCTGGCCTGCCACTGGGTCCTCTTTTCTCACTTATAACACTCAATAGCAAAAGCGGAAGCCATTATTTTTTGTGACACCCCTTTGAGCCCTCAGAAAGACAGCCCAGGTGTCTGGGATTGCTTGTGAAGTATTATTGTCTCTACCTCAGCACCATTACTTACATCTAGTTGGTGAGAATCTGTGTGAGCCAAGTTAAACTGCCGTTCTTAGTTGTAGTCATCATGGTGTTTTAATAGATCCTGTATAGGGGTGGATATTTACGACTCTGTGAGGGTATACTGTACTCACTATTGAATCGGAGTTGAACTGACCCTTTGGTCAGGTGTCCGTTTTTAAACTGACATTAAATTGTATTCGGTGCCACCGAGCATGCTGTGCAAGGCATGTTGGGTAGTTAAAACAGCCCTGCGGTTCCCTCCTCTTGACACAGTGCTTGCATCTGATTTCAACGCTTTGACCACAGCCTCACCGCTATTCCATGGCTTTAGCTTAAATTTGGAAGCTCAGTTTCGTCTCCTCCTGCATCTCCTTGTGAGAGGAGCCAGAGCGCTCCCTGAGTCGTCCTCGTTGTGTCGTTAGCGTCCTCCGAGGAGCGCCGCAGTCCGTTTCCCTGAGGTCTGCAGCAGCGCTGGTCCAAACGTCGCATCGGGAGACGCCCCAGCGGTCTGGACAGAGCCGCGGGTAGAGCCGGCAGCCCTTCGAAACGTTGCCAGGAGGACAGGCGTTTGAAAATAGGCCAGTGTGATACATAATCGTCCTCGTTCCATATTATATGTATTTCCAGTTCATACTCACTCAGACAATGTGCTCGATCAGGATTTTTCAGTCCCCAGGCTATGGGCTAGCACAACAGCTGCAGAGCCGGAGGTAGATTGATGTGATTGTGTTTTTTTTTTAGTTTGTGTAGCACATAACTGCACCAGGCAGGTGTCCAGTTCTCCATTATTTGTTCTTTTGTTCTTCCTCTATAATGTAACAAAATTACCAATCAAAGATATTTCAATGCCAATACCAGAAGACAACTGCTCGGGACTTATTTGAATGCACATTGTCAAATGTCTCAAATTATATGTCCTTTTTTTCTTGCAAAATGAAATGTGGCATAAAGCTACCTTAACTGTAACTTATAATAATTATACAATTGCTCTAATAAACCTTTCCTCTCTTCATTTTAAATCCTCCTCTGCCATAGTGTTATAGAGAGAATGAATCTCCTCTGCTTGCAGCCACATGCAGTTGTAATAACTGTCTGTTCCTTTGATCAGGGGGTTCCCAAACTGGTCCCAAGGGGTTCTCAGGAACCTCAGACATAGTATATCCCCTTTTAAGAACACTTTATTCGTACTTATATACTCAATGAATAATGTGAGTCAGTTTTAAAACGTTATTGGTCCTTGGCTGCAGGGTATTGGGTTTTAAAGGTTAGCAGATGAATAAGTGTGGGAATTGATATAGCATGGGTAGTTTATATCTTTTGTATGGGTAGGTTTTGTCCTGGTTTAAGTAATATTGAGTAATATCAGCTCATTAAAGCTCATTTGTGGTATATGCTGTGTTTGTCTATACTTGTCCCTGGATTTACAGACGCCTCTTCTACACTGTTGTAAATCATCTCCTGTCAGAGCTCAGGACTCATCATTTGAGTTGAATCCTCACTCACACTGAGATACAGACATATTATAAGACCTGGACGCTCCACAAATAGCGATCTGTTAGACACCGCATTAGTAATTTATTTATGTTTATTAGATTAGGGACAAGTAAAATTAAATCTGAATGCAGTGTGCAATTCAGTCATGATTCATAATTAGATCAACGGATGAATTACATTGCATTGTAATGAAATGTTTTTATTAAGATGGACTGTGTCCTTGGGTTAGATTTCACATTGAAAATGTGGAAGAAAAAATGATCAAACCTTAATCAATTGTGCATATTTACATTTGCACATGTATAACAGTAACAACATCCATTTTATAATGGGGGATCTTGACTAGTCTTTATGTTTAGCCATATTTTCACATAAGTCACATAACATGATCGCTTTAAGAGTTTTTAAGAGCTTTGAAAAAGGATCTTCAAGATAATGGACTTTCTCGGCCTGCTCAGACCGCTGGTGTTCCCTTCCTAACCCCCAAGGAGGACAGCAGGCCCTGAGGGTAGGGAGGCCTCTATCGTGTGCTCCTTATGTAATCACGTCTATTTTTAGTCACCAATTTGATTTAATTGTGTAGTCTGTGCTCTTACACTAGGGAAGCAGAGCCAAAACAAAATGGGTGGAACCCATTAGATGTTTTGCATTGTCCTTTTTTTTTAGTTTTTGAATGTGACTTTAAGAGGTGAGATACAGAAACCTTTTCCCAAAATACTTCACTCCCTCTGTGCTGAAGTAGAGGAACATTTACCTTGTAGGTGATTCTGGGGTAGTGAATTTTCTCTCTGTCTGCACTGCAAATATACTTGTTGATATGTTTTTTATGTAATATGCCAATAATTAACATTGCAAGAAAACTTTTGCAAGAATGCTTTTTTTATCTTAAACTGAATGTATTTCATTTTTCATGGTAAAATTCCTTCTATGTATCTAAGGTTTTTTTTTTTTTTTTTTTGGATTTTTATTCAAACTCCATGGCAGGCCCAGTTCAGAAATTCTGCACAGAATTTGAATATTTTCTAATTCCTTAGTGAATCAAAGCAGACACTGATAGTAGCTTTTGTGACTGTCCATATTCCATTCAGAGTGATTCTAGAGGTCCACAGAGGTCTCAGTATTGGGTGGACTATGATTTGTATTATGCTAATGGGATGGTATTCATCCACAGTACATAGAGGGGTGTTGGTTTGATGCTAATGCAGGAACTATGCTGTCAACTCCTGGGCCTACCTAAAGCTAGGTCTCTGCAGCAGACTGTAGATAGTAGACACATTATGTAACCATCTATCCCATAGGTAGTTCACATGAGCACTTTGAAACAAGGTTGTGTCTGTAGCTGTCTTTAGCTGTTCCTCAAGACCTTCACCATCTTAGTAATGACTGTATTAAAGACATTTTAAAAGCCAATTAGTATGAAGGACACATCTTTTTATCCAAGTCCTGATCTTCTTTGTTTTGCACTAATAGTGAACAGTGATTTATCATCAATTTCACTCAGATGAGACAACTGGATAAAAAAATTGGATAACTTGGTTCCCACTCTAACTCTGTGAAACTGAGCTGTGGAATTGTTTAGGAGAGTAATAGAGTGGGAGGCGAAATAACCATATACTTCACACAGGGAGTTTTTGGAGAAAAATATCTTTTTAAAAGGGTGGTAATGCCAGTCCTTCTCTCCCCCCACAGGAGAATGTTGGCGGTGAGCTCAGGAGTTTGAATAATTCAGAGAGGGAGATCGAGCGAGAGAGAGAAAGGGAGAAAGAGAGAGGGGTGACAGAGGAGGCCCTTCGGCATAGCCTCATGATGCAGCGGGGTTTTTTTTTTTTTTTTTTTTTTTACTGTCAGCGGGAAAAGCAGAAACGCAAGGACCTAAAAAAAAAAAACGTCTGCCCCCTATGTTAATCTAGTGGTGTCCTTGGCTGGCTCCACACTACTCATCTGTACTGTGTTTTACTCCCTCCAACAGGAGTCATGGTTGTAGTGGCTGCAGCACCCTCTATGCGTGTGTTAGATTTGGTCACAGATTTTCTAGATAAACCACATGGTAAATGGGAGGCCACAAGCAGTGATGGTTGAAATGTGGTTTCATGAACCCATTTAGGATGAAGCTACTCTCAGCTGTCAATCTTTGATTTGTTTGAACCAATCAGAAATCTTTTTCCACTGTGCTATGATTGGTCAAGTTCACTGAGTCTGTCA
This sequence comes from Albula goreensis, assembly GCA_022829145.1. Lineage (NCBI taxonomy): Eukaryota > Metazoa > Chordata > Actinopteri > Albuliformes > Albulidae > Albula > Albula goreensis. Next base: position 6,806,839 of record CM040758.1, read on the forward strand.
TCATTGGTACAAAATGGTAGCTCCTCCCTCTTTTGGTTTAATGAAACCTCACTCGCTCATCACTTGCCACAAGCCATTGTTTGGTTTTTGGCATTATATGTTCTTGTGAGGTCAACGGCCCTGTGATGGGAAAAAAAACGTGGTTTCTTTAACAGGAGGTGCTGGTGGTGTCTGCATCACTCTGGTAGCTATGGATGTTCTGTCTAAAACCTTAATGAGTATTCCTTACAGACAGCCAATCGGAACACTGTCGAGTTTCAACAATGTCAGTGACAGAGCATTTAATGTTAAGAATTTCAGAGCATGCCATCTGCTTTGTAATGGGTAACCTGTGGTATGCATTGATAGGGGAAAATAAAATGGAACATATTGGAGAAGTCCTTTCGTCAGTCTTATGGCAGAGTCATTAAAGAGGGTTCAAACAGCACCACCTGCTAAACTTCATTTCAAACTGCAAATGGAATGTTGACTGTTGCTCAAAATAAGATTAGTCCCTAATTCAATATTGTACTTTGCTCAAATTTCTCAGAAGGGCATTTAAAGAACAGATGATGAATGTTAATTTGGACCTAACATATGGGGAGTTAGTCATGTAACTGTTGGCCTTTTTTAAGAATTTTATTTTTGAAGATCTAATCAGAAGGAATATTTTAGGATATAGTATAGATTTGTCTAAATGTAGTCTTCGGAAGATAACAGTACTGTAGATACATTATTTCATTTGACAGATTACATGCTTGAACACAATGTTTTGCTTGGTGGGTGGCATCAATTATATTGTCAATACTATCAAACAGGCAAACTCTTCAATGAAATAGTTATGTGGAAGAATTTTCATTGAGGGGAAAAACTCTTCAGATAACTGTCAAAGTATCATGTGACCTGTTTAAGGCCAGGAAATTAGGTTGCAGAAACTTAAGATCAGTAGAAACTTAGCAGCAAACCCAAAGTTAAGAAAGCGTTTATTTGGAAATTAAGTCCAAATACATCCAGACAAAATTAAATTGTTAGACGCTCACTAATTTCATCAAAACTTGCACTTGTTTATACTGTAATTGTTATGTCTACCATAAGCAGTCATAACAATGACATATTCATTAGATGTTTCTCATATATCTACGCACCTACACTGTGAATATCATAGAATGGATTAAAGACATACAGTGGCCATTAAAAGCTACTCAGCTATTCCTTTTATAAAAGTAAATGTATTACAACTGCAACACTGTTCAGGTAAGAAAAGAAGAAATGTATTGAGAAACAATTTGTCAGCAAGCAGAAGTGGAAACTCCTACAAAGAGATTTATTCTGCCCGCCTGGTGTCAGACAGCAGAGTGCCGTCTGAAGGCCAGCCCAGGAAGCAGGGGAGGGAAAGAGAAACGAGCGATGAATCAGCCGGGCCTTCTTTCTTGTAATCCCCTTCGTCAACTTTCCGCCAGCTGATTTTCTCACTATTTCGCTCGTGTTTTTTTTCAGCGGGGATTTCTCAACCGGCAGCCTTTATTCGAAGTGATTCTTTTTCTCTTAAGTCTAATATTTCTTTCCGCACATCCCTGAGATATCTATAAATAGCTCCGATACCTACAACTTTCCTGCTGTATATTCACTGATGCGTTTAGTGCAATGGCTAACAAATATCAGGAGCCGCCATTCTATGAAAAGAGGAAGGCGTTGTGGGTTGGTTACGCAAGATCCTGGGTAGGTGGGAACGGTTCTCATGAACATCTCTGGGGTGATTTTCCTGAGCTTGTTGACCTCGGAGTTGCGTGTTGTAATCTTCACCGTCCCTACCATGCTGGGCTAACTTCAGCATCCTCGTTTGGTGGACTACAACAGGATACTCAAAACGGAAGTCAGGAGCAAACAGCATATCATGGGCCCATAACCTCTGTCAAATGCAGTACCCTCTTGATGAAACATATTTTACACCATGTCATTTATTTGATGTATTTGTGTATAAAACAATGACCAACTTAATGAAGTCTAAATCTGGATATCCCTTCTGCCTGTAGTATCACACAACAACAGGTAGTTGTGGCAGTACAGTTGCATTAAATACAATACATACCGTTACATAACATATTTGTTATGTCTGTGTCTGTCGTGGTCCATGACATGAACTTGTGCCGTGGTTTTTGCAGCAGTTTAGTGCTAACGACAGGACTGCTGTTATTATGAATGTACTTTTGTTATTATTGAGCCGTTGCAGTTGGATTACATAGTACATAGTTCAGCGGAAAAAAATCACATTCTTAGAGCAGGCAGTGACAGTGTGTCATTGGCGTTAACAGAGATGATCTATATCTTGATCATGTAATACACCATGAGAAAGCTCATGCTTCTCTCATGTCCTCTGTACTTCCTCAACCTGATGTCTGGGCGGTAACCAGTTGATGAAATAAGGTTTTCTTGATGAGTCATCACTAAACTAGCTATGGATGCAATGCCTGTTTTGGTTAAGTATTATATAATGGGACAAAAACAGACAGCAGTAAGAATATAAGGCTTAAAAGCTTATTTGTTTACACAATGTCTATGGCATTTTTCGAGGACTCGTGTGTTGTGCTGTCTGTGTTGAATACTATGTTGATGGTATTTCTAAGATTAATGCTTGGGTTTCATATGGACAAATTAAGCTAAACTTTGCAGTGATTTCCACTTAATGGAGCTCATATACATTAGCAGACTAACACTGGAAATGTGAATGTTTCTTAAGGAAGCATAGGCTAATCAGTGTGAAGTGGACAGAGCCATTCCTGTGGAAGTACTGAAGCATTTTTCTCTGTGCAGTGTTGTATGGACTCTTTGACCCCGACATTTCCTGCTCTGTTTTGGAGAATTTCTTGCATTCCACTGCGATCTTCCAAAATTCCTCCGGGTTTACTTCTCCTTATGGACCACCCCCCCAACCACCCCCAGCCACCTCCACCACCTCCACCACAGCAAGCTGGCTGCCCTAGAAGGAAGAGAAATGGAAATCGCGACAGTGTGAAATGCGTAACCATGGAGTCTGAGCCGCGGCTGGGAGGGGCAGTGAGAGTTCTGGGGGGGTCAGATGTTTTCCTGGTCCTGGGCCTGGCTCTGCGGCATTGTGATGAGTCCGTGTCTGACGAATAGGAGCCGTTCGAGTTTTGATATTGTGTAAGGTCGCTCTTCGCTTGCCCTCAGCGTGATGGTGGAAAAGGATCAGCCTTACTTCTCTTTTTGACATGCGTGTAAACACACACACACACACACACACACACACACACACACACACACACACACACACACACACACACACACACACACACACACACACACACTTAGCTGGGTGTCATCTCTTTCACATAGTTGTCAGTATGTGTTAACAGGTCCTGAATTGGCAGTTTTTGTAACCAGTTTAAGGAGACCACCCACCTACCCTTCTCCCCTGAACCAGAGGGTGACCTGCATACACTTTTATTCACATCATAGCCACACAGCAAGGCCTTCCCAGCATGCATTTCTACACATGGTCAAAGCTGTTTGTTTAATATTTTAAAGCATTTTTATTTTTTTTTAAAAAACTTGAAAAAGTGATGGTCATACCTTTGCAGAAGCTCTTCCCAGCCAAACACATAATAATCGTGTTAGCAGAACAACTATTCATGATGATTTATATAAGCAAGAGGTGATTTATGTAGCATGTTAACTACAGGGTACACTGTCCTTATTGTCAGTCTTTGCAATAAGAGTCTTTATTGTAGTCCAAATGCCCTGGGTTGCACTGTAGGGGAGACTGTTCTTGGAAATGGCTGAAGTTAACAGCGAACAGGTTGCTGTAGTGGCAGAGAGCATCAGGCCTTATAGGAGACTGCCATTCCAGGGAATGCAGACTGCACCAAGACTCTGGTATGGGGAGGGGCCCTAAGGAGATGTAAGCTTTTGATAGTCGCTAGGAAACGGCTCCTCACATCAAAACACTGTCAGAGCGTCCCAGTGCTAAATAAGCTTTTAGAAATGGTGAAAATTGGTGCTGACTCTTAAAGAGTGGGGCTCTTTGATTGTTTAATATGATATTTTGGAATGCTATATCAAAGTGTATTTTTCAAACGTCATGTATTGACAGTGTTAACATGATAGCCACTTTCATATCAAATATCTTTTTACAAACATTACAGAGAAGGAAAAATTGTGAAGTATATTTCTGTATCACTTTACGAAATGATGTATACAATATATAATGTATTGAATGAATGATCATTTTTAAGTTTTTTTATTTTTTAAAGATGTGGTATGTGCTATTTGTGCATTTAGCATTTTTATGTATTGACTAAAGCTACAGGTATGTGTGCAGGTACTGGAAATACACTCAAGTTTCATGTTTATCACAGTTGTTTCTTAGATGTGAGCATTGCTTTTTAAGTACAGTTTACGTGACCTGTATGGTGTAGATATGCGTGCATCAGTTCTTATCACTCTTTGATTTTGCATATATTTTGGTTATACTGATAACCATCTGGCAAGGATGTTTTTAGCTGTCGTGCGGGAATTAACCACATTTCGTTAAGTGTTTATCCCAATAGCCTACATAGCGGTGAATTAGATAAGAACCTCCTTTCAAAAGGGGGGGGCAATCTCGGTTTATTTTCATGGTCTTGGGCTTGTTTTCTTGCCGTTGTTTTGGCTGCCACCATCAGATGAGCCAGAATAGAGCTGTGACAACAAAGGTTGATGGGTAAATATTCTCCTCTTCTGAAGTTGTTGTTGTGTGCATGTGTGTGTGTGTCGTGTTTGTGCATGTGTTTTTGTGTTGGGCTTGTGTCTGTTCCTTGGCATTCAGAAAATATTGCTCCTGTACTTTGTGTCCATAGACATTTCTACGGTTGGCAGACTTGCATCGCAATTCTAGTTGTCCCCATATAAATTTTGTCACAGACTTAATGCAAAATATGATTTTCGTGCTGGTTTTGTCCTTGTTTTTAACATGACAGTGATTTATGACAAGGGCAGTAGCAGTTGAATATAAATTTTCTGTTTAATGTTGACTCCGTTATTTGGATAGCAAGAATGTGTGTAGCCTAATATGATACCATTTGATAACAGTTGTAATAATTGTCTTGATTATAGACATACTGTACATAAGTATGTGTTCTGCTTCAAAAAGTGTTTGGATTAGGGAAGTAATTGAGGTAAATGTGTTAAAACAGTCCTGAGAAGTGCATACAAAACAGAATACATTTCTACATTTTTCTTCTTTGTCCCCTCATAACGAATAAAAATTAAAACATTCCTGGGAGTGCTTTTACTATGAGGTAATAAACTGTACACACTTCAGAAAATGTAAGAGAATTTATCTGTTATTTGTTCAACAGCTTGAATAGTAAAATAGTAATCACTAATTAGAGTTCTCAGAAGTCAGAATCATTAAAGCCCTGTGTATGAAGATTAATGAACACCAGTTCAGACTGGAAGGTGAGTGATTGGATTAAATAATAAACAATACCATCGGCTGTCAGAACTGCAAATTGATGAAGAAACCCACCCGGACTATCAATTTAGCCTGGATTTAAGTATTATCAGTTTTCACAGATGGGCTTCTTTGTGAATGGTTGTCACCACTGTTGATGGAAGACTTTTGCCTCGTAATTGTTTGTGCCTCCTAATTGCCGAGCTTTTCCATGCAAAGCACTTTCAAGATGTTTGCTGCAACGTACTTTTCTGTCATGATTTATGAGTCGGGCTATATGCTGTTTACAAAACTGTCAATTGAACATTCACTCGCTCTTAGGGCTACTCTGCAGTTTGAGTCCAGTTAGCCTGCTCAGTAAAACACTCACTTCTCATTGACCCGAGCAACGAAAGGGTGTGACCACCACTGTGCTGTGGTCACACCCGTCGCTCCCGATTGCCTCAGGGTTCACTTCTCATCGACCAAAATAAGACCTGTTACAGGCCAAGTGAAGCAAATGCCCTATCGCCCCTGCCAATAGGAGAAGCTTGCTTGCGGTTTTTACTGCCTTTCTTAAAGTAAAATTTTCCATTTGTGTTTTTAGGTTCAAGCATATTTCATTCTTAATTTTGGATGTATATACAGCAGTGCCTTTCATGCATATTTTATACAGATTTTTTGGTGATTACAGATTTGATTAATTGCTGTCAATATAATTATAGTTATCATATCAGACAGATAAACAGTGTTTTATGGGAATGTGTATTTATTGTTCTTTATTAAATATCACTGTGTAATGTGGATGGCACCCTCAGGTTTGTTAAATGCTCTTTTCTAGTAATCCATTAAAACAGTCTTTGTAAACCTCCCTTCAGTATTCACACTCTACTGAAACATTAAATGTTAAAGTATTGTGTTTTTGAATGGAATAGTCAAATATGTTACCTATTTATGATCATGAGACAGTGTAGTATCTGTGGCTGGTTCACAGAAGAAAAGAAGTGGTTTCAATGACATTGAAGATTTAGCGTAGGTGTTCTCTGGAAAATTTCTCTGGAAAATTTGGATCGATCTGAAATCATATTGACAAAGAGTTTTTGAACTGGCAAAGACTGAAAAGCTTTTAGATTTTTCTGCTGTCCCGGCTGAAAGACGATGCATTGTGCCTTGGAGAGAGAGAGGGAGGGAGAGAGAGAGAAATGGCTGCAGCATGATGAATGCTTTTGGCCTGTGCGTTCTCTCCCTCTGGCTTAAATTGCACTGCAGTTTTGTTACCGTTCCACGTTCGCTGCAGCGGTACTGCGATTGTAGGTGGTGTGGATCCTCTTCGGGATGCCTCGATTATAGGCCTCACCACTTGCCCCGTAACATTTGGACTTCACAGAGAAAGATCTCTGGGATGCTGACTGGAACCTCAGTGTTTCATTTGCAAATGTTTCACATGTCAATCATGCTTTGTTTTAATGGCCTGTTTATAAACAAATAGTCAAATTAATGAATGATCAAATAGCCTATGTAATCTGCAAAATACAATATTGTAACAGAAGAATTCAATCATGCACTGTAAAGGTGAGCAGGAATAAGACACAGGCTGTACGTTCGGCCCGCCTTATCCGCGAGTCTGGCATCTGCGGTTTTGACCAACCGCAGTTCGAAAATATAAAAAAATAAAATCCAGAATATTCTCAAAAAAGAAAATTTGAAATTCCTGTTTGCAGCATATGCAAATACTGTAGCCAGTACAGCTTACGTGGGTTTCAGCAGTTCTTAGTAGTACATATTTCGAGTTTCAAGTTGTGACACGTACAGGGTAAAATTATGTCATTTTATATAAGTGTCCTAAGCATCTGTGGTTTTTGCACATCCGCGAGGGTCCTGGAACCTACACCGTGGATAACGCAGGCTGTGTTTTGATTGTGTAAAGTATCCCTTTTTATTTTGACTGCATAAATCCCCACCTTGAATAAGGTACTGGTGTAGAACCCCCTTCATTTTTACTGTGCGAAACCTCAAGTTGGGTAATGCTGTGGTTTGGAACCTTGTTATTCCAGACTTTTGACACCCCTGTTCGGATGCTCTGAACTTTGTTAGAGGCTTTCAGTTCACAGAGACCGTCTTTACCTTTAATCATATTTCATTGAAACCTTTCACTTTTTTAAAACATTGCAATGTGACCCCTGTCCCTTTCTCATATTTGAGTTTATGGGTACTCTAAGATGTGCTCCGACTTTAAGAAGGGCCCCCCTCACCATGTTTGTTCAGCTTTCGCCAAGCCAGCGGCATGTAGGCCGAGAAAAAAGGAATGTGCAGTATTTGGTGTTATTTAAACCCCGGCTGTCTGTGGGCACGGATATGGTACACTGGCCTACAGGAAGTGCTTCTCATATACAACTCCAGACACGTCAAATTATCTTCCAGCACGACAGCACGAAATGACAGTGCTGCAGCTGTAAATGAGTTTGACCTGTAGGATGTAAAATTAGATATAAAATTAACTTAATAACTAGTTTAATGGATTAAGCCATCAACCTTCAAACAACAACATTTAGTTTTTATTGTTTGAAGTTTAATATCTTAATATGTCGGGTGGAAATTTAGCACGATAACATAAAACCAGGAAGAGGTAATCCAAACGGGAGGTTTTTCGCAGCTCTCGCTAATAAGTTTTCACATTGAAATCTGTTGCTTGTACTTGTTACATGTTATAAAAAGTAGTGTAGTGTTGCAATACCTTTTGCTTGACATTATTTTAATGAGGTTTAATGAAAAGTGAAAAATATGTATTTTTGTATCACAGTTATCAACTCATTAGCCACAACATGGTCTAATTTAGTCATTTATACATTAAATATTTGTTTATAAGTGATGGCAGTGCGACCGAGAGAGATTTCGCCATTTATATTAAAATCATAGTGATACGTGTCTGGTGGGTTGATAGAATCAGTGGTTTTTGTCGATGTGTTTTGTCAGAAACAGTGGGTGGGACAGAAGACACTGAGGAGATGAAAGTAGGGCAAGCCATCCTCCACAGTTGAGTTTCAAATGCTGACTCTACTGTTCTGCCCATGTGTTATAAAGTAGAGGACCCTGGTGCACTGAAGATGACAGCTCTTCTTTTCAACTCTTCTTATTTAAGAATAGTGTCTTGTATTTACCTTACATATTCCAGTGTTTGCACCTGATTGTTTTGGGACAATTAAAATAGTGTGTTTAAAAAAGTGGTGTACATGACAAAAAACTTTCATTTTAAAAAGTGTATTGCTGATGCAAAAACACTTTTTGGCTAAAACTAGGGAGAAATGTTCGTTTTTTTAGTTTTAAATGAAATGTTATTTTGTTTAATTTTTATTTAATTAAATTACAGTCTCACATCATATAATAGTATAATTATCATACTCTCCCTCTGCTGCCAGTGCACTTTTTACTCATTTCTGTTGAACTTTTATTTTGAAATAAGCCTCCACTACCATAGTTCTGAATGGAATGCTCTTTGCTACTTGAAACCTCAGTGTACTTTGGATCCAACGTTCCATGTATTTTCATTTCTCAAACACTGTTGGCTAGTTCTTTGTTCTTGCTCCATGACATGCCATTAATTTTGCTGTGACCGTTTCATACTTTCCTTGGTAGCAGCTTTGAGTAGCATGAAAACGCTGCTTCTGACTGCAGTCTCTAGGCTTGAGCCTTGCTCATTTTTCGCTTTGACACTTAAATTGACACAATCCAGTCATTTCCTCTAAGACAGGAAACATCACAGATTAGAATTTTGTTTTGAATCTCTTAATGTGGTTTTTAGTAAGGGTGTAAATCAAAATTACCATTATAACCTATTTCATTCTGACTGGAAAAAAAATCAGCTTCTTTAAATGTACCCCTGCACTACGCATGTCTCAGTATAGCATCTGCTTGCAGGGAGCTGAATGTCTAGAAGAATGCCCCATGCTTTGTTATATCTTTAAGAGTATGCTTGGAGCAGAGTGCCTTGTCAAACTTGTGTTATAGGTGTGTCTAACTTTTACAAGCAGTTGCATTTCTCAGCAATTAGCTGTTATATCATGGTTCTCTCCTGCCATTAATGCTCAACAAAGCAGAGGTATACATTTAAAATGTGATTAGATATATTTGGAATGTAGAAGTACATGCTTTTCCACCTCATACCTGTGCAACTTAAATAGGCAAGTGTAAAGACAGATCAAATTGCCTAACACTTCAGAATGAAAACCGCAGCTGGTGGGGCAACCAACACCCTACACACACCTTAAACAAGTAAAATACCACATCAATCCGTCATACCCCAAGTGTAGTTCTTCAGGAGAAAGAGCTAAGGTTCAATTGTGTGAGCAAGGTTTTGCAGGGCACTTTGAAGGGAAAGTTCTTCACCAGGACCAAGTAACAATTTAATGACTTTCAACTTCCTTATGTAAATAGCTGTCTTTGGTTCCTCCTTCATTGTATTTGCCACCTTCTATTGCCTGGTACCCATCAGCCATTTTGTGATGTAACATTTAAACTGTGTCTAGGCCTCATGTTTTGCGTTGAATGTTAAATGGAGGTCTTTTGCTGTGTACAAATTAGATGTTTTATTTGAATATAATACAATCGTTCTTGTTTATAATTCAGCCTCTTGTAAGTATTTAATCTGTGTATTTTGCCTTGTGAGGACTTGCTCTGTCTCAGATTATGTACTGGTTTACAGTTAGTGTTCTTTGTTGTATGCATGGATGAAAAGTATGCACCGATATTATAGGGTAGTGCTTAAAAATTACAGTATATTCAGAGGACCTGGATGTCATTCAGTGTCATACAGTCAATGCAGTGGAAAAACCAACTATGACATGATCACACATTATTCAGTCACTATGTCCCCTCATGTCTTGTGAACTGGAGAAAGACTGCAAAATTGTGTATTTTTTTTGTTTATTTTATAATGCAGAATCATGATAATGAAGCAACACATTATGCTATTATTCCAGAATACATGATCTATAACAATCGGGCAGATTGCACAGACTTCAGCTTTGTAGCAGTGTGAATGGTATTGTGTAGCTAAGACATAGGGATGATCTGTCTGCTGAAAGTGACTTATGGCTCTGTGTCGCCCCCAATCTGTGGTCATAGGTGGTACAAGCTGAACTCCAAGTCGGGAAAGAAGGAGAAGGAACGGGGAGAGGTTCAGGTGACGGTCCAGTTTACACGGAACAACCTGACTGCTAGCATGTATGACCTGTCCATGAAAGACAAGCCGTGGTCCACCTTTGGCAAGCTGAAGGACCGCATGAAAGGCAAGAAGCGGGAGGATGTGGAGTCCGCCTCCGCCATCGTGCCGGGGGGCTTCGGGGCGCTGGCGCGCCGGCGGGGACGACTACCGAGCGACGGGGGTGGGGAGGAGGACTACGAGGACGACGAGGGCGGCGAGGGCCGGCGGAGCAAGATGAGGAACTTCTTCCTGCGCGGGAAGCTGCGGAAGTCGTCGGACACGCGGTCCAGCACGTCGCTGGGCTCGGAGAGCAGCGAGTCGTCCTCGCGCGGCGGTAGCCTCAGCCCCACCGCCGGCATCAGCGTGGTGGTGTCCGATCTGTCCAACTCGCCGAGCGAGAGCAGCAACCTGACCGCTGACAACAGCCCCGGTGAGAATGACCCCTGCCCTTGGGCTAGGGTTTATACTCACACTCCTGGAAGGGTTCAAGCTTTGCATTAACCTTTTCACTTTTTTTAGCATTTCACTGCATATGCCCTTTCACAGTGATTATGGCTGCCAGACTTTACATTACATTATATTGACATTGACTTATTATTCTGTACCCTTCAAATTTCAAAATACAAATATTTAAAGAAGATTGAGGCTGCAAGTTATAGGTTTTCTCAGTATTAGTTTTAATAGTTGGAATTCAGAGCCTTTAGCTCAGCTTTTGTTTTTAAGTAATTTATGTTCCCAGAGCTAGAAGGGGTTACATTATTTTACTCTATATTACTTATTTGTTTTGTTGTTTTGATGTACATGAATGTCAGCAAACTTTTGCCAGTCTACGCACACACAAAAAGACACACGCACAGGCATTCACTCACATATTTATTCTTTCCTCCTGTTTGTTGCAGAACACACTACTCATCCATCTCCCAACCTCATGACCCACAAGCGGGCCTTCAGCGACGAGGCCAACCAGGTTACGACCGCCCCGCCCCAACCCCGCGCGGTGGAGTCCCTCAAGGCCCAGAGCGGGGCCCTCTCCCAGTCCTCCCTCTGCATCAACGGCAGTCACGTGTACACGGCCGAGCCCCTGGCCCCCGGCAGTGCCGCCACGCTGCCTGCCACCCTGGGCCTGCTCCAAAAATGCTCGCCCCTCTCCCGCTCGCTCCAGAACCTCACCCGCCGGAGCGATGACCCCCAGCGGGCCGTGCCGGGGATGGAGGGCCGCCGCTGGTCCTTCGACAAAGCCGGGAAGGAGGAGAAGGCGGCCATCGCAGCCGCGCTGGAGAAGGAGGGCCGGCCCGTACAGGCCACAGCACCCATAATCCCTACGGTGACAGTGGCGGAACCGCCCAGCGAGGGGAAGAAGCCCAAGAGGAACCTGTTTTCGCATGGGCGGAGCGACTCTGCGGGGAAGGGCTCGGACCAGACCAAGACAGAGCAGGGCCAGGCCCCGCCCCCTGCCGAGGAGACACCGAAGGGATGGTTTGGCTCCAAGGACTCCCACAACAAGCCAAGGTGAGTTTGGAGGCTTTTCTCATAAAATGAGCCATAACCCAGTATGAGGTACAGTGCCTAGCATGGGAAGGACCAAAACCAAATGTACAGAGATGGGATGGCCCAGCCACCCAAAGTGGTCCCTGTTTCTCAATCTTTATGAGTATCACTGAAGAGGAGGCACCATTCAGTCATCTAATGCAGGTATTAATGAGCATGCTTTCTTTATAAAACTCAATCCAAGTATCAAGGAACTCAAGCGCAATATACAGTATATACATCTCTTGTATATCTGTAGTCTTTCAAATGTTGGATTAAGGCATACGTATTTTAAGTTGAGACGGTAAGTTGGTCTGGAAACTGGTAAACTGGGATCCTTGAGGGGCGGGATCAATAGATCCAGGACCGGAATGGACCCAAAAATTCAGTTACTCTGCTGAGCAACGGCGTTACCTCCAAAAAACATACGAAGAAGCAGGTGGAATAGTGTCACAACTATGTTACATACCACATTTAAGTTTTTAGAGTTTGGGTCTTGTCTTCGCTTTTGCATGATCTCATTTTAGTTGACAAATCTTCAGCATTCACTTCAGTTAGATAGATAAATGTTGTAAAGAACCTCGTAAAGGATTGATTTGACTGTTGACCACTAATGCATATTACAACAGTATTCAGTACCCAAAGACGAAAAACTCTTGGTCTGTACAAGCCTGACTGCGCTTGAATGCGCTCTGCACACATTAATTTACCGCTGATAATTTTTCTGCTAAATAAAGCCTGTATTTATAGAAAAGAGGAATGGGTACAGCCGGCTAGATCAATCTGCAAGAGAAATTGAGAAGCCCGAATGCGGGCAATGAATGCATGCAATATTTCGTTTGATGGGAATCTGGACTCTTGCCTGGCTCAATTACTGACCTGGGTCCAGTTACACCTGGCATCTGCATTGCAGATAGAGACATACCCTCACAGAATGCATGTAAAAAAAAAAAAATGCCTTCTAGCCTGCTCCATTTTTTTGTGCTGTCTGTGTCAGTCGAACAAATTTTGCTTTCCAAGGGCTGTCAGTTTATCAGATTCTATATGTTTGATGGATTTTTTTGCCATTAGTTGATTAATCTTTTGATTAATATGGTCACACTTAACGACAGTGAAGGCTTTGGTATCAGCAAATCTGACAGACCATTTAAGGCCATTCATTTTGCACAGTAAATGTGTACTACATGGATATGGTTTTAGAAATGACTGGAATCCATTCTCTGAAAAGAAATATGAATTCACATCTCATGAACTCATTGCATTTGAAAAACGGGGAATGTTTGTGGTAGGGTCTCTAAATAATTACTTAGTAAATGAATTGTATGTCTATGTGGCCATATAAGGATATTTGTTTGATAAATGTTCAGTATTCTTCAAAACACCTTCCTTATATTTAATGCCACAATGCTTTTCTATGAAGGCACTTTTTGTCTATTTATAAAATATGTATCATTTCACCCATATCAGTAAACCGCATACACCAACAGCTATGCATCAATTATCCATATTCCAAATGTAATATCTCTGCAAACACAATTATGCTGCACAGTCCAATGTTTGAAAAATGCATTCGTTTTATTAATTAATTCGCCACAGAGGAAAGATTGAACTGGATTCACCTAGTTTACTTGTTAATAGCCTCATCCTTGTCTAAGATCTGTTTCAAAAGCTGAGATTAACACATAGTTTTCTCTCAGACTGCGCCATATGGGTGCAGCACATTAGATTTTTCTGTGACTGGATTCCTCTGTATAAAGTTCTTGTCTAATCTACAGGATATTTTTGTTTGACAAATGAGCTGTTTTGTCAGAATTCAGTAGGCTGTGGTAAAGCAGCACTGTTGTCACAAAGAGTGAAGCCACAGTCCTCATAAATATATTCTTCATAACAGTTGAGTGATTTAATTCCTCTTGTCTCTGTCTATTTTTTTATTTTCTAGGTATGTTTCTAAGTACGACATCGACCATGCGGTATAGTCTTTCGATACACTTCTTATCTTAATTCACAGGGGGAGCTGCAATTGTGGTGTGCTCAGGGCTGACTGACGTTTGAAAGGAAGTGAAACCATTTGACGACTCAGATAGAGGGCCCAGTCAGCTTGAACACATGACAATGGCTCGCCGGTTTTCTCTGGTGTTGGTACATCTCAACTTTCTCAGGCAGTTTGTCAGCAAGCGAGTGCGAACCAAGTGTGAAAGCTTACCACTAAAATACCACGACCTGTCTTGGTTTTGTATTGTAGTCTTATTGGCAAGGACTGCATTTTATTTTTGGAGGTTGAGCTTTTTTCTTGCTTCCCATGAAAACAAATGTCTCTCATTGTGTTAGTAACAGGTCGGACAGTAACCGGTCCCTCTGAGATCGGTTTCACAAGACACAGCTGGAGAAAGCTGTAAACACGTATCAGTGTCTGTAATCTGGGTGAAGCTTGTCCCAGACCTGACATAATTTCACAGATTTGACATAATCAAAACTCTCTCACTGTGCAGTTTCACATACTGCCTTGTCTTAAATTTGGGAGCTGGAAACAAAAGCTTTCACGTGTTACCACCTCGATTCCACTAGCCGTAATTGAAGAACTGAGCAGGAGGTGGAAGGGTTGAGAGAAAACCAGAATGCACTCTGCCTGAAAAAGTTAACCACAGGGCTGGGTCTTTTTCCACTTTCGTGGTGATGCCAAGGAATGAAATCGTATAGGGCTTATTGATCACGAAAGAAGTACTTGCTGATTCAACTCTTAACTTTTGTTCGTGCATGTACCCTTCTGTGGGACTCCATAGACCGCTCATGTCGGTAACACCGAATCTTCCCCTGGAGGTACATGGGGATGTTTTTGACTCATAGGAAATCCCACTTACAGCAATTTCTGTCATCCCCCCACCCACCCACATTGCCAAGTTGACCACTCCATGCTTCTCATCAAGTTATGGTCAGGTGTCATTTGTAAAATGATGATAATAACTTTTTTTTGGACAATATTTGTTTTTCATACAAAATGCTTACAGCAGGATGCAGAACAGTTAGCAAAATTAAAAGGCAACACAGTCTATGGATAGAGGGACAAGCGGATGGTTGTCTGCAGCAGTAAAAGCACAAATAGCAGGACCAAGAAGTCTTTCAGAGAGTTTGACAAAAATGCATATTCCATAGTCAAGGGGCCTGTAACGGCTCGATATCACAAAGAAAAGTATGTAGCATGCTGTGATCAGAGTTGCCTAAGTGTGCAATGTAAGGCAACAAATACACACAAATAATAGTCATAACAATAGAATTTATTTATGTATCACTTTCCGTAACTCTGAGTGCATCACATAATCATACATCATAATATGCACATGATCACAAAACATATAAACCCACACAGAATGAAACAAATAATACAACAATATAATCACAACAGTCCCCTTAGCCACAACATAAGAATTATTTATGTATTGAAATTCGTGTCTACATATCTGAAATGTTGAGGACATACACTGTTTTTCTCCCACATGGGATCAATATTATAAAGTGCACCGACAGTATGAAATCCATTCCCTGTAGGTTCGTCTGACTCTGCACCATTGTCATACTAGCATGTAGGAAAAGATTCAGACTTTGCCTGTATTGGAATCAATAAGGTTTCAAATATTTTTAAAGCTAAATGCATAAAAACTCATAAATTCTCATGTAACAAAACTAAATGACGTAAATTGAATTCCCTCAACAAGGTAAAACGGATAAAGCATTGTAATCCCTTAGAATGATGGAAGTACCATTTGAGAAGGACACAGGATTTTTACAGGTGGTGGAAATCTTTTCCTAGGAGACCTTTTTCAGCAGAAACATTGGCAAAAATAATGCTTTCTACGCGGCCTTGTTTTCAATAGGCTTTGGTGTTAGTTTTTATTTTTCCTTATTATATGCTTAAAAGAAAATAACGTCAGGCTGAACTGCAGTCATTACAAACTTGTAACCATCATAAAAGAGTTTAAAGCGTAAAGATGCTCTTGTTGGAATTTATAACATATCTATTTTTGCTCCATTCACAATTTAAAAAACCTTTCAGGTGTTTTTTTTATCTGCTGAAAAAGCGAATCCCTTGCCTAGGTGGTAGTTTCTTTTGGCGCTCCACTAACCATGAGGACCGTTTGTGCCTTTCCCTCCACAGCCCGGAAGTGTCTCCTAAGGTAGAAACCAGCTCAGACACACCCCCCTCTCACCTCTTAGCTCACTCCCCCGATCACTTCTCCTGTCCTCCTGCTTCTGCTATTAGCCTGGCCTCTCTGAGTCCAGAGTGTCACGCTAACCCGTTCACATTCCCCTCGGCTTTCCCACTCATGTCTTCATCCAACCCCTTTTTCAACAGACTGAAGTGTAACCCCTTCTTTGTAGAGCTCTTAGCTGACCAGGCCCTAAAATCGGCCTCACCTACTCCCTGTCTCTCCAGTTCCCCCCTCTGGTCTCCAGTAGCTTCCTGCTCCTTGTCTGGTGACCCAAGTCCTGCCCAAGACTGTGCAGTGGTGGAACAAGCTGAGGGACTGGCCAGACGAGGGTCCCTTCCAGGGACACTGGGTACGACACTGAAGGGATCCGCCAACCCTTTCATTGCTGGCCCTGTGTCTGGAAACTCCACTGAATGGGATGACTCCTTTGAGGCTTTTGCAGCCAGCAGGCTGAGTTCACAGAAGGGCCTAGCCCCCAGCTGCCCTCCTAAAGCTATAGCAGATGAGGTAATGAGTACCCTTCCTCTGGAAATGCCTATTGGCCAACCCTTAGCAGCAGCAAAGGCAGATGGGAAAAGCACAGTGCCTAAAAATTCCTCGCCAGTGCTCTCTCGAAGGTCCACGAGGATCCCCATCCTAGAGGGGCGACAAAACGACAGGTTTGATTGGACGAAGGAACCAGGTGTGAAGAAATACACATTACAAGACACATTACTGCCACCTGAGACTGATAAAGGGTTCATGGAACACAGCAAAAATGCACCCATCTTGTCCCAGAACACTACAGACGTGGGTCTGTTTTCAGAATGGGCTCCAAAAAAGGCCTCCGATGGACCAGTTTCCTTACCTGAATTTGCAAGTATGTGTACTCTAGCATTCAACACTACAACTGCTGGAGAGGCCACCATGAAACCCTGTGACAAACATTTGGACACCCTGGGTAGTGGGGCAGATGATGTGAGGATGCTGCCCAAGCAGGAAGATGTTTCCCATGAGTCGGTCTTTGCCTCATCCACAGATGAAGGGGCTGGAAGAGAAAAGGAGTTTGCTGGGAACACTCCCACTGTCTTTGGAACAGAAGTAGTGGAGAGAACTGCCTCATTTCCAGAGGATGCCTCAGAAGCATCTAAAATACCCATGTTTGAAGTTGAAGGCTCCCTGAAAGGAACAAATCCGTTTTTTGCCACCATGCCAGAGCAAAAATTCCCTGAAACACATGTGGAAGGATTGAATTTCCAGGGTGATACTACACTTGAACCAGTTCCAAAACCTGCCACCGAACAGACAAGCACTAACACTAACAAATTTGTTGATGCGCTTAAAGATGGCACTCACGTTCCAGATAAACATCTTTATGATCCCCTTGCACATTTATTTGACTTTCCTAGTTCAGCACACCTCAAAACTGACACTGATAGTTTGCTTTCTGTTACAAGTGCTAATAACTCTGAAATTAACAATAACAACACTAATGAACTGGCCTCTGACCTGTTCCCTTCTGTACCTGAAATAATAATGAATGAAATGAACTCCCGGAAACCTAACAGTGTGTCCACTGAGATACTGGAAAACTCCTTTCCTGCACAATCTGTGGATTTGCCTGACAAAGTTGGTATTCCTTTGTCTGATTCTCAGGAAGAAGCCCAACTGAAGTCTTTACCTGATGTTTCCATAAATGATGTTGAATTTCCAGCTCAGGAGTGCCAGAGTTTGTCAGCGTACACTGCACAGTCGGAGGTCTCTCTTCGTTCTTCACCTGAAGTCGTCTCTGTGCTGCCTGGAACATCAGTTGAGGCTGATACAGGAGACATCTCGGTATTGGCTGAGGAAGATAGACCGGAGGGACGAAGGACTGATGCAGATAACACTTTGGAGCCAGAGCAATCACAAATATCAACCGAAGGGCGAGAACTAATTCAGCAAAGGGTCGGTGTGGCTCTACTCACAGAAACAACCTCAGACAGCGCTCTTGAAGGTCTTCCCATTACTCCCGATGCTCAATGCAGTGATTCAGGTTTGGTCTCTTTGGTTTCAGATAATGAAAAAAATGCATGCCAAGAAAATAGTGAAGAAGCATCTGCTAAGTTGAATGTGAAGGAGCCAAGCAGCAAATCCACTGAAGATTTTATGAACAGCAGCACTTTAATGTTTGATGATCTGAAAGCAAGAGAATCAAATCCCTCTGTATCTCCTGTTCCAGATGTACTTACCTTTGAAGCTGTAGGTAATGATCCAGACTCAGGAGACGCCTCAGGCACATGCACTATAAGCTCATCAGAGCCTGGAGCTGAACGTCTCCCACAGAAAATTGATGGTAACGAAAATGCAGCTCCAACAGAGGAAGTTGGTTTCGAAAGCGCCTCAAATTGCAAAATGGATTCATCAACAGTCGTTCTGGATCCAGCTCCGTCAGAGGGCTCTTGCACCGATTCGGGAACGATCCAGCCACCTCCAAAGCCTCCGAGGCTTTTCCAGGAATCCTCGTCCGAAGACCAGCACATGAACAGAAGCCCTCAGCCCGGATCCAGGGCCACAGCTGAAATAAAGACCCCAAGCACACCTAGTGAGTCTTCAGCTGGATCCAAGGAAATGCTAACGATGAGTTTGGATCCAGAGCAACACCAGTCCTGCCTTCAGTCTGACTGCTCTGATTTATTCGGTGTTAAGGATGGGTTTGGAAGAGAAACTGGTGAACAGTACCAAAACGAAACTCTCACCATTGTTGAGGAAGAGCCATCCCCAGGGAAGGAAGTACTACAAAGTGGGCTTTCTGCCTCAAAAACGTTTACCTTTGACCTTGAGGAGAACTCTGACAGAACATGGCTGACCGATCAAAGTTATTACAAGGTCAAAGAGCTGGACACATCCCATTTAGCAGTATGGTCTGCTGATGAGGAGAACAACATACTCACTGATTCCACGCACCTGGACAAAGCACTCCTGATGAGTACCACTTTTGAGGGACAGGCAGCAGTTCCTGATGCTAAGACCCAAACTAACACTCACACAGGGTCCCGTTCACCTTCTCAGGACTTTGCCACGGCCAACATTGCAATTAAGTTAAATGAAGGACTTGGGGAGAGTTACCTTCACCAGCTAAAAAGTACCCAGCCACAGACGTGGACAGAAAAGGATGAGTCTATGTGGCTACCTCTACCCTCTACGAGTGGTCTCTCCTCGTCGGTCTCCCAAGACCTGGTCATTGACCTGACGCCGGATCAACTTTGCAGACCAAAAAATGAGGACGAACTCATGAAGGCTCCTCGGGAGGATTGTCAGGACCCTGTGCCATTTTCATCACTGAGCCAGAGCAATCCATTCTCTAAATTCAATATCCACTCTCTCCCAGAGGAAACTGCAGCCACCGTCAACTCCAACGACCTACCCACCAAGGCGTCCTCTTCCCAGGCGGTTCAGCCCCCGGTCGGCAACGACCCAACATCCAGCCTCTTTATGCATGACTGTAACCCACAGGCTTCCTCCACCCCCTTCCTATTGGCTGAGACTAACGCCCAGTTTGCCCTATTCCCTTCTCCCATCCCACCCAACCTGCCTGTGAGGCCAACCGCAGGGACTGACTGGGCATCCTCCACCGTCCCTCCCTCCAAAGCTCAGCCATTGATTGGCACAACGTTCACGGTTTTGCCCGAGGAGACACAGCCGGCTGCCAGTCTCCAGTCCAGTCACCAGAGCAGGTGAGACCATACAGAAGCTTGAAGACTAGTGCAGTGGTTCCCAAATATTTCGGGCTCATAACCTACTTCATTAGTGAATATAATCTTTGCTGCCCATCTCTTATTAAATTTTAGGCTAGTATGTATTCAAATCCATATTTGTAATGCCTGCACTGTAACTACTATTGTGCATGGAGCATGTATGGAGTTTTTGACTTGGACAGTTTGGGAACCACTGCACTAGTGGAGGGTTAGCACTCTCCTTTTTAGAGATAAGCCCATCCAGTTTTAGTCACTGCAAGTTCTGGTTATAGTTTCAGTGCAAGGGAATGCCCATCTAAATAGGAACAACCATTCCTCATAGATATATGTCATTATTTGTAACAGTCTAAATTATATCACCCATGGGGACAAAAAAAAGTGTCATCAGTTTTCATCTCTTTCATTCACATCAAGGACACACATTTTGGAATGTTTTTTCCACTACTCTGTCAAAGTGCTTAGCATCTTTGCTTGAATTTACAACTCATGTTTTCAAAGGCAGTCGAGTGATGAAAGGCAACATGTTTGGCACAGACAGGGGAACGCGAATCTAAAAAGTAACTACATACTCTTTGATATAAACTGGTATGCAAATTGCATTGGAGAGTTTGTTGCAGAGAGACATGCATGAAGTTGCATGTTAAGCCGCGTATAGCCTCTTGTGCGGTTTCAGAATGTAATCTGTTGAATGGATATTAACAAATTTACTTTTTTTCCCCAAAAACCCAAATAAAGCCATGAAGTTTTATTTTCCTAATTTAGTTTGGAGGCAACACACTAGTAATCAAAATATCAGAAAACGCTTCAATTCACTACACAATCTTTGCTATCAAGACTCACAACAATCAAGACTCAAGTAAACCATCTTCAAGACCCAAGACAAGTCCACTGTTTGAAAGGGTTTATTAACATTTTGTCTCATTTTTGTTTTCTCTGAATTTCAAAGCAGTCAGTTGAGAGAGGGTAAGTTTGTGTGAGTGAGAGTGAATGTAAGTGTGAGGCCGGTTTTGCCACAGTTTTGTGTTTTATGTTCACGCTGGTTCCAGGTATGCTTGCATTATTCACTGAAACAGGTAAGTTGGGTTAGAACAAGGTTGAGAACCTCAGCTGTACATGTAAGTACCTAACAATACAATACGGTCATTGACCTTTAAAAGCAGTGCTTTATTCCTGGAATATACTAGATTAAAATAAAAATATCTACACACTTCTCAATCCTCGGTCTCAAGTCTACTGGAATTGTTTATTTTGATTGGATTTATAGTTGTGTTTTCTGTGAAGCCTTTTCATATTTCAAACTGACATCTGTCTTGTCATAAATACATTTAACAAATTCTGTCAGGTATTTTTTTTAAATGTGAGCTTTGCTGATGTGGACTTGGTGAGATTGCAGGTGAGTTCAGATTAACAGCTGTAATGATAATTTAACGAATGTCACAGCATACATTAATGGCATGTCCTTTTTTTACAAAAAATATTTCATGTTTTT
Source organism: Albula goreensis (assembly GCA_022829145.1). Lineage (NCBI taxonomy): Eukaryota > Metazoa > Chordata > Actinopteri > Albuliformes > Albulidae > Albula > Albula goreensis. The sequence continues at coordinate 6,828,386 of CM040758.1, forward strand.
CAAGGAATATTTTCCTTGTTGTTGGTAATCACTTTGTTGAGATGTCAAGTTTAATGTTTATAAATTACAACTTTATGTAATTATTATTTATTTGCCCTTTAGCCAGGGTGCAAAAATGGGAAATGAAAAGTTGTATGTGTGAAATATTACAGATCAATTAACATACTGAATAATTGTTGAAGCCTTTGTGTAGCATGGAACAGAGTGAATTGCTGTAGTATCCAGGTGAAATGGTCTATCAAGTCATTCTTTAGTTCTGTTAATTAATTTAAAAATACCTGCCCTCTGGATCCCTGTGACATTTATGCGCTCAGAACGGGAGTTATCATTTGTTACTGGCATAATATCATTTCAGGGCCTCCTTTCTGCTTCGACTTAAAGGCTAAGCTGATTAGCAACCACAGACAACATACTACTAGCAGGAGTCTGCGCTCGTAAAGTGATATTGCTAGCACCGTTGACACTGTGCCCGTTCATCCCGATCACCGTCCGTCCCCCGGCTGCCTCCGAGAGGGCATTTGAGTGAGAGAGCCGTTCTCCTGTGAGGCGTACTGTAGCGGCGCTGTCTGGCTGGAGCAGCGGGAGTGTCTCTCAGAATCGGATCATCCTGCGGGGGCGATCGTTGCAGTGTTCTGCTGCAGGCAGCTCGCTGTCACACAGTAAAATGAGGTCTGCTGAACTTACCAAAAAAAACACAACCTTGTTGGGGAAAGCACTGTAAAAAAAAAAAAAAACTATTGCATTGCACTTCTTTAGAAATGCAGCTCTGCAGATTGGTAAACAAAGCAAGTCAATCAAAATTGTCAACTATGTTCAAATATAGCAAAATGAGCATTAACACTAAATGAAATGATTGGTTACTAATAATAATTAATACTCAATAATAATTAGTCATGCCAAACAGGAAACATAACAGTAAAAATGAAGGCTCCTTTAGTCTTGCTCTTGACTAAAATACCACCCACCAACCTGTCCTCTGTTGGATTTTTCTGTTTGTGTGTCCTATTTTTTTCCCCTCCCTGATCTGCTCTCTCTGCCCCTCCTACCCCCACCCCAGAAGGCTCCAGCAGGCCTGCCGTTTCCCAGAAGGCCGTTGTGTTGTGCTCATTTGGTGCAATCGCGGCGACCGTAGGGCGATGGGCAGCCCAGCCCAATTAGCAGGAGTGATCCCCGTGGTGACGGGTTTCTTACCCAGCCCCTCCAAACAGGATTTACTGCTTCAGGGTGGGGCTGTCAACAAATCTGGCAATACCATTGGGGCAAAATGGGGTGGGTGGGGCCAGGTCTGCCTGCCAGGTCCCTCTCCTCCCTCTCCAGAAGTCTGATCTCATGCTTGGCGTCAATAAAGCAGCACATTTTCAAACTGTGAAACTATGGGCCCTTCTGTAGTTTTCGCGGTTGTCAACAAAATGCAGTCTTCATATTTTCATACCTAATGAAAATGCAAGAGACATTATTTTAATTATTTATATTGCATGTAAGTTAATGTTCCAGTAAATGTTACATTACAGAAATATCAATGCCTTTTGGGTTTTTTTTTATTAATAATTGAGACTGATTTTTGTAAATGTCTGGAATGTGTCATGTGTGTCATCAATATTACGAGCTTATTTATCTTCATTTTAAATTTTTATTTTCTATAATGGGTTTACTCTTTGTGATCAACCAAGGAGACCTACCTCAAGCAGACGGGTTTTCATGTAAGTGGAAGAGTCCTGTAGAAGGGGCTGTTTCTCAGAGACTCTCCTGTAGCCTCAAAGGGGTGACATTTCTTTTCAGCACAAAGGGGTTAATTATTTTCTTCCTCACATACATTTTTGTAGCATTGTCACCCCACGCTTTTCCCTGGGTATTATCATGTTAAATCAGTCCCTGTGGATCGAAGGGTTTCTGTCCTCATTTCCTCCTGGGTCGAATCGGGTCTGCATACGGACAGGAAGCTGTGTCACACGGTATCCCCTCATCCCTGACAGCTTCTAATTGAAATTAAATGTTGGCTCCCGCGGGACATGAATAGGCTAGGCGCTTGTGTTCATCTCACCCCAATTCTCAGGCTTTGACTGTGTTGTGACGGTATGGCGTTCGAGGGAGAGTTGGGACACTGGGTCGCTTGGACAGAGCCTGTTTATACAGTATGAGTATTTACCATATTTTTATTAAACTCTTACCACCCCCCCCATCCCTTCTTTCATCCCCCGCCCTTTCACAGTCCCCATCCTGTGAAGCCACTGACCAACGCGGCCCCCCAGGAGGATAAGAAGTCAGAGGGCCGCTCAGTCCTGGTGAGCGGGTTGGAGAAGCTCAAATCCACCATTCACCCAGGGCGGGCAGCACAGCAAGGCGAGCCTGAGGCTGACAAGAACAAGGTAGGCCCAAACGACCTCTGGGCTGTTCCACCCTGGTAGAGCCTCTTTTAATACATGAGTGAGATTCTGAATAAGATTTATTGCCAGGTTAATTTATCATCAGGTATTTCAAACACTTCCCCATAGCTGCCAGTTTCAGTCATGGCTTTCATGAACCTTTTAGTTCTTGAGGACAGAGCCGAGTGCCCTGTGCTGTTCAGTCTTATTTTTGATTAAAAATCATGGGTGACATTTTTAGTTTTTGTATACCACAGGCAAAATGTTTTCTCTGTCCTCAAAATCACACAAAGTGTTGTTATGAGATTTAGAGCACATGATGTTGCTCCCTGTCATTTGTTAGCATCAAAAATAAAACCGTTCTCAGTTTATCATTTCCATTTTCACTGAATAGATTTAAAATAAAACAAGGCGAGGTATGTCAGCTCAAAAGATTGTGTGTTGAAGACAAGGCTGTGCTATACTGTATACCACAGTAATGGCTAAAATATATGACTACAGTTTGTCACAAGCGAATATACAGATTGCACTGCAGTTCAAATTGCATAAGGAAATATGAAATATATACAAAGGCTCAAGTATAGAGAGAGAGACTCGCATTTTAATTTGATTCAATCTTTTCATATAAATTCTTGATCCGTTATGCTAAAGGCATTTTACAATGAGTGAATATGAACTGCTTTCCTCTGCGGCTCCTCCTTCATCATGCTGACTAAAAGCATTGGACCGACATACATATGTGGACCATTTTCAGAATAGCTTCGGCATAGAAGCTCTTTCAGTATTGAAAATGTGTGCACTTCTCTCAGTGTGTATTCTGTATGTAGCACTGGTACAGTAGGTAGACATGTTGTCAATATCTAATGCGACTATGGCTGTTGGGGGTTCATTGCTGTCGTTAATGGTACATTTGACGGTGGTGAGGTGGGGTGGATGATTTGGCAAGGGTCCGTGTATCAGGTTATTAGCAAGATGCTCTTGGACAAGAATTTATTTATGAGACTCAATGGAGGAGTTATTCAGTGAATGGCCTTTCTTGTAATCTGGGCAGGGTTCCCACTGTTTCAGTCCTGTCCCCCAATTGTTCCATCCGGCGTTGTCATGGTAACCGCATCTTCAAATGGCCGTGGTGCTCTCAGGCTTACTTGTTTGAAGGGGAAAGATCAAACTTGAAGTGGGTGGAGCCTTGTGATGCAAAGTTACCGTAGTGCCTGCAGTTAATGTCCACAGCCATAGTTTCACAGATACTTCTATTTTTAATGAGTCTGATGTTATGCAGATGTTATGGGACTGTGCTCTGAAGTTAGTGAACAGTGTGTCCTTAGAAATGACAGCGCATAATGCGTAGAGGCTGATGAGGTACCTTTGAGCGGAGTGTCAGTGAGATACAAATGGTGGGTTTTGGAAAACAGAGAATGTACATCTGATTTGAACTGTTCTCTCTTGGTTTTTGATCCCCTCTTTTCTCGAGCAGGCTTTGTCAGAGGGCGCCGCCCCCTACTACCACCTGACACACAATGAGCTGGTGTCTCTGCTGCTGCAGCGGGAGGCGGAGCTGGAAAAGCAGAAGGCGGAGTTTGAGAAGCAGGGAGCGTTGCTAGAGAAGCGAGAGGCGGAGGTGAAGAAGTCAAAGGTCCTGATCCGGGACCTGGAGGACTACATCGACACGCTGCTGGTGCGGATCATGGAGCAGACGCCCACCCTGCTGCAAGTGCGCTCCAAGCTAAAGTGATTGGTCAGAAGGGGGGCGTGGGGGCGGAGCCTTTGTAGCTAAGCCCCGCCCCCTAAAGCCCCCCTCTCCTCCAATCTCTCAGCTCCTAGTAGTTTCTTCACTGCTATACTGCCCTGTTGATGTAGTTACGGCACTGAAAAAATTGCAAGCCAGCAAGGTGGCGTTTTTGAGTTCGCATGCTTACTGCCTTGAAACACATCTTTGTCAAGGGTTGGGTTTTGTAGGTTTTGTAGGGGGGTGGGGGCGGTGTGGCTTTGGGTTGATCCTGGTGGCTCCAGGTAAAACTTGAGTGGTGTTAATTACAACAAGGAGTGGTCCCAGCGATGTAACTCCTCCCCCCAGTCCGCACAGTGGGATTCTCTGAGTGGGATTACGTATTAGGTAACACCCGCTCTCTTCACCACCAAGACACGTTGCTATTGCTGGGTCAGCAATTGGACAGCAAGTGCACCTGCAATTCTCAAGCTACAAGCCAAATGAACAAGTCAAATCGAAAATCTGATCCACATCAGAATGCAAAAAGCCCTGAAAGTGTTCTTAGGTTCTGGCCAACCGAAGTTCACAAACGGCGGTCGAAACAAGGCGGGTTTCTCTTTTTTTTGTTTTTATTCTTTTTTTCCTGTTCTTTTTTTTTTTTTTTTAGGAATGTCTGATAACACGTGTGAGTTTAGCTGCTTAACATAAACTATTCTTGAGCGATAGCGTGTGGAACCGATGTGGCTTACCCAGGCACTGTAGCCGGAGCGATGTATCAACACCCGCTGTTCTTCCAAATGCGGGCCTTTGTCCGCTGCGGTATTTAGCGTTCACTAGTAACACTGCTTATTGCAAAAGCGCCTATAGAAATATAGTGGCACTCTACTCCCCGCCTCCCGTTCGTCCTCTACATTACATGCCATGCCTCCCTCCGCTTTGCTAAAGCACACATATCGCTTGAAGTGCTTTCAGGTGTGTGTAATGGAAGAAATCTATATTTACACCATATACTGTACGCCGAAAATGCCGAACGCTGCCTTATTGTATTTCTGTTAGGGTCGCTGTTCACTTTTGTTTTTTGCATATCAGTTCACCTGATTTCTCTCAGAAACCATGGCTTGGTTGGAGTCTTGCTTTCTGGAAAAGTGAATGACGACGAAAGCCATGTTGTATAGTATTTTGTTGATTGTATACAAAGTGTTTAAAGAATATGAATGAACACGAAATGAGCTGGTGCTTTCTAAGCACCAAAAGGAGCAATCAGTGTGGCCAAGAGACTAACCTGGTTAGTATTATTACAAAACAACAATAAATGTAGATTTATTTACCGCTCGGAGTAGTTTGCACCATTCTGGCAAAACCCAGGTGAAATCTTCCACGGGTTTGAGGTGTAAGTTCTGTTGTTTTTTCTTTGTGAATTGTCTACCTCCCTTTTATGCTTCCACGAACACCATCTTGAAGCGCATTGCGAATTTTTGGTTAAAGAAAAGGTATTAAATGCCGCTACTGTTACAGTACATTGTCATGGATGTGTTCACATTGCCAGTTTGAAATGTTGTGGTAGGCCTATTTCACTATGGCTGCGCTTTAAAAAATCTGCTCTTGATATTGGCACTGTCAAAAAACGGTAGTTTAAAATATACAGTCGCATTGCGTCTTCATTACAATCTTTCTCTGGTACACTCTGGTTTCGTTTTTTAATGACTGTTTTTCCAATGACCTGTTCAACTGAATGTGATTTCCCACTAATGGCCAGGAGATTCTGTTTTTCTTCCACAGCTGACTAACTTTACCTATTATTATTATTATTATTATTATTATTATTGTTGTTGTAAGTGTGTATGTTTTTGCATATTTGGCCCACGGAATGTGCATAAGATTTGTAAAAGAGGGGAAAGTTTACAGTTGTTAATATGATTATGTTACAGTTTTATATATTTAATAACGAATAATAGGTTTTCTTGTTCCTCATTGGTATGTTTGCTATTAATCTTTGTCGATGCTTTATTTAAAATGTTTCCTGTTAGTCACTTTGCAATAAAGGCTCATAAAATTCATTGTAATCTACACAGAAATTATTTTGGGTACAAGGTCATGTTTGAATGTTTGATATATCTGTTATTTTGTAATGTTCCCAATAAGGGTGCTAAAAGTATGGCTGGAGTACCGTATCTCTGTTAGAACGATTGTTGTTTGCAGTGAAAAGAGAGTTGAACAATTATGTTTGCGAAGGCATATTCATCCAAACTCAGCTGGTCTGTGAGGGAATGCATCTTCTCTTGCCCAGATAAGATATTATGAACATTTATTATTCCTGGTATTGAACATGCATGCCATGTCCAATTTTCTCTCGACTAATATTAATTGGCTATTTAATTATGTAAGATGTAACGGAAAAACGTCAATCCTCCCCTTGGATCCTTTTGACTGCATTTATGTTGAGTTTTCGCAAGGAGGTGTATAAAAACTACCTTGCATTTTTATACAATGCAGTTGGCATCGTCATATCTTGTTCATTCAACTATAATGCTCAGTACAAGCACATAGGATGGGCAGACATTTGGGTCCATACATTCGTAGTTGCATTTTGTCAGCAATTTTTTTTGCCCGAAATAAAGTGACCCTGGCCACTTCAAACCTGAACAAGGGAACGTCATGTCTTGCTAGGTGGGTCGAGCAATGTAGAAGAGCACAGGACGGCCCGCATATCGGTCAACACGGTGGTAGGAATTCCAAAGGAATTTCAAATAATTTGACATTAGTTTGATTTCCACACAGACTTGTTTTGTCATGTTATTTAAACAATTGTACTATCAGTATTTAACTCTTCCTGTGTTTCCAGAATCCATGCGTTCAGGCCAATTGTCATCATTTTTGCTTTGTATGGCAATATCAGCATGATGTATTGATGCCCACAAAGATGTTTGACTTTAGCACTGATATGTTAAATAAAGAACAGTTTTTTCCAACCGGAATGCATGCCTCGAAAGTGAATGAACAAATTCGTTTGCTGCATGTGGACTTGTTGACATTTTTGTCATTTAAGTGATGCATTTTAAAGTTTACTATTATACTATGCATAATTAGGTTTAATTTTATTTATTTTAGTGTTCACTGGGCATTTAGAATGAAGATGTAGCCTACATTACGAGAAACGCACTATTTTATATCTATTGGAGATAATGTTGCTGGTAGAACACCAGTTTCTGCCACTAGAGGGCTCTGTTAACCTCAGAGTAATTATACTTTGATGAGGAGACCGAAATACGCCGAAACGCGACAATGTTGGTGATACATGACTAAATTTCTAAAATAATATTTTCAGTGTTATATCTCAGAGTCTGTGCTCACAGGATCATACAGACATGATGGCACTGGAGTCCCTCTGTTCTGTTTTACTTCACAGATCTGTCGGCCTTCAGCAAAGACGCAATATTTCACTCTTGAGATATTGACAGTCTAACAAGGATATTTACAGTGTCTCATAGAGCCCAACGTACTGCTCTTCTAAACTACATATTTTTGAGTAAAGTTGCTTCCAGGGCAACTTGCAGAACAAACCTTGATCCAGGTGCAGTGCAAAAACCACGAGTTCCACTTTATTTCAATATTACTGGAAACAACTGCAGTCTAAAGTAATTTACAGATGTTCTGATTCAGTTCTGATTCAGCCATGCGATCTCGCCCGGCATTCACAAAACCAGATGTGGTTTTGTGGGGGCAGATTTAAATAGGGGGTAAAAACACAGACACATGACTTACCTACCAATACCCTTTCCCTCTTTCAGACTTTGCTAATAAACAATTAATTGGTATGACATGGGTTAATTATTGTCATCAAGATCCTTTCTGAAATGTTCAGTTCTAGGAGGCATTCACTTCAGAAGAGCACGCAGGATTAATCGTGGTTCCAAGAACAATAAGCTTATTTTCTTAATTGCTTAAGAAAAATACACTTTACTCAAAACATGACGACAGAACATACCCATTCTCATATGTTCTTTCTAGGTTCGAGCATGATATTTTTAACAGGCGTAAATGAAACGTTGGAAATGGAATGATGGTAAAGATTAAGAGGAAGATATTATAGGTTATATAAAAGCATTCTCAATTATAGGAATAATTATAGAATAAATACAAGTCAACACATAGAAACCAGACGAAACACTGCATGATCTGGTGCACGTTATAACATAAATTACATTAAATAAAGTTGAAGCTTGAAACTTATGACAGTAGGTTTCGATAATACTACATATCCCACAATGCCTGACATTGAAAGCGTTGAGTAGGGAAATGTAGTCTTGTTGTGAGCCAGAATACTTGTATTATCACGAAATGTTTCGGAAACATAAACTACATGTCCCTTATGCATTCTACTTATCAATAGCTGAACTGATAGGGTACAAGGTTCCTTCTTTAAAATGAGGCCATAATTCACTTTGTAAACAAACGCAAACTGACCGACTGTTCGGAGTCATGGCGGAATCGACAGCATATCCTCCTTTCCAGCTGGGGAAATCTCGCTTTGACCAGGTAACTGCACGTGCTTGTTGCGAATATTTCCATAACATAATGATTACAACAGTTGTTATGGTTGAATACGGTCAGTTGTTAAGATTGCATGCTAGCCGAGTCAGTTAATAGTTCACGTGTTGTGTTGCTGGGTTTTTGTTGTAGTTGAGCATTACGTTTGAGTAGTAAGACGAATTCAAGCGAATGTAAAGAGCAGGATCTTCACTGACAATTGCATCTATGCCCACAAGTTTACAAACTGTTTCTTCTTCTTAAGAACTTAAGGCTCAAGAGTCCAAGAAGACAGACACACAGGCGTTGGTCTGCAAGTGACATTCGGTCAAAAACAGACTAAATAAGCAATAACTAGTCTGCCACACGGCCGTTAACGAGCTTCCAGTTGCTAAAATAAAATTATCAGGAGCCTTAATGCGATATTTATCTGGCAGACCGCTCATATCCAGAATGGATCACCAGACTAATCGTTTGATGTAGGCATACAGCAGCCAGAAATGACTATTGCACTCGGGTAGAATACAACCATAACAATTAACGGTAAAAAAGCCTTGCCAATCAGCTACTCCATTGAGCAACATAACTGCGTCACACTAGACAAAACTATAAATGCATTCTTAACTTGAATCAAATACCATTATGATAACTACTGTGCAGTTTACATCCTGCAGGTCGTATTGCTGTCTAATCCATATGCTGAAGGTATCAGTTTGCTTTTGTCTTTGGTGACCTGAATTGTTGTGGCCAATGTGATGAGGTCTCTTCCCCCTTTGTCTTTATAACAAGCTTGAACCAGTTTTCACCACTCTGTGTCAAAGATATAGTCCCCATGGGTATGGCAGAAGCAATATATATACTTATAATTATGTATACGTTCCTTTCATGAAGTTGTGTGATTGTTACAGTCATCCACCTACAACAAAGTGGATTGAGAGAGGCATTGAAGTGATTTTTGAAGTGACATAAAACAGGACGACATAAAAAAAGACCAGTTATTCCACTGTTCTCTCGATATTCATACAAGTCAGGTTATGTTCTGCACCTGCAACTTGAACTACAGTAATTATAGTGTAAATGCAGGTGGTTTGACAAATGTTAAAAATAGCATATTTGAAAACAATCAGGTAAGTGCAATGATGAAAATGTGTTACTTCATTAAGTGAGGTGTAGGCAGAGAAATATTGGGAACCAGTGACCTGGCAAATTGAACAGGAATAAAAATGTACCCTTGTGGATTTGTTGAGCTGTGATTACTATGCCCCCTATGGGCTCGGAATGGAAGTGCACCAGGCCGTTCTGCTGGGTCCCACCATTGATCTTTAACAGAAGTTGGTGGTTAAAGCCATTGAGTGTTATCGCAATAACTCTCCTTTGGCTGATGTTGAGACTGAGTGCCGTTGAATAGGTTTTGTTTCAAGTATTTGAGCTTTTTAATAGAATCGCATACGTTTGCTTATACCTGTAGATTTCCCTTTGTTTTCAAATTGAAGTGTTAATGAGAATGGAAAGTCATCTTATTCCAGTCCTTCAAATAGAAACATGTGTACAGATATATAATAAAATAATTTAGTGATTACAATCATGCAAGACCACTGCTTAACGTTTTTTCAACTGAGGCAGAACATTTTTAAGGTGCATTGAAAAGTTTTAGGTAGCTGAAATGAATTATTTATTTTACATAAGGACTGAAATGATTGTCATTGATAAGATATGTCACTTTTTTGAAATTGCTGTCATAAGTATGTTGTCTTGTCATCTCAGCAGCTTTTAGGAATTTGGAAAATCACCATCTTCCACAGGTAAACAAGTCTGACCCACACATTAATAACTTTCTGCTGAGAAAATGCAAGTACCAATGCTGATGTGTGCTTTTATATGTGACATATATAAATTATATTATAAAAAAAAAAATTGTTTTGAACAACTGAAAATGAGGATGGGGTCTGAGTAGAAAAACATGTGTTTCAGTGAAATACTAAAACACATACATGTAAATACCAGGAAATAAAAGCTGATTGTCTGTACTTTTGTCTCATATTCATCTTTTGATATCAAATCTAAATGCCTGAAATATAAAGGAAAAATAACAAAATTTCACTCCACTGCTACCATACTTTTGTAGGGCACTGTACATACACACATACCACATATTTGAGATGCTGTGTAATATTCACAATAACCATACATATTTTTAAATAAATTTGACATAATTCTAAAATTAAATAATGAAATTGACCTTAACTTTGCCGTCTTTGTGAAGGTGAAGGTATGATTACTGTAGGTGTTACGATGGTTTTTCCACTTCTGAAGGGCTTGCCACAGGTGGACAGCTTGCAGCTCATTGGGAAGTTTTCTGTCCCTTTCAACTGAGCAAATCACTCATAACCCACCTCGAGTGTTTATCATTCACTGTTTAAATGGATAATGATTTGCTTAAAGCGTTTAAAATGTCCCTAAATGTTTTAACGTTTCAGTGATTCAAAATAATGTGACGCTAATGTGTAATCCACAACCGATTCAAGCCTCCAGATGTTGTCTTTCATAACTTTTAGCTTTAAATGGGTAATTCTCCTCATGGCTGAAGTTAATACATAAACTAGTTTCCATTCACCGGAGTATTGTGGCCCATAGAAATCTTTGGTTTAATTTGTGTGTCTTATTTAACTGTCATGAATAATATTGACCAGTCATATTCACTGAATGAAGGCTCATGTAATTGAAAATATTTTCATATATTTAGACCAGTTTAGTGTATTGTGGTATAGTTTTGATTGCTAGGTGGTATAGTTTTAATTGTTCACTGTATAATACATCGTGGTTGTACATTTGTAGTAAAATATTACCATTTAAAACAATGTTTGTTTTTAAAATGTGAACATTGCTTGGTTGCATTTGGTGGACAGCAGTTAGTTGTCATGAGCAGCATGCAATGACGTCCCTTGGCGACCAGGATTAGTTAGTTAGCATTCCCTACGCCAGAGTACCACAGGACCCCTGATATTTCAAATGGAATTTAATCATGAGTTGAAAAGCTATCAGCTAAATGTTGAAGTTCTTTGTCATTTAAGGGCTGGTTTCCCTGGCATGGATCAGGCTAAGCCTAGTCCTAGACTACAATCTTTTTCAGTGGAGATCTTCATAGAATTAGTCTTTTACTCTAGGAGTAGACTTAATCCATATCTGGGGAAGCAGCCTTCAGTGTGTTATTATACTTATGTCTTTTCCTGTTTATGGTGTGTAGATCATCACACACTGACTTCCAAAAGAAAAAAATCCAGAAACTGAAACTAGATACCTAAATCTAGATATATTTCAGTGTAGACTTAAGTTAGGCCAAAATTAAGTCACCCATCCTTGCATGTCGCGAAGTGTATCTTTTCTCCACTTTCCAAAGTTTGCGACGGTTTTGAAATTGAGAATAACGTGCTAATAGAAATGTCCTCGTCCTCTACTGTTGTAACTCGCTGGTGAAAAACATATCTGTCGCAATTAAATAAAAATAATTTGTCAGCTCCCTTGCATCGCCATGGACTCCTAAGCCCCTCCCCCTTATGCACATGCTTCCATATGCGCATCAGGCTCAGCCCAGCAAACAGCCAATTACACGCAATTACAAGTGCAATTGATGGAGTAAATCGGCACATCTCCTCCCCCATTCCTTCCTTTTAATTGCTTTAATAGGAGTTTTCATGACTGGTAAATGACGCAGAAACAGTTGGTAAAGGATGTTAATAAGCAAGGCCCCACCTGGCTCGTAAAACACCTGCCGCCCCTTGCCGCATCAAATAATTGGCTTGGCAACAGCTGGCACCCATATCTGGAGAACGTTCTGGAAGTTTGGGCCTAAAAAAGTTTGATTTACAACTTCTGCCTTGTTTGGTGAGTTCAGTTGAGAGGGAAGAATGGCCTGAGGATTTTCAGCTTCGTAGAGAATGATAGGGGTGTGGATGGTTCTAGAACAGAAGAGTAGGGGTACCCCAAATTTATCATCTTGAGGCCATCTAAAATGATACTCAGTGTCTGACAACCTTCTTTAACCTTTATTCTTCAGTTGCTATAGGCTTCAAAGCAAGGGTTCTTCAAAACTAGCATACAGTGATCTATGGAAAATTAACAGCTATGAAGAAGACTGTTAGAAGTGGAATGAAACGTAGGCCTTCAGACCCCAGGTTGAGAGCATGTGCAGTAGAATTGCTGGTATCATGATTCTTCCCTAGTTTAGTGTGTAATTCCTGAGAAAACTTCGGATTTGCCCTCCTCCTTCCCTCTCCTGTCTTCTCTCTCTTCCAGAATACGTTCTCTGGCCGACTGAGACACTTCTTGGATGTGATTGACCCCCGCACGCTCTTCGTCTCTGAGGTATGGTAGTCCTTTCCTTGAGGAACTTATATTTGCTTGTATTAATGTATAGATAGTGGTATTGTCAGTGTAAATGTTTGTTCTCTCTGTTTGGGCGATTTTTGTTAATTTGTAGAAATGGGGTAGGGATTGGGGTGGAACTGAAGCTGGGGCTGTTCTCGTATTCCCATGATTGAATATTGTCGATGAGACTCGTAGATCCTCAAGAGCTCAACTCGACATGGCGATGTATTCACTTTTGATTGCATTTGGAAGACTGGCTGTGATCGAGAGAGTGGCCTGTCCCTTTCGTTATGGTTTCACGTGTTCTGGGGTTCCTCCTCCGTGTGGATGGTAATGACCCTGCTCCTCTGTGGCTAATTACAGCACAGGCTCACAGGAGGAGAAGGAATGAGGTGTGGATGGGTGAGGCAGGCTGGAGAGGGGGAGAGGACGGATGGGGGTTTGGGTCGGGGGGGTGGGCCGGTGCCTCCCGTCGCTCTGGTGACAGGCCCTCAGGCCTGCCCGTTAATGAGTGCCGGACGGCCAGCCTTTTCACGGCGGCCCAGAGCCCCATGTCACCCTCGCTGGCAGCAGGCAATTAGGAGCCGTGTCGGCCACGGCGCCCGGCACAGACCATACGGACACAGGCGACAAGTATGGGCAGTGAGCTCGAAAAGCAAGGTGCAGCTAGGAACGGCCCATTAGAGGGAGTTTCCTGACCGGGGGGGGGGTGCTTCATTTTGCTGGAGCACTGGACGGGGGTTGGGGGGGTTGTTAGTCCCCCACTTAGTGAAGATGTAACCACCCCCCACAGCTGAGCCCAACTGTACATCATTGCAACTCAGTCTCAAAACTAATAAAACTCATTTATTTCCCTGTAATGGGGAAAATACAGGAAGTGACCCTGATGGTATGTAGTGCAGTGTAATCAGATCTTTTTACCGTGGTTGCATTTTAAAACAAATAGAGTGATTTGTCAGTAATGCAAATGACGTCAAAGGTTGTGTTCTACTCTTGTACCCGGAGGTGTATATGCTTCCTTCGTTCTTGTCTTGGTGGTATTGGGATTGGTAGCTTAATACCACAGAAGAGCCAGTACCTCATGTTACTAATTTTTATTACTCAGGTTGTTTGGCAAACACTCCACAGCTACCATTAGGGCGTAATTGGTTTGCTTTCACTGTACCTTTCTTGTGTAACTCTGAATAATGTGGACAGTCTATCTCTGGGAGACATGCCAAGCCAAATTGAGAAAAATATCAAATGGCCCCACATGCTGACTGTGTTAGAGGGTCCGTCAGGGAACATGAATGTGAATTATTGAAATGTGAATGTGAAATATTAAAATCTGAAGATGAATAAGACAGAGATATGTGTATCTATGGTAATGAGCGTGTTTTCCTCATGTAAATGTAACCAGTGACAATTAAATAGTTTGAGTTGTGATCCTACAGCGGCTTGCATGATTTTAAGATGAGTGGGTTGATCGGGGGGCAAGTAAGCGCATTTCAGCCCCTTTGGTGTAAAACAATACTTCTTAAAAGTGTCATGGCAACAGTTGTTGGGTTTGAGAGGAGAAGTCATAGATTCCATTGGAATGCAGTTTTTTTCTGTCATTCTAAGGTGAAAATCTGCTTTCAAAAACAATAATATAAATAAAATTTCAAATATGTCAGTTTACGTTGTGTGGTAGGATATAGGGTCTGCCCATCCATCACCGAGCAGTGAGTTGGCTGTTTGGGTTTTCCATTCTCGCATACATGGTAAACGCATTAACACTTTAACCTCTTTGGAAAAAAAGGAGAGACTCTGCGAAACTCACCTTGTTTCTGTTTCAGATCCTGCTGATGTTGGAAGAAAGTTGTTTCACTCTTTAGACAGACACAGGTGTTCTCATGATGATTTGACATGTTCCAGATGATGTTCCATAGCCATGAGTAAGACGGAGCAGAATTGCATTGTGGGTTAGATTCAGACCAGTGGTTTAAACACTGAGACAGGAAATAAATTCATACATTTTACGTTTTGACCATAATTTGCTTTCTTCTTTTCTCTTCTCTTCTTCTTCATCCACCAGGTCTCTTGTGAGAGAGTTTTTTATCTAAAAAGAAACTACCTTTGATAAATAAAGGCTAAATCATAAAAACATCCAAATATGTAAATGTGCGCACAAGCACTGTCGTTAATTAAGGAAATATGGACTCTGGTTTACAGATGTATAACATGCTGTTTTTCTCTGTAGAGTCATCTGCAGGAATGTGTGAAACTGCTGGACAATTTTAAACATGGAAATCTTCCATCCGGTGTGACAGATGCACAAGTAAGGAGACACACACACACACACACACACACATGCGTAGACGCATACATATGGGCACTGTTGCCAGAGCCAAAATGATCACCCACAAATACTTGTGTATGAATCTGTATTCATTTACAGGCATATTTTGTTGTGTAGAAATCGATTAGTGAACACTTCATTTGTTACCCGTGTTTATTTTTGAAACCAAATTGAATTTTTGAGTGAATGAAATTTGTAATGGCTACGTCATAAAATTTTAAGGTGCGTTGTCTGTCGCATTTCATTTTGGTATTGGGTACATTTTATATTAGAAACGCTTCTAATTTCTGTCTCCTCAGCTTTGGCAAGCTCAGAAGATCAAACAGGTAAGACCAGACCTGCTGCTATTTCCTCCCACACTGTCCAGATATGTATCACAGCTGCTCCATACAGAAGCTTTGGGACATAAAATTCCTCTTCAGTTTTCACAACAGTATTGTCTTTACTGTATCGTAATGATGACCATGGCAATGTAATAGCTGTATAAATAGAAGCTGACAGTACAGGTTCATCACTGGTATATTTTTCACCCTTTAGCACATTTTTACACAGTGTAGGAGCCAGTGTCCAAATGGGGATTGTACCACTCTGGTGTAGAGTCTGATAAAGACTGAAATGTATGATCGGGAAATACACACTGCCCCCTGGAGGCAGGGCTGTGGTCACTCACGATTAATCCTCTTCCCTCCAAGAGAAACACGTGCTCATACACAAACCTCTCCTATAGAAAAGACGCACACATACACTCACACACAAACCTGTGTCTGTCTGGGAGGAACTGTTAGTCTGGACAATCACAGACACACGCCTCGTTTCAGAGAGAAACCCATTCACAGATTGGCTTCTTACAGGAGAAAGCCTGTGTATTCGCAGTCGTTTCTGTAGCAGACACGTACTCACACATGCTTAAGTCTGTAGTGGAAACAGACTCCTGCTCCGCCTTTAGCAGAGTGTGCCTTCATGGGTGTATGACAGCTGCAAACTTCCCCACACCTGGGTTCTGACACCTGAGATTTGCACTTTACCACTTTACTGAGCTCCTAATTGCCCAGCTCTCACAATATTGTTCCCAGCGTGTCTGGGTACTGGAGATGGCCTCGCCCACCCAATTGTGGCTGGTGCGAAGCCAACGTGACTCGGAACGCCTTCGCCGAACCGTACCGCCGCAGCTCATTATCTGTGTAATTGCAGGCCGTCATCCACCCCGACACCGGCGAGAAGATCCTCATGCCCTTTCGGATGTCAGGTACGGAGCTCGTTACGCGGCTCGCCGACAGGTCCGCGGGCCGAGGCCGAGGGGCGCGGCCCGGCAGGGGGCCGGGGGGGTGGGATCTCCTACGCCAGCGGAACGTGGAGACGGAAAGGTCGCTCACAGCTGGGAGCTGATTAGAGCCCACGCTGAAAGAGCAGACGTGTTAGCTTCGCTGGCTGAATATTTTGGGCCAGTGTCAAAACACCCGCTCAGAGCTCACCTTGTCTTGTCAGAGAAATGAAGTGGAAACCTAAGCATTAGCATTTATAACTAGAAGATAGTATCACTATATCCAGGGGTATTACGGTACTGGGAGTTTGGTATGAGGACTTAAATTCTGTCTGATCTGTGAACCAAAATATTTTCCACTTGGCAAGGGTTGACCATGAACTGAAGTAATATTAAGAATCATATACACAGACATTTTCATTAAAGCTGAGTAAGAAACACTGTAACTTATCTTTTAAAGAAAATTGACCATTCTGACCTGTGATTAATAGAGGACACTGTAAATGGACATACAACAAATAAAACTTTTTTGATTTGTGGATTTTTGCTGGTAGACAAATTTGTCGCTCTTCCATGTTCTATTTTGGACATTGTCCAGTCATATGGATCCACTACTGAAAAAGACTCAAGTTATCCAGTGCACATACAAGATGGCTTATGTCTTACACATGTTTTTAAAAGAATCTGGCCCCAGGAAGAAGTTGTTGTGGCGGCAGCCTACCAAAAGGGACACTCGCCCATTTATTTTGTTTCTTTTCTAACATGACGGTGTACCCAAAAGTATAAAACCTCAATGAAAGCATCATGCAGGAATTTAGGAGACAGTTCAACTTTCTTTCTTTCTTTCACAGTTCATCTTTAACAGCGAACATGTTGTTTTTCCATTAAGTCCATTTGTATACATAGATATTTCATTGAAACAAGTTAGATTAAGTAACTTGCTCAAGGATACAGTGGTGGCATTTCACTGTAGGAATGAAACCTGCAACCTCCATCCCCCAGTGTACAACTGCAGCTCCAAAACGATTGTACTCCTGTGTTTATTATTACTACTGTGTTTGGACTTATTTTATCTAGCGATATCTGTAAATAGTCACACATATATTCAGTGTCTGAAAAGTCCTTATGTTTCAATGGTGTGATGTATCTTTATTGTTTTTGATCCACAGGTTATGTCCCATTTGGAACACCAGTAGTAAGCCTGTCATTCTATTGAAACCCTTAAATGTATGTAAATGAATTAACTGTAAGTCTTAAATATTTTTGGTCACAGGGAATCTGGATGTTGGTAAAAATATAGAACTGATTTGGATGTAGATGCATTATGTGAGAGATTATGCAGATTATATAGGAATATGCATAATAGGGTGGGAATCAGTACAGCATCAATGTAGTATCAGAAACTCCAGCAAGCAAATTGGAGCCTCCCTCGGCTAAGGCCAAAGAAGCACATGAGATGCACATCTGGTTTGTCTCTTGAATTTGTGGCATATCCATCGGTGCATATATCTTAGTGCAGTGTGGGTGATGGCACAGACTGAAACTTTACCCTGCTAGTGCTAACTATGGTCACACACTCGTTAAGGATTTTGTAATTATTGGGTACAAAGTGATCAGCTTTCCCAGGCTGAGGTGTGAAAAGTTAAACTCTATTTCGCAGGGTGGCACTGTATTTGAAACGCTGGGATATGACCATTAAATGTTCGCTTACTGGTTCCAAGCCTGAAATTGACTAATCAATGCAGGAATTTAGTTTTGGTTTGGAACCATTACCCGTGTTTGTATCTGTGTCAGTATCTGTGTGGATAACACAGTCTGTCCCTGCTAACCTTCGGTGACACTTCAGCCAATGGTGTGACACCTCACAGAATTCTGGATCACAGCCCTGATGTGGTCATGGTTTTGATTGTGTCCCGTGGTCACATGAGGCTAAGTCCTTTAGCTGAATGTGCCACTAGCAAGACCACTATTAAATACCAAGAAGGATACGCATTTATTTACTACTGAGTTAGGGATAGAGCACTCTTCCCGTATATTGAATCCTCTTTTTTCTTACATCCTGTGACTTCAAGCAGTAATATCTTATTAATTGACTAAAAATATTGACTGAATGCTAAAAATCACAGAATAATTCCAGCTATGCGTTAATGACTCTACATTTGACCTGGTGACCCCTACATTTCATTTCCAGGTCGTGGGCCTTCTGCTTCCTAATCAGACCCTAGGATCCACAGTCTTCTGGCAGGTCTGATCCCTCTTTTCCCCATCTCACCGCATTGGCAAACCGCACTGCTGAGTTTTGAATGTTAAAGTCTGACACCCACTGTATCCGAGTAATTACAGCGCAGCCATACCCAATATTTACACCATTATGTGGCTAAACACACCATTCATCATTAAGTCATTTGATAAATGATAGTGTCAGGTACTAGCATAACTGCTGGTGTACTGCTCATTTCATTTTGCCCACAGTGGCTGGGGTTGTAATTTGAAGTTAAGCACTTCTTTTCAATCACCAAAATTAATTTCCCCCAAGTGCAGTTTACTATTAATGAAACTTCTGCCTTTCGATCAAAGACATCTGTTGCAGACATTTGGATTTGTATAAAAAGAAAACTACTCATTTGACTCCTTTCACATATATTGTAACCCATTTAGCCTTTGGTTCTAAGCAATTGAGCTTGTAGTTCTGACTGTTTTATCGTATAGGTATAACCCCTTGGCTTGTAACCCTTTAAGCTTGTAGTTTTGACCCGTTAAACGCGCAGTGATTTAACAGGGACAAAGTTAATTAAGTGGCTTGTTCAGGATCACAGCAGCACAGCGTATGGGAACCTCGCAGTCACAATGGATGCCCCGCCCCATTTGTGAGAATGTTTGTTTGGGTTTGAAGTGGGCGATGTCTATACAACGATGACCTGCCGCCCCCAAAATCCAATCTCGTTTCCTTTCACTCTCCATCCGACAGTGGCTGAACCAGAGTCACAACGCCTGTGTCAACTACGCCAACCGGAATGCCACCAAGGTACGATATAGCTGTGTGCTGTGATTGACAGGGCTGTTGATCTTCTTGTTGCTCTGTTATTGGCACGAGGAGTGTTAACATATTTTTCTGTCATATTAGTCTTGCAAGACAATTGAACGCACTGAAGCATTATGCTTGACTTTCGGTGACAGCGTGGCTGAAACGATTGGACTGGTATCGTGATGTTCACATGCAAAGATGCTTTAGATCAGACAACTGCAGCAACCAAAACAAACGATTCAAAAATTCACTTATTTTTTAATATTGCCTTTCTAAAACCAAAGGAGACTTTAGTCAAATGATGTACAACATTAACTGACACCATTTGAAGAGCAACCACAAGGCTAGAGGGATAATTATAGAAACTGCAGTACACTATAATGAAATTTAGGATAAAACCAGGACACCCAGAACATGTGACAGGTGTCCGTTACTCTTAACACTCACCGCTTCTGAGGTCATGGCCACACCTGTGGAAGTCAGCTGACAGATCCAGCCAGGGGAGCCACTGGAAACCAGAAGGACAGCAAGGGGGATTAATAATGATTATGAATTTTAATTACCTTCCCATTGAGGCATTGCGTAATTTATTTATTCACTGTTATCTGAGATGAATCGGATTTCCTTCATATATACACTGGGCTCATTTGGATTGTGATGTGAGTTGAATGTTTTGCAAAGTTAGCGGATTAGCCACTACAGTGAACTTCTCTCCAACATAATGCAACTGATCACATGGGCTTTTGCTTGGGGTTACAGCGCATGTTCGATGACATCTTGCTTTTTGGTAGTTGGTTGTGTATGGCATGAAAAGTGTTTTTTTCCCCCTACATTGTTTGTATGTAATTATTGTTTGTTATTATTTTGTTGTTACTGTAGTTATTGTTATTTCACCTGAAAATGCTGTTTTTAGCCCACTCCAGCTTCTAAGTTCCTGCTGGGGTATCTTGGTGCTGTGACCAGCGCTGTTTCCATTGCGGTGAGTCCAGCCCCTGCCTTAGAGCTTCCACTGGCCTTCATTGTGGTGACCATACCATGTTTCATAAACCAGACCCTTTATAATGGGTTAACGGAGTCTTTTGCTGGGGGATAATTGAAGTCACAACAGTCTTTGTAACAGGGAGCTCAATAACCGATCACCTTCACAATTTTTTTGTTTTATTTTCTTGTAAATAGTTTCTGTGGCTTCGCTTATTGAGGTATGAATTGCAATAAATATTGGCTCTGTCTGAGCTGAATTTTAAAAATGAGCTCCTTTGTCAGGTTGCTTTATGTCAAGGTCATTTCCCATGAAATGCACATTAAAAAAAGATTTTGGCCTCCATAACAGAAATGCTTCCCATGGTAAGGGCAATGCTTTTAGGTCTGGTAGTAGATCATTTCAAATACAGAAGGATTCATGGGTAGTTCATGGCAGGTGTTCATTACTGCCCATTGTGTGAGCACTCATTCTGATCAGCAGATGAGCAGTTTTTAACGTCTCATCGAATCACACTTGACTGTGAAGCCGGGCCCTGTGAAGTGGCCTACAGCCTTCTCCTCTTCTTCACAGACAGAGTGATTTCAATAGCTCTATTAAGAATAACTGATATTCATAATTATTTTCATACTTGAAATAATTTTACAAAGCGTCGCATTGCCAAAAATTGACACAGGAGAGCAATGTAGAGCATGTATTATTCATCCACTAGTAATCATTGTATGCATTATGTTATTACACTTTATGAGATCTTAATTAATACATGTTGACATACGGTGTGAGGTCACATCTCCTGTCCAGACAATGTACGCCCTCGCTCAGTGAAGGGATGTCCCCCCTCGGTCTTAAAATGAGCCCGTAGACTCAGTTCTGTCCCTCTATTACCCCCCCAACCAAGGAGCATGACCGGTGATCACAGCGACTCCCCCGGAGCCAATTAGCTGCCCTGCTGGGAAGCTGCGGAGAGTGAGGAGGCCTGACAGCAGCAGATTGGCCAGTGCCCAGAGGGCGAACCGGGGGGAGGTAGGGGGGGTTTTTGGGGGAGGTAATTAAACTGAGCACCCACCCCACACCCCCCCCCTCCCGCCGCCTCCTCCTTTGCCCAGGGAGAGTTAATGAGGGTGGTGCTGTTGGGGAAAGGGGTTGGGCGGCGCATAGGTCATGTTTGGAGTTGTTTTAAAAACGAGGCGTCTTTAATTGGGACATGATCACCCACTGGCCCGCACCCCCAGGGGGGCCGAAGGCAAATTAGGACTCATGACAATATAACTGGAGGCTGCTTTCACAGCTGTTCACGATGTTCAGCCGGCCCCTTGCAGCACAAATTAAACCTGGACATGCAGAGTCATGTGGCACGCATGTATCAACCAAAGATACCTTACAGCGACCTTTTTAGCGTGCCTAGTTAGCCTTATTTTCAGGATAAATGATGCATTAAGAAATAAATCATACTACCTAATACATTCTTAATTCCCTCTTTAACACTTCCTGGGTTCTGGATGTCCTCTGACTTTGGTCTGTTTTTTTCATCCTGCGGTTGTGGTGAAAAACATTTGAATAGATGTGCATTTTTTCCTCGTGGTTGTGGACAGCAACTAAGGAGCTGTACGAGAGCTAGAACAGTGTGAATGTTCAGCAGCCATGTTATGGAGCAGCCAGTTTTATAACAATCTCTTTCACAAGATGTGATCAAAAGGACCAACTGCAGTTAGTTGCCAGTAGCAGCCAAAGCAACAAGTATATTCCAAGAAGTTCATAAAACTTTAATTTCCCACTCTTCATTTATGAAGAAGTTACCAAGAGTATAATCTGTACATTAAAAAACTTTGACAGCCATCCTATGATTCGTGTTCCATTATTAAACCATGAATTCAAATTCCTCCAAAGTTAAAGAATGTTTTCTCTTCTTTTAGGAGTATGTTCATCATAAAAGGACAGAATACTTGAAATTGGTTAGGGCTAGGGAATGGACAGTCGAATCCTAACGTTAAATAAGCATGTATATGCTGAGAATACTAGACCTTTTGGAGTATTTTGGAGAGTAAATAGTGCAGTGTCCTGGAAGATTAGGCTACCTACGTGTGTATCTAATTTTCCCTAATTTAATTCTTGGGCAACAGTGTAAATTTTGGAAAATAGGTGTAATTTTAAAATAGGATCTATTTTATCCATGGGAAGTCTGTTAGTGTTTGAAGTTAATGCTTGTTTTTCACATCTGAGTTAGAAATTGAGAAGGCCCAAGGCTGTACATTGATATTGTACGTGTGTGTATATATAGGTGGGGCTCAACGTTCTGATCCAGAAAGCTAACAAGTTCAGCCCGGCGACCCGTGTTCTGGTGCAGAGGTTCGTCCCTTTCCCTGCTGTTGGTAGGTACTACGACTTGTCAGGTGGTCACAGAGACCTAATAGATTTTGGGAAACTCCTTATTTCTATTTGGCCATCACCTTGACGTCACTGGAGAGCAGTGACCCTGAAATGACCATATTAGCCTGAAATAAGACGAGGCCGTAACGAGGATGAACTGTTTCTGTGTGTCATCTCCTAACATTAACACTAACCCTAACCATTAACCCTAACCCTCATCCAAATCCTAACCATGAACCCTAACCATAGACCCTAACCCTAATCATAAACCCTAACCCTAACCATAGACCCTAACCCTAATCATAAACCCTACCCTAAACAGAACCCTAACCATAAACCCCAGCCCTCATCCTAATCCTAAACCTTACCCTAACCATAAACCCTAACCATAGACCCTAACCCTAATCATAAACCCTACCCTAAACAGAACCCTAACCATAAACCCTAACCCTCATCCTAATCCTAAACCTTACCCTAACCATAAACCCCAACCCAAACCCTCACCCCGATCCTAACCCTCATCCTAACCCTAACCCTCATCCTAATCCTAAACCTTACCCTAACCATAAACCCCAACCCAAACCCTCACCCCGATCCTAACCCTCATCCTAACCCTAACCCTCATCCTAATCCTAATCCTAACCCTCATCCTAGCCCTCATCCTAACCCTAACCCTAACCCTAACCCTCATCCTAATCCTAACCCTAGCAGTTATCCTAACCCTCATCCTAACCCTAACCCTCATCCTAATCCTAATCCTAACCCTTACCCTAACCATAAACCCCAACCCAAACCCTCACCCCAATCCTAACCCTCATCCTAGCCCTCATCCTAACCCTAACCCTCACCCCAATCCTAACCCTAGCAGTTATCCTAACCCTCATCCTAACCCTAACCCTCATCCTATCATCCTAATCATAACCCTAACCTCCTCCTAGGGCCAAAAACATGTACTACCTGTGACAGGGTGTACCGAGGGCGGAGGACTTAAAGGACGAAGATTGCAGGAATAGGTGCAGATGGTGATATTTATTTACAGGTGGTGTAATGGTGACATCAGTGACGGTGCAGGAGTATATATATATTTACAGAAAGAAAAAACAAAAACTATACAAAAACTGAAAAACAAAAACTAAGGGGGAGAAATAATGGCCAGTTCACTTGGCTAAACCCTCAATGAGGCCCAAGCACAGACCCACTCCCATCCACCTCTCTAATTCACACTCACAAGACCACCAACAAAACAACAACCAACCAACTAACAACAACAACCCCGAGGCACTCTAAACACCCTGTTTTATAGGTGTAGCCCCTCCCACCAGGCACCTTCCATTAACAAAAAAAACAATCAACTACATTTAACAGAAAATAACAAAACCAAACATACAAAACATGGCCATGCTAAATTCCAATCACATTACAATTCAACCCAACAACAAAGGAGGTCCTAACCGAAAAATAAACCAACAAAAGAAACAATTTATTTTTCCCCCCTTAACATGCACCCAAGTGGACGCGCCGCTGCGCCCCCTACAGAAATACTACCTGGTGCGCCCCACTTCCTGTTTGGCAGTGGCTAGCAGGGACGCAACAGGTAACTACGTTTTCACCTTAATTTCTTTAAGTTAGATAAACCAAGTACATTTCCTCACAAATACAAATCAATAAATGCAGTTTTACAGTTTTGCTTGTGTTGTTCTTTTTTCCGTTAGTTTCACCAGCTGCTGAAAAGAATGTTAGCTGTTAAAATTCTTCACCGCCGCACAGACAGGCCTTATTCTATGTGGGGTAAAAGCGGTCTTTTCAAACAGCTCCACCGGTATTCACAGAACAACACACAAACACATACGCATTACTAACAGTTGCACAATCATAACAACACACACTTATACAGATGTCAAAATGTTGCCGGCAGAAAGTACTGAGTGTGGTGTTGCGGTGTTTGTGTTGTGCGTCTGTAGCAATGTGAGTCTCGTCGCGGCGCTAGTCCGTGACATTTCCCCCTCCTTCTCCTGACGCCACTTGAGGCGTCCTAGAAAGGAAGTCTGCGGTGCAGTTCTGAGTCCCTGCCTTGTACAGGACTTCAAAGTCAAACGGCTGGATTGCGAGGAACCACCTAGTTATCCTGGCGTTCGTGTCCCTCATCCGCCCCAGCCATGACAATGCCCGATGGTCTGTCTCCAGGATGAACTTCCGTCCTAGCAGATAATAGCGCAAGGAGTCCAGCGCCCACTTAATTGCCAGGCACTCCTTCTCCACTGTTGAGTACTTTGACTCCCGTGGGAGGAGTTTCCGACTAATGTAGGCAATGGGCTGTAGTTGCCCTGGCTCCCCTTGCAGGAGAACAGCCCCCAGACCGTGCTCTGATGCGTCCGTCTGCACAGTAAAAGTCTTTTCAAAATCAGGACTCTGCAGGATTGGCTCTTTACAGAGAGAGTCTTTCAAATCCTGGAAAGCCATCTCACACTCAGGAGTCCATATTACCTTGTTGGGTTGGTCTTTCTTTGTGAGGGTGGTAAGGGCAGCTGCTCTGGCTGAAAAGTTGGGAATAAAACGCCTGTACCACCCAACCAGTCCCAAGAAAGACCGCACCCCCTTCTTCGTTGTAGGCCGCTCTGCAGTTTTAATGGCCTCCACCTTTCCAACCTGTGGCCGGATCACCCCACGCCCCAACACAAACCCCAGGTACTGCGTCTCCTCTTTAGCCAGAGCACACTTGTCAGGCCGCATGGTCAGCCCCGCCCCCTTGATCCTCATCAACACCTCTCGCAGATGGTGCAGGTGTTCCTCCCAGGTGTCGCTGTAGACTACGATGTCATCAAGGTAGGCGGCAGCAAAACCCTCAGTCCCCCTCAGGATACGGTCCATCATCCTTTGGAACGTCGCTGGCGCTCCATGCAAGCCAAAAGGCAACACAGAGAAATGAAAGTGCCCAAAGGGTGTCTTGAAGGCCGTCAGCTCCCTGCTGTCTTCCGTCAGTGGGACTTGCCAATACCCCTTGCAGAGGTCGAGGGTACTGAGGTATTTTGCTCTTCCCAGCCGCTCCACCAAATCGTCCACCCGAGGCATGGGATAGGGGTCAAACTTGCTGACACTGTTCACCTTCCTGAAGTCCAAGCAGAACCTCAGGCTGCCATCCTTCTTGGGCACGAGAATGACGGGGCTACTCCACTCACTCGTTGAGGGCTCTATCACCCCGAGATCCTGCATGGCCTCTAGCTCCTCTTTCAGGACTGGCAGAAGGCGTTCAGGGACTCGATACACTGGCTGGCGAATGGGTTTGGGGTCTGTAAGGGTGATGTGGTGCTCCACCAGGTCTGTCCTCCCTGGCTTGTCCATAAAGAGCTGATCTGGTAGGCATTGTAGGAGTTGTTCCCTCTGCTCCTCTGTCAGATGCTCCAAATCCAGCTCACTCCCCTGCTGGGCACCGGGAAATACTGCTCCGTGGCCTCCTCTTCTTCCTCAACGGCACGGACATACAGGGTCTGCTGTGGTGCTACTGGTGTGGGGAGTGGTGGCCTGGCATGCCACTTCTTCAACAGGTTGACATGGAAAGTCTGCAGTGGTTGTCTGCGTGTTGGTATGCAGACCTCATAGGTCACTGGCCCCATCTTCCTCTTGACCTGGTAAGGGCCCTGCCACTTAGCCAACAATTTATTCTCTGACGTAGGCAAAAGTAACAGGACTTCCTCACCCGGCTCAAAGCTCCGTGTTCTAGCAGCTCTGTCATACCAGACCTTCTGTCTGGCCTGTGCCCGCAGCAGATTCTCCCGTGCGAGAGCCGTGGTCTTCTCCAGCTGCTCCCTCATCCTCAGCACGTAGGACACCACATTCATCCGCCTTGGCCTCTCTGCTCCTTCCCAGCTCTCACGCAGCACATCCAGGGGTCCTCGGACATGATGGCCGTAGAGGAGCTCGAAAGGTGAGTATCCTGTAGACGCTTGAGGCACCTCTCGGTAGGCGAACAGGAGGAATGGCAGCCACTTGTCCCAATCTTTGCCTGTGTCAGAGACAAACTTCCGCAACATGCATTTCAGGGTATGGTTGAATCGCTCAACCAAGCCATCAGTCTGAGGGTGGTAAGGGGTGGTTCGTACCGTCTAATCCCCAAGAGCCGATAAACATGCTGCAAAGTTTTGCTCATAAAGTTTGGGCCCTGGTCTGTCAACACCTCTTTTGGGATCCCTACATGTGAAAATAAGCGCAGCAATGCACTAGCTACTTGCTTAGCTGTAACCTCTCTTAGTGGGTAAGCCTCAGGGTACCTGGTAGCATAGTCACAGACAACTAAAATGAACCTGTTCCCTGTCTGACTTCTCTCCACTGGGCCTACCACATCCACTCCTATACGCTCAAACGGGGTCTCAATAATCGGCAGTGGAACGAGCGGTGCATATGCTGTAGCTTTCCCTGCAGTAAGCTGGCATTCTGGGCAAGTTTTACAGAACTCTTTTACCTCATTAAACATTTTGGGCCAGTAAAAACGTTTTGAGATACGCATAAGAGTTTTCATGTGTGCTAAGTGACCAGACCAAGGAATGGAATGCCCTATCTCTAGCACTTCCTTCCTACATGACTCAGGCAGGACCAACTGTTTCCCATCTTCACTCTCCCTATAGAGTAAACCATTTTCAATTACAAAATGTTCTTTCTCTAGGAAATGTCCGCCCTCTCCCCAGCTTGCTTGAAACAATTAGCTAAGGTAGGGTCATTTTGCTGAAGAGTAGCTAAGTCAGCAGGGAAAGTAACATCTGCACTAGTTAGCTCAGGCTGTGCTTCCTCCTCAGTCTCCTCAGCTGCTTGCAACAACGCTTCCCCACCTGCTGTCTGCGCCTTGCATACCTCTCCTCCCCCTCGTGGGCCTAGCTTCCCCAACAATGTCTTCTCCATTAAAAGGCATAAGCTGTAGCGTGTCCTGCACAGTATCCTGTGTACCCATAGCCTGACTACCCTGCCGTGCCTGGGCTCTAGTGACCACCCCACACCAAGCAGTCTGCTGCACTAGGTCAGGTAGAATAGGCATATCAGTACCTAGCAGGATGGGATAAGGCAAGTCCTTAGCAACCCCTACTTTCATGAGGTAGACCTGTTTATTGACCTCTATATACACCTCAGCTGTAGGGAGCTCAGTCCTATCTCCATGTACACAGAAAACCGCTATAGTGTCCTGGTCATTCCAGGTATCTCTGGGGATGTACTTAGCCTGGACTAGTGTGCATGAACACCCTGTATCCACCAGTGCAGAGAGTGGTTTGCCATTTAAGATAACAGAAATAACAGGTTCCGAAGCCTGGGATACTACAGAAGCCTGAGGGGCCTTGGAATATAGCAGAGATTAGTTGTCTTCGGCCTTTTCAACGGACAAAATGGGCGCGTATGCCCGACTTCCCCACAGTTAAAACACACCATTTCTGCTTTGCTTTGCTGCTGTGGTTTGAAGGAGGAAGGTTTTGGTGTATGAGGCCTAACAACACTGCTCTGGCTCTGGCTATGTGTCTGCGCTACAGAACCACCACCTTTCCCGAACCCCTCAGACTTACCCCTGGCAGGTTGCAGCAGGCCAGCGTAGCGGTAGGTTCCAGGTCCCTTGTGAGCAGCGAGGTAGGTCTCCACGAGCTTCGCAGCCTCCGCAGCAGTGGTGGGCTCCCGCTCCCTCACCCAGGTCCTCACCTCTGGATACAGGACTCTTAGGTACTGCTCAAGGACTACAGTCTCCATCAGGGCCTCCTTCCCGCTGCTGTCGTAGCGCACCCACTTGCAAAATGAGTCTTTCAGGCGCGTGTACAGCTCCTGCGGTGACTCATCCCCTGGTGTCTCCATGGCACGGAAGCGTTGTCGATATGTCTCTGTGCTGATTTCATATTTCTTCAACACGGCCTCCTTCACGAGGTCGTAGTCCTTGGTATGGGTGGGACTCATGGCGACAAATGCACTCCTGGCTTTGCCCGTCAGTAAAGGAACAAGCCGAATGGCCCAGTCCTCTTTTGGCCACTTGTACGCCACAGCCAGTCTTTCAAAAGTTGTTAAAAAGTGTTCAATATCATCCTTATCTTCCAGCTTTGCTAGCCGGGGCTCCCAGTCTAACACCCCTGTTGCTGGTCTTCGAGCAGCTTGACGTGAGTGCTCCATGTCCAGCTGCAGTTGGGTGACTTGGTGGCTCAGGACTCTGTAATTCTGCTCCTGCCGCGATGCTTCCCTCTCCTGCCGTTCGTCACGCTCCCTCTGGAATGCCATGAAGCTCTCGAACATGTTCGCTAGGGCAGTCAGAGCAGCATCACCTCCAGCACCGGAAACGGATGTAGGCTTGGCAGGCTCAGGTTCACCTGCTGTTGCACCCCCCGCCGTCATCTGGCTCCTCCATGAGCTCTTGCTGGCCCTTCCTGGTAACAGGCATATGGCAGCTGACTGGCGGATGTTCAGTCTCTGTCCTCAGGTCGGCACTATCCCACTTCTGACACCACGTGTGACAGGGTGTACCGAGGGCGGAGGACTTAAAGGACGAAGATTGCAGGAATAGGTGCAGATGGTGATATTTATTTACAGGTGGTGTAATGGTGACATCAGTGACGGTGCAGGAGTATATATATATTTACAGAAAGAAAAAACAAAAACTATACAAAAACTGAAAAACAAAAACTAAGGGGGAGAAATAATGGCCAGTTCACTTGGCTAAACCCTCAATGAGGCCCAAGCACAGACCCACTCCCATCCACCTCTCTAATTCACACTCACAAGACCACCAACAAAACAACAACCAACCAACTAACAACAACAACCCCGAGGCACTCTAAACACCCTGTTTTATAGGTGTAGCCCCTCCCACCAGGCACCTTCCATTAACAAAAAAACAATCAACTACATTTAACAGAAAATAACAAAACCAAACATACAAAACATGGCCATGCTAAATTCCAATCACATTACAATTCAACCCAACAACAAAGGAGGTCCTAACCGAAAAATAAACCAACAAAAGAAACAATTTATTTTTCCCCCCTTAACATGCACCCAAGTGGACGCTTCCGCTGCGCCCCCCCTACAGAAATACTACCTGGTGCGCCCCACTTCCTGTTTGGCAGTGGCTAGCAGGGACGCAACAGGTAACTACGTTTTCACCTTAATTTCTTTAAGTTAGATAAACCAAGTACATTTCCTCACAAATACAAATCAATAAATGCAGTTTTACAGTTTTGCTTGTGTTGTTCTTTTTTCCGTTAGTTTCACCAGCTGCTGAAAAGAATGTTAGCTGTTAAAATTCTTCACCGCCGCACAGACAGGCCTTATTCTATGTGGGGTAAAAGCGGTCTTTTCAAACAGCTCCACCGGTATTCACAGAACAACACACAAACACATACGCATTACTAACAGTTGCACAATCATAACAACACACACTTATACAGATGTCAAAATGTTGCCGGCAGAAAGTACTGAGTGTGGTGTTGCGGTGTTTGTGTTGTGCGTCTGTAGCAATGTGAGTCTCGTCGCGGCGCTAGTCCGTGACACTACCTTTAATCTGACAGAGATCATTCAATTGGACAGCAAACTGTTTGTTGCAATGCATGTGTGTTTCTGTGTGCATGTTTGTTAGATGTTATCATCTCGCTGATTAATTCAATTCATATACATGAATCAAGACATTCTTCCCACCACCGGTCGTAAAAAGTATTTCTCAGTGTTGTGCCGAGTGATGAAGTGAGTGAATCAATTCCTGTGAACGAGTGGAAAGTCGGTGTGGATGGGTGCGGGGGGCTAAGGTGTGGCACGACTCTAGCTCCCCGCCACGTTGGGTCCTCCCTTGGGGGGGGCAGTAATGGCTTCCCCAGCAAGCTGCCTCTGGCTGCTCATCTGTAATTAAATTGTTTTCCTCCTCCCGTAATTAAATCAACAGGTTTCAGCCATCCCTTAGCGTTCCAAGGGGTAATTGGCTCATCGTTGGGTCAGAGCCGCTGCAAACAAACCGGATAATTACCCCTAAAGTGGTTTCCCATGTCAAGACCTCATTTGTCGGTTTTGTTTTGTTGTTTTTGTTTTTAGCATGTTTTTTTTTTCTTTCTTGCGTATAAGAAGGTAATTAAACTACTTTAATTGACGCGCATGAAACAGAGGTGTTGACTGGTAGAAGCCTCTCAGCGACATGTTGTTTTGATATAGGGCCTGCTTTGCCTCGGCTTCATTTGCTTGTAATTGTTCAATCAGCGGCAAGGCTGGGATTCGATCATGATTTTTAAGTACATCCTTATTCCATAATGTTACCTTATTATATCCAACAGAGGAAAATGATTAACTGCTCAAGTGAATATTTTATCATGTGTAGGTGAAAAACAGGCTAGCGTTGCTTCATTTCTGTTCTGTCTGACTCGTACGTCTCATGTGTGTTTGGTCGGTTTTTGAGTCAGTTTGACTCTCACTTCTGAACAAGCGAACCAAGGCAGATTTATTTTTTTTTAATTGTTCACCGTGACAATTCCTCTTTGTATCCACTGAAATTAATTGGATGGGTTATCAGTCCCTTGTAGGGAAGAATAATTAGCAATTTATGTACCAAATTAAATCAACCTCCCCCCCCCTCACCCCCAAGGTCCACATTTTAAACCTTATTCTAAATAATTTTGTTTAAAATTGAAAAGCCTCTGGCAATTATACCCAACAGTTTGCGGTTACATTGCTCTGACCTTCTTCCAGTGTTGTCTTTTTAAATCCTTTTTTCCAATTTGGTTGTTATCAGTGATGAATGTTTTCTCTTTGGTAATACTTGCCTTTGTCATTGATTAGTGCTTACCGTTTGCTCTTGCTGTACTGTTCAGTGGCTTATTGCTAAGTGTTTGGTTATATTTGACTGTATAAGTTTGAGGGCTGTTCTTGTGCCCCTGTTTGAAGTGTTTTACTGTGATCTAAACTGTAAATGAACTGAGACTTGTGTACACAGCTAATTATCTAAATAAAATAATTGGTGGAAACACCTGTTAGCGTAAAATCCAAAATTAGATACAGCCCTCCTAGAAAAGGATTCCACACCCCTGTCGTAGGTGATTAGTGCTTACAATTTTATCGCATTTTGCTTGATTATTTGTGCTGACAATTTCGTTTAATTTTTGTTTATAAGTGATTAGTGGAGATCTGCATGTGCTTAGAAAGGGATAAAATTACGATGCAACGCAAAACTGGTTTCCCATGTCCTCTACCAATGGACACACACACTCACATGAGCTTGTACACTGCATCATGGTGGTATGTACGATCCGTCTTGCCTTATCGGCCCATTGTGTGCTTACCTCACCGGCGCCCTCTATCTGTCTCTGCAGCCAGTGCCAACGTCTGCAACGTGGTCCTCATGAGGAATTCGGAGCTGGCCGAAGGCATTGATGTGCTGGACGCTAATGGTAACGTGGTGGGCACCTCCAGAATTGCTGCCAGACATGTAAGTTGGGGGGGGTCGAGTAGACTTGGGGGACAAGCATTTTGTGAAGGACACGCTTTACATTGTATGGATTGAATAAAAGTGTATGGTCTGTAGGTTGGGTAATTGGTCCGTAGGTTGGGTAAAAAGTATAGGTCCATCTATTGGGTAATTCTTCATTACCTTCCTTATGCCCTCTGTACGGTCTATTTTAGGTTGAAGACAAAGTCTCCCAAAATGAGCAGTTGTAACATCTCGAGGAAAAATGACAAGAATATTAATTTAATGGTTGATTTCTGATTTATAGAGGAAAAAAATATGCAAAATCTTATTATTAAATTTTTTTTTATAACTTAAACATAATGTAACATGTAAGCAGAAAGCTTCCCTCTGTGAGTGATGAAGGGGCCAAATCCCCAACTTTCTGTGGGCATGCTGGGGAGCTGAATGTTTGTTATTTGCATTAAAGTTCTTTGCCAGGCCCTCCTCATCTCCTTAATTTTCTCCATAGTCCAGGGGTTTATTTAGTTATGTCATGGATGTGGTCATTTTCCTTCAGGCACTGCTGGAGACGGCCCTGACCCGAGTGGTCTTACCCATGCCAATCCTGGTCCTTCCCCCAATGGTCATGGCCTTCCTAGAGAGGTAAACTACGTACCATTTATGTGCCACCAGTCCTCCAGCCCCTATACCCCTATTCATCTATTTACACACAACAGTACATTGAACAAAGGGTTGTTTTCAGTTTTTATTTGGCACTGGTGCTGTTTCAATTTTATGACAGTCGATTTTTATATCTGTATTGGAACTCCTGTTTCCACATTCACCGTGTTTTAAGCTGCCCTGGCTAAGAGTGCTCAAGGTAACGGAGCTTCACGACAAAATTACATTACAGAACACAACAGTCATTGAGCAGATGTGGTTTACACAGTGGGAGAACGTGTATAGTGTGTATCCACCTGATTATTTCAACAATAGTGCGAGATCTTGGCTGACCACTTTTCCAGACCTTGCAAGCTTATACACAGAATCGATAAGTACCAGTGCTGTGGTTCTCAAAGTTATTTATTTAAGTGTTTATTTATCGGGAACAATGCAACTCGACATTGTTGTAGGTTGAAACATGAAACAGATGCACTGCATAAAGGTTTTCTAGCTGATGCTAATTTGCAAAACCTGTCCCTATTTAGGCTTTTAAATACATTTTTTTTTTCCATGGGGAAAAAACATAGCATAGCATAAAAATATTCAATGGTGTGTGTATGCACATATGTATGTATGTATGTATGGTAGATAAAAGGATCTTTGTAATCTATGATATGTGTTGGATAAAAGTTCCTCCTAATTAATGATTGCAAATCTGATTCTGTTTTAGCTGAAGTTATAATACAGCTTGTTAATACAAACACATGAATATATGCGATACATTCCATATGAAGAAAACATACTAAGACCAAAGTCATAGGACGGTAAATTCAGATTCAGTCTGAGGAGAGTTTTCAGCCCTCCTCAAAAGGTAGCCACCAGTTCCGCTGTACTGAAGTCAATGGGAAGTTCGTTCCATCATTGGGGAGGGGCCAGGACTGGGAGATGTGACAAGGCATGGAGGGGGCAGTCAGTCGCTTTGCGTTAGCAGAACGGAAAGACCACTTTGCCGTGTAGGGTTTGAGTTTCTTCTGTAGGTATGGTGGGGCTGTTCCATTCACTGCCCTGTAGGCTAGCGGCGAAGTTTTAAACTCAATGCGAGCTGTAACAGGTAGCCACTGAACAAAAAAAAAAAAAGATCCACCGTCCTACCGTCAATGGTGTTTTCACTCTGGCTGTTCGCTCCATTGGGAGCAAAGAAGCCAGGCACGGCACATCTCTGCTCATGTGCGGGCAGTCAGACAGCGGCTGCCCAGACTCCTTCACCCTCCCTCACCCTCCCTCAGACTGGCGGGTAATGCAGCCAGTTAATTAAGTATGTATTTATACGGCTGTCCGATGCTGTATAACACAGAGGTTTGTGCGGTGCACCCAGGAATGCAGGCGCCCATGTGGGCCTGACAGTAGCTGTCCAGCAGACTTGGCAAGGATGCTGGGGGTCCGAGTTGGTGCTGGCAGGGTAAAGTTACCTGATAACTCAGGTAGGAGTGGGGGGGGGGATCGGGGGTTGGGAAGGACGAGTGGGCATGAGGGTGAAAAGGTGGAGCAGCAACCAGGTCGGTGGGTGCGTGACCGTGGTCTCAGGTGAGCCGTGGCTCGGTTACCTGACCCGGTTCAGTTCCGGCCGCTCTGTTCATTGTCAACGGTTCCCAACGGAGCGGGACCGAGGGGGTGGGTAGGGTGAGGTTGGAGGAGTGTTGTGCGCGAGAAGGGGTTGTCACGGCGGCCCCCGCGATGATGAATTGAAGTGCTGAAGGGCAGGCCATGGAAATGACGGCGGTTCCCAGCCCTGCTTTCTGAAGTGGGGCAGCGAAAAAGGGGCTGTTTTATGGCCTCGACTAGAGATCAGTCCCATTGCAGTCATCATCCGTAGCAACAGCCGTCACGGCGGCACTATAAACATGCGGTCGGGGTATCTGTCATTGGTGCTACGGGGTGACATTCGCTATGCTTGGTGAGGGCGTCGGTTTCATCATGGGGGCGCTGAGTGCTGGCTGCATAGTTATATGTTACCCCACTGTTTTTCTTTTTTATGTAATTAAACTGCAAGAGTTGTGGCGTCTTTGACTTACTGCAACTTTTTGAATAAAAAAGGGGTATTCCTTACAACATTGTTGTGTTGTAGATTGAATTTCAGGAGTTTTGTGTGTCGGTGTTTGACACTTGGGCTCCACTGTTTCCCTTGCAGTGCAGCGAAAGATTTGTTTTGCCTTGCAGTTATACCACGGTGCTTGAAAAAATACAGAACTGGTTTGAAGAACCGCTCTTGGAAATCCACCCAAGTAGAAATGTTTAAAATTTGTTGAAAAACAGAGTTTGAAAACCTCATAAAAAAAACCTACAAGTACACTGTGGCCCACTCTAATCCATGTGGCTGTGAGGGACTCGAGTCGTTGCTCTGACTGCATTTTCAGTGTCCCCTGCTGTTAGCCGTGCTACCACTGAGCCTGAGACAGAATCATTCCATTGTTCCTTGCCTTGCTTTTCATAGGCCTGTGAAACCCCTTCCCTCAACAGCGTCAGCAATCCCATTCGGTGATCAGTGACAAACGTCCTCCTCCCACAAGCCTCTGCCTGTGGCCACAGTGGGCCTTAATGTGAGCAACGACCTCACAGCTAACATAAAGGAGTCTGTGTATTCTCACATTTCACATTTGCTCACTTTTAGCCCATAAACACATACAAACATGGTGAGTATTTGTGAAAGAGTACAGCGATAAGTTTTAGAGTACAGCGATAAGTACATTAGAAATACATTAGGGTTTATGTGGAAAGTTTTATTGCTATAGAAGTATGTATGTGGAAAGGCATTAGAATGAAGTAGATGGATGTGTAGGGCCTCTCCCCACCCCACCTAATCTGTTCTCTATGGATGCTAGACTTACCTGTAGTTACCTCATATATTTTACTGACAATAAGTATGGTTGCTCCTTCCCATTCCCTCCTAAGCCTCAACAAACACAGACAGACATTCAAATGAATGTGAATTTTCACCCAGACACATATGCCTGTGGATTGACAATAAATACAAACACATGTGTGAATGAACGTACATGCACATATACAGTCATAGACTGTTCCACATTATGTTTCACCTTGAGAATGGATTCCAGGGCCGCCTGCTGAAATTGCATCATTGCTCGGTCACAGCGGGGGCGTCAGTGTAACACCCCCCATACACGCCCCGCCCCTTCCTCTTACACACCCTCCTCAGCTGCTGCTGCTGTGGCCCCCCCCCCCACCCCCAAATTCCAAATCCAACCCCTTCGTCAGCCTCGGGGGGTGTCAGCGAACGGGCGGACAACAAAAAAATAAAATCACGAATCGCAACTTCCCTTTCGGAAAAGTTTACCATGCTTCCAGCACAGCTGCAGACTTCCACCTTTGCCTTTTCCGAAGGCTGACACACGTCTGCACTCAGCCCTTTCCTCCTTTGACAAGTTTTTTTTTTCATATTATTATTACTCCCATCTTTTATGTGCCTCCTCCAATTAAGACGCTGCACCAGCACGTGTTAATTAGCTCCTTCATTAAGCCACAGCTCCCTGTCATTAAGGGGGTGGCGGCGGTGTTAGGAGAGCTGATTTTGCTTGGTGCCCCGCTGAGTGTCTCGTCCCACTCTCTGAAGAGGGGATTAGCTCAGAAAGAAGGAGGGTTGGGGGGGGCGAATGGCAGCAGGACGTTAATTATGTCCAGAGAACCGAGGTGATGAAGAAATAGCTTATAGTCCTGCCAATGGAACTTACATGGGCAAAGTCTGCTTAAAAAGAGATTTGGGTGAACTGCAGGGACACGGTTCTGCGGTTGTTCTGCTTGTGGAGTTTGTGCGGGTCTCTCTTCTGTATTTGGATAGAAATGGTTCTGAGATCTCCTCGGTAACTAAGCAACCTGCCCAAGCGGCGGAGTCCCGGTTTGAGCCGCCATGGTTGTTGGTGATGTGATGTTTGTTGCATGTTGTGCATCAAGTTATATGTGTAGGAAGGGGGTGACTGGCCATATGTGCTGTTTGTAAAGCCATATGTGTTTGCTATACATTATGTTGATCCGTTATTAAGAGACGGTATGATAGCATTTAAGTTTAACACTTACTTTTTAGCATCAGAGCTTGATTTATTGAAAAGGTGCAATTAGAATGCTACTTCTGGATCAGTTTCAATGTTGCCAACTTGGTGACTTTGTCAATCGCTGAAAAAACTTTTCAGACCCTCTTTTTTTACTGTGTCTGAAAAGTGACTAGCAAAAAAAGCTAGCTCAGAGCACTAATGAAAATGCAATCATTTAGATGTCTGGTGCGGTCACAAAGCCCTGTACGTGTTTGATTTGGTGTCGAGGTGTAACAGACCATGTGTGTTGTGTTTGAGTGTCTCCAGCTGTATATTGCTCTTGGATTCATTCTTGCTGGAGGGTAGTGTTAACATTCAGACTGTGTCTCTGATACACCTGTGATGTTTGTCTGATGAGTGTCTTTGTTCAGGTGTTTTTCTGTGCATTCGCTGAGATTTTGTGCATATGCTTGACTGACATCAGTGCTTATTGTATTTGCCTAATGCGCTTGAGTGTGTTTGACATATGTCTGTCTGTCTGTCTGTGTCCCCGTGTGTTTCACACCTTTGCATGCATGAGTGTTCCCTGTGTGTGTGTTGCCTGTGTGAGTGAGTGTATGTGTGTGGTTGCGCATGTGTGTGTATGTGTTGTCTGTATGTGTGTGGTTGTGCGTGCGTGTGTGTGTGTGTGTCTTTCCTGTGTATATGTGTGATTCGTCTCCGATGTTCTTCCCTCCCAGGCTTCCGCTACTCCAGACTCACAGAAGGCTGGTCCTGCCGGTACACAGCCTGGTGTGTTTGGCAGCGTTTGGCTTAGCCCTCCCCCTGGCCATCAGCCTCTTCCCCCAGATGTCTCAGGTAATCCTGTCACAAAAAAAAGAAATCCAGTGGTGTCCCTCTCCCCTTCCACTGCCACATCTGAAACCAGCAGCCAGTAACAGCCCCTATATGTCCCAACCTTTCACATACTGTATTCAGTATCTGTGTACTCTCTGCAGACCTGGTCTGAGAAGGCTTCACTTGCCTCCTCCCCGGTTTTCCACTGGTTCCCAATTTCCACTGGTCTTCCCTTGAGAACTGCAGGGTGTGTTTTTCATTGTTATTCAGCGCTTGATCCATTAAAGCAGTCGACTTTCATGGTTACCTCACCTCACCTGCTTTCTTGGGTCCGTCTGTTTATTGATTTTTAAGGTGTAAAAACAAAAGCCCCGTGGCACTCCGAAATAAGTATTGGATATCCTTTCTCATGCCAATCAAATACTGTAATGTTATATCCAGTGTGCAATTCTTTTTCAGGTTTTTCCTCAAATGTTTTATTAATGAAGAAATCCAGTGGTGTGTTTGGCTTACTCTTTCCTTTTTTGGTAATGTTTACATTCCACAGAACCCAGTGTAATGAAATCTAACATGTTAAGACTGATGAGTGCCGATGTCTGTATAGCCTCCGTATTCCACCACATTCGCTCTCCTTAGCGGTCCTAATACTGTTTATTTAACCCTGACATATATCAATAGCTTTAAATAGCATGAACATTTAATGCATATTTGACAGCACAGAAATGAAATAATTGCCACTGACATAAAAAAAGCTATTTTCACAGGAATTCGCAGGAATTTTAAACTTTATGGCGCAATTTATACATAATGAATGTAGAAGGGTTGAAAAGCCTGTGATCCTTATGTACCTATGTTTTTCTGCTCCAATAAGCTTTACAAATATACATTCCAATGATTGACATATTGATGGTTTAGACGTTTTTGTAATATTTAGTAAAAAAAAAAAATGTTCATGTAAACTGGTCATGTGGAAGTGTATTCCGTAAATGGAAGTTGATTGGCGAATGGCAGCACTTGCGTTGTGTTTTTTCCCCACGTACGACTTTTCCTGGAGCACAATCCCCGCTGCCAAAAAACCACTCGCCCCCCGCGCTCATCTCCTCCCGTTTCGCCCCACGGGACAGCCCGAGATAACAGCGGAGGGGCGATGACACGCGCGCAGCGGAGGAACAGACGACCCCCCCCCACTCTCCCCAGCCCCAGCCACCACCACCCCCCACCCTCCATGTACCTGAGCCAGCTGTGCCAGCTGTTCTCTCCCCCGCTGGTGTGCCTCCATGCCTGGCGCTTTCACAGGCATGTCTCTGCAGCATTCCCTGTGGAATGAGCTCCTTCATTCCTCAAAGCCCGGGATCCAAACCCCCAAAAAAATGTGTTTATTAAACGCATAATTTGGGAGTGTACCTCCAACAGCCCTACTCAAGCGCTTATGCAAATTGTTGGATGCTACCTGCCTGCGGAAGTCCACTTCAAAATAGGCCTTCGCTCAAGTTCATGTAACCCTGCAAAGGTGGTGGAGGGGGGACTTCCTGCTGTCTCTAATGCTTTTTTAAACAGTGTCTGAATATTCGAGAGTGCGTACCCGTATTAACACAGATGCACACATGCTCGCATACACAAATGCACACACGCCCAAAGCGAGGGCGCACATGCACAAACGTGCACATGCCAAAACGTGAAGACGCACACGGGTACAAACATGTACATGCACCAGCTTAGACGCGTGTACACACATGCTGATCACACTTTCTGCACAGGTAGCTCTGTCTCAGGTGTGCAAGATGGATAAACCCCACAGAATGAGTGAGTAACTGAAGATAGACGTCATTGAAATACTTAGTCAGATAAATTACTTTGTCATTTTCTCTTTAATAAGGGTGTGGGACTTTATTTTAACAAGGGAAGAGGGTCGGTACAGTGAATCTGGCATTTGGGGACAAGAGACAGCAGTGGACATATTCGTGATATGGTCACCTCCCTAGAGATAAAATATTTCTGCCTCCTGGTGCTCTTTCATATTTTTGTTTTTATTTCTTATTGGTTTACATTCTCGGAGAATACAATTTTCAGATACCAACTTTTTTTTTATCTTTCTGTTCCCATATCAGCGTTTCCATATTATTTCTGTTTCAGTTTTAAAATGTTTTTTTAAAAAGTAATTTCATTTTGAGTTGAATCTGTTATATAAAATGGCACAACAAAGACTTAACCCGCTTTGTATTGTTTATATGAACGTCAGGTAGAGCTTTGTAATTCTAAGCTCTCAATGTGTTGGCCGAGTATTGTAGGTTAACATCAAGAACCCCATACAAGGTCGAGAAATTATGCGTTTGTAAAAGATGAGAATTAACGGGAGGAAAGAGCACAAACAAGCAACGGATGCTTCGACGGATGACACAGTAAACGATAACGGAGATGAATCTCCCATCACCGAGGAGCAATCGGAGCCTACAGCCAGGACTAATTTGCACCACCCTCCCCGCTGATCGCGACGCGGAAGGGAAGGAGATGGCACCTGCGTGCGCGCACACACGCGCCGGAGCCAAGGTGTGGAGACGCAGGTGCGTCTCAGGTTGTATTTCTGTCGTGCCGTTAACGGCGGAGCTGAGCTCGCGGAGCTTTCATGCGAATCACGGCGACTAATTAGGGACCGTTTTATGAATTCACAGCTCTCTAATGCCGATGATTATTTTCATTACTATCTGATTGCTTGCCAGAGATCATCAGCTTTAATACTGTGCAAAGTAAATGTTAACATACCAGAACTTTGCAATTGCTAACATATGCTACAACATTTCAAACCATTTTAATAAATAGGGTTCACTTGAATATGAGAAATTTTAGACAGTTTTACTGTTTCAATAAATAAATACATAAAAATGTTCATTAATACTTAATAATTTCCCCTTACTACATAGTCCTGTGATACATACAAATGGAGTTGGGACTAAAATAAGCAATGTACCCAACCGGCTAAACAGAACTCCGTGGAATAAACACCATTTTATTGTGTTATTTTCTACTACAGTAAAAAATGAAGTATCAATTAATAGAATTATTATGCTTGTTATTCTACTGTAGTTACTAATCTTATTACTTTTCCATCTGTCAGAGAGATTTTAGGTTAGTGAAATGTTTTGAAGTTTGGCTATTTCCAGTGTCAGATGGCAGCAAGGGAAGTTCAGGTGTCACAAAAAAACATCCCACAGACACCCTCCCCCAAAAAAAAAAAAAAAACTCATTTGCACACACTCACACACACACCTGCACCCATTACCTCAGGTCTGGGTTGCATTTCTGGAATGACTGGGTCAGGTGACACTGCCACAGCCATCAACAGTGGCCCCCTTCCACAGTCGCGGCCCCTTCCCCCGGACACCTGGTCCTCACCACGGCCGCATCAACTCGCCTGACATGACCAAATCACAACATCCTCTGCTGCCAGGCCCCGACCCCCCCCCCACCACACATCCCATCCCCCCTGGGGCAGAACACGTCTCTTACAGACCCCCACCTCTGTACCATTAACCTGAACCCCAGGGCAGGCTAACAGTCTCAGTGTGCCTCAAATCAACACAGTCACAGTACAGCAGGCCTACAACGCCCCCAACCATCCAACCCCACCCCAAATTTGCCTCCTTTTTCCTTACCTGCGCTTTGTTTGTCTTTCATTTGTAGAAGAGAGGTGTCAGCCTCTCAAAGCAGTCATGCTTTCTCAGTAGTCCCCCCCAAGTTAGTTTCTACACCCCCCTCCCCATTTTTCCTCTCTTTTTTCCTTCTTGCTAATTCTGTCTCACTTCAGTGCCAACGCAAACGCCGAAGAGAGCCAGTGAAGCCTTTTAGTGCGCATGAAAGATGTTTAAGATTTAATTACAAGTGTAAATAGCCCGGGCCGCCATATGGCGACAAAACTTCAGACATATGTGCCGCCAGGAATCTCACAACATGCAACCTCCCATGATGCACCGTGGTTTCTTTTCACTCTCGGCTCCCTGTGCACTCTTGAAGAGGGTTTCTAGTGAAAAATCTCCCAAAAAAAGGTGCATTAATTATACCCACCCACCAATACCCCCACCACCCCCCCAAAATCCAAATTCTACCTCCCCACTCTCTGTCCCAGACCCCCATTTCCATACTTCACACTCCCCAGGACTTCTGATTAAGATTCTGCCGCTAAAGATGCCGCCATCTGCTTCTGGTTAAAATATTAGGAGATGTAATTCGAAATTGGAAGTTTACCAGTAGACTACATTTCTTTTTGTGTGTGTGTGTGTGCGTAGTTGTTGAGTGTGTAAGAACAAAAAAAGGCTCCACACTGCCAAATCGCAAAAATTTTGGTCCGGAAAAATAATTTCTCACACGAGCACAAAAACGACTCAACTGTTCCGTTCTCCTTGCCAGCTGAGCAAAGGTTATTCGGGGTCGTGAGGAATGCTTTGCTGAAAGTTTATCGCCTTGGAGATATTAAACTGAAATTGATTGCATTTTGGGGTATTTTGGAACAGTGGAAGTAGCTCACCTCAGTTACTGAAGTGTTTGTTTTGATGTAGGAAGGTAAAGCCTAGGAGGTTGCTCACCATTGCGTTGTTTGTGTCCGCCAAAATGACCAACGCATATTTCTGCTGTTGACTAACCAAGCAACACGTCTAGGTCAGGAATCTGGTCCCTGTAGTCTAACTGGTGTTAGTATGCTGAGTTCAAATAGCATATAAACAGCTGAAGGAAATGCATGCAGGAGGGGATTAATATTTTTTGTACTATTACACTTTGCAACTCCGCAATGAAATGGCCTCAGCTCGGATAACTTGCCCAACAGGTAAATTGTCGCAGTTTAAAATAATACATTTACTGTACTGTGTTAGTTATTTGTGTAGTACATTCAGGCTATATTATAATAGATATTTTTGGTTGTGTCAATCAGTTAGTACCAAAAATTGCTGTTCAACTCACGGCTGAAGACATACTTCATCATTTTTGAATAATATGCCCTTATGCTGTTAAGTGGGCAGTAATGTATCATTTGTGGAGCTAAACTCTATAACTAGGGGATATTATTATTATCTTGAATTAAGTGGCTTGTCAACCATCTTATGTTAGCTA
Source organism: Albula goreensis (assembly GCA_022829145.1). Classification (NCBI taxonomy): domain Eukaryota; kingdom Metazoa; phylum Chordata; class Actinopteri; order Albuliformes; family Albulidae; genus Albula; species Albula goreensis. The sequence continues at coordinate 6,871,323 of CM040758.1, forward strand.
CAATTAGCAATTATCGAAAATATAGAATGATGGAACATTGAATTGTTGTGTGGATTTTCTGTTGATGTTGAAAATGGCAATGTATTTACCATTTCGATAGTTTTTTTTTTTTTACACTTTGGAGAATTACAGGAAGGACGGTTCTGATGAAAGTACTGAGCATTCTGTTCTCATGCAGGTCACATAATAGGTCAACTTCCAATTGCCGCAAAGAGCTCATCCGGCATCTTGTATATTACTATTATAAAGTACAAATAAAAATAAATTGGTCATTGGGTCAAACGATTGAATAGGGAAAAAGCACTATGATTTTCCTATTATGTTTAGTATTTGGATGTGAAATAACAAAAATGTGTTTGAAAATTTGCTAAAAAATTACGAATTGATTAGATTATCATTATACTGCACTGCAGATAAAATCCCCTATTATCAACTTATATGTGTCATATTCTTTTGGATCTTGTAAACAGGAAGGAGTTCTGGTCCCTTTGTGCTAGTGTTTATATCGCACAAAGATATTTTGGATGCATAAATATTTATGTGTTAACACCTTATCTTGGTGTCTGAAAAGGCTGCGAGGTGAAGTTGGCCATGTTTCCAGTGACTGCAAAAAAATGGTTCCATTTCACTTGTGTGTTGAGAGAGCCAAGCTGTCAACGCATAATTGCAGCTCACGTTACAATCATGCAAAAATATTGCAATCCAAATCCGTCATGATCATCAACCATCATGGAAGCTTCAAGCTTGGTCATGCCAAAATTTGCATATTTGTTTTCTCCTAGCCAGTTAAATTTCTTGTCTTATGCAATTGTGTACGTTGGATCAGTCACAGGAATCTCTTCAGTGCAACTTAGGGGAGAATGCGGTGTGTTGAACTGTGATAACCTCTCACCTCTTTTGGCTTTCGTTTTGTTTCAGGTTGAGGTGTCACGATTGGAGCCAGAGATTGCCATGGCAACAGATAGCAAGATGGTGACCTACAACAAAGGACTGTAACCGATGGAGATGTTCAGGTGGATGAGGTTGACGACAAAAATAGCCTTTTGCCTAAGTGTGACCAATGAATGACTGATTAATAGTCTTCGAACCTTGCCGTACGACAATCAATATCATAAGAGCCTGTAATAGGTTATGGCTCTGGAATCAGTAATTCCAGGTAATTTCAGCATTATTCACCTACTTAGAGCGAGGGAGTTTGATTCAGGATGTGTTGAAATGGGTCGAACCACTGAGACCTGCAAACGACAGTATAGCTGCAAATAACTGAACTTAAGCCAAGCGCAGTCTCAGCTTATACATTCTGGACTCCTGTGTTTGCATTGCTTGGTTTGCCGTGCGCCCGTATTTGGCCGAGCTCAGTTAATTTATTCTTAAATGTCAATGTCAATATGAGGGAGACAAAGAATTGGGCGGTATCTCGCATCACAAAACGGCACACCCCCTGCAGGCATCTCTGCAGGAATCAATGGAGGAGTATCCATCAGGTGTTGCTTTGGGCTGAAGAGTCCAACCAGAAACCTCTCAACCCACGGCCTTGACCTGGCTTCCCCTGACTCAAACGATGGCACTGATTTTCTCAGGCAGACACATATCCCACGTCTATGGCCATCCCTGCGGAGGAAGCAGGAAAAGGCAACCAAACACATCTGTGCGTTTTTCAGAATCACAGCTCCCGACTCATCCCTGTCTTCGCTGGTCGTGTTTTGACATAGGGTGTGGTCTTGAGGGGATCCTTTTCATCACAGGTTGCCATGGATGAAAAGCTTTCCATCCTTCACCCAATAGACCCCCACCCCAACTCCGCCCACACGCGGGTTATTTAATTAGTGAGGCAGGCAGCAGCGGTATGTTTTCGTTTGGGGGTCATTGCGGTTTAATGAGAACTGAAAAGTAAAAATTGGGCCTAGGGGACGGGACTGGTGTTGGGTCCCTCATGAGAGACGGCTCTCGTGAAGCCTTCGGTGATCTCGTTAATGTCGTCGTGGGGACATCCCACATGTTTGTACACTTTCAGGTCAAGTCTCACCCTGGAATCACCATGTTTCAGTACAGAGAGTCCGTGTAACAGTCAATTTTTAACTCTGTTAATCTCAAGAGTTTCTGATATTTATCTTCAGATTGCAAATCCTAATTTTCATCACACACAAGCAATTAATGCAATTTTGTCTAAATTTTTAATCCTACAGTCCGATGAATGCGCAAGGCCCTTTTCTGTATTAAAATATGGGCTAATATTTTCAAATATGTCCTTAACAGCTTTTAACATGTATCAAAACTTATTTTTGTGAATAACTTTGAATTTGAACTTAAATGAACCTTAACCAGCCTGTGTTGCGTTGATCAGGCTGAGCAAAATTTTGCCTTACCAATGCGGACCTCCGACTATATCCAGTAATGGTGCGGCTGGGATTGATGATGCAGTAGAGCACATGACAAAATGTGGATATTTATAGGTCCAGACACTGCACTATATTCCCTTTCCCCATCAGGAGCTAATTTCCCTAAATAAAAACCACCATATTGAGATTTCAGCCATTTTGAATTTTGTTTTAAAAAATGCTACTCCTCCAACAAATATTTACCAATTTAAATAAAATTTGGTGCACCACATTCATGAACTAACCTCTATACTGGTATTACTTTAATAGTGTTCAAATGTAAAGATAGCTGAAGGACAAGACAATGAATTTTCAGTGCGCATGGCTTTTCACAAAAACACTCAAAAGTCCAAAATTACTTGAAGTTTGTACTTACATTATGGCTTTGATAGTAATGAAATTTTGGTGAAATCGTAGTTGTACTCCAAATAGTTGAGCAGTATTAGGGTGAGCAGTATTACAGGCGGTCTGGGAAGGGGTGCAGATACACTCATGCCTGCCTTTTAATAAGCAACATTTATTTGCTATGAAACTGAAAAATTATGTAAACGTTTAACATTTATTGTGTGCAATTCCTAAACCACCAATATAACTATTATATAATAATAATAACAGCTTTTTGCCATCTTTAATACAACTGTAGCTCTAGAGCAGTGGCCCAAAATCAATTGATGCATTTTTCTCAAAGGGATACAAAATAATGATATTCAACATCAGCATAATTATTTTGGGAAATAATTTGCAGTAGTGGAGCCCTAGAGTGATTGACTTCATAATTACTGTGAGTGCATGGACCTAGTAATTGTTTTTGTTTTCTTCGTGTATCTGTTGACCCACTGGAACCCACTGTTAAAGCTCAGTTCTGGAACGGTTACCTTGTGGGGATATTGGAATACATGCAGATGGTCACTATTTATTTAAATGCACACTCATATATTGTGACCCCTACTTTGCTTTTCCATATATGGTTATCAGTAATTGTGCTTTCTTTGCCAGTCATGTGAATCAAACATAAGCATAAGCAGAGATCAGGGAAAGGTTTCAAATCAGTAATAATTAACTTTTTAACCGTCAAACTTTGCATGGCGGTTGGAAAAAACGAATGACAGTTTTTATTCGGTTAAAATGAATAATGATTGGTTCGTGTTATGACCTCCTGTTAACGCTTGATGGAGTTTTATGCTAGTAATCTTGATTTAAGATTCATATTGCTTTATAATTTTGTCAGGTTAGACTGAGAGATTAATTTGTTTACCTGGTTGTTATGGTAACTGGGCATGCTTGACCGTTAGGGTTCGCAACAGGACAAGACCGAACATGTCAGACGGTTAAAGGGGAAGCAAAATTATTTCAGGCCTTAACAAAAACCCATCAAAATACATTTTTCTTTCACAAATTTGCCACTCCGTTATATGTGAAACAAGGTTAATTCCGTCACAACACTTATTTAATCACCAACATTTTCACTGGATTGCTGGTTCTCACAAGGTGGTCCCCAGACTTTTAGAAATCCTTGAGAAACCATTCCTTACAATCTCTTCAGCCTTTGTAATTGGAAGTTAGCAGCTTGTAGGACCCACTTCTGCTAAAACCTGACTCATTCCTGATCTGATGTGTGTTCTGCAAAGCTGTAGCCATCTTTGCCTTATTACTGGAGGACTGCATAAGAATTATGTGGTTTGGATATTCAACTTCAGATACAGGCCCACCTACACGGTATAATGATTCATTAGGAGAAGGGACTGAAGTTGGGTTTGTTAGAAAAGCAGATCACTGCAAGCTGGTTAGATGTCTCCCACATTTGACTGTCACCTTGTCAAATTCATAACACTGTACGTTTATGAGCCTGCTAATATTGTAGCTTCTTCAGGATTCCCTGCTGTGCTGATGTTGCAGAGTTTCACTCAAACAAGTGTTTACACCCATGCGATTAATTTTTTTTTGATTATTTTGTGCCTGTGGTGTCTTTCAAATATGCAACTTTTATTTGATGGATTTCTATCCTTTCGTATTTTTAAACTGGGTTCTTCTTTAATGGGTAGGACGGGATGTCGGTGCAGGTCATGTTCTGAACAGGCAGCTTCCTTCAAGTATGCTAAACTATCTCTCACCTGTGTGCAGGGTGGACCAGAGAGTAGGCAGCAGCCAGTTGGTGACTAATTGAAGGTCCACCGTTTATCTGTGAATGAAGTAGTTTTATAGTTGGTTTTATATGTCTTAAGCTGTGATCCGAGTCCTCTTTAAGGAGATTACTGACTCAAAATCAGGCTGTAAGCTGACAAACAATAGGCTGAAGAATTTGGGTGTATCGGTGTGTAGTTTTACAAACTACATAACCATATACTAACTGAAATCGGCATATTTTGTCGTAGCATTGTAAACCTTATCTGTCTACTTAGGATCTTATGACTTAATGTAATGCGATATGATTGACTTAATGGTTTAATAAGTGAAAAAAGATATTTATATGAGATCATTTTCTCAAACTGTAAGAAACACGCAGTTTAAGACACACACCCATCTGTCACTTTGCCTTCAGGCAGACCACAGTTCCTCCTTGTCAGGCTGAAAATCTGGGCCTCCTTTTCTCAAATGATTTTATATTGAATCCACAGTCATTATTTTTCTATGCATTAACAGTTGTTTACTTTAAAACTGTATAAAAATAAATGATGTATCGATACAAATTCATATGCAAAGCTTCTGTGTCTTAATGTTTATTTTTTGCCTCAGAAAATCAGATGTCAGTGTGTTTAAATATTGAGAGAACATATTTTCATTGGTCTTGTTTTGATCTAAGTAGTTGTATCATACAACAATTAAATTGTAGCTGTATTAGCTGTGTTTGGATAGATCGTATAATTTAAATTAAAAATTTCAAATAGTTTTGATCATTTGACCCATTAGCGACCGGACACAAAGTAGGAAACAGGTTCTTAACTGGTCATAAGCACTTCAGGATGACGGCTGTCTCTAATCGCTCACGGTATGTCATTACGTCAGTGTTGAGCTGGCTATAATGTGGAGTGTTCTAGAAGAGTGCTCGATATTAATGCAAGGCTCCAGCAAGCTCGGGTCCCCTACGCCCGTCCGCGCTATCCCCTTGGACCCCTCTCTTAATTGGAGCTGAAGGGACATTTCACTTAGCCAGCAGAATCGGCTTCTCCCAGCCCGCACCTCTGGACGCCCAGGCGCGCCGTTAGCTGTTAGCGCCACTGGTCTCACCTGACAACAGGATTCACACCTGGGCTGAGTGCTCTCGGCCCCTTGGGGGGGCTCCCACAACAAGCTGTTTCCTCCCTCCTGTGCGCTTTCCCCAAGTCCCGGTGGCAAAATACCCCCCCCGTCCTCCACACCCTCTCCTACCCACTACCTGTCAAACTCAGACATTCCACCTGCAGCTCCAGACATCTCCTTTCACCTCTTCTCTGATCTAGCACTTTTGCCGTTGGTCTCTCTCTTTCTCTCACACTGTCTTTCTCCCCATTTCACCTTCCCTTCCCTTTAGCTATTGCTAGATCTCCAGGTTCTGACTTCCTTCCTTTCTCTCCTGCCATTTCATCCTTCTGTTTTTCTTTCTCATACCACTCAACCCCCCCTCCCCCCGCCTCTCCCCACACGCACACTCTCTCTCTCTCTCTCTCTCTCTCTCTGGTTCTCCAGGTGAGAGTCACCGGTAATTGTTTGTTGACTCGAGCTCCACAAGAGGTGCGTCTTGTTAGGCGGGCCCACGGGCAAACACCTGCCTGCACGCCACTTCCACGACTACACACCTCACCATCACCATGGCAACTCTCAAAATGTGGTCCTTCAACCACGTTTTTCTTTCCACGTACCCCGTTGACATTGTCTCCACCACATACTCAAAGGCTGGTAGTGACAACATTTCTGCACATTGCATGTGAATTTGTACATACACATTTCATTGGTAGATACATGTCAAACAAAATGGTAGAATTTTGAACTGAACTCCTAATTTTGTTAAATTTGCATACTTGCCAACAATCCCAAATGCACATGGTTCAGATTGAACACTCATACCGCACTCAGGATGTGCCCTGCACCCAGAAAATGGGTACTTTCTCATCTTCATATGAGAAGCTGAGTGCTTTCTAGTGTAGGAAACTGCAGCATTCAAATCAAGTGTTGATTTGAGTACAAAAGTGTTTGTTTCCTTTTGTAGTTTATCACTAGGACATGTGGTCATACTTGCATTGAAATGCATCATAAAACATTAAATCTGCAAAAAAAGAATTAAGATAGAGCAGTTAGTAATGTGTAGTCATGCTGTAAGAAATACCTGGGCACGTGTGTGTGTGTGTAATGAAATGGCAGTATCTATAAAATATTATTTTTTACTAATAATTCCCTCTCACGTGTTTATGAAGTATGCTTACATTGGTTCTAGGTAACGACGGCTTGTGCTATCTTTGATTTTGTATGCGCTACGGAAAAAACACTCATGGCCTGTGTCTGTAAACATTATTGGGCGGCGAGTGCAGTGTTGACAGACCTCGTGATTAAATCTGAAGCCGGGGCGTAGAAAATCCGATAATCAGATTTTGCAACCGCGCGCTTCCTCTCAAGGCGAAGAGCTTTCACGAAACAGCCATCGGCCACTGAGCTCTTCTCCCTTTGTTGAATCGCTCTTCCTCGCCCCGGGGTTACACAGAACGGGTGCACGGTATGACAGGTATGCAACGCCGCGCAGCGTTTGTGAGGCCAGCGTTTTGCACCTGCGCTCGGTATAAGGTGTCTGTGAGACTCAAAACAACCCACTCCGGCCCCCTATTGTGCTGAAAGCGGCCTCGCTCAAGGCGCTCAGTCTCTGCGGCCCCCGCCGAAAATAAACATTGAAACGCACCGTGCCAAAGCCCTTTTTTCCTCTTGCCATGTTGCCACTTCGCACGCCTTTTACCCTCACCAAACAAGAGTTCAGGGTCAAAAATATGGGTTTCTCATGAACTGTTTGGGGTCATCCGACACGGATTCCGGATGATGGCTGACATCCTTTTCTTTTATCGGGTGTTCATCTGCTGTTCAACTTGAGAAAACGCTTCCCACCGCATCTCAGCATTCCTCATCTAAATGTTGGTGGTTTTTAATCTCTAAATTCATGATTGTTTTCTGCGTTTATCTCCTACCTCAGAAGAGCTCAAATGATAACCATGACTGTCATCTTTTGTCTACCAGTGAACTGACAAAAATGGAAAGGCCTACATTTTAGTGTCTAAAACATCTTTATTTGTTCTTGTACAGTTTGTTTGTTTTGGAAAATTCGTCTTTATACCATCAGGACATTGTCCCCCTTGTAAATTGTTCCGTTTTTTTCAGGGATTATACATTAACTAAGTAATGCACTCAAATTCTCTTGTGATATTCAGATTTTTTCCCCAATTTTTATCTTCACCAAAGATTTGATGTACCACAGCTGTATAGTTTTGTCTTATAGGAGAATAAAAACTCACTTCTTTATTATTCTCTTGAATACACATATGAAGAACATTCTATTTCAAGACAAATGTCAAGTATGTGTTTTTCCTTTACTTTTACGGTCAATGGAGAGAAAAAAAAGGTAATTCTTGTGTACATTTATTTATTAACAAATCAGTCTAAAGTTGGCAACATAATTATTAATGTTCTGATAATATCACCATGGATGTGCTACACCTGACTGGAGCATGCTAATAGATAATTTTTCGTCCACAGGAGTAACTCTTAAAAAAACAAACAAAAAAAAAATTCTTTGAAATACCCTCTGTAATGCTTTCTCAGTTTTGCTGCTTTTGTGAGTGATGGGATAAGCAACAGCCATGTAAAATATGAAAATATTTTTTTCTGAATAAATCCTTTCTCGGAACCTGATATAACAGTAGAATGAAATTACAGTGGGAATTTTCAAATACGTATTTCCCTGGGGGAACTTTGCCCGGACCCTTTGTGGATTACCACACTAACGAACCGTACGTCAGCCCCTGTGCAAGACAGGCCACACAGAACGGGGGGTGTAGTTCTGCCCCCAAAGAACCACAGTCTAGCAGCTTCCTAAAATGTCTCCTTAAATTTCTGTAGCGATACATTAACCGACAAAACGGTTGCAGTAGATAAACTAGATGGGAGCATTTAACGGTTTAGTATCATCAGAATGAAAAACCCTCTACAGTTTCGGTCCTGGGCTTGGGGGGGGGACTGTAAAAATGTGCAGGGAATGCATTTTACTGGAAAGCAAATTTCATATTATTTGTCTACATTCATGCCATCAGGTCAAAAGAACTCAAAAAATGCACAATTGACAGTACATGAAAATCCCCTTTGATTTTTGAGCATCGCTACTCTTCCATGGCTATATGGTGTTGAGTGGAAAAATTCTGTGAATGAGTGAAACGCTTTGACCTTCAGGCTCGAGTGTACAAAGCAGGCCAGAGAACGCACTGTATAACAGGGACACGAGCCCGAGTGTGAGAGAAATGTGTTTTTGCAATTGTTCCTGTAGAGCTTGCATAAGTTTCTCAACAGATTCAAGGAGACCGTCCTTGATGTTTGCAATGTTTTTGTTGCCGAGAAATCTGCTGGCCTTGTACTCCATCATTTTTGCTCATTTTGCTTTTATATATTTATATACACATAATTATGCCTAACAGTATTAGTTAAATAAATAGGGTTGCAAATGGGCGTGGGCCGTAGGAGGTGGTGGTGGTGGGGGGGGGGGTGGGGGTGTTGTGGCGTCAACCAAATGGGACGGGAAGGGGGGTAGCTGGCGCAGGGTCCTAGTCATCGGACGTGACATCGATGTCCTCCGAGCTGGCTTGCTTTGTGGCAATCCTCCACCTGTTGATGTGGTGGTTTCCCTTCTTCTTCTGTTGGCTCTCTGGCCCCTCCTCCTCCAACTTCTGTCTCTTGTACTTTGTCCTTCTGTTCTGGAACCAGACCTTGACCTGAGAAAGCAGAAAATGTGTGTTGTTAAGCACCATTATTACCAAGCTCTAAGGTGCTGCAGGTTCTTCAGCTAACCCCTTGTGATGTCAGAACCCAAGTATACTGTGAGAGGACTGAAAGTAGGAATTAGGTTTTTCTTTCAACTTCCCATAGCAACACTTGTGACATCACAAAAACTTGAATTTGTGCTAAAACTTAACACTGTCACCAAGCTGTTGATACCTAAGACGCTGAAATGTGTCTTCAAAGCGATGCTGTTTTTTTTTAACTTGTTCTTTTTCTATGACTCTGATCATAGCTTTGTTAAATTCACTTAATCCTGTCTCACTATAGAACAGCATCTGCTAAATGCTTTGATGTAAATATAAAATGTAAATGAACTTAAACACGTTTTCTGTCACTCCTTGCTCAGCAAGACTACTTTTGTGCTGTGCATATATTAAAGAATTTCCCTTTAATACATGACAGCACTGGATACTTGAATTTCCCTAGCCCCAAGATGCCAGTGTGTATGTTATTTATATATTTTATGAATCTTTGACTATGTTTATATTTTTCTTACGTTTTAATTCAGTTATTCATAGAATTATGTTTTTAGTGTAACATCTCCGGAAGTGTTGGTAGCATGGAAGAATGCCTGTTGAGTTTAGTATTATTATTGTTCCCTGTTATTATTCACCTAGGCTATCACAGACAAATTATTTTATTATTGTGTGGATAAATTTGAAATATTTAATAAATCACATTCTACAGATTTTTACACACTTGCTGTTTTAGGTTATCCATTAAATATTATTATACAGTACATATTAATTTTTAGTAATTTATTTTGTTTTCATTGTATGTTCAGGTTTTCCTAACAATTGTGCTGATAATTTGTGTCAGTTTCAGCGTCATGTTTGTGCACTTTTGTCTTGTTTAAATTGTCTGGCAAATTGGTTTGTATTTTTGCGGTACATCTGACAAAGTAAAGCATCAAAATGTATATGCGTGACCCTTTTCCAGATTGCGATCTGCCATAGTCTACTAGAGCAATAATTCTTTATGACATTTAAGCCTCCGAAAGTATCAAAGTATACGCAGAAAGCAAAGGTCCCCTGTCGATCGGTTTAAAAGTCCGTAAGCAAGTTCGAGCCCGAGACTCAGCCAGGGTTGTCCTTGATCTTGACCAGTCCTCGCGCTTCATGGCCTGCACATACATTTCAAGGCTGAAACAAACCCTACGAAACGTAGTTTACCATCTACGTAAAAGGCAACACCAGCGCATTCTCTTGTCACAGTCAAACACATAGCTCAAATTTATATATTTAAGTACTGTAACTGTATTTTAAATAAAGGATACGAATGTTTATTTTTAGATTTGTTTACTAATGTGTTATTACTTATTAACCCTGCAATAAAATATTTATAATTAGATATATAGAATACATTGTATGACATTAATATATTTAAATTGGTATTGACAATTAACAAGATTAATTTCCACAGAATTACCTTATTGTGTATAATAAATAATGTGTTGTGAAATAAGTAAAATTTTTCTTCTGAAATGATTGACTAGTCTACCTATTTTACCCATGCACTGATCTAAAGATTAAAATGTGCATTGAAAGAAAAAAATACTATTCAACGTTGATATCATTTATGGAAAATTGTAAACAAGTGAATGGTTTCTCCGTATTTCAAGTAACCTAATCAGTACAAGACATTCTGCGGAATGACGTGCTCAGGATTCCTTTTATTTATTGGGAATATCAATTTGAATGTCAGAAGATGTATTCGCTACACATACAAACGGTGCAAATGCCAAAAAATAATTTGAATCAAGTATATGCTTAATAGCACTTGTTAGCTAAAGTGATGTCCAACCACACCACTAAAGCATATTTTCTGGTGTTCCATATCAAAACGGTTGGGGACAGGAAGATATTCTAGCTATATATATGCCACATAAAACAGAACGCATTCTTTTTTTTTACTGAAACTACTAATCAGAAAATAGTTCACGCTTTTATTTATTCGTCTGAAGGGGCTGATCTAGTTCAGTTTACCTTTTGGGGAGTTGGTGATATCAATTCATAAGAATTGTAAAAAATGAGCATGATATTAGCTTTTCGTCATGTCATGTTTCTATCCTTGATGCTGTTTTCCTCCGGTCGCGTTACCGCCTCCAACAGAATGAAAGGAAACGCCCTCCTGAAGCCATTGTACTTTGTTCATAATTATGGCTGCAATAATTAGAGTTAATGACAAAGATGATGGTGATAGTAATGATGAAAAATAACAGATTGATTAAATCATTTGATATTTGCTTCCAAGCTTGGGGGCAGGTTATCTGTCTGCATATGTCTCTTTTTTGGAATACTAAGTTGACTATGCTAAGCTGAATATTTTAAAAGGTCCGATAGAGGTTTGGCACTATATGAAAATGCTCCTTTAACAGTAGAAGTCCAGACCGTTCGTTGGAATGTCATTGACTGGCATTTTTTGCGACTTCAATACATAACCGCAAAGCAGGCTGCAAAAGATGCAAACTCTGCTATTTAATTTCTTTCTTTTTTGTTTGCTTTTTTTAATGACTGAGTTTGACATATGGTTACCTGAGTTTCCGATAGACTGAGACTGTTCGCTAGCTGCTTCCTCTCAGCGCCCACCACGTAATGATTCTTCTCGAAGGCTCTTTCCAAACGCAAGAGCTGGGACGGGGAGAACGCTGTCCGGATCCGCTTGGGTTTCCTGGCGAAAGGGCCGTGCAGTAGTAGGCTATCCTGGGAAACATCATTTCCTGGGAACACAATCACACTGCGAATTAAAGCCGTTCCCGCGGCACTCTCACCTGCTTTGTGCACGCTAGCCAGGCGCTCTATTGGAGTTAAATCTACTAGAAACAGGCCTGGCACGGCGCGCACAGGTCTCTAATTAGCCCAAGGATTAAAAACTCCCCGCGGGTAGAGAATAGAGAGGAAGTGACCCCTCTAAGCTCTTGCATGTTGAACCGTTGTGCCATATTTTCCTGCCAATTTTTGGCTTCAGATTGTCATATTCTGTTAAACAAGCGTGCTACAGCAAGTAATGGAGTTGTAATTGTTTGCTTGTGGTGTTCTTGTACAGAGTACTGTGTGGCTATTTGTTTTATTTTTTATTGACATGAAGTTTAAAAATATATTGTAAGTCATAAAGAATTTATAAAATTATTTTTGGAACAATAGTGTAATACATCAGAGGCCCTTGAATCTGGATGCGCCATAATTAAAGAGCCAGACATCATTGTTTTACAAAGTCCTTCAGGAAAAAACGGACATTTGTTCGGCAGTATAATTATGATCAAAAAATAATTGCCATTTGCGTGGTAAAGGTAGGAAAATCATTCCTACATAGGTCGACACTATTAACTCTGGCATTCATTCGTAAAGTTCGAAACAGACTTCACAATGTGACATGAGTCTGAGGAAAAATCGTCTAATTTTCTTGCAGCAGTGCTTTGGGGTATCTAAAAGTACCACCTTTCAGTTTAAGTTCGCCTAATAAAAACGTCCGGGAAGGAAATAACCTCAGACAATGGTTCCTTCATAAATCACTTCAACGTCTCACTGGGGTTGCGGACTCAGTTAAAAGCTTGATCACCGACAAAGAAAATATTTCCTTTACAAATTGGCTGCACAGGGAGAAAAATAACAGCCAATTATCTCAACGCCACTTTCTCTCCGCATGAGCGAATAAGGACGCCCAGAGCAGTGTTTAAACTTTAAGCTCTATAAACTCTGAAATGCCATGTAATTATTCCCTTGATGATTTTTTTAATTGAACATTTCCATTTCAGAGTGCTTATTTACCCTTGTAACATATGAATTAAGGGAGCAAATATAGCTGATAGTAAACATATACAGACAAATAAACATGGGTTGTGATCCAGGTGCAAACCACTTTATGACAGCATAAACATTTTGTAATTTATTATAATTTCTTTTTAACAATAGCTATATTAAAATTTGAATTTTATTCATCCAAATATTTGACAAAGAATTACAGCACAATAATCATCGACAGTTTGTGGTATTTAAACATGTATTGATTGTTTGTTTCTTGGCCACGTTGTACAGGATTAAATTTACAATATAATATAATATAATGTAGTGAAATATAAATTGTGACTTAATCTGTTGAAAGACTCTAACCGCAGCGTGTGAATTAAATCTTTTGGACCAGCGTCTTGGACCTGCCGACCGATGTTGCCCTGTTACTTGACCCTAGGCCATGGCATTGAGTGGCGTAAAAAGCATGCTTTCCTATAGTTCACTGCAACAGTTTGATCCTCAAGACCACTCGAATTGAGAAATAATGACTGTCAAATCGTGACATATGAAGACATGCGCAGGTGAGAGTGGTATTCATTTGACTCAAGTAATTACTCTGCAGTACAGTCTTAGCACAAAATTCGTTCAAATCACAGCTTTTCTGTAATTAATGTATGATTTCTATGAGTACGTTAACACATCCGGGAAAGTTTAGAACCACAGTATTTATTTGTAACCTATTAAATATAGCCTACATAATATTTCAATGGAAACGTTACATCCTTGTCTGAGTATCATGGCGTTTGGAATTCTAATATGTGATTATAATAAACCCTACTAACCTTTGAGAATGTTGTGAGTTCATTTATCTTTTTAAAACCTAGTCTGTAAGATGGATTGGCCAAGAACCGCCGGATGGCAGCTATTTCGGTCCCAATGCCTCAAAACGCCCACACTACTGAAATGTAAGTTTGACTGAGTCATCCAACTCGCAAACATGTTTTACCTGAAACTCGGTAACAATGAAATCTGCCACATTCATAGCACATGTGAACTTTTTATAAACATGTAAGTAGATACAGTATCAGAGCCCATCCTAACCACCGTACACGAAGAATATTTAGGACCAATTAGATAGCAAAACTCACGCAAAAACTCATATTGTGTAAACAGCTAAATAAACGGCACTTCCCTTTATTTGGTTCTCAAAGTTAAAGCAAAACCTCAAATTAGGATCGGCGACCAGCCCTGGTTGTCATACTCCGTGTTATTCTGCCCTGAAAGCGAACGTGTCCTAGAGAACATTTGGTCTTGGTAGCAATCTCTCATTTAATTAGTGAATACAGTTCTGTACTGTTCTTTTCAGGGAGTATTCCTGTCATCTTTTTCGACCGTAACATGTAAGACCAGTGCTTTCAAAAACGAACATGGATATTAATTTACGGAGTCATACATAAAATAGTATTGGTAAATAATTTACCAATTGTATTGTCATACTGGAAAAGCAGTAAGATAAGATCACTAAAACTAAAAGTAAAGTAAAACTGACAGGAAGTATTCTGCACGGGACAGTGGCGACAACTTTCTGTCCACTTGCCCAGCTGCTTTACAATGGATTGAATATACTGGTTTAAGATTTCATTGTTTGTTTGTCTAATAAATGTTGATTGCTGGGGTGCAGATCCGATTGTCTGGACGTGATTCCCAGTTGTTCCAGGTACCGCTCTCAGTCTTTTGAGTAATGTAGTCTATGAAATAATTGCACACAAAATTTCTGTAACTTATTATTGGCCGTTGTCGTCACTGGGTTAAGGCTATTTGAGTTAACATTCCCCTGAAGTCTATATTCTTGGTAAAGAATTATTTTAAATGATTAAAAATATATCTTAAATCAACCCAAGACTAAGTAATACAAATGAATATCACGCATTCCATATGATAAAATATGAATGTAGTATTGAGGGGCAATTGCATACCTAAATGACAAGTACAGAGACCCGAGGACAATCATTTGAACCTTGGGCTGTGTTTACACACTCAACCAAAAGTGTATTTTCTTTATTGTAATTTCAGTCTATTTGTTTAAACGAGTAAAGACGTGGTTAAATTGTCGGCCTGAAACATTAAACAGGCTTCAAAACAAATCGTGGATTTAAGGAGCTGATAGCTTTATATGTTGTCTGTTCACTATCGGTAATAAATGTTGTCTGCTGTACTATGCGTTTTAGCCTGTTTCTGTGTCGCTCATTCCGTATTCAGTTAGTATTTTAGGCATGGCAAGAGTGTGCAAAGAGAACGATGGTAAATGCCTCAAATCCCGATATTATGCGGATAATCGGACAGTTTCATTTTTGCTCCCTACACAAAAACAATTTTAGTTATCAGACTCACACCAGCCCGCTGACAAAGCGTAGCCAGAGGCAACGAGAAGACAGCGAGGAAATAAGATAGCTCAATCTGTGTCTTCTTTCCCCGAACAAAGACAATATTTCTCCTCTATGTATAATCCCTTGGTCCTTTATGGATTTTAAACGTTCGTCTCTATGTTGAGATTGGTGCGAATGCCCAACTTCTCTGATAAGGAATGCCGATGAATCTGGGTAGGCCAACACCTCGGAAGAGGACAGTCGAGTTTACCACCTCGTAGATGTGTCAAAATGTAGTTTAAAAACAGATGTATATTTAATCAAAGTAATTGAACCAAAACATAATTCAAATTGAAATAGTACAGTGTATTTTAATCTTGTCATTTGTACCTAATCTAAATGTACAAAATAATATATTTGAACTTTGCAAGATTTCAGTCGATGTCTTACATATTTCACTATAATAATAATAATAATAATAATAATAATAATAATAACAACATTTTTTTGTCGCTGGGCTATTATTATAATGATAATTCAAATACACCTACCCATACAATTACTAATACCAAATCAAAACTTGAGTAAAAGACTACGAGCTCCACAACACTGCTTCGTAAAACCACATTAACTATTCAACACATGGATTTAAATGCAAACTTATCTAAATGTATATTTTTGAATTAGTATTCCAGCTGAGCAAATGGTGACATAGTTTCATAAACATATATAACATAATTGAATAATAAAAGCATAACTCTGCCCGCCTCAAACAACAGTGAATCTCTATGCTATTGCTGCCTTTTTCCTGAGGCAGTTGCTAATTGCTTATAAGACAACGCCACGAAAGCCGTGTCCCTGTATTGAATTTGTTACATTTAATCCGACATGTGTTTTACATGGAAAAAGATAAATGTTGCTATGTTTACCTTGAAATCTGTGTCCGAAAAACCTGTTCCGCAAAACCCAGGGATAAAAATTTAGCGGGTCGCGGTGCTGTGTTCCAAAGAATGAGTGCGGGTGTTGCAGATGCGAGCCTCCGAGTTGGTGCGGGTGAACAGTTAATGACGGATGGTTAACTGTCTCTGGAAAGACCAGCTCCGGATTCGGGTACAGAGACCTGCCTGTGGGCCCTTGGTAGCCGTTCATAAAGGCGTCTGTGGGGTTGGAATAGCTAAGAGCCGTCGGTCGGATGGGATCCTCCGCCGTCAGAGGGCTTTCCTTTGCCACCAAAGATTCGATTGTGAAACAGCGCTTTCCCGCTGGCGGAAACATGGTCTAACACTCCAGGTGAAGTCCCCCAGAAAAAAAAAAAGTTTCTCACTCGTAGATTCTTCTGTGGTGGTAAGTCAACTCATTTAAAAAAACATTTGGGGAGGCAGCAGGGTCGAACGTGGACGCAAATAGGGAGAAAATGAAGCGTAATAAAAAGCTTTAGGATCTTAAATATGAAAAGAGATATATATCCATGGGACGGCACGTGTAGATAGATATACGATGGAAGTGAAACAGTGTTTGAAGCGGCTGTGCAGTGACAGGGGCATAGATTCATGTGATGTCTATTGGTACCTGAGTAGACTGCTCTGATTGGACGACTGCTATACGGCCTTCTGAAGACGTCCGGCTATACCTGGAGCATGGATCACTCAAAAAAAAAAAAAAAAAAAAAAACGCGGGTTGGAGCTCATTTGCAGAGTGATTCCTCTAACAGTTCTGCTGAAGATGAGAACGAATTTGTTTCGGAAATTTTGTTTCAATTTTGGTGTATGTTGGAATTGGATCTATATCCCAACACGGTTGTGGGCTATTTGATTTGGATCAACGGTTAAATTTAAATAGTAGAAATTAAGATAATGTCGTAGATGTACAGAAAACATAAAATTATTATTAAAATTATGGCCAGCTGTCAATTTCAGAGACGATGAAATTGAGATTCATCACATAGCCTAAATCTGCATGGAAAAATCCGCAGGTTATTTTTCTTTAAAAATATTATACACAAACAGTGTTTTCTTGAATAGTCTGCTATAATAACACACACATTTGGGAATATAAAACAAATTGTATTTTTATTTTTCGGGCAAAAAGTCGAGCAAATGCATAATTTACCTGTAAGACTTTTAATTCCGCAGGTCTGGATATACATTTAGGAAGGAAACAATGAAAATGACATATATTATAGCCTATTCATAATGATTATCCATACTCAACATAAAAAGTAATGGCGGTTTGGTGTTTTAACGTTCTTTCTGTGTATTTATAAGCTAATGTGTTCCCTTTCGCCTTCACAGCGTTTTGTCTACGTATACATATCATGTTGTCTCATTATAGTTTTCAATGTCATTGCCTATTGCATTTCGCCAACTGCAGTGAAATATGTCTCTGGCGGTCATGTATAGACGGGAATTTGTTAAACAAGACACTTGAAAACCATTAGGGCAATGTGAAAACAACTGTCTTGCACGTCTCGACACGTCAGATGACAAACTTCTGTCCTGGAATTAGAGACTGTGAGGTGATACGGTGATGTAAACCTTCGACAATAGTAAACACCATTTTAAAATCAAATCAGAGAACTTAATTCACGTTTATGGAAAAATAAAATATGACTGATGTAATAAGTTCAGTCACAAAATCAAAACTCTGTGGTAGAAATAGGCTTTATAGTAACCTGCACCCTGCAGAAGTGATTTGTTTTTAACATGAGGAGTTTTATAAGGGGCAGCACACGCTTTTATTATTTGACACAATGTAGGAACACAGGCAAAAAAACGTAGGATTTATTTAAACTACGCTATGTTTCAATGAATCACACGCGCAGTAGAGCGCACATACGATGATGTGGTTTTTAAAAATAAACAACCGTGATTGATCCTGCATTGGAAAAAATACAAGATTACTCCCTTTCGCTTCAAAATGAACTCTTTGAATTGATAAAAAAAGGTAATTCGTGTTTATTTTTGACAGATGTTGAGTCTTTGAGAGACTTTGCATTAAAAAAGAAGGGGGGAGGGGTGGGGTGGGGGGGCTGTGACCTGTATACATCTTTGCCCCAGCACAATCCTTTCCCGAATCCACGTCACAATTTCCTCCCTCCTGTCCCACACGTCTTTCCAGACGAGCTTGTATGAGGCACTAATATGCTTGGTTCTGAAGATGCTTTTTCAGAGGTCTATACACTATTGGTCGAAAATACCTTCCTCAAATTGTGACACATACATATATCTTTGTTGCCTGTATAAAATATGTTTTAACACCAATAATTGTAAAGTAGAACAATTAGTACTTGTATTACTAGTACTCTCGTTGCTGTTAGTAACAATGCTAGTTTAATTTTAGTGTAAGTCAACATTGTCAATCGCAGAAAAAAACAGCACTGCAACAACAGTTAATGATGAGGGTTACTATTATTATTATTATTATTATTGAAACAGCTGTAGTAGTACAGGCCTGTATATTAGAAAACAAATCAACATCGACAGTACCATTTCTGAAATAAGTATGAATACTAAAAATTCTTCAGTAACCTTTTGACTTCTTGAAAACTTTTTCTCAAATTTTGTTTTGCATGGTTTAATGGCACATCCGTTACAGTGAATAATTTTCCTGCGTATCCATTACAATAGTTGTAACGTTTCTACACCGTGTGCTCTGAACTGTGAACTTATATAATTTGAGTGAATAATTACTTATTTGCGCCTCCGTGTGAAGGAAAACGGGCACAAATGAGAAACCTGTGACCGTTAATCTCATCAAAGGTTTAGTCTTTGGTAAAGTTTACATTCGGTATTGTCAGTGCTTTTCTATTATTTAAAATTAGTTTCTTTTAATGCATACGAGAAAAGAATACTGGAATTCACTCAGGTAATTTCCAAGTTATTGTTTAATGACATATTTGCTTGAAAATCTAGAGGAACAACCCCGTTGTTTATTTGTTTATTATTTATTTATGTATTGATTGACCATACATTCAAAGACGTACACAACACAGAGTATTGTATCTACACCATAGATACTGTTGTCGCATCAGCTTCGGCTGTAACAACGGCTACATACAACTGCTTGCCTACCACAGAGCTACCCTTCTAGCACTGTCCGCAGCAGCAGTGGTAGAAGTAGTAGTTTTGATTTACTACTACTACTGATAATAATAATAATAATAATAATAATAATAATAATAATAATAATAATAATAGTTGCTTCACTTGAATAATTCGGAAAATTCCAGTAAGTAAGCCCAATTCAATAATACAGCCAGACAGTGCCTAGTGTGTTGGTTTCCAACTGTACCAGTGGTCTGAACCTGAAATAAAAGCTATTGTATAAAGAAATTCTGCAGTTTACTCATAGTTATTTTTGTGCTGTCTTATTGTTTTAAGTTCAAGGGTGTGAATTCCCTCTTCTGTCTGTAAACTGAAGTTGAGTGCGCTTTAGACAACATTTGTCCACTAAGTTCCAATAGTTTTTTTCTCTTTTAAGCCGGACCTAATAAGAAACCTGTAGCACGTCCCGTCGGACACATATTAACTCGGCCAATCGCAGCTGTATATCAGTTGAGCGGTTTCCATCGTTGAGCTTAATGACAGCGAGTGATAACATCTCGTCTGCCCGGTCAATGTTGCTGCAGCTGTTGAAGGACCAGCTTGAGACTCCACGACCGTTTTCAGTGCGAGTGGTTAAATAAAGCTATAAATTGCAACGGTTTACCTAGAAACACGTTTGTATATCCACTAAATAAACAAGTAAACATCTTCATTACCACACCAGTCTTCTAATGTGAAACGTAGAAAGTGAAGTCAATTGGAAAACGCCGAATAAAACTCTCAAAACGAGGTACATTTAGGTTGCACATGTTGCTCTCAGTAGGTTATTCCTCGCTGATCTAGATATCGCTAGCAGGAGGTCACATTCGCGTTTCAGGTTGTACTTTCAAAGTTAATAACTAACACGCTCCTTTGGGCAGAAAGTGCATTAGAAAATCATTACAGAGAAAAATAATGAGACGGGACAAGATGATGATTGGGTGTTTAGAAGTCAAAGGATCTTAAATTTACTGAGTCATCGGTTTAGACCACCTAATTATTTCCTTTAACCGCGCTATTTAGCAGCACACCCGTTTAATTTGGCCGACACAGAGCTGTAATGGAGAGTGTGCTTTGTAATAATTCTTTTATTTAGGCAAATAACGACATTAGATTCATCCACTGTACAAATGCTGTATATGTGTGATTTGATTCTTTCTCCAATACCCATGGTAATATGTTTGAAGAGTAACTGGTGACATTTTCCCGGAAAAAGGGCGTTCAAATTCAGATACTTATGTATTTTCCCAATAATTAACGTATCGACAGTGCTAGATATTTTCTTAACGTTGTCATTCTCCGACATGTTTTCATGTTGTGTTGAACTCCAGCAAAGATATTATTTTTGTGAGTGTGATTGGAATAATTTGCAGGTTTTGTCATAACAATGAAAAAAGTGGAGTGGAAAAATAAATGTTAGTTTATAAATATATAAACATTTCTTTTTCACCTCATTAGTTTTCATAATAAATATGCAAATTATTCCATTCACAAAAATATATATATTTATTTGACATATTTTGTATATATTTCGATTGTTGTTATTACCAAAGAACAAAATGGAAACAAGACTGAAGTAGACCAGTATACCCTTACGCAAAAATCACAGGCCTTAATGTGCGTCTGGATGTTCTTGGCAGCTATAGTTCTATCAAATATTATCATTATCGGGATTACAAAAGGACGTGCATTTCTTAATTTCAACATAACATCAAGTCAATGTGTCGACAGCGAATTATTTAGGCAGTGTAAATGAACAGTCACTATTCCAATGCGCGTGTTGAAACGACAGTCATTCATTAATTGACATGGTGTCTCTTTTGTGGCCTTTGAATATTGCTAATGTTTCATCGGGCTGTCGTCACTTGGTCTACTTGACACCGACACCATATGCCCGGCCATCGAGCTGGAACTGTCCGGATAGCTGGCAAGGTACCTCCGCGCATCGCTTCGATTGATGTGTTAAATGTATCGTAAATATATTGATGATACTCTGAGTACAACATTAGTAGTCTGAGACTCCAAAGACAATTAAATTCTGAGGCTGAATTATAAGGTGATGGAAATAAATGTGTCAAACGCTGAAGGAAACTATAGTAACACTGGGGGGCCAAATTGCATTGTTATTATTATTGTTATTATTATTGATGTTGTTTTTGTTGTTGTTGTTGCTGACACCACTACTTCTGTTAATAATAATAATAATAATAATAATAATAACAATAATAGTGATAATAAACAATAACAATAATAATAATCATCATCATACATTTATGATTCTATTTATGCACTACTAATTCCAATGACAAAATTGAAAACCTAATTTGCAATCACTAACCTGTTGACTGACATGTGAAATAAGATACAAAATAATGCACAATTATTCATCATAATTAATAGTCAGTTTGAAGGTCTTGGCCTAAATGGTTTTCTTTACCTCATGTACGGCTGTAACTGTAAATGACTGAGTGTAAAGTGGCCGTTGCTAGAGAGCGGGAGTGCAGAGGGACAGTGGCTGACTGAGACCCTGTGTTACGTGGGGGCTGACCCTGGGTTTTCCCTCGTAGCCGTGGTGTGTTTATGATTGGATTCAGCATGTCTTTATGTGTAATGCACTTTGATCACAGACGTTTGTTCAACTTTTACTTTTTGTGTTCGTATTCCTGTGTGCATTTTGATTTTTAAAGCTATGTGGATTAATAATAATAACTAATAATAATAATAATAATTGGAAGGAGCCCTAGTAGTAGGTGTCATATCTGAATTAATCTACAAGTGAAGTGCTTGACAGAGATTCATATTTAAATACATAATATGTGATTACATATACAAAAACATAATTTTGACATTGAATGTAAAATCATAATGTCATTTTGAAGCACATTCATTCACTGTATATAACCTTTTATGAATGAAAATTCATGTGTGATTTCAGAAACACAGTGCTATGAAAAAGTATTTACCCTGTCCTATATATTTACACGGAACTGTATCAGATCTTTAGCCAATAACCTGATGTTAAGGAAAAGGAAATGTGAGTGAAGAAAGAAATTTTGATTCGGATTTCATTAATTCGGGGAATTTATGGAACACACAGTGCCCTATGTGAAAAAGTTCTTGCGCCCTTACATGTATTAACCGGCTATACCACCATTACCAGCAATGACTGCAACAAAACATTTCCTGTACTGATGTATTAGTCTCACAGCACCATGACGGAATTTTGGCCTGCTCCTCCATGGAGAATCACTTCAACTCAGTGACATTGTGGTTTTGCGGAAATGAACCACTTATTTGAGGTCCTGTTACAATAGCTCAGTGGTGATGAAGCCATTACAAAACAGAAAACGTCTTGTTTTTCAGCTGTATACTGATGTGCACTTGCACATGTTTTTCAGATCTGCTGCTTGACCCAGCTACACTTCAGCTTTAGGTCATTGATAGACGACTTGACGTTCTTCTGTAGAACATTCTGATACAGGACAGAATACATAGCTTTTCTCTGACGGAAAATCATGCAGACCGCACTATAGCAAAGACTCCTGAAACTATGGCACTTTCACCACCATGCTTGACCTCTGGTATGATTTCTTATTGTCGATTGCAACATCTGGTTTTCACCAGACATAACAGGGTCGATGTCGCTCAAAAAGTTCCACTTTAAGTTCATCTGTCCCCAGAACATTGTTCCAGAGATCCTGAGGATCATCTTGTTCTTTGTGTTAGGCTAGAGATGACAACTCACGTTCTTCTTATTGAGCAGCGGTTTCCACCTTTCCCCTGAGTTGAATCCCGTTTTTGAGGCTTGGAAATCCCTACATGTTGTTCAATGGATCTTAAAGAGCTCCTCCACAATTTTATGCCTTGCTCTTGGGAATTTTCTCTGCTTGGACGATACAGCTTTGAATACACTTTTTGCAGCCCTCAAACCTCAGAAATAGTTTATAACCTTTTCCAGATGGATTAGTGACAGTAACTTTTTTTCCTGGAGGTATTCAGCAAGATCATTTGATCATACCATGATGTGCCTATAGAAGCTGTGTGTTGCCAAGTTTCCTCTGATAATTGCCCAGATTCATTTTATATTGGTCAGCGCTGGACAAAATTATGCCTGACTGTATCCCTTTACATGGCTTGAATGTACTTGAGGACTTACATTTTCGCACTGGAATATTACATGATTGACTATCTTGCACATGAAACAAATGAAAGAATACCCAAACTGTGGTGTTGTTTGTCTCTCAGACTCGCTCTGTTTATTATTACAGCAACAAAAAAACTCTGGCAAAAATGCCAGAAATCAGAGCACAGAAATACAGTATGAAAGAACAGATATATTCATTGCAAACTACACTCAATTACTCGACAGCAGTGGAAGAAAGGACTGGAATATTCGAAATTGAGGAATTGAGAGACGAAAGAGTGGATTTGATCATTGATAATTTAAGCAGGAGCAAAGCTAATGTCACAGACCTTAGGTAGGTAAGAACCACATGGTTAACACAGCGGTATGTAAAAACAAAGAGAACCTGAGCAAAAGCAAGCCAATGTTGGCACCTAAGTGAAGTGAGGAACACTGAAGACAGGTCAAGCAACAGATTTGTAGTTTAGTTTTCAATAGGGACACATGGCTACCATGTGTGAAATGCTTGTTGTATAAGTGCTTGAACAAAAATATTATTAATCCCAAAAAGAATCATAGACTGCGTCACCAAACTGTGCATATATGTCAAAAAAGTGGCATATATGAGTGATAACTCTTCAAATGAGAATACTGTATAAATAGGAATGACGAAAAGAACAATGAGTATGGAAATAAAAACATTTCTTAAACCGTAATTTAATTTGAGAAAATGTCTAACACCCCTGCCCCCTCCAATCAACACACATGCGTAAACAAACACATTATGTACATGTACTAGCATGCACACGGCTAGGAAATTGTGCATACCTGCACACATACACATGCATGTGTGTATACACCTGTTCATGCACACATATTCATGCACACACACATAGACATGCAATAAAGCACAGACTGTTATACACACAGATAGATTTTTTTCCTGCTGAATGGCATAATCCGACAGTACAGGCCCCCCCACGCCGGTGAAAGCGGTCACGTGGTTTCCGATGCCGGAGGGTGAGAGATGCCGCGTGCGGAGCGTGGTACGGGGATCCTGCCAGGTGATCGTTAGAGAGCGCCCCCGCCGTCCGCCTCTCAGCGCTGCGTTCATTCACAGGGCCGGCGCAGGTGTTCCAGGAGAGCTCTGCGTGTTTCGCCACACGCATCAGCACTTACACGAGCTGAGATGGAGCGTCTTTGCCCCGTGTCTCCGTCTATCGCCCTCCCTCTCGAGGTGCAGTTGATGGCTAAAGGCACAGGTTCAGTCGTGAATGCTAATGGACCATCTGTACGGAAACGAATTAAAATCTTCCATGCTGGGGGACTTTGAAAGAGACATGAACCTAAACTATCGCCGGAATTAACTGTGTGGTTTTGTTTTGTGTTTCTGTGTGAATGTGTGTGCTATTATGTGTTTGGGGTTTACCTGTGTGCGTGCGTGAGTGTGTATGTGTGTGTGTGCGTGTGTTTCCTCTCTATCAGAGTAAGCCAAAGCAATCCTTTGGTTTTCCAGCCCTCAGTAAATATCTTTGACAGCAGAGTACAGGACTAGACACTAGCACAGCTAACAAAAGGAGGAGTTTTGAGAAGTCAGGCCAGTTCATTGTGAACTGTTTGGGTTGTTCTTAGCCATGGCATTGGAAGCTGTGCGTACAAGATTCATGGATAACGCCACTCACCTTCCCTTTAAAACTAGTTCTAAATATCACCAAAAATGTTTATTCTCTCCAAGTCATAGAAGAACCAATGTATTACTGCATATAATCATTAATGAACCATGAGGTAATCTTGTTGTGTAAATACCAAATAGGCTGTAAATGTTTTTTATATTACCAATAAATAAATAACTAATGAAAAAACACACTTCTCTATTACAATCAAAGAAACAGTGAATACAAGCACGCAACTGAAATATACAACTTATTTGATTGTTAACAAACTCGAGCCGGATGTTAAAACGCGTGTTTTAAAACAGATTATCAAACTAAATTTAATAATGGGATGTATCCTTCTGGAGAGGTATTCAAAAGAAGACATACGACCGTCTTTACTGGCCGAGCAGGTGGTTCAAGCAAGGTATAAAAAATATGACTCCAAGTTAGTTTCTTCGTCAAGCGTTTTTCTTAAGTGGTGCAGAAAATTTAAGTTTTGTCGCAGCCCACTAATGAAAGTGATTTATCTGAGCTTGTTAGCCAGAAATGGGTTTGTTTTATCTTGTCTTAACCGTTCAGATACAAGGCGTTCTCCATTTCACTTCAGCCGCTGTTGCATTGGTATAAAAATGTTTATGTCATCGCCATAGCAGTTGAAACCACTGTCGTCAAACGAGCGTTTTCACTTAGCAAATTATTTCCTTGCTGGTTTATTTAATTTACTCACTCAGATTTTGGTAGCAGAGTCAGTACCCTCCGTTAGCTATGCTGGATTTACATCAGGTCGTCAATGTTGTATTATTACAAAATATTGATTCGCACCATCACTTTGATCACTGATATGCTAAATTGCTTATTAAAATAACATCTTCCATTCGAATTTGGAGGCGCTGCTCAAGTACATTTTTCGCTTAAAAATATGGGTTCCATTAAATCTGTCATTACAATGGTCTGGATTCTTATGTATGCAATAGTTACTGTTATATTCAGGTGAAAATCTATAAATAGGTCTACATTAAATTACGACCAAAATTACCATCTAACTCAAACTTATTATTATCATGTTGTTTTTGTCGTTCTCCTGACGTATTTTATGTATCTTAAGTAGCAACACTATTAGTTCTACTACCAACAGTAATAAGCTAAACCTACCCTGTGGTAATAGGCTATTTATTTTTTAAAAATGGGCGTAAAACAGTCTTGGGTAGCTCGAGGGCGGTGTGCATCAATGATTAGAGAACATCGCGACCTGACTACTGAACCCAACCAGGGAGGTTGATGAATAACTTAACTGCCATTTCTTAGGAAACCAACTCAGAAATTACCGAGAGTTTACCAAACAGGCGGTATGTTTTTCATATTAAAATATCCTACTTTACCAGTGGCTGTTTTTATTGACTGGCAACCCTCATGCAAATCTTCTACAATGGTATGAAACAACCTCTGCTTTTCGTGTAGTGCTAGATGCGTTAATAAATAAGTATAGTCCTGTAATGTTAATACTATGAGTTCAGGATCACTGTAAAAATTTTTTTGTTACAAATACGATTAAGGTGAAACCAAAAACCTGTCATGATTATAACACAGTGGACGACTCTTTCAATAAACTGTGCAGATTATTAAATATGTAGAACTAGCGTATGAAATTACTTTCTAGACGCTACGGGGCAAAGTTGACTGATTCGCATTGTCAATTGGACGCGATTTTGTGCATCCTTGGGTGATTTTAGAGAGATTTGTCGGCAGGGGAACTGGTGTTGGATATTCTGCAAACCGCCCCACAGCCAGGAAGGGATTAATACCCTCAACCTAAATTGAAACTAAGTAGGCAAACTCAATGTTCCAGCGGTAATAATTAAATGATATTTGGAGTGATGCCAAAACGGAATACAATATTCGTTGGATATAGTAATCTAACATGCTGTGGGCTTGTAGGCTGTTTAGGGCCATTACATTCATTTAATTTAAAAGACACCGCATATAATTGGCCAAATTCGAATTTTGATTGCGATCCCTTGTATTCTCGTAACATGATCCCCAGTCCGTTGCCTGCTGTTCACAAACTATGACAAATTCCTCAACGTGAAGCAGGCCTGTCGGAAGGAGACGTAACTTATTGTCAAAGACTAACAGTCGAAATCAGAACTTGGAAACATTTCTGAAACACAGATTGACTGTTTTCGACTCCAGACGCCCCCTTTTGTGCAAGTGGGTATGATCCTGGAAATTGTTTCCTCATGATAACTAAACATCTCTTCATAGAGCCAGGTGAAAAGTTAAAACTGAACCATGTTACATCCTCCTAAGCCTGATATTCATATCTTGAGCAACAAAAGTGTTCTGTGCCGCATGTGGTCTTTTGCTGCCGACTTGTGGACATGAGGTGAACTACAGCAACCGATTTGAAAAGTGTGAGAAAACTGAGTAACGCTCCCCCCTCGTGGCTCTCACTCAAATTTTGTCTAATCAGACCAAATGTCTCAGTCAAAAGTGTCACAGTTCTCTCTTGACTATTGAGAAAATTACACGTATTGTAGCTTAATTATCCGCATGTTTGATAGATGCATTAGAAAAATAAGACAATACATGGTTGCATTTTGCAGACGTTTTCGTGTTGGTATTTCTCTGAATGTATTTAATAATATTACAGACAGAATATCCTTGTTGAGTGCCGTCACGCTAGGCTTCCTTCACCTCATATATCAAGGGACGCATGGCACACACTGCTCACATCTGTTTTGTTTCCTATTTGTTTTTATCAGTTAATAAGTTAATTGGTATGACCGACTAAAATCATATTCATTGAATGTTATTGGTTTCTTTTAAAGTATGGATTTATTTCTTATATTTATTTTTAAATACAGGCCTGAACTTTCTGTAAACGGTGGTACAAAAGTCCAGTACCAGCATGTGGTTACAGCAGTTGGTAATAAGAAGTAGGAGATATGAATTAAAGGTCTGTATGGAGGACCAGTCTGCGGATGTTGAGCACCCATAATAAAGGCACTGCTGCCATCTGCTGGACATATTTATAAAGTGCATCCGTAATATTCAAACATGGAACAAGTCTCTTGATCTTGAGTTTGAAGTCCCTTGAACGTCGTTCCCATCCTCTCCAATGCATGGTTGAATCAAAATTGCCCCAACACACCATGTGAATAGGGCTACAAGGTGTCAGCCAGATACAGTCTTGTCAGACATAGCTAGTGAACCCAGCAATTTTCAATGAGACCTGCTAAGTGACTTTGAGTAGAACATATCAATATGTATAATGAGGTAGTATTTGCCACATTTCTATACCAGCAAGTGCATAAGTAGCATCACTAAGCAGCAGGGCAAATTAACTATGCTAATGTAAGTTATAATAAAACCTACAAATACCACCAGTATATTTTTGAAAGTTAAGAAACAAAAAACTTACCAAAATATATTTTTTTAAAACCACGAAAATGACAACCTCAGATGGCTTCTGGATTGGTCAACCTATCCACCTGAGTCATGGCTCCACCCCTCTTTTTAATAACCACCCTACTACAATACACCCGGACAACGTAAGGGGTGAAGTCTTTTCCCCTTCTGCCTTCACACTGAAGCATAATAAACTCATATTCAGTAATTCAGTAGGCTAGTTTATTTGAACAGATGGTCTGTGTCATACTGATTACAGTCTATATGCCTGTATCATAAAACAATCTGAATGAAATATTATTTCCAAAGACATCTGTTGAACGGGAAGAACTGAAACTAAAAAAGGCTTAATTGGGGAAATGAAAAAACCTGCATTATGACTGGCTGACCATCCCGGAAACAAGTTTGTTGGTTTTAATAAATGCAGCAAGTAGATATCTACTCTGATTTAAATAATTGCAAGTAATAGGTAAATCAATCTGATGGTTTAAATAAATATAGGAAATTGATAAATACATATGTATTACAAATTAGAAATACCATACACCTAAGTACATTCGTTTAAACAAGGGAAATCAATAAGTAGCCTATGTTGGTTTAAAAAACACAGGAAGCGCAGATAAGGGGATCTGTGTACGTAAATGCAGGAAACAGATTAGTATAGCGGTGTGACTGAATCCAGGAAACAGATCAGTGTGTGTTTGTCTAAATAAATGAGGATCATGAATAAGTAATTTCATCTCAAATAAATGTTCTTATTCAGGCCTTTCATTGGTTCTTTTCCCACGCTGATGGCAGAATCTCTGCAGTCGCTTCCCTCTGGGATTTTAGTGAGGTGTGATCGTTCTCCCCCTGGCTAACAGCGGCGGTGCGGGTCTTGACGGCGTTCTGTTTGAGCAGCTAAAGAGTTTCGACGCCGTGGGGGGGAGGCGTGGGTAAACAAACCGCCGGGGCCGTCACGAGAGGGACGACACGGAGCACTGGCATGGGACACAGTGGGGGACATGATCGCACCCGTAAATTATACACCACCAAGTACCAAGATCCATACTACATAACATCATTAAAGATATTTTCTGTAATCAACTTGATCCATTTTTAGAGCACTGCTGAAGTGTGCTACAGAACACAAGCTGAGTTCTCTCAGAATGAGGGTACATGCAGTTAAGTAAATCGTTCATAGATTAAATTTCACACCGATACCAGGAATGATTTTGTTTTACTCACATATTTGATTGTTTGCCAGATTGTGCAATTGAAATGGAGACCATTGGAGTGTTTAAGACCAGACCAGACATGAAAATGCTGGATATTTTCTATACAGTATTCAAGCTGACATCCAAATGTGCACATACACATGTATATATGTGGGAAAACCAAATGAAACATAAGAAAAGATCTGCATTTTAGAGTAACAAAATCATGGTTCAAAATGAGTCTATCCATCCTTTTACTTCCCATATTAATTTCCAATATGTTTCTGCTGTAGAAGACACTTTGGGCCTTTTTCAGACCTGCTTGTAGGTGCTTTTCCCGTGTAACTTACCATTGTGAGAATGGGAGACTTATGCAGAATATGCACTTAAGTGAATATTAATTTATCCATATTTTTTAAGCGGGATAAATGTTAGCCATAGTCATACTTGTTGTGATCTAATTTGGCCGTTGTGTTCATGATTGCTGTTGTTGTTGTCGTCGTTACTGATGGTTCTTCGTTACTTCAACAGGTCATTCACAGGGTATAATTTATGCTGTCCCCTGGGCACTTGGGACTTTATCCCACTCTACGACTTTAGCACTCTCATCCCTGGCTTAATGCACTTTGAGTAGTAAGTTGCTGTGGATAAAAGTGTCTGCAAAATGTAATCTTAATATATGAGTTTCTAAAATAACATGGGTGATCTAAAAGGTATTGAAAGCAGCCATATAATTCATGCCTGAATCATACTTGCATGAAAAATAGCTTTTTACATAATACCCCATCCACTTCTATTCACACCAGTCAACCGGACACTGCACTCACCATATCTTGTGCACTACTGAAAAGCGTACATACGGTTATTTTGACATTATATAAAAATGCATTCTGAATTACATATTTGAACATATCTCAGAGGTTAAATAAGGGAAGATCACATACCTTGTATAGACGTATAAGTTATTCATGGTACAGAAAGTTGGGGAACCCCTGGTCTAAAACATGCAAGTGAATCTGTGCTATCGCCCTTATCTCATGCCCTCAGGATACAGTATTCTAAGAATACCAAAACCACCTTTCAGATAGCTGTTCATTTACATCTAAAACAACAGGTGGACACAGTCTGCAGAAAAGTCTCTCCACTATAGATCAAGCTTTAAAATATAAAACAAATATACTATGCAGATACAGCAATGTACTGCAAGAGCTGTGAGGTATTTATATATGTAATAATTTGATAGTAAAATATAGTATGAACAAATTTGCTTTGTGCTTACATTAAAATACTTAAAAACCAAGTACAGAACAATGTATAGGTGATGACAGGACAATTATATTGCAATTTAATGCCTCAATTTATTGTATACCATACCATAGTGACTGATCTCAGTGAAGTCAGTTCTGTTGTCAGAAAACACAATATTTCAGAGTTCTGGGTAAATTTTATCTGTGTTTTGATTCAATATGATATTACAACCATACTTGTTGGCACAATAGGGAGGCATTCTATCTTGTGCATTGCTTTTTCGGCTTTTCACAGCTGTTGATATAAGTAGTACCAATCTGAGCTAGATGCCAAGATTCATTTAAAGTTGTTGGTACGCCCTATGCATTTGCACTGTAAATTAATCACACTTATCAGGAGCCGAATTATCATCTACATTGTCAAACTTGTACTTGATAAAGACACTTCTTTGTGACCACTTAGCTAATCGTGAACATTACGGTGGTTTTATCGGTATAAGGACTACGAGGATGTTGGGAACCTGCATATGCAAATCGTCCAATTACCCCCTGATTTGTGTCGTTTATAGCAGCAAGCAGAGAGGAAGCAGTCAGGTAACCTTCCTGACACCCACCAACCCGCAAGTGAGAGGTTGTTCGGCCAAACGCGAGGTGAGCGGTGCGCCGTAGGGCCGCTATTCAATAATCAACTAATTGACCATTTTGTTTCGCATTAGCTCTGTGTGTTCAGCTAATCTATTCCACTTAAAAACCTGGAAATTTTCACCCCATCATAACGAGATGGGAAAAGTAGCACTTTCCTGTTTTTGTACCACCAGCGTGAGAAATGGAGCCGGTGTTACCACCTGCACTTTGCCTGCTCCAACACGTTTCTGCTCCTTCCTCTCCACAACACCTCCTCCCCACACACACAAACAACTCACACACGGCCTGTTTTACAAGTCATGTGAATTTTAATTATTGCATCACGTATTTAAATGTCAGCAATGTTGAGATCTGTGTAATCCTATCCAAATATCATTTATCCGCTATTTTCCGTTTATTTCACCGGAAAGTAATAGCTCCACGTCATTACAGGTAGATGTGCCCTCCATTTTCTTCTTGCTAGGTGTTTTGTATTTGTGCCGTCAACGTAGCCTGTTACTCTGTCATTCAATCACTGTTTTCTCTCTCTTAACCGTATTGTTAACAAACACTTGTCTCATGAATAGGCATGCATGTCCAGCACGTAAACTATCAGTGTCCTTTTGAAATTTCGAGGCAACAGGAACCAGTCTATTTCCGGGAAAAACGCATTAAAACGCATCATTGGAAGGAAATCTCTTTTACCATTATAGCGCGGTTTAAAACGGGGCTCTCCTCCATGTTCTTTTTGTCTGTCTTGTCCAGGCGTTAGAAGTCATTGTATTTTCCATATTAGCCCGTTTGGAGTGAGACAAAAGACCTCGTAGACTTCAAACGATTCTAATAGATGTTAATGACTATTAGATAGAGTGGAAGCCATTGGTCCGCAAATAAAATGCAAAAAGAGGATTTTACAATAGCCTACCCTAAAATGTTTCAGGGCTCAAATGAACTGCGTTTTTTCTCTTCTGCTGAACTGTTTGACGGCGTGGACCACATGCAGTTTTTCAAACACCGTGGCTCCATGAGAATTTTCGCACCTATCCTCTCAACGACAGTCATAGATCCACATTTCCATTTGATTTCAGCTGGAATCCACAGTGTTGCCGCAAACGCTGAGAACGCTGCGGAAGACCATTTTTTTATAGTTTGGTGCACTCCATTACAACGGTGGCTTTTACTTCTTAGCTGTGCAAGCCCTGTCTCCAGACTATATTTAGAGGCTATAGCTGCTTATTGAGTAAAATAATAAGGCTGCAATGGTGAAACCATTTTTGGTTGTAGTTAAGCCTGCCCTTGACACACATTTTTCCCAATAAAATGTTAAATCTTTGTTAGCTTAAACTAACATAAAAGCGATGTTGGCTTTTGAATTGTATACCCACAGTTTCTGGACCTTTATATAATTATGATAGCATGCCATTTCATGAAGCACAAACCAGTCGACCCACATACTGTACAGATACATGGCCTCGCATTAATTAAAAGATCTTAAAAGAGTTTCAGTATATAACTACGGGTTATTTGCGACTGTGGCATAGGGATACATTCCAAGCATGATTTGTATTCAATTGAAAAAAAAAAAAAAGCGAACTTAAAACATGTTCTTCGAATCGTCTTTTTGAATGATAGTCAATACTGTATATCATATATATATTAAAAAAAAAAAAAAAAAAAACATGATTGTTTAGAATGTGCTATGAATTTGAATATGAATTGAAACAGCATAGTACAAGCATATTCACATTTCTTCTTTTATTTTTTTTTATCGTTTTATTTTTTGGAGGAGTAGGTGGGGGTGATAGGTCTCCAGAAACTAAAATACTGATTTGCTGTGGAAGTCATTGTTTTCAGGTGTTCAGAAAGAACTGCCTGTCAATATCCATGCTATTTAGCAGGTCATCGTGATTCGATTTTTTGAACTGATATATTGTTCTTCCAATTTCACATGACTCTACGAATTAACATTATTCTCTGGCAATTAGTTGAACGTCTATGACACAAGTCTACTTTCTGTGGGATTAAAATGTAGCCTGTGGTGGTTTCGAGTCTCCGAAGAGTCGGTCAAATAAACATAAATATGAGAGAAATCAGATATGCCATACTGTTGCTAATAAATGGCCGAAACTATCATCAACGGTGTGTATTTCACTTTCTCACTGTATTCAGAGTGAAGGTTTTGTTTTGGTATCTTGTTTATTCAGAGTTAAAAGTCTCGTTGGTTGTCACATCTTATCCCTGGTAGCCTACTCCCATCAGTGACGCAGAAATGTACCTTTTGGGTTTTATTTGGCAGGATGTAGCAGTAGCCTATCTGACTACATGTAGCTGTGTCAGTAAATTACCTGGGAAGGGTATTTTAGTATTTTCTCTTCTATTATGATTGTGAATCGTCTTTATAAACGGTTATACGAGTGATGTTATGCATTTTATCCACTGGACGTTGTATAGACCCACCTGTTTCTGTATACACCTACTATATAAGTAGTTACTTAATAATTAGGCTTTTATTTATATTTTATTGAACATAGGGACGCGGGTTACATGCGCTTAATTGTTTAGTATCATTTAGTGGCATTGTTCAGTGTCAGAGTTGTCATAATATTCAATATACAGCGTACAGTGACCATACTCTTCAAATTATCTAGAAGTAAAAAAAAATTAAGAGAGGCATAACATTTGGTCATTGTGTAACATTGTTGTGTTTAATATAGAGCAGGTAGCCAAATAGGTCTGGTCTCAAGACATACAGTGCTTGTTTATTTCATTTCCCTGAACTGCACGGGCTACTCTGTCTGTGGTCAAGCTTTTTCATAAAGTATATGAATGACCAGATGAAGCCCCTTAGTCTTGCGAAACGGCCGACAAATGAAGATACTATGCCACCTGGAGATTAAGGTGCCGTGATAATGCGGCGGCTGAGGTTTAGCGGATCTTGCGCTGCGTGGCAGTGTCCTTCGCTAATTGGGGCGGTTGGAGCTAGTCCGACTGTCCCTCGCAGAACAACCATTTCCCAGGCTTGTCTTTGGTCCCCGGGACCTACACAATTGGATTACGCACTAGCCGGGGGGAAAGCCCTGCTGATCACATCAGAAACGGTCTCGTGTTTTATCCGTCTCACCGGACCCCTAACGCTTGGCGTCGGCAGGATTCTTAATCAGCCGGCCAGGGAGCAATGACTGGGGCTAAATATCCGGCGCTTCGGTCTTTGTCTGTTAAAGCCCTGCCTTTAGCTAGCTCTTTTCTCTTCATTGTGACTCATTTCACGATAGTGGCAAAAGGCCTATGTCTTCATTAGCTGCATCTAAAACTAGATGATAAAGAGAGGAAGTTCAACTAACAGAGAGAATATGAAAGGGGCACGTTGTGAAGAGACAGACCTCTCCCAAAACCAACGACTAGATAGTCTGTCTTCCTGTTATATTGGTGGGGGTAACTGTCTGCTGCATGACTGCATTGCACCTGTCCCTGACCATAAAATTCAGTTACTAAAAATTATATTCCACACATAAGGATGCCAGTGTGTTTTGAATCATGGTCGATCTAATCAATCATATATAGAGACATTTGACTGAAAACTCTTGTCTTAATTCCACTCCACAGACAGATTTGTACCAAAGGTGTTCTTTCTATAAACTGTAAACATATTATTTGGAGATACATTTAGAATTATGACATAATTTCCTTCTTCCAATGAACCAGTGACAGGGGTAAATATTTCATCACTCTTTGTGTAAAATTAACTATATAGAAATAATGAAAACACCAAACAATCCATACATATTTATTTACTCACAAGGAGTTGGCAAAACCTTTGATTTCAGAGTAAAACAATCCTTCCCTGATTTTTTTAACTATTTGTAGACATAAGAGTAAAGAATTATCTAGTTATTTGAGAAATGAAGTAGGTAGTAATTTATGTTACCGAGTGGTCTGTCCATCAGGTTGTGCATTGGTCTTGGTTGCAAGCAGTTTCCAAATAGCCGCCCTACCGTACATACCCACTTTGATGAAGCTCACAGCATGTGGTTTCTGTTGAGACCAGGTGTAGATTGAATCCTGTGGTAATTTTGCATCCATTTCTTATCTGCTAAATGAATGTAATGTAATGCGGTGTATTCAGTATTGGTATCAATTCTCTGTTATTTTCTGACAAGTAGCTTACAGTTACTGTATTCCTGTATTTTTATCACTATTATTAGCAGCACTGAACACATACACACAAACTTACACACAGTCCCTGTAAGTGTCCTTCCTGTTCCAACTGTTGCTATGGCAACAGCAAAGTAGGGCCCACAGGCCACCAGCTCAGCAGGGGGTCACGCCTGTCTGGATGTTAACTGTCTCTGGGACGTGCCCCAGTTCTCCCCCCGGGACCAGTGACGGTATCATTGGAATCATGTCCCGAAAAATGTGTAAGTCAACCTGATGTCATGCCATATTCTTATCTGTATTTTTACACTTATGAAAAAATCCTGTGAGACAACTTCTCAGAAAGAAATTCCCTGAGAGAATACTCTACTGAAGAGCCACTGTTCTGAATATAATTTGCCTGATACTTTTCTTTTTTATCTTCATTATGGATGTGGAAAATTCATTACAACTATTTTAGCGGCAGTATGAAGTGTTTTGTTTCAGCTGATTGAATGAACTTCTTTACCCAATTAGACCCTTAAACAGTCTAACCGTGCTATAATCAGTGTTCCTCCCCAGGGGGTTGGGAAGGAGGAGAGGATCATGGGAAATGTGGGGTGGATGCCTGGGCCTCCAGTGGAGCCTGGGTGCCAGGTTGACTGATACCACTGCCTTCATCCCCCATCATCCCCCAGCATCCCCCTGCTCTTATTTGCCAGCAAAGAAAGGGGAGGGGCTAGTATTCATTACTGTGGGCAAAGGGTGTTAAGCTTTAATTTTGTCCCTGCGTGCCTCCAAGACAGAACGGGAAGAGGCAGGTCGATTCTGGGACGTCCCGTCTCTGAGCCAGGCAGAGGGGCTACCAACGGCTTAGACAGATTACACCTTGCTTCCTATCGCTAAGGATCCCACCTGACCCCTGTGACCTTTAGCCACAGATATGCCCACTAATCTGGGGGCGAATAGAGGGGGGGATAGGGCCAACTCTGCTTCTGGTCCCCAGGCCCTGACCTTGCCATTTGACTGTAGGTAATCTGTTTGAGATCAAACACTCAGGTAGAGCTGTGAGCACCAATGACCTGCACCCCCTCAGGCTGAGATATGCACTGGTTTGGGAGGGTGGGTTGCAGTCCAAGGACACCATCCGTTCCAGACTCCTGTGACATTCTGTCCAGGTGCAGGATACAGTCAGCAGGGTATTGACGATAAAGCCTTAATGCTACTTCGGTTGTTTTTGCCTATGCACATTCAGCCAGAAGCATAGAAAAAGGGGTCCTCACAATTATGGACTGTACAATTGTGTATTTATATTATCCTTAAAAAGACTGTCGTTTTGAAAGTGAATGGACTCATTTATAAAGGGTAGTTCAACATTGTATTTCATCTGTTTTGTGGATGGAAGTCTCAATGTCATCACCATCACTCCTGCTTGAGAAACTTAAAAAGTCAACAGCTGTCTGTGTGTAAATATAAACGAACTTTTTTAACTCCACTGAACTTGAGCTCCTGCCTGTGAGGTTTTAATCTCAGTGAGTCTTCCACATGTTTGTAAAATATAATTGAAAAATTGGTTTTCATATAAATACAGTACATGCTTACAGTCATAACACTGCATGTATATATAATCTGAGGGTATTTGGTAAAGGTCTATATGTTTTTTTAATTTACAGTTCACGTCTTGAAATAAGAGGTTCATATTTTTTTTTGCATTGTCATCATGGAAATATATTTTGGTATAAACCTCTTCCACTGTATTTATATATATTAATATGGTTTAGACTAATTGACAAGGAAGAATAGGAGATCATATTTGGAAAACAAAACACACACCCACACAAATATGTCTGATTTTCACTGTCAATAAGTTCAGTTTGTAATATTTTATACCATAGAATACATTTATATTAAACTCATTTGGAATCATTGTTATTATTCTTAACGAATAATAATTTTGTGATCAAAGCTTCCCATTAAAATACATATCAAGTTCAGTCACCCCTCGAAATCCTGTCCGGCTTTTAGTTTTTATTTTAGAGAAATATCCAAAAAAGATCCCTTTGGGTAATCCAAAAATAAACGTTCACTTCCTGCATCATTTCCGTCGTTTTAGTTCCCTAACGAGTCTTCTCCAGTCTGGAGGCCAATGCCATACAACCAGAGTTCGGATTAGAAATTCTACCACAAAGAGAGAGAAAGGATTTGTAAACTTTTGCAACTGTGTCTATGTCTATACAGAACACATTTTAATTAGTTTAATTCCCAAATAGTAACAATGACTAATTGGATTGCGTAACATTAAACCCTCCACTTTCTCAAATTACAATTTTCGACTGAATAGTAATAATAATATAAATCAGGCTAATCATCAAGCGGTAAAAAGGGGTTATATAACTAAGGAACATTGGCGTAACTTTAACTCTGCTGTCTTTTATTTAACTTGATACACGTAAGCCTGTTATCTGAGGTAATCC
Organism: Albula goreensis; assembly: GCA_022829145.1. Lineage (NCBI taxonomy): Eukaryota > Metazoa > Chordata > Actinopteri > Albuliformes > Albulidae > Albula > Albula goreensis. Next base: position 6,909,737 of record CM040758.1, read on the forward strand.
AAACTTTTACACGTTCATTGCAAGCATAAAGAGTAGGTTTCTGAAGGTTAAATTCACGGTTTAGTCTTTCTGAGATCCAATTGACGTTTTAATCCGTCTGGTTTACGGTCGTCAAGCACCGACTGCATTTTGAAGTCTACCAACATAAAAGCGACCGATGAACTGCATTTAATTTGATTCACTTAGAGGGTGACACGATGTAATAATACGGGATTTAAGATGAAATCTTGCTTTCTGTTTTGTCTGACATTTTCACTTTTGTTTTTCCGGATACACAAAATAGATCCAAGTTTCTGATGTTCGAAAACTCTTTGTGCCGAGCAATATCACTGTTGGATATCCGCCACCAAAATTATTTTCGCCAACTTGATTATTTCCATTAATATACACATTTATATTATGTCGGTTATAAAAACTAAGCATGTTACTAAAACATTGTTTTTCATTTAAACACCTTAGCAACCTATAAACTATGAAATAGTGTTTTACGTTTATAATCATAGTGTTCATACATAAATTGTAATTTCATATTGATAAAGTTCTACCATGGCGAACCTATAAATTTGAAAACCTTAAAATGATGTCAACATGCTGAAATATTACTCTTTGAGTGGATGTTGGCTATTTATGGATTATTAATTATGTCAGAGAATTAAAATAAATGATCAAAACAAATATTTTAACCAGGCCTTAAGTCTTACTCTGCAGTCAAATGTTTTAAGTCTTACAACATTACTGTGACTTGGTAAATTAATAATGAAATGCTTCAGTACAGTCTGAAAATATATTTATTTTTGATTACATGAAAATGTACAACATTTATCACAACAGTAAGGGACTGCACTCATTGTCGAGTAATAAGGAAACACTTGTCATGTAAAAATATAACAATTTCATAAATATTTATACAAATAGTTATAGGTTACTCTGCTATCCTTCGATAGTGTTATATACAAAGTTTTCTTGAAATCCACTTAAGGAAAAGTTCTTGAGTTTTTTGCAGTCATGGTGACTGGACGTCCACATCGGAGTCTGCAGAAAAGTCAATTTCTTCTTCCTCGTCTCCCTCGTCCTCTCGGCCCTGTGAACCAGGGCTTTTCTGCGGGGCAGCCAGACCGAGTTTAGCGAGTTTAGCTTGCTGCTGCTCCAGGGACTGTTTCCTCCATTTGATGCGCCTGTTCTGGAACCAAACTTTCACCTGGAGGGGAAACGAAACGCAGTTTAGCATTCTGCTCCAAGACGTTGCTTACAAAACATTTTCAAAACATTCAACTTAAATTGTAGAAGTTAGACAGAAATTTTGTTTACCTGAGCTTCTGTTAGATGCAGAGCGGATGCTAAGATGAACCTTTCCGACCCGACCATGTATTGCTGGCGGGCAAACTCCTTCTCCAGACGGGACAGCTGCTCGTTGGTGAAGCTGGTGCGCATTCGTTTTGATTTCCCTCCCTTGTGTTTGAAGGATTGAACATTGGCCTTAGATGTTGTGGTGTCTGTGGAAAGGCAAAAAGGACGTTAGAATCATGCATTGATCAATAAATGGAAATTGAGTATCACAGAACTTTGAGAAGACCTTACATAGCGTGCTTAAATAATAGATGGTTACCTTGAGCGTAAAATGTTCCACGGCATGTTGTTTGATAAGTGAAGGGCGGACAGTAGTACACAGGGTATCCGGGTTGTGTGTGCACCATGTTCGGCGTGTACAGGTAGTGAGGCATCGGCGAGCACATCTGTGCGGCTGGCGGAAGAGGTGAAGCTGTAGGCTGGAACTTTCTTCCACAGTGAGGGGGGCTCACTCGCTCGTTCCCCGGTTGATCGGACCGTCCAAGTAGAGCGTCGATAGTGAAAGATTTCCCGCTGGTGGGCTTGGAAGACGCAGAACACTGGTTTCCCGCATACTCCGGATAGATTGGAGCAAATGGACGCAGAGGGTACCCATAGGTTCCGACGGGTCTGGGTGGAAGTTGCATTTTCTAAAAAAAAAAAATGAAAAAGGTCAAAGTCGAAAAAGAAAAGTGCGGAGATTGTAGATCCAAATACGAGTGTTCCTCAGATAAGAGCGAAGATGCTGAATGCTGCTTTTCCAGGTCTGAACCCCCTTTTATACTCACCTCGGCCTCAGAAGTGTCAAATCCCCCCCTCTGCGCCTTTGTCTTCTTAAGTAGCAGATGAGAAAAAAAGACCGACCCAACAAGGCATCCAATTAATTGATTGACTTGTGACAAGCTGCGACTGTCAATGGGCTAATGGCCTTGCCCATGACAAGACACTAGAGGAAGCTTATGTTGAGAAGGGGAATTGTAGTTTTGGGGGTTCATACAAATTCTTGCACGGATCTGAAGTCCAAAAAGCAATCATTACCGCTGAGAAGGCCTTGATGTCGCCTAATCATCTTATTTCGTGTCTTTGGAATCAAAGCCAGTCGGCACAAATTACAAGCAGCGGAACAAATAGCTTCACCACTGGAGAGCAAATTGAAAATACAGAAATCGCTTTATTTAAGAAGCGCAGCTCGGCTTTTCGACATCTTTGATACATGTGAAACCATCTCACAGTGTAAACTTCCACTGTGCCCTTCAAACGTTGGCCTGACACAGAGTCCTGAGAATAGTGTATTTTCATTCTAGTTAAAATGCATTTTGCTCACATCATTAATTAAAATATATTAAAATGTGTTTTATTTGGTATGGTGATTAATATAGGCTACCGATGACAGTGACCAAGGATATTGATGGGATATAATAGAATACATGTAATTCTATGTTAATTTGCAAGATACTTTAGGGCAAACAGTAGTTCCATCTTCCACTCCCTCTCTCTATGGACGTTATTGCACCGTTTTGGAAGTGTCCCTTTTTGCAGCTGGGGCGATGGCTGAAAATTAGAAAAGCGCCCTTGGCTCACCGAGGCGTCAAATCTTGCGGCCTGAGTGGAGTAACAAAGTGGTGCTGCTGGTTTTGCTAACTGCAGTGCTCGTAATCCGAATGGCCGCGTTAATCCGCTATGCGATCTGATAATTAAAACACGTACCTGTGACATGAAATGTTTTCTCTTAGTATAAGCGGTGAGTGCCAGCTGTCACAGCTCAAAGGCCTTCATTGACAACGGCCTATGAAATAATAACGAGATACAACTGTACTCTTTTTGATCTTTTGGATAGCACCAAATCTGTTATGATACTATGCATCACGTGTCATTTCTTTAATATCTAAAGTAAATATCTTATAAAATATGCATAAACACTTTATTTTCATTGCATGGGTAACTTAATACAGTGACATAAACGAATTTCCTTCGTAGATGCTCTTGCCGTAATTAGTTCTTAATTAGAGACTTGAAAAGGAACTGATGAAAAGCCTAGCGGTTTCTTTAAAGGGCTGGATTTGCTTGCTTACAGTGCTCTGGGACAAAGCGTCCTCTCTTTTAAGAAGGGATTATGACCAGCTCTGCAAACTTTGCCAACCTAATTTCCATCATTGGGGAGTAGTGCAAAAACGACATCCCCGAACTTTAAATAACTGTTAAAACACGTTCAAACAGTTGCGGGAACAGCGTTTCTCTTTGACATCTGAACTTTCTAATTATTCACTTTACCTGACACTAGAATGCTTAATGGACAAGGCAAACACAGCGGTTCTTGGAGATGCCCAAACAATGAGTGGACTTCAGAGTGCGTAACTCGCGGACCACCCACCCCAACCCCCTAAAGTTAGTTAGCGGATTTCTCACAACTGGAAAGAGAAAGGATCACGTAGTTTGAGTCTGTGTTTACACCATACATATTACTGCCTTCTCCACCCCCCACACAGTAAGTTCCTGAACATCTGCAGGCTCGAGCTATTCGGATATCAGACACGAGATCAAGTGTGGTTAAGTGAAAGAAACAAAACTCGTCCTAGACAACGAAAAGGATCCTCAACCAAAGAAAAAGGCACGTAAAATAAGTTAAATAAACATATATTAACATACTGAGGAGTTACGGTTATGGGTATATGTTGTTGGCTTTTTATTTCTTAATTTTTGGATCAAGCACAAACGAGAGCACAAAATGTAATATGCAACACAGTAACTTATTTGCCTCAGAAAACCATCCACCAAACGTCATCACTGCCATTAACGACCTTAACTGATTTCATCAAGTTACTTTCGTTTGCACCTATGACCCTTAATGACTTTGCATAAAATATCCGCGAGAGCTGAGGTGAAGGGGTGGTGCGTAAGTTCAAGTAAAATGGTTTTACAGAATATGGAAGGTCCATGTTGAGGAGCGTATCCCCATCTGTTCTCTAATGAAGAATAGAAACTTTACAAGTTCATTGTCTGATCCCAATTGCCAGATAGTCACATCAGACGGAAGGGTTTCACAAACCTGCCTTTTTTTGTTCCACACTTGCCCTCACAGAGGGAAAAACTAAATGAAAGCTTTATAATTACAAAACAGTCTGGCTCTCCCCCAGTTGTGAGCGGCTGCAACTTGGTGCTATGAATTTGGAAATTTCATATATCCATCCAGTGTCTCAGAAGTTAAGGAAATATTTAGATTCATAACCCCCTGGATTATTGTAATGTGGTTGAAACCCTGCTTCAATAAAATGGTTTATCACAAAAGCTTTATCCAACAGGCTGTAGGCTGTACTGCAGTCACATTTTGGAGGCATGTTTTTGTCAGCACATCATTGTACATATTATTTAATGTTAAAAATGGGTAGACGAAGTAACGTAAAAGGGAAATACTTGGCTGAAAAACCCTTGGGACTGCTTCACAGACCTCTGGGGGTCCCCGACCCCTGTTGGGAAACATCCGCAGTGTTCAAACACTTCACTGTCTCTACATGAAATTTGATGGTGGTGTACTGCAGCTCTACAGATCAGAGTGATGCATCATGGATAAAGTAGTCTTTTTTTTGCTCAGGATCATTGTTTTGACACAATGTGATTCTGATTCACAGAACTTACTGTTTGGCTATGCAGATGTTAGGGGATACATTTTGCCCTTTTTTGCATACAGGAAGGCTATAAATGTTGAATGCTTGGGATTGCACCATGTTTTCAGTATGATGCAATTTTTTGTGTGTTTCAGGCTTCTTCACACCTAAATCCTCACTGCGTTGCCCCTGCAATAGTGAATTTTAATGCATTTTGCTTGACTTGGTTTGATATGATGAGCTTGTTAGCCCCTTTCTCTAAGAGTTGTGGCCAAACAAATGACAGCAGCAGTAACGATAATGGTGATGAGGGTGATGACGATGATGGTGGTGATGATGTTGATGCTAATGGTAATGAGTTATGCGCAGGGCTAGTAGCCGTAGCAGTGGCACTTGGGGGCCTGGCTGCTTTGTGTATTAGAGCCAGACGGTGATTCCACTCCTTCGCCAGGTCCTAATGACCCTTAACATGAATGAGGAAAAGCGGAAAGAGAGAGAGCTCGCCCATCCAGTTCTGTGGTGAGGTGCCACCCTTAAACATGCCCTTCCACACCCCACCCATCCGCTCTGCGTGCAACAAACCGACCCAGCTGTCGGCGAGTCTCTACACGCTCATGAAGCACAAGAGCCATTTTCTGACTTACTTACCATATACTGCAAACAGTTAAAATATGGGTGAGATTCAATCAAACGCACTTGGTTTCCTTAAGGACAAATGCAATTCAATCAATGGACTGTAAAATATGGGCGAGATTCAATCAAAACACACTTGGTTTCCTTAAGGTTGAATGCAGTTCAATCAATGGACTGTAATCTCCTTAAGGGTATATGTTATTCTATTTTAAAATGAAACACACACATTCCTAAGGACATGCTTGCTTGTCTCCACTAAAATACAACTCACTTAAAGGTAATTATGCTGTAATTGTTGTAAAAGTCTGTTTAGATTTAATTGAATATGCAATTCGAGACTAAGCACCTCTGATTTAGCCCACACTAAGTTTGCCTGCAGCATCATGTGAATAACATCAAGACAACAAAACCACTTTTTTAATATACAATAATTGTTCAACACTGTTCCTAAAATGAAAACTTTTAAGTTACAATTTCAAAGCAGAGAATCAGCAAAGCTTTTGTAGGTATGTAGGAATTAGGTGGCAATGTTTTGGCCTGTCTTGTCTGTTTGAAGGTGACTGAATATATTATTGAAGATTGTATGTGAAAGCATCACATTTACTTGCATTATAAATGTATTACATGATTGTTTGACAAACCCATAAACCAAGAACATATTGAATTTTAATGAAAATAACATTTTGATTAAAAAAATACAGATGCCTTCTCCATTTTTTTCTTCCAGAGCACAATTTAAGAGACATTCTTATACTTGTTGGCAAATGAATGTGGTTTAAATATGAAGTGATTATATATACTCTTTTCATTATTACTGTTCGTAAAATGCTAGCTAGTTGGTAACCAGATACCAGTTTGAACCGCTGAAAGAGTACTTTTATTATGGGCTGGTTTCAAGGCATTATGAGGGCCTCATCCTCTTTTGACAAGTGATTGAAACCAACAATGACCTCAGAAAATGCTACAGTCGGTTATGACCTGTGTGAAAAGGATTCCTTTCGCCACCTGATTGACACCTGATTGTCGCTTCTCAATTCTTCATACACAGTTAATAGTAATGAGTTTATGAAACAAATCACATAACATTCAGGAGTTCCCCCCCACCACCTCCTTCATAGTTGTGGGGCTTTGTTGGGCCACTCACCTGGTCACCACAATGACCAGGTAAGGGGGTAAATGGGCCTTTACCCCACCTTGACTATGAAAGGAGGTTTGGTGAATGCTCAGGTACGCTCCGTCTGGCTCCAATCCACATCCAGAAGCAGGTAGTCAAGGAGCCAGGCGTTGCCTTCATTTGAGGCGCTTCTCCATGCAGGTCTAATGAGGCTCATAGCTCACCTGTCAGGTGTTGGGCATGTCTTCCTGCTTCGCTGGCTCCTCTCACCTGAAATTACTGCAGGCATGGGGGTGAGAAACACTCCCGTTCTCTGTATTCAGTTCTCTGGAGGATGTGGAGGTTCCAAACCGACATTTTGCGCATTAATGTTAGGTGTGCACAGACCACTGTTTGCTAATTGACCATGTTGGCTCCTACCACGCTTTTGCTTTGTGTGTCTGTGTTCTGTATGCGTTCACATTTCCATTAGTGGTTTGTTTTTACAAAAACATATTTGGAAAAAACTATGGATGAAACAAAATGGTTATACAAAAAATGATTTCACAATTCAGAATTCAATGTAGGTTATCCACTTTGACTGTCTTCAAGTGTGAAATGTGAAAAGTTCTTAAAACACAGTGAATACTGACCAGAATTCTCCTGAAGACAGACTTAAAGAACTTCTTTGGGTTCACCAGGATTCAAGAACACCTGATGCTCTCGATCCCAGGTATACCCAGTACTGGTGATTGAAACTACGTATGTAATTCACTATTGATTAGAAATGTCATGTTGTATTGGACATGTTTCGCTGCCACATTTTTTAACAGTAATCATAAAAAATGCTGTGGAATTGTGGCCATTTGGTGTTTGAAATAAAATCATCGTTTGTAATACTAGGTCATACTCGCAAGACTCAGTGTGACCTCCAATATGGCTATAATCATTACTCGCATTACACTGGAACGCATTGAGTTTGTGTCCCAATGGGGGGACAGTATGGAGAGGAAGAGGGAGGTTCAGGCATCTAGGGCTCCCTGGCTTGGAAGTAGCTGTGAATTGCTACTGTTTGAGGTGTCTGAGAGAGACAATGTCCAGGACAGGTCCAGCAGGGTGCTTGGGCCACAATGGGCCCAGGTCATTACCAAGTTAATGAGGGATTATTCTCCGTAAGGAACCTGGCCCTCACAAAGCATGGTGTTGTAGGAGTGAGGGGGGAGCTTGCGTATTGAGCCCGTCTGGCGCGGAGCGAGAGGGGGACTTCAACTCCATTAATTGAACTCTATTTGCACAAAAAGAGCCCTCTCCCCTGTTCCTGCTGGAAGATATGCATCTGCCAAGCTTGGCTTGCTTGAAGGCATTGTCGTGTATATTTTGTCTCCCCCTAAATGTTTGGTCAGGTCTTAGGGTCCAGTAACGGCCTTCTAAGTTCACCGGCTGTACAGATCCAGGAAATGCTGGACTGTCATGTGACCATAAATAGTCACATGACCCCAACCCCCGCCAAATAAAAAAAATATTGAAAGTGAGAGTCAGTGTGGAGACTGAATTTGTTTCAGGGAAGACCAACAGTCATTATTTTTCTTTCAGTGTGGTTTTCCAAGAGGCCACAGTGGCTTTTTGATTAACCCCAAGATTGTTCATTTTTAAGTCATGTTATGAGTTTTTGTCAAAAGGGAAGCAAATGGCAGCACTAAAATGTGACACATTGCTTGTTGAAATATTTAAACTATGAATGAACTGACAAATTGATCATTTTCAACATACAGACAAACAATACCAATTTATGCCTGCATTTCATTTACTTAAAGCAGACATGCCCTTCAGAAGATTTGCTGTTTTAATAATAAAAAATACATATTTTCACTTTGTTTCCAATTTGAACCATTCAAGAAATAGAGGTCTCAGAGAACAAAATATTTATGAGCACAAAACAACCAATTGTGAACTGAGTCTCAGATAGTACTCCATTATATGTTAATTACATTAACTCTTAGCTTGAAATTCATGACTATGAAATTTAATATTGTTCAGACTATACTAATGTGGTGGATTTATGTCAGCTTTATTTATTGATTTATGTATATGGATGTGGAATATATTCTGGAACTCCAAAATACATCTTTAAATATTGTTTTTCACGGAGCCGGCACAGCAACAGGAAAAAGGGAGAAAATTGACACCTGCCAAAAAATGTATTCAAATGTAGGCAAAATAGATTAATATTTATTAACCAGTAATGATTTAGGCTGCCCTTATTCTTCAGAAAACCTACAGTCATTTTTAGAATGTTGTCATATAAGTTTGAAGTGTTTTTAGTGGGATATTGGACTAACCTTAATGAAGGAATGTCATGATTGCAGGTGCTATCTTGGGTTTTATTATTTGTTTCGTGCCTGTACTATCGTCGGGAAGCTAACGACGTTCTTTTGGTTATCGGCTGATTGCTAGGTGTGGAGGATTTGTAATTGGTTTCAGGTGTGTGAGGTCTTTATATTACCCAGGGCTTCAGCATCTCTTTGCGTTAGTGTCGTCTATACACTTCGCCGGTTTTGGCAGAGAGTTTGTCCGCTGGTTTTGGCTTAGTAGCCTTGTGTGTAAGTATAATGTAGGAATCTTTACGAAGTTCTTTATTTTCTTTTTCTTGCGGGATTGATCCGTGTTCACCCGCCGAAGAATTTTGGTGCTTAAGTATCTGCGTGGTACTTCGCAGTTTGCTCTTTATATATTAAGAGCTGTCAATATTATCACTCCTGAAGTCTTAGTTTCTTTTTATTTATCTTAGAGTTGGGATTCTCTCACAGGAGTGCATTTTTTTTGTTTTTGTTTTGGGGATCTGTTCCCTCTAATCTGTCTCCTTCGAGACCTTAGTGATTGGGGAATTCGTTCCTTAGCTTGTCGTCTGTGTATTGTGCACTCTAAGGGGTCCCATCCTCATCATCAGTCCTTACAAGGAAAGCCTTCAGTTCTTTGAGAGGTGAAGAGGGCGGAAATATACTCTGTGTTGTAGATGGTCTCATAAGAGTTTGGTGGTTGACTTCAGCCTGGTGTTTATCAAACAACTCTTGCATCAGTTTGCCTTTGTGCTATTGTTTTGGGTGTGGTATTGTCTTGGAATATGGGCACATCGTGAGCAAACAACATTTACACCATAAAGGGTGCATAGTCTCTTAAAATTGCTTCGTATTTCTTCATATTTTAGACCCAAATCCCTAGAGATGGCTGCCCTTACTATATGAAATCAACTACCATTTTCCACCACTATTTATGATAGGGCTGCAATGTCAAATGGTTTTTCCCAACTGTAATATCGTTTCCCTGAATGGACTTGCAATGGAATTGTGACCACTACTCATCTTTCCTACAGCAGTTTTTATTTGTTTGGCATATACCATCATTTTAGACCTCTTATTTATAAACTCACAAATTATAGTGTTCATTTTAAAATCTCTTGTAGCGGAAACGTATTGCTAATTTGTATAAACATTATATTAAGGAGTGTTGACTCCATTTTAATTGTGCTGTAGTGACTGCTGCAAAACTATGTGGCTTTTCTAATTTTTGTTATTTATTACCTTACTTTGTCCTGGTATCCTGAACATTTCCTCCCTGCTTCCCGGGGGAAATGCGCGTACATGGTGAGCGACTGTATTTGATTGATCGGAGCGAGGGCCTCCTGAGGGTCGGGTACAAACCGCCTCAGAGCAGGTGGTCCGGCGGTATGCATGAACACCCTTTTTAATGGAGGTGAGAATTGGAGGGCCGGACTTCGACACTCGGTTTCTGTTGACACTTCCTGTGGGCGCCCGGGGCCTGTCAATTAAAGCAAGCGGCAGTAGGACCCCAGCCTTTCAAACCGCATCTCCAAAGCAAGGTCAAAGGGGCATGTCGTTAAGCACCGTGCAAACATCAGAATCTCAAAAAAAAAGAACAGTTCAACAAGTATTCAAAAATCCAACATTATGGATTGGTCAAATGTGGTTTTAATATGTCTCAAACACAAAATTTTGCATTTGCATTCTTTTTTTGTTAGAAAAGGAATATAGAAAAATGTAGAAATGTATCTCTTCAGTTGTGAAAACTGCCTCCATTTCTTGCATTTCTCTTTTGCCCATTATGGTATAGATCTGTAGAGTTGCATTTCCCTCATGGCTGGTGCATGAAAAACAGTGTAACCTGGTGTTTATATATACACATGTGGTTTTGTTACATTATTCAAATCTTTGTGTACATGTAAACATGAAGTTACACTTTTTTTTTTTTTTTTTTTTTTTGTAAAGCCAATCTAACTGTTTTCTGTCCATAGTTCCTGGCTCTGATTATCATAACAAACCTGAGGCAATGAGATGAGTTCTTTAGGAACTCAGTGTTTGGTTTCTGGGATTCTGCCACAGTTTGTTTTGGGTAGCAGTGTAGTATAATCCTGAGGGAGCTGGGCTTTCAACTCATTGGTAATGGGTTCTGTTTCCAGGCAGGGCACTGCTGTTGCATAGCCTTGTTAAAGGTGCTTAAATCCAGTTGTTTGTGTAAATATCCAGCTGTATGACTGGATAGCGTGTAGAAATGTAAAGTAGGTCAGTCTGGATAAGACCGTCTGCTAACTGCCTAAATGTAAAAGTTATAGCAAAGTGCTCCACCAGCCAACCTTTGGTTTGCATCTGAAGTAGAGATGTTTATACTGTCACACAGTCATGAATTAAGAGAGAGGAGTGGTGTGTGAATCAGAGCCCCAGTGTTTTCACCACCTGGTCATGGGTTTGAAACCTCAGGGGGACCCTGCTCCATATTCCAAAACCTCAACCTCATACATTCCAGGAGAAAACAACCATAATGATAAAGGTCCATAGTGTAGAACTATGCATTAAAATGTATATTCTGAGCCAGAATTTGGTATTCTTAGTGTTGCTTAGTAAGCCATGACCCTAATGATGATAACAATACATAACAAACACAGTAGGGCTGAGCATCCCATTCTATTTATTTAAATATGTGTCATTCTTAAGGAACAAACACAGTGCTAATATGTTCCACATCTATATTTTAAAAAGACAGTATTACACATTTAAAAATGTAGAACAATGTGTTTAGACATTATGTAGTATGTGTGTTGCTTATTCTGCACATCTTTTTTTTATTCATCTTCAATGTCTGAGTCCACGCTAACACATATGCCAACATATTAAAAGATTAACACTGTCCACACTTTTAAGAGTGGACTGAAAATGTTTAAGAGCTTGAGAACAGTTGACCACTTTTGACTGTTAGCACTGTAGCTGGGCTAATTTGATTATGTTAAACCTGTGGTCGATAGCACAGCACACAGACACATGCAGAAGCACAGTGGCTTTGAGTGAATATTTGCATGTTTTATTGTACCTGATTAGAAGGAACCACAAGTCTTCTCCAGTGCTCTCTGGGTAACTTGTGGGAACCTCTCTATTTTGACACAAAGCACCTTGATTGTCATCTCTGTGGACATCAGTAATATATTCTGTATATTTGACAAGGTTGTGTTTGAGATGTGGAGCTCAGTGTGACTTTAGTGCAGGACTACAGCTTTCTCATTTGTACGTGTGAATGATGGCTGCCTGGTTTGCTTCTGCATCATGAACTTTAAAATACTTGCATAATAAGTACTGCAAAGAATATAAATGTATTTAAACCTGCATGCCTACTTCAATGATGCTAATTTAAGTCAGGTTAATAAATACAAAGACCCACACATCAAATTAATCAATACATCCATCTCTTGACACTGTCACTTTTGAAGTTGAATATCTTTCTAGAATTATCATAAATCTTATTTTATGAATGTACCAAATAAATGAATTGATTGCATCAATATGTGGTACTCTGAAAATAATTTCAGTCATTTGAATCTAATTGACACATCCCAAGTGTAATGCTATTGATTGATTGGGCTGATCGTATGGTATCCATTCAGTTCTTCCAAATGGAGAATCACATGCCATGAAATCATTGCGCATATTCTGGTTCAGTGTTTGTTTGTGTTGTCACTTAAATGATCTGTACAGCACATGATCTTGAAGAAGAGGGCTTAAGACCTCATGGAGGCATCTTTAAGATGTCTTTCAAGAGCAAAGAAGTTGATACGAGACCAAAAAAAAAAAAAAAAAAACACACACACACACAATGGCACGTCCCACCAGGCAAACAATTTGTCACAGCGAGTCCAAAGACAACACATCAAAGGGACGGTCTCCATAGTGACGTCCAGTACAAAGCCCAGAAACCCCGTGGGCTGTTTGCGTCTTGCCAGACAGTAAAAGTGGGGAGGCCATAACATCTGTACCTTAACTCACAGCACTCATTTAAAACAGCCTGTGAGAGCTGCCTTCCTTTTCTTTCTGAGGGTATACATTGATGAACAATGGCCTAAATTAGTGTCTGAGAGGGACTGTTTCCACTCATTTCAAGTTTATAACTGGACCACACAGGGTGTCTCAGTCCCTCGATCCTCTGGACACTTAGCGACATCTTGTGGCTACAGATGGTATAACACTGAAATTAACCAAATATTTCATATGATTGATAGAAGAAGGGAGACTATGCGGTTGCCACTCAGGTTGTAGCTTGGAAGGATTACATTTATTGGTTTTTCAGGGATACTGTTTTACAAGCGAAACACAAAACTGATGTTTGGGCTGTGCCGTTTAATGTTTTAATCCTTTACTGAGTCACTTTCCATCTAAAGTATGAACACTAATATGTAGGATATGTATTTTTATATTGAATAAAAATTATGAAGTAGGTGGCATGGCCTGCAAATTAGAGCCAAAACATATCACATCAGCAGGTAACACTTTTGAGGAAAAAACTTGATTGAAATACGTTGCTGTTTTATACATTCGTATCAAGAAGTAATTGACAGATGGAAGTCTTGTGTGGTTTTTAGATAGACTATTTTACACTCTGAAAGACACTACCTGTTTATGCATATTCTGCCTAGCTGGTGGATTTATCATTTTACATGGTTACAAATTTAAATTCAAATAAGCTATAAAGAAGCATTGTTTTAAAAAAACATGCTAAATAATGTCCATGCATAGAAACAAACGACTACACTACAACGGATACAGTGTGTACAAAAACAGGATAATAATATTTAAGTTCAATGTTGTTTGACACATAGGTCTGCAACATTCAGAGCACAGGGGGTGCAGTATTTTGAAAAACAGTGTGAGTGAGATCAGGAAAGAGTACCATGACACTTTCACATAATTTTTTTTTATTATTTTGTCAACTCCTATGGGCCTGTCTTTATTTGTTTTCAGTTTGTTGATTGTAACAGCCTCCAGCCATTTTTGTAGTGTTTCTAGAGACTACAAAAAGTGTAGTGACCTAATATTGTTGGCTTATGATTGTTGTTGGTGTTACTATGTATTCCCATCCAGACTCAGCTGAATTTGTTGGCCTCCCATAGCAATCTCCTCCTTCCAGCTCCAGAGGACACTGCCTTGGACACACGGCTCCTCCAATTCACATGATGACTAGCCCTCACTTCTTACCACACAACAGATGTGCTAGCATTTACTGCCCATTGCATCTGAGGATAATGAAGTCTATACATACACTTGTGTACCTGCAAGTGCCGGTCTGACCAATAGTGGCCGCTAAAGAGCAATGAGATTTATGATCTTACTTCCAATAAATGACACACAGTGCTCACACAGTGTGGCACATGTTCAGGAAGGAATCCTCAGCCCTTCAGTTGTGTGTTTTGGTCACAGCTGTACCATTATGAGTTATGGCTGGAGGTCTTCATTGGTGAGGCAATGATTGGTCCAACTTTGCTTGGAAATGACACATTTAGATGTCCATCTGATTTTCAGATGTAAATCTTTTTCAACTGTATTTTTGTTTGGTCAAAATGGTAGTTTGTTTTTTCCTTAGGTGGTCAATTTATATATACTATACTATACTCTATAAATTAACAAAATGTAAAATTTCTAATTTTTTTTTTTTCCTATACTATAGCATTGTAAACTGTAAATACCTGATACTCGTGCCTCTTTGTAATGGTATATACACAATATGTGCCTTAATCCAGATAGACTGGATTGGCCAGGTCCTTGACAAGCTGCCAACTGATCCATTTCTCTGGATCCAAAGCCATCAATTCACAAATGATAAGAGACTTGTGGTTTTCAGTGTAGCTTAAAAAGAGTGTACTATGGCTTGTGCTAAGAGTAAAAAAATACACAGCATTTGCCACAAGAGAGCACTGGGCACAAGTTGTTGACAGTAGAGGCTGTAATATCTTATTTTTACTCTAGAGGGCAGCATATACATACATTAAAGTCAAAACCAATTTCAATTGCAATGTGCTCATCATGACTCATTTACCATGAGGAGGAAAAATAACAAGGGCTAGGGATTATTCTAAAGTATTTACATCGTACTGAGCCGCAGAATCCCCTGCATATTGGCATATATTTATTTAAGTCTCTTGTCAACCTTCTCAGCTCAAAGCATCGCAACTGTAATGCAAAAAAGTCAGATAATGCAAGTATTCTATATTCAATATTTTTACTTGATGTATTTCTATCAAACGTCATACGCTCTCTCCCCTAACGCCCAAAATGAATGAGACTGGCTGCTTATGAGAACAGCAGAGAGAGCATTACCGCTGGGTTATTGGAGCAGGGACATTTTCAGAGGAGCTGCTGTTCATTGCTTCCCTTGATGCTCCTCCTTTGGTCCTCACAGTGAAGCTTTTTAAGCTTGCTTTTCAAAAGCAGGTGTCTGTAGCCCTGCCAGCACACGGACGGAGGATTTGAGGACCCCCGTGAAATTAATTCTATTAATATTTTCTGTGTTATTTTTAAACAGCAAATACTTCCACCAACAACATCCCTCCTCCCAAAAACACAATACAAGATTAACCCTGATATGACGGTTTCTTCAGTTAGTCGGTCATGTTTTAACCCTGAAACCTCTTTCTAACCTTCTAACCTTTTTCCCCTTAAATTTGGAATGTGTGCATGAGTATTAGTAAGGTAGTCAAATGTCCATTCATTTGGATAAGCGCTCCTCCACAGCTGCTAGCTAGCACTTCTCTACACTCTTCCCTGGTTGTGCAGTCGCTGGGTTTGAAGAGCATGGTGCATACACGTCTGGGGCAGGCAGACTTCAGGTGATTGATCGATTAGCGCATATTGCTCTTGTGTCATGACAGGAGGACAGCCCTGGCTAATTGATATTGCCCTCCTTAGGTTATACTATGGCTAATTGCGCAACCCTCTTGAGACAGCTGTCCACTGACAGCGTTGGGTCAGGTTGGCCCTTGACCTGAATTTGTTTTACTCGTAAAGGTCAAAGGTCATATGTTTTGGGGCGTCTGTTTGATATTGTTTTGAGTGAATTGAGAAATTATATACCAAACCCTTGCCCTGTACGAATAATCCTTGAACATTTATTCATTTCTCCTCAACCTTGTCACAGAAATATACATACAGTGTCTTGAAAAAGTATTCAGCCCCAACACTTTTTTCCCCACATTTAGTTGATTGTGAATTTTAAAAGAATTATCTAAAGATTTGTTTCCCACTGATCTGCAAAGCCTAGAGCACCATATCAAATAAAAAGAAAACTCCAAAAACCTTCAATAGTTTGCTAAAAAAGAAAAAGAAGAGGAGGAAATCATCACATGAAAAAGTATTCATACCCCTTGTAACTACAAGCCTAAATTCGATCAGATATTACCTCAACAAGTCTCACAATTTATTGATGGACTTATTAATGTAAGAAATTAATGATTCACCTGCTTTACTTCACCTGTGAGGATAAATACCCCTCTCTCTGTAAGGTCCCACAGTATGGTAGAGACTTTCACAAAAAAAGATTCAAAATGAAGACCAAGGAGCATTCTAAGCAAGTCAGGGATATGATTATGGAGAAGCATGTATCTGGGGAAGGGTACAAAAAAATCTCAAAGGCGCCGAACGTTCCCCCGAGCTCAGTGCGGTACATCACACAGAAGTGGGAAAAATACAAAACAACCATCACACTACCTAGATCAGGTCGTCCCTCTACACTGAGTGGTCGGACAGGAGGGGTACTTTTTAGGGAAGCTACCATGAGGCCAACTGTGACTCTGAATGAGTTGCAGGAGTCAGTGGCTGCGATTTAATGTGATGTTCATGGATCAACAATCTCCAAAGTATTCCATGGAAGGGGGCTTTCTGGGAGAGTGGCAAAGGAGAAGCCTTGGCTGAAAAAAAAACCCATATACTTGCCCTCAATGGGTTTGCAAAACGTCACCTAGAAAACAATGCAGACGTGTGTCTTGTGGTCTGATGAGACAAAAATTAATCGGTATGTGTGGCACAAATCAAACACTGCACACCAGCCCGGTGACACCATCCCCGCTGTAAAGTATGAGCGGCGGTAGCATCATGTTGTGGGGAAACTATTTTTTTATACTATTTTCTTTTGATTGTGGGGGACTCTCAAATAAACATTCTCAGTTAAATGCATCATAATCCACGGCTTTGAGACTCTTAAATGTGAAAAAGTGTTTTGGGGGCTGAATACTTTTGCAAGGCACTGTATGCATTCGTTACAGATCTGATCCGCCTCTCATTCGCACAAGTTAACCAGCATCCTGAGCTGCAGTTTCCCTCACGCTGCAGACGTTTTGGACAATGACCGCGCTTATCTGTGCTCTCGCAGATTGAGGGAGACATTGCGGAGGTGAGACAAACCTAAAAATGTAATTCAGCAATCTGAATTGGTAGAAAAGCAAAGGATATTGAATAAATTACAGGTACACAGTTCCGTTGCAAAAATATAATGACATATTATATTTATTATATAATGCTATGCATGCATCATCCCCAGAAAGGAATGTTTTTTAATTAAAATGTTTTCACTTACAAAATTGCTATAGCATAATGAATGTCATACACCTGCCACAAATAATCTGTTTTGCAAATACCTTTAAATTGCTTGAATGAATCATCTAGCCACACAACGTGTTTTAGCTGGAGAAGACCAGGTGTGACTATCATTGGCCTCAATTCATTCACCTTTTTTTGCAGATGCAAATAAGTATTTCTGTAACCTTCAAGCACAGGTATATCATTTTATTTAGGCGATTGTTAAACTCGCCAAACTGTTTGCAAAGATAAAACACAACCCTCAAAGTTAAGGACAAAATTTGGATCGGAACTCAGCCTCTGTGCTCCTCTCTTGAACTTTTTTCTGGGGGCCGGAGGTGACTGTATGCAGCCATCAGTCTCTTGCTCAGTGGGTTCATGGCTGTGACAGTCCGGAGCTGACCGGCTCTTTGCAGAAGCAGCACAGTCCTCAGCATCCCTAAAATACACATTATCTGACGCAAACCCAGACACACACACCAAAATGCAAAATTCTCCCTTGCACAGACTGTCTGACACAATTTTTTGTCTCTGTCACAGAAACACAGCAAGACAAGCTCTTCTCCTTCGCTCATGCATGCACACACTCGCATGCTCTCTCTCTCTCTCTCTCTCACTCTGTCTCTCATTAGCACACTTTCAGGCACAGAAAAGCACTGTGGTCATCATTTTATGGCCTCTAAATAATAAAAGGCTGTTCTATTTTGAGGTGTTTTGAAGTGCTTTTTTTGACTTGGGACCGTGCTCCCATTTAGCTGTCTGTCTCCAGTGGATGAGTCACTTGCAGACTCAGAAATGGCAAAAACAATACAGACAAGGAACGATCTGATGTCAGGAGTTGGACAGGTTAAGAAAACTTTACAAAAATGGACTCAGTATCATACTACTAAACCTCCTGCTTTTCTAAAAATAATTGCCAATGATAGAAAAGTCAATAAAATGTAATACTGCTCAAAATATAGAATGTTGTTGTCAGTATTATGCAGAGTAAATGTCCTGTAATTTTCTTAAATTGAGTTGACAATTTTGTCAGAATTGTTGAGGTTGGATTATTCAGATTTAAATGCACTATAGTTTGGAAAATGAATTTGTTCAAGTGAATAGTTGTAAATAGAAAGTTTAGTTAAGTGCAGCATGAAATCAGCGGTATTGTGTGCTAAACCACACTTTTGTGATCTCTCTTCTGAGGCCTTGTCAGAGTCTAAGAAATATTTTTAAGACCCACCCCCTCATGTACGCCGACAAAGACTTATTTGAAATAAAAGAAAACCATGCCTTAGGAACAGCATTTGTTTCTGTTATTGGTTGAGTTTGAACCCACACCCTTGGGGTTGTTAGCACCATGCCCAGTGAGCCACTGTGTTTTTCAGGTATATGTTGTGATGTAATTCCCTGGTGCAGCTCACTCATTGTGGCTGAGACACCTGCAGAGTGGAGAAATGGTTTTCCATTACAGACAATCCATGCCTGGTTTTTTGTTTGCGTGCTAGTGGGTGGAGCATCTTGATTGATAGGCAGGGCCTGTGTGAGTCACCTGTGGCTAATCAGCTAGAAGGTTTATATACAGGCCAGGGTGCTATGGTAACTCAGTTGGGAACTGAAAAGATTAGGGTAGGAGCTCTGCTCCTGGTAAAGGTTTGTGCAGTTAGTCTGACCAAGTGAATTGAGACTTGTTTCTCCAAGACTGGTTCATCCTGAGTGTAAAAAATTCCCACCATCTTGACAGGGGACACTGAAATGGTTCAGTCTGTTGCATTATGACATCACAGGTGACTCATGCATTGCTGTTCTGTAGATGGCACTTAGGCCAGTGTGGCATACCATATCTCCCTTTCAAAAGTGTAAATTGTCCTGACATATCGAAGGTACATTTACTGCAAAATTCTGCTGGTCTTCTGTTCCATTGGTATTACTCGTGTTCATTTTTGCTTCACAAAAATGGTGAGAATTTTGGTGATTGCTAAAGCTTTTCAGAGTCTGTGAAGAACAAAGGAAGGAACACTTGCATTTAATCCTGGGTCAAGTTACTGAGAGCATGTGATCTTTGAATTTTTCGGTTTAAGGTAGGCTCGTACATTGGATTACTGGATGGTTATTCATGCTTGTTTTATGCTTTTTTTAAATCCTGACTTCACTGTTTAATGGTAACATCAACGAAGGGATGTGATTTTAGGATTAATTCAGGCTAATTGCTGGTTTACCAACCACCTGCTGTGCTACAGTAGCTAGCCAGCTAATTGTTGAATCTGTCTACACAGTGTTTGGAAATACATGTGAAGTCTAAAGGCAAACTACAATTCTGATTGTCATTGTTTTAGCTAGAGAATACTAGACAACAGCCATTGATCTTACAGAATTACAAGGTTCTATCTGAATTTGAATCCTCTTAAAAGTTGTAATTGTCCTACGATTTTTATGTTGTGTACTCAGAGGACCTCTGGAATGCCAGTCTTGTTGCACTGTAAAGATGAATAAGGCTACGTAACAATTTGGCTAATTGGAATGTGAAAACTTTGATGCTAAATGATTAAGAACTGCACTCTACAGTGCACTCACACCGATAGTTCTTATAGTTCCAGGCTCACAAATTGTTCTTTGAAAGGCCGCTTACAGCCACAACAATGTCAGGCACACGGGTACTCGCACACTGAGGGTTGCGGCACCACAGGCCTCACAGAAACGCACACACATTCAGACAGACTGCTGTTCCTTCAGTCCATGTCAGATCCCATCAAACTCGCCCCTCACACACTACATCCCCCCTGGCAGGAGTCTCCCTTTCGGTTGGTCAAGGGGCGCTTGTTGTGTCACTCACTGTCACTTCCACTCGGGTTCCATCAGGAGGGCAGGCAGGTTCTGGGGACAGCTCAGCTCGTGTACACAGGACCCAGGACTTTAACCATGAGAGAGAATTGGAGATTAAAAGAACATCACTGCCAAATCAAATTGTCTTTTTTCTTCTTCTGCTTTAATGCTACTCGTTTTTTTTTTTCCAACTCTTAACTCATTCGATACCATCGGTATGAAAAGCATGAATGTTCTTTTGATAAAAACATTACCTCCACACACATTCATTAGGGTTTTTTAACACTGCATTTTAGCTCCATACCCACCATTACAAAATAACTCTCCCCCTTCTCTGTCAGAGGTTCCAAAAATTGGATTTGGACCCCTTGGTGAGTTGAGAGTATAGATTAGGTGGGTTGTAAGAGGATGTGTGGAAAAAAA
Organism: Albula goreensis; assembly: GCA_022829145.1. Taxonomy (NCBI): domain Eukaryota; kingdom Metazoa; phylum Chordata; class Actinopteri; order Albuliformes; family Albulidae; genus Albula; species Albula goreensis. The sequence continues at coordinate 6,930,523 of CM040758.1, forward strand.
AAAAAACTGAGAACATCAAAGAACATGCACATTTTTCAGCATCAAAAGCAGTTTCTCCATTCCACATATCATGTTGCATTTAAAACTATGATTTCAAAATCATTTCCAAAAACACCACGAATACTCCAATACAGGCATTTGATACTATAGTGATCAGAAAAACCTTATGTTTGCAGAGCTCAGGTTGCTTAAACACTTGTTATTGGTGGGGTTCAAACCCACAACCTTGGAGTTATTAGCACCATGCCCTAAAGCAGTGAGCTACAGTGTTTTGGCTGTTGATGCAATTCCTTGGGGAGGCCACTGCAGAGTGGAGAAATGTTTTTCCATTACAGACAATCCATGTCTGGTTTTTGTGCAGATGCTCATGGGTGGAGCACCTTGATTGACAGGCAGGGCCTGTGTGAATTGTGCCACCTGTGGCTAATCAGCTACAGGGTTTATATGCAGGCCAGGGTGCAATGGGAACTCAGTTGGGAACAGAAAAGGTTAGGGTGGGAGCTCTGCTCCTGGTAAGGTTTGGTTTAGTTAAGTCCCAACTTAGTCAGGGTGGGAGCTCTGCTCCTGGTAAGGTTTGTATAGTTAGTCTGACCAAGTGCATTGAGACTTGGGTACCTTTCTTTTTTCTCTCTTGTTAAATTTAAGGAACTGCCCCAAAGTGGGCTCAGAACCCTGAACAGGAGGTATCTTAAGTTTCTGGAGAACCCCAAGTGATGGGATTTTGAGTTGGTTTACCTCTCCTTTATGCTCTCTTTTTTCCTCTTTGTGTTGGAGCACAAGAGTTTTGTTCTCCCTGAATTCCCCATTTTGGTGGACATCAGTGGTGTCTTTTAGAACCCCTTTTCCCAAGTTCAGATATAGTGATTATTTGTTTCATTGTTAGTTTCCAGTTGGACACAAAGAGAAATGGGAACATAACATGCTGTTCAACACTGATAAGTACTACTTTGTCCAGCCTGCCGCAAGCATCCATGTGAAATATTGCATGCCATACACATGGATGTCCTTGGAGCATGACAGTAGATAGCGGCTGGCCCTTTTTCATCTAGCTTTGAGATTACTGCACTGGTAGCACTCTATTGTATGATAAGAAAATAGCTTAGAGATGTATGGCTTTCTGTCAGGTTCCTGTATCTTGGTGCACTGCACCAATTGGTAGAATTATTCAATTCAGTTGCCCATTAGGAGTTCAGACCCATCAAATCAAGCATGCATAATTCAACCCCATTTAATTGAAATGGTTTACTACCTTATATGGGACTTGTCAATTGTCTCATGTGATACTGCTTCAACTGCAGATTTGTACATTGCTTTTCAATTAAAGTAGTGTCAAAATTATAGTTAACAGTCGTAAATATGATTTTAGATGATGGATCAAGTTGGTAAATTTCTTGTAATTTCTAGAAATGCACTAGGAGATAAACAACCAGTGGACATGACGCTGGATTGTACTTCCTTGTAAGACTCTGCAGTAGAATAGGTGCAGATGTCGTGTTTCCTTTAAATGACAGCGCTCGGAACAGTCTCTCTGATAAAACATCACAGCAAGACGGAGAATCATTGCATCTTTCAGTGCCACTGAATGTGATGAGCCATTACACATGCATACAAACAAAACCAAGATGTTAAACTTTAGGCTGTAAAACAAATATCTCAGGATGTGCCTTTAGGCTAAAATAAATTCCATAGCAGATATATTTAATAATGTAGTCACCCTAATACTTTGTGGGGTGTAGTTCAGGCAAAATGTATTGCATTTTGCCAATAGCAAATTGAAATGTAAGAAGGTGAATATTATCAGGTTGTGCTGGCAGCTCGAGTCCTCCCTGGAATCCTGAACCCTATTAAAAGATATAGAACTGGGCTTCCCTGAGCCTGTTTGATATTTATGGATATCTTTGGGTCCCTGACTCATTCAGGGCTTGCACCCCTCCATGGCCCCTGTGTTTGGCCGGACGGGACCCTGTTTTATAAAGACCAAAGTGTATTTTTCCTTAAAATTTAATTTCAGCAAACTGCATAAACGAATGGGGATCGACTGAGCTGGGACTGTTAAGGTTGAATTTAACAAGCCCTCGTGTTCCTACACTTGACAGCTGTCCTTGAGTGATCACAGAGGAGTTTCTGTAAGTAATTGAAGTTCCCGGGCAGAAGCTGGAGGCTAGACCTGACCTGCCGCGAAAATGTAGGTCTCTCGTTCCTTAGAGAAGTGCGAACGAACGGTGTACAAGCGTCTGGCTTTGTCTGTGAGAGAGAATCTGGCAGTTACTGTCCTATCCTTAGCAACTCTAATGAGAAGAATGAAGACCACCTCCTCAGCCTCCCAGCAAGATAAAATAGATTAAACCAGATAATTCAATGCTGATTTAATCAGTCACAACAACCCATCAACGAATCATTTAATCAAACAACATGGCAAATTTTATTTCTGGTTAAATGCATTCAACATTACAACAATGACATGAGTTGAAGGATTCAGGTTCTGAATACACTGGGAAAATTAGAGTGATGGTTCTTAAAATCGCAGTGACATTTTATGAGAAACTGCACAAAGAAACTACTGATTGATATACCAGTTTGGTACTAGTTACAGAGAATCTGCAAGCCACAATACACATCTCCATTGTTATTGATCTTTGCACTATTTTCATTTCAGGCCTGTCAGACTACATTTTCTCCAGTTACTGCCCCTTACCAGCAATTGTTGTTTTCTGAGTTTGAGCTATTTCATTTCATGAGTCTATCTTGGTTATGTGTATTGTGTTCAATTTTATGGTGTGACTTTTTATGACTCCTTTACATTTCAATTTCTCTAATATGTATTTACCTGGATAATTTTAATTTGGCTTCTATGACAACATCATAATTATGTGAATCTGTTTCACATTGAGATTCCTGTTATTGTCCCCATGTAATTTATTAGTAGGATCCCTGAACGATACAGTACATTAACAGACATGGCAAACTTACTACCCTTTTTCACATGTAAACAAATTTAAATTATGCAATACATTGATGACACAATTGAAACCCAGTCTTCCAAAAATGTATTATTGAGTATAAACACATTACAGAGGGATACAGAGGTAAACAGAATGGAGTAATGAAGGGGCAACTGGAGATTTTAAAGGACAAAAACATAATTAGTTGCAGATTAAATGTGATTAAAAATAAAGGAAGTAAATGTAAAATATAAAAAATGGCTGAAGGGACTGAGAGGCAGAATGTTCAGTGGGTATATCTCTGTCCCTTAGCAGGGGATGTATACATTGGATTCAGTGCCTTTGGACCTGGGAGGTGGGGTTGGGTTATTCAGTTTGCATAACTTCCAGATACACCTCTGGCCTGGGCTGAGGTGGGATTTCATTAAGAAGGATTAAAGAGTTTGGTGGATAACTTTCATAAATATTTAGATAAAGCTCAGGATCTCATCCAATTGAGTTTTGCCCGAATGTTTACGAAGCTAATGCCATAATCCTACTTTAGGAAATGCCCCCAGTCTCTTGCTGGCTCACTTCCTGCTATGACACTCAGCATGATCGGCGATGTCCCGAGCGGTGAGAGGTTTGCTTTTTTAGTGACTTTTTTTGGGTGGGTGAGGGATCAGGATGTTCTCTTTTGCATGCATCTCCCATAAATAATCAGAGCTCAGCAGTACACCAGAACCATAATTTTTTATTGTTACATTATTGCAAATAACATTAGATAAATGGAGTACAAAATGAATTTGATAACTTCTGTTTTATTACCTCTGAGTCATATTGTAATGAATCAGAAAACTCCTACTGTTTAAAGTTGTACCAGTAGCACTTTATAAAACAGATCTGTAATAATGGGGTAATATCTATATAATTTCAAAGAAATCACTTAATAATGAATGTTATAGGTGTGGCTTGAACCCACAACTTTGCAGTTTTTAATAATATACCATCATACAGTGAGCCATTGTGATTTTTCTGGTCCTGAGTGTGATGTAATTCCTTGATGTAGCTCACTCATTGGTGAGACTGCTGCAGAGTGGAGAAATGGTTTTCTAATACAGACAATCCATGTCTGGTTTTTGTGCGGCTGCTAATGGGTGGAGCACCTTGATTGACAGGCGGGGCCTGTGTGAATTGGGCCACCTGTGGCTAATCAGCTACAGGGTTTATATACAGGTCAGGGTGCAATGGGAACTCAGTTGGGAACAGAAAAGGTTAGGGTGGGAGCTCTGCTCCTGGTAAGGTTTGGTTTAGTTAAGTCCCAACTTAGTCAGGGTGGGAGCTTCGCTCCTGGTAAAGGTTTGTACAGTTAGTCTGACCAAGTGAATTTGACTTGTGTCAGTTTCTTTTGTTTTCTCACCAATTAACTTTCAGTTAATTAAGAAACTGCCCCAAAGTGGGTTCTTTTTTTTTTGTTTTCATTTGACAAGACAACCCTAATGTTTTCATTTGACAAGAACAAACCCTAATGGGATATCTTTTTCTCTCTCTTTCCTCTCTCTCACTGAGTGATGGAACTTAAACTCACTGTTTACCTTGTCATAGATCTTGCGCTCTCTCTCTCTCTCTCTCTCTCTCTCTCTCTCTCTCTCTCTCTCTCTCTCTCTCTCTCTCTCTCTCTCTCTCTCTCTCTCTCTTTGTCCTGTTTGGGTTGGAGAGCTTCTTCAGTTATTCTCCCTGAATTCCCCAAATTTGGATGTCAGTGGTGTCTTTTAGAACCCCTTTCCTGAAGTTTAAAATATAAGCGTGGTTATATTCTTTGGAAGTTCCCAGTAGGACAGGAAGTGAAGTGGGATGCCTCTAAGTAGTGTTTTTTAAATTTTGCATTCAAATGATACAAAATCATGTGCATTCACTAATCCTGGTAGAATTAATCAGAAATCTTTCTAAGGGAAGTAAATGGGGGGGAAAAGTGTATTTCACAAAAAATCAAGAAAAGACTTAAGACCACAGTCTTGCCTCCAGACAGTAAAATAATGGTATGCCTCTTAAATTTGCAACATTTTGTTCTGAAATGATAGAAAATCATGTGCATTTACTAAGTGCTACCGCTCTACATGAATGACTAATCATCTAGTGCTAAAAACCTATTTCAAACAAGCTTAATGTTGACAATCAACATTTCAATAAAATTGTGGGTTTGGCAGTAATCTACTCAGTCACAAAATGTTTAAATTGATTAAAGGAGCAGTGGATTACCATTTTCCTTCAGTTGTCACATTTTGGCAGTTTTTGTGCCGTTTTCCACAAAGTCGACTGATGTTGGCAAGCGCCCTGCCCTGCTGTACAAACAGCTGTTGTGTCGCTCAGTTTTGTTTGGAGCTGAGAACTCTAGCCCATCCTGACTGGGGCCAATGACATTTTGTCTAAGCCTAGCATGCATAAACAGTTAGGCCTAATTTAGTGTATAATAAACATACATACACACCACAATTGAGAAATCACTGAAGGAAGAAGCCTGCCCCATGTATTTCATTGGAAATACTATGCAGCTAAATCAATGCAACTGCCTGTCCATACTGCATATGTATTTTCATTGGCAATGGTTTTACACAGTAGACCAGTCTGGTGCGCTTATGCCGTCCCCTTAAGCAGCTGAATAACACACAGACCTATGAAAGTTCTCAATCACCGGCGTTAACATCTCTGCTGGGATTTACTTCCGTGTCTCAAATGTATGATCTTCATAAACTGTGAATTAGCCATGGCTTGTTCATATTATGCCAATTCATTTTCATTTTGAAAATTAGATCATTTTGTATTATAAATATAAATGGTAATGAGGCATTTTTTGCAAAATGGCTAGATGAATAAATAATGTATTGCATTTTTTTTTAAATTGCGCTATCTTAATGTTTTTGTAGGTTTATCCAAATTTTCATAAATGCGCCGCACTTTCTTGTCTGAGGGGGGTGGGCAGACACTAATGCTGTCAGCTAATCAGGGCTGTGGTTCATTAATATGAATGATTTAGTGTGTTACACCCACAGAAACGGTGTTTGAGTTTCAAAGAGAGTGAGAAGAGTGGGGATATAAATGATTAAAAATACGGAATTTGTTATTTTTACTTCATAGAAACTCAACAAACTGATGTTGTAGATTCAGGCCTAACCTAATGGTAGTCAGGTTTGGAATAAGAGGACAGATTATTGGCGACCACATTGAGTGGTCTGAGGAGGCGAAGCCGGGGTACAGGGTGAGGATCAGGGTGCAGGGGCTATCGGGGTACAGTTACAGCTGGGGAAAAAGGGCTGCGGCCAGTGCAACGCAAGAAAACATAAGGTTAACCTGGTTCGATATGCACTTTAACACATGCACTTTGTCAAGCAGTTTATACGCCAGCATGCAGTGACCCGGCTCAAAGTGGTTCCTTCCCAGGCTTTTATTCAATATAGTGCTAATGGAAAGAAGGGCAGCGAAAGCCGGGCAAAACCCGAACATCCTGTTTACTGAGCAGCCAACCATGCTGGGCTGTGGGGATCCTGAGTGGGTCATGCTCTCTTCCCCGTGTGTCTGAAACAATGGGCCGCTATGAGCATTTTACAAACATTACCAGGAGATGGGAATACTGTAAACCCTATATGTAATGGTTCGGCACAGTCATCCTATCTTCAAATGTAGAATAGACATTTAACTAATATAGGTAACAAACTATCGATCAGATAATGTTAATTAATTCTCGATATGCGTTAACGGTTTTTTTCTGTGGTCTTTTATAAACCTTTTGGACAGAATGCTAAAATGGCAGAATGTGGAGTTCGCATTCATCAGTATTCATTGTGCCACTGCTGCTGTGGCTTTGAGAGAAGATGAAAAGAAGAAGAACCTCTTATAATGGAAATCAAAGCAACCACATGCGACAGGAATATCAGTCCATTTGAAAGCAAAATCCGTGTGCTAATTATACTAGCGCACCAAGAATTCAGTTTTCAGTTCAGTCAATTTCAGGTTTTTTTTTTTTTTTGCTTTAAAATATTATGGAGATGATGACATATGTGTGCTTTTGCTTCCGCTTTCTGTTCATTTTAAAATGACAGTATACAGACGTAGCTCTCTGTCAGTATCTTCAGTTTGAATGTGCTTAAACTGCGGCAGTAACCGAAAGGAAAATAAAAGCACATTGAATAGAGTGACCCTGGCCTCTTGTGTTGTACCTTTGATTTTGTCCAGAAAACATCAATTTTAGGTCAGTTGGAAGCAGGAGAGTGTATAGAAAAAACTGTCATTGTGATACCAATTATATTCTGGTCCGTATCTGTTAGGAGGTGAACCAAACAAACAAACATCAATTTGTTTGTGAAGGAATTGAAGTTTGATTGAATAGTGCCGCTCTGAGAAAATGATTTAAGTGTTTCTGAGTGTTCTAGAGTGTGAATCATTTCAATCTAGCCTATTCATGGTCTTGCAATGGAGCCGCAAACTGTGCCTGTGTGCAGTCAAGGGTTGGCCCAAATAGCCACCTGGCGGATCCAAACCCGCGCTCGGATCCCGATGCAGCACCCACTGCTTCGGATCATACCACACGAGTGAGCTAACACCCCTCGAGAGATTAACCGGTTCCGAACACCACAGAATTGCGATTTAACGATTTGCATGTCATTGAAGTAGAATCGCAATAGAATGTTAGCACAGTAACTTAATTCTAAACACTCGTCCATTCTAGGTCTTAGGCAGGTAGAAAGTGAAGCATTATGGGAAAAAAATACATGGTGCTGCTAAATGTGACATGTGTCTTACTGATTGCGGGGATTGCAGTATGATTGGTAATTTTAAAAAGCACAGTGCTGTTTGACTGTGATTAGATTTAACATAATGGAGGTGTCTCAAGTGGTGTATCAAGGCTGTGGCATTTGGAGAAGTGGCCTGTGATTCTGAATTTCATTTTTGAGTGCGTGAGTGCCAAATATGGCCATAAGTGTTGGTTCTAAACTTAGCACCACCACAGAAAGCAGGAATCGGCTTTGCCAATGGGATATGGGTCGTATTGGAATTTGCTATTGTCTCTAATCTGTAGTCACAGAGAAGGTGTAAGGGAGGAGTATGCAGTAGCTGGGCACTTAAGATAAAGACGCCTTAAAATGGGCCTTCTGAGGGATGGATCCAGCTAAAACTCCAGTCTCCTCAAAATCCTAAAACTTGGCCTGAATGCAGACGTTGTTTCCCTTATTTTGATGCTTCCTGACACCTCCTCCAAGCCAAGGGATGGGGAAACGATGTTTGCTGTCAAGATTTAGCATTTAGCTGTCGCAGAACTTTAATGTTTTTTCTGGTAAGACGTATTAATGTGGAACATTCAGGAAAACCATCACTGTCATAAACACTAACCTGTAAGTAACATTTAAAGCTTTCTTCTACTCAAGCCACTGACATGAAATGTTATGGGACTTGTGTTACACTGTTAAACTCGCATGCTTGAATAATTTAAGGGTTTTTATGTGCAATTATAAAAATGCTTTAAAAATGGTGAAATCTCCTTTAAACAGCTGGAAGGTCAGGTTTAAATTAACTAATGGAGTACATGCTACAGTAATGGACTACATTACACCCCTTCTGGATGGACTGCTGGAGTTGAATTAATATATACTGGGTCTGCAATTACAGACAGGCATTTTAAATAACCTAAACTTTAAAAGAAACACAGTAACTCTTTGTAATATTCTACTTTCTTAAGCCATGCAATGTGGAAGTCATTTTTTAATTCTGTTCACTAACCAGAGCATTTTTTCTCCAACCTACAATAGAAGGGTAATTCAAAAGATTAAAATGTGATCCCGAGATGCGTACATGGACAGCACGATCAAGAATTCATCTTTTGTTTCTGTAAGACATAAATGACCATTTTGTCTGCTCATCTCAAATGATGTATTAACACAGACAAAGCGTGTGGGCACAATTGAGGTTTGACAGTGAGAAGTTTCAGTAATGAGAAGACTATTTCATTCCTTTTATGTATACTCTTTCTGTGATGTAATAATCATTCTTTGGGTTCCATTTTCCCATGTCAGTGAGCTAACACTTAAACCTCTCTTGTCTTTCCCAGAGTTTAATCTTAGAGGTGATTGATAGGATCATTATGTTATTGGAAGGGGATCTTTAAAAGGTAGGACCCTCAGGCCATTCACAGGAACGGTGTCAGATCTTTTGTGTAATTACCTCTAGGAGACCACGGGGCAAATTGATCAAAAGATGAAAATTGCATTTCGAAGTGATTTGGAGAGCAGCCAAACACTATCGGCGTCCATAATCAAGACGGATTTCTGGACTAAAGGCACTTTCAACATGTCTGTCATTATTAAAGGGTTCAGCCTTATAAAACTACATATATACTATGATACACATGTGCACACACACACACACACACACACACACACACACATACACACGGTAATATCCTTATTTATTCTCCAGCTGGTGTGGAAAGGCAGGAACAGAAGCTAATAAAAACACCAGGTGATGTTTTTCCAGTCCTCTGTTATCCAGCATTTGTGTTCCTTGGCCCACCAGAACAGCACTGTGTGCTAACACAATATTACTAACACTATATTTACAGAATTACACGATATTTACCCTAACACAACAATAATTTTATGAAAGCAGTCCAGCATATTTTCTCAGATTTGAGAGAGTACTACGTGGAGGCAGGAAGGTTCTTGAACCAGCCTGTTACCTGTGTCCATTCACCACCACCCAGACTTAGCTAGCAGGGTGTTTGCATTGCGCATGAAAACATTTGGAGAGTTTTCAAATGTTTCAGTGAGCACAAAAAGAACAAACGGAAGCAAGGCCTTCCTTCAACATTCTACAACTCTGTAAGAGCAGAATTTACAAGTGAATTGTCAATATTTTAAATACATGTATTATTATGTTGGCTGTGCACACCTGCTCTACATGACCCCCTCCAAAATAAATAAAAAATAAAAACAAATTCCAGGATGCGTTACCTGTATTCTGCATATAGAAATGCTTTCCTCTTTTGTTGTGTGTTAATAATAAATTCATAAATTCAGTTTGTCGATGTTCTCTGAGTCAACCTATTATTTTGGCGGCCTACTTTGATAAAAATGTTTTGCAAATTCCTTTTAAATGCATATATTGGGTTTTTTTTCCTGAACCTGAAGCTAATTTGGTTACCAAAAATAACCACATCCCACATGTTGTTTTTTTCTCATGTTGAATTCATGTTTTTGTGCTGTTGTTGAGGAACAGTATAGAGTTAGAGTAAACATGGGTCACAATGACCTATGTGCTAGAGTAGGCCACTAACCCCTGAACTTGTTTTGCCTTCAGAAGTGAAAGTAGAACAGACGCTTACAAAAGGAAACCTTCTGACTGTGTTTATATCCACATGAGTTCCCTCCATCCTCCAAATCGCTGAGTCACCCCGCCATTGTCGGTCCCTGTGTGTCACAACACAAGTGCGGACACCAGGTCACATGTTGTGCCCGTAAGCATTTCTGTGTTACTAATTAGGGTGCATATAATGTTTGTCTCATGCTCTTTCATTTTTATTTTTTTATTTATTTTAGTGAACATCAAAGAGAAGACATGCAATTTTTTTTTGTCTGTGCTCCATTTTCTATGTGAAATGAATTAACAGCACTTCTCAATCCAGCCACTGAAGACCAGACATGGGCAGGTGCTGCAACTTCAAAGTTACTAAAGAGGCATATCTTTATATAACACAGAAACATTTTAGGATTACTGAATAATGTTAGCCACATTCCCATCCATACAATTTTAACATGCACTTCACACACCATAATGAATAAAACCTCATTTTATTTCTTGGCCAGTTTAAAGAGCCTTTGATTGAAATTGTACAGTTACTAGCTAACACGTTTTGGTTGCCAGAACATTCTCAGAAAGTCTGAGTAAAACTTCCAAGGATGCAATTTTTGTCCAATTTTCTCTGTGGTTCCTGAAAGGTATTTACCTGGAATGGTTTCTTGTGACCTTGACAAACCTATTTGGATGAGTGTAATGTTATTCGAATGTCTGAGGAGCATTCACATTATAACATTATGTAAACGCAAATTATGTGTCACCCAGGTTACATAATTTTGATAAGAGAAGCTAATTTAACAATGGATTCAATGTGTACAATGGCCATCTGTAGACAGTCGGAATAGAAATAGGTTTTCTTGTCTTGGACAAGGATGAATGTAAAGCTATTTGGGACTCAGCTCATACAATTGAAATATTACATATTATTTTCACCCTCCCAGCAGTGTGTAACTGCCTTTGCTGTCACAATGTTTCAGGCTACACAAAGTAATTCCACCCTGAATTGTTTGCCTTTTCACACACATTTCTTGAAATGCCATGTTGTTACTAAATATCTTGGTTCCAGGCCCTATGTTTCATTTTATGTTTTCTGCCTTTCATACTTTTAAGACGTCATGTACTTCTGCAAGTTCAAACAAGATAACACATCCTTCCTTCTTATCCTTGCTGTAACATAACCTTTATTAAGCAGATGATCTTTATTTAAGCTACGACGCTGCTTTCTGTAACAATCTTCATTCAATAGATCATCTTTATTTACTCAAAACAATACATATTACTATTTAATAAGCAGCAGTGGAGTTCAAAATTAAATTTCATTGTGCTCTTATTAAAGATGTGTCACCCTTAACTGCTATCCTATATTGCATTCTGCTTCCCTTCTTTTGACAAAGGCAATGATCCAGATTAATTAGGAGTTAGGGGAGGGAGTTAAGGAATCTCAAACGCCTGGCCAAGGAGTATTCAATTAGCCTACTGAATATTCATTCTCATATGTGCCCTGACCTCCTCTTGGCGAGCATTGCAGTGTTCTCAAACACGACTGAGGTCTGTTTTTAGTGTTATCTTTTGGTATTTTCTCCCCATTTTTTCCCTCTCAGATGAACTTAGATGAACTGTTTCACCTCATGTAGCAATCGGCTCCCTCCGACTTCATGAGGAGGCAGACGCAAACACATTGCTCCTCCAGTTCCCGAGAGGACAAGCTTGCTTTTTCCTCATGCAAATGTGCTAGCAATTGCATGCATTCGGTGCGTACTTACACCGGCGCCTGGTTGAACGTCTTGCTGCATGAACCACTCGGTCAACCTTCAGTTTAATTGTCTGTAAACCCCACTTTACATTTCAACTCAAGTAATTGTACTAAATACATAATATAATAGTTGGAAAATAGTTGCAAAACAACAGATGCGCAGGAACGTCAGTAAAAGCACAGAAGGGGATTTGCAGGATATTCAACGTTACATGTACAAATACGTTGGCCTTCAGATATGGGAGTATGCAAGCACCATATGAAGTTATATTCAGGTAAATATGACACACTCCTAACAGAGCTTATAGAAATTGCTTTTTAACTACAGAGCTTTGTGTGTCACATAAATTGAAGCATTTGTCACTATTAAGCCACTTTATCCATCATGGTTAACTTCTGTTGTTCCATTTGCGTATTTGGTGCCGACTTAAATGGGCTGTCATTTTGAAAGCCGTGATCGTAGAAGTAAACAGCTAAGGCAGTTAGCGTCAGTTGCCTGTCAAAACTAGCACTGTAATCTCTGACTGATTCTTGAACGTTTTTTTTATTTTATTTTGTCAGTCATAGGGATGATGGTATAGACAGTGGCGCGAAATCAGAAAATGGAAGAATGAAGCTTTCTCTCTAAATAGAATATCAGTTTAAGATTATTTTTATGACCTACAAACTGGCTGACCGCTTAATCGACTGCTGTGTAAGATGTCTAAAATATACAATGGTAAAGCGAGGCAGTGTAATTTTGGATATTTCATAGGCTCCTTTCAGACGGTCTCCCCTGCTGCAGCTATAAGATAAGAGATATGAACGATTGGTGAGTGGGGAAAAGCCCTTGACCTTATCTTTTCACTTCTTAATAAAGTATACATTTGCCCCAGGATAAACTGCTATGGGAGAACTACACTGCCATTTCATCATCTGCAACATGTAACATTTTGGTTTTTAAATGCCTGTATACGAATGTAGGAGTAGAATAATGTGTGTTTACTTGTATATTTACAAACTCATTGGTGAGCTGTTTGTGCATGGGTCATGAAAAAAATTGAATATTCATACATATCAAATATGATTATGCTTACTTTATATCATAAATATATTTATACCATGGTTTGAGTTAATAGGAACTTGGAGTGTTTGGGGTATCATTCAGTTAATCCTTTTGGGAAAAGCTCTTTTGAATATAGAATGTATTTCCATATCCTCGCTCAGAGAAACTCATTTCAGTTCAGGAAGTGCATTCTTAGGTACCACCTCTGTAAATCGGAAGAGTTTTCGATGACGAGAACAGGCCACTATGCCTGGTCTAGGCACATCATTTCAACTTGCGTCAAGAGCGATCTTTCCCAAAATATGGGCCATGGGAAGAATTCAGGATGATTATGAAAAAAAAAAAAAAAAAAACGTACTGTCTATAAAACACTTTTGATTGACATTTGCACAAGCCAAATTAAGCACGGATCAGTTGCATAAAGTGCTTTGGTTACAGTGTAGAAGCAGGTGTCTTTTTAGTAATGCATTATCATTTTAAGCTTACCGAACCCCTGTGCTAAAAGCCCATATCATTGTTTTTCTGTGTACTCATATCTGGGTCAAAGGAAGGGCAGACGGTGTTGTGAAATCATGATTCATCAGTGACATCACCAAAAACGTTGCTCACAGTGATTAATGAATCTTATTTTTCCTTGAGCCTTATTCATAAACTGAAATATCAACATGTACTGTTGAAGTTTATTAGTAATTCATTATAATGGGTAAAATTAATACCTCCTTATAAATTATGGATGAGAAGCTGCAGAGATGTTTCAAAAAACAAGGAAGCATTCTGGTTCACACCACCAGGTGTTAAAATACATCTGAAGATGCTGTGATGTATGTTTTGATAACACTCCTCGCAATCTGGAGGCCCCTATTCTAAGTAACTATATGCCATTTTCTAAATGGATTTTATCTTTAAAAAAAAAACTTTTAACCACATGGACTAACCACATTCTTAAGTAAATACTGTCTCAAAGATTGAACTACAATTTCAATAAAATTCATAGCTCATGGTTTGTCCTTGTAGGAGTTATAAATGGTCTAATTCTAAATGCCGATTCAAATCTTCACTTTTCATTGCATTAGGTTTGAGTTCTGTTTGCTTCACCCCTTAAAAATGAGTGGACAACTTGCCCTGTTGCATCACCATATTCCAATCGTGCAGACGTATGCTGTAGAACATGGTGGATTTATATAGTGTGGTTCACAAGGTGAACATCTAATAAAAAGCTTAATAACTGTGACAGAACATAAATATACTGCTTTTGTCATGTTTTACAGCAGTCTACCCCTGTCAGGTCGGATCTATCACAGATGAATTTTTTAGTGTGGTGGAATAATAAAATGCATTAATTGAGAGTACTCATTGATATATAATTAGGATATATCCTGTAATAGTCTTATAAAATACCATTATTGAATAACTTATATTATTTTTTAATAAGTATGGCTGACACATTTTATGACTTTTAGGTCTGAAATCTTTTGATCTGTCTATCCCAAGTAGTGACATAATGCATACTTGCATATTTTTTAATATTATTGTAATAAATGTATCACAAAGCTCTTTATGCATTCATAAACATGCTCACATTTTTGATGTAACAGAATCAATACATGGTAAGTAAAACATATCAGAAAGCATTAATGTACCCTGGCATTATAATGTACCATTTTTATAATGCTCATGAATTTATCATAGATGCTTCATAAACATGGAGTTTATGTAAATCATTACCAAACCCATATAATTATAAACAACAAACAAAGCTGCTTTTCACAACGTAGGAGTGTTTTCTCACGTCTTCTGCAGTCTAATCGCTTCCAGGTGGCCTGTTCACAATATGTCCTTTTCAGTTCAAATGGGAGGTGGGGAGGTCTAACCAGGACCTCGTGTTTCACTGTAACCGTGAGTTTGAATAGATGTATTGAATCGACAGCACTCAGAATAGTTAAGCAATTATTAAATGCACCGAGTGATTTTCGCATAGAAGTTGTGCATTTTGCACATGGATCACATCATCGCAAAGTACGTGTTGGAGATGCATTCATGCCAGTAACTTGTTTAATGCGGTGTGCAGATTGTTCCAGATCGTTGTCTTGGAAACAAACTAAGGGTCCTAGAAGGTGTCGTCACCTCCCACAATGCCTATTGTGGAAGTAATCCAAGCATTGGGGCATCCTGGCTAAATGAGGAGCCTTTTGACTGCCTCAGAAGGCAGCAATTTAACGATGCACCAGCTAGCCTATTAGACAATAGGATATACTGCAACGGCCTGTACAGTGGGTGCAGCCAGCACTTTTATTAGATTAGAATAACGATAATTGATCAGACTTTTTTGAAGATGAAACTTTATTTGTATTGTCAGCTTTGCAACACAGTGTAACCATCACTCAGAAAGAAATCGAAACTGAAGACATTACGACCTCAATGATGAGGAGCTCATAGATGCGGAAATACTGAAATTTCAGCTCAGTTTTTTAGTTCAGTTGATATAGCCTCTCAGACTGAGAGTTATTAGGTTGAAAATCAATTTGGTTGCGCGAAACCAGTTGGCTTTTGAATCCTACTCTTGTGTTGATGATGAAAACCCCAGACAATCTGGGTTTGATCTTTAAAATCTTTTGAGTCCATGCTACGCTTGGTAGCTCTCAGCCCTGATTATCCAAGTCCTAGACATGCCCCCCCATGACACTATGATATAGTTGGCCTTGTCACACAACTGTTAGAGTAGATTGTGTTAAGTCAGCCAGGGTTCACTGAGTCACCACTAGAGTCTCTCCTCAACTCTAGGCTACTATTTGTGCTATTCTGCTCACTTCTGATTAATGCCAGCTTTCTCCTGTAGAACTGTGTGCCTAGTAATAGGGAAGCAATCCCCTGGCTCTCTGGTGTGTTAATCGGAGGAGCGTGTCAGCACTGTCACTAATGCATGGGTGCAGCTGGCACTGATTTGGCTTAAAGTATCACTTCCAAAATAAAAACGTGGCCTATTAACCTGGGGCAAAAACAGCGTAGTCAGCCCAGGCTACTGGCAAAAGGCGAAAGACAGCTCTTCCTGTCGTGCCTGCAGCATCGGCGGGGCGTTTAGATGCATTTCAGCAGAGAGACATGAAAAGCCACGCATTTTCGGGCCTGTTAATTCATCGCCCTCGCAGGTTGGTGTGAGCGCAGGCGACGTGTGAAAAACTCCTCCAATCAGATGACGCGGTGGCAGAGGACCAGCTTCTAAAACTGCTGAAAGGGCTCACTGGTGTCTTTTCAGCGCAAATAATTTTTCAACACATGAGTCACCCTCTGGTTGCCATAAAAGCTGTGAACATTTTGCATAGAACTCAGCGATCCAATCCAAACCTAGAACATTCCGCAGCTCCATAACTTAGTTATTTTTAGTTTCTTTCTTTACTAAAAATTTTCCTTAATTTTGACTGACTACTAAATGCATGTATACTATTTTTTATTTACACACAGTTTGGCAAGCTCAGGGGTCATTGAAATTAATCACCAAAACGTTTGAGATGAAAAAACTGATCCATCATTTAAGTTAGGGCTATAGATGAATGTTGGCTGAACTGAAGGTAAAAGATTGTTTAACACATGCAGCTTCAGCTGAAAAAATGAATACATCTACACTTCATTACTCCTTACTGTCAGTGAGTCAAAATTGCTAATTGATTATTACAGCCATTAGCCAGAATTGCCGTTAAAAATCTCCACAGGCTCACTTTATTTACACAAATGATGGAAGGTTTTCCACTTCTCTATCTGGATGATCCACGGGATGTCTGGGACAGTATTCTAGGACTAGATGAGTCAGAAGTGGAACCTTCTGGGTGACATGGACCCTATTTTGACTGAAGAACACTCAACTCAGCTTGCTGGTGGTAGTAGGATCATTTTTTGGCTTAGCTCTGTCAGGAGCTGGGTGACTAGCCATAATTGAAGGAACCATGATTTGTACTCTGTATAAGAGAGCTGTACAGGAGAATGACAGCTCACCCATCTGCAAGCTGAAGCTGATGCACACTTGGGTCATGCAGTAAGGCAATTATCCAAAACACATAAGGAATTAGAAACACATAAGCAATTAGGGAGCGATTGATTTTTCTCACTTTGGGCCATGAATATCATTCACTAATAAATATCAAAGTGTTATGTTTGAACAGTTATCATTATCATTTGTTCTTTTTCTTCTACTGTTAGGGCTCGTGTCAACCAAAGTGTATTTTTCTTCAGCTGGCATGTTTTTCTCATTGTTTTCAACGAGAACATACCACTTTTGCACTCTTATAAAATGCGCCAGGAGCATAACAAGGAGCTTGGCGTATTTTCAGCCCTGAGAATTTAGCAGCCAGCTTTTATTTTCAGTCGCTGGGAGTAAATAAATGTTCAACTTTTGATAATACGCTACGCTCTTCACTGTCACATTATACCCACCCAGCCGTCCAATCATGTTAAAGGAGGGGTGGGATAAACACTACACAGGAAAAGCATGGCTCTGTCGGTCTCAAGATCATAACGTTACCTGTTGTGATGAATAGTTAACCAGTCTGTAACACTGTAGGTAGTGAAAAGGTGATATACTAAATGCACCTGTAGACTTTTTTCACTTGTAAAATGCATTACCTTACATTGATTAGCTGATTAAAGTTAGATGCAACATAGCATAAGCACACCTAACTTTATGACTGTAGGTATCACGACATGGTCAAACATCCTTACATGGTCAGAATACTTTTGTCGTGACAGTTAAGTTTAGCTCTCTGATTGCGACTCTATAGAGATGGCTGAAACACAGCCCCCTAATGCTGTGGTTTGGTTGTGGTAGCAGAAAAACAAATAGCAGAGGTACTACAGTTTTTAGCCTCTGGAGACTAAAATGTCATTTTCCTCTACAAAACAAGGTATTTTGTGTAACCAATACTTTGCCCATTTTTATTTACTATTGAAAACATTTGCAGTCGCATCACGAAAGGACCCAGTCGGTAATAGATGTTTTTCACTAGTTTTCAAGTGATCTGGCTGACCATATTGTAGCAACCAAATGGCCCAACCCCCAAACAAAAACGCTGCTCTCCCAAATGCTCCGGGCTCAGAAATCTCACCTCCGAGTGCAGTGTTTTCTGCTTTGGTGGACGGACAGCCTTAGGGTGAGGGAGAACATTTGACTTGATTTCAGAATCAAAAACATCTAAAACTGCATATATTTTGTTTGACAGTGTGCAAATACTTTTTCATAGCACTATTGCAAGACTGCAGTTGCACCAAAAAAATACAAATTCCAAGACCCATAGAGTTCAAGCAGTTAATATTAAGGCTTATTAGTTTAAGCATATTAAATAGAGACAGGAGATGCTAGTAATGACACATTTTTATACAAATTGCCTGCGCACCAGTGGTAATGTATGCACACCAGAACAGAGAGAGATAATTTCAGACAAATGATATTATCTCAGCTTCAGGTTAAAGTATCATAATTACTTTCCATTTGCATTCTTTATTTTTAAACAAATTCGAAACATTTAATTCCCTTTGGCACCTAACAATACAAATTTTCTGGCACTCTGTAACTGGGAAAAAAAATTAAGTTTTAATAAAGCTATCACCCTTTTGCTCAATATTATCTGTAGGACACAATGTGCTTTTGTACTGCGTTAAAGAATTTCCACAGTGCAAGGAGTCCCTGACTTTGCCAACTCTCAAAGCATGCCGTGAATATCTGAACTTCACTATTTATTCTACCCATACTAGAACCAACTTTTTAGATCTATGGATTGTCAAAGATGGCTGATAAATTATGCATGAATGCATGTGGAAAATCCAACTAATCATAACCCTCCGCTTGAAGCTCATTTCTGTCACCCTCTCAGAAGAATAGCTTTCCTTGCAGTCATTTTTTTTTTTGCAGAACAGTATATAAATAATAAATCTTGTTTTAATAATCTAGGTGAAATTAAAAGAGAATTTGAATAAGGAAGGACTACTGGGGCAGTGCTTAAGACGCTTTCTGGAAAAAAAAAAAGCTTGAAGCATACCTCATAAACCTAAGACGCAGAGAGCAGGTTGCTACGATCACCGCTAAGTACGATAAATATTCAGAGCGAATCAAAGATTTACGCGAGGACCCGACTAAATTCTCTTAGAGCCATGGTTGAATAGTCTCAGGCAAATGATCTAAGGTGCTTGCTGCAAGTTCATTTAGGACGTGTTCAGATTCATTTTCGCAGGTTTCACAGTTGGAATTAGGGAGTACAGACGTAAGAGAGGTGGGGTTTTGTAATTTAATTTCCCGTAGCTGTGATGTGGGTGTATACACACAATAAGCCAATCAGAGTATCTCATCCCGTTCCCTTTAAACCCCGCCTACATTTACACAATTGTGTGCCAGCCTGGCAGGAGCAGTGCAGCAATGCACAGTATCCTATTGTGCTAAAGAAAACGCATTAGTCAAAGATACATTATTTGTAACCACGTTGGTGGAATGAATGTGTGCTTTGGTAGCTTTGTCTAATAACCACAACTTTTTATCGAAATGACGACAATCACAGAGCTCCACAGGCATGTTTCCAGCCCACTTTGATGCTGCTAAATGGTGATAATTTACATACATCCACAAAAACCAGATACTTATACTACACATACATACATCATAGTCAGCGCAAAAACCTACTTTGAGTTGAACTTGCACTTATATGCATTTATTACTGAAGGGGGTAGGAAAAACGACAGACATAAGTGAGTTTAAATAGAGTTGAATGCAGGTTTTTGTTCTTTCCTTTATTTGGTATGACAAATTGGAATGGATCAAATAGTCCACAGTGTGAAATACGTTTAAGCTGTGGATAACCGTCAAACAGAATAAGCAAGAATGCCAGGATATATGCCTTTTCACATTTTGAGAATGTTTAAGAACCTTAACTGATGTTACACGTTAGATATGTTGATGTGCTCTCTATCTGCTTTTTCGAAAGCTGTACATTCCGATGGAAATGTCGAGGGGGTTGCATGAATGGGTTTCTGCTGCAGCTTTGCACTTTGGGTAGATTGAAATTTCTGGGCATGAAAAAAAACGCTCTTTG